>CM038218.1:75457407-76657407 GCA_021442155.1 Cymbidium sinense | reverse complement strand
CAAAAACAAAAATAAAACTTTTGAACAATTCAGGTCAGAGCACGGGGAAAATAGTGTCAAAGACTTCTTTCTTTGTTTCCGAGATTTGACATGTGCAGCTGTTTGAGTAATGGATGGGGACAATGAGACACAAAGAGACAAATGCTCTGCCAAATCAATGCTTTCTAATTAGAGAATATGATTCGGACAGGGTGGTAGGACTTTTCTGAGATTCATCCCAGAACATCCACTTTTCATATGAAAGAGAGGGTTCAAAAACATATTGATTTTGAGTTAGAAGAAGAAATGCACTGGAGTACTGAAGGCTATAATGCTCTTGAATATACATATAGTAATGTTCATCTATTACCAAAAATAAGTCATTTATGGATATTAGCAAGAGGTCTATGTAGATCCATACTAGAACCCCTATTGCAAGTTCGGTCCATCTACTCAGAAAGGTTCGATCAAGTAGAAATAAGGGGCATTCCAAGATACTTGATGGGCTAGGTCCCTTCTTTGAAGCCAAAAGGGTTTTTAACATTGTGCTTAGTCTGAAAATAGGATACGATGACTAAGGTAGAACAATGTTTTGCTTTTTATTGGATTTCTCTTGGAATCCAAGACCTCATTTGCTTTGATTGGCTTTTCTTTGCCAAAATCTAAAACATACCATGGCATGTTCCACTTTTTGCTCTTTTGCAAGAATGCCTTTAGAAGACAACTAATGATTTGAAATAAAAATTTTAGGATAGCTATACCGATGTGTCAATGTCAACGATACTTCTTTGATTTGATCGAGAATAATTCTCCAACCCGCCTTTAGTCAGGAATCTCATAATTCCTTTCCCAATCCTGTTCCCAGGGCAGCATTCAGTAGCAACCTCTCTTTACAACCGGGGTCTTGCTTTGCTTTCCAATGCACCCATTTAGCCTTTACATGAGTAGTATCAATCCTAAACTTCCTTCATGGGTATACTCTGGGTTTGGATTGGATCCAGCTTTATGAATGAGAGATGATTAGTTTCGACATAGATTAGACAAAAAATTGTGCGAGAAGAGTAGTGTTCCAAGACACAAGCTTTGCTTATTCTAAAACTCTAGACTCGCATCTACATAGATCAATTGGTGACCCATTTTTTCAATAAGACAAGTGGAGATGCTAAGAGACCGTGAGTGATAGTTTTTATATTCGAGCATTTTCATTCAAAAATAAGGCGATAGAGCTTCCTACCTCTAGGAAGTGTCTCCCATCATCTAAACTAAGCAGTAGACCTGTGTGGCACAAAAGATCATCATGGAATCTGTGATGTGCATATAGACATTGAAGAAGATCACTATCAAGTATAGGTTTCCTATACTGAGGTTGTGGTGCGGTTGACCGAATAATACAATTTCTTTCTTGCTCCCTATGGAACAATATCCATTTTGTCAGCTCATCATCTCTTGTGAGAATATTTCATCCTTACCCATCCTCTCCACCCTATTTAAGGAACCCTGAGGTGATTGGGTTAGAATCTGACTCAGCCTGACCTTTGTAGTAGGAATTTACTAGAATTAGGCAAGGCCAAGTAGTCTGTTTGGAAACTCAAAAGTAAGGTAGCTCTAGTGAAGTATGGTACTAAAGTATGTCAAAAATGTTAGCATATCAGCATCCAGCTCACTGAAAGGTGCTGGCACTATCTTGCTATTAATAGATAAAGGTGCGTAGAAAGCAACAACTAAGATCTTAGTCTCAGGTCCCACCCTCAATTAGGCCGGTCTACAGGCGAGAAATTATTTAAGTTAAGTCTGACTAAAGAAAAAATGGATAGGGCTGAATTGTAAGTGGACCATTGATTCTTTAATTTTCTTTTTCCTCCCAGGCCAGTTAGTGCCTCTCAATGCAACAAGGCAATCAATCACGTGAAAGGTCAACCATGGAAAACTGTCAGCCATTATATCCCAAGTGGCCTACCAATATGGATTGTTGTGATGTGTTAATAGTCATCGTAACTGGAAAGAAGCATCAAATGATTACTCTCACTAGAAAGTAGTTTTACTTCAGTACATGGTTTTGTTCAGTCACAAATTGGTGCTGCTAATGAAATGTACCTACCATTTCTTTACTCACTATTCTTCTTCATCCTAATTTACATCAGAAAGAACTATTGTGCCAATACATGCATTTTGAAGAAAAAAAAAGAGAATTGATAATGGAGAGTTGTCCAGCATCATGAGTGTTTCCTCATAAGAATGTCTGCAAATCTGATCAATTAATCTTCTCTTATCAGCCTCTCCTCCTTTGCAAGAGACTCAAGATCTTTAGCTGCTTTGGTTGCTAGTGAAGTTCACTAGCCAATAGATTCAAATCACCTATTCACTCTTTCACTATAGAATAGAATGTTTTCTTAGAGTGAGACTCAAAAGAAAGAGATCTAGCCACCTTCTATAGATCTATAACAAATTTCAAGCTAGGGATTCTATGGTGAAACTCTTAGGACAAGGACATTAAGGAAGGGAAGGCAATAACGACCAGGCCAAGGAAGCTCATTCCATGTTAGCATGTTGTCTTTTTTCATTTTGGTTATCCGGTCTAACACACAGGTCTTTGTGTGCATGACACCTAGCTACAAACTCTATATGATTCAGCGGATGCCACACTGTCTTATGCATCTCAAGTGATTAGGAGGGGACAAGATTTGAACCTGCATTCTTTAAGTCATGATCCTGATGAGTCGACCAATTCCTCTACCGCGCTTGCTGCTATAGGTTGGCAGCCTTCTTCGAGACCCAGAGTAAGGTGCATCAACTTCAGAGGTAGTGAGACTAACTGCAATTGTGGTTCGACTCTCTTTCATTTTTTTGTTGGAAAGTTACATTCGTTTAGTACGATATACATCAATGAGTTTTCTATCTAAGTTGAGTGTGTGCTTGCTACTTTCTTAAGGATTCCTAGTTTGAAATATTTTTTTCAGTGCCAATTGCTCGAGGTGATTCACAATGCCCCCTAAAAGTGGAAGGAGAAAATCTTTTTCTTATTATGAAAAAATGAAAAGAAATATTGCGTAGTGAAGACTGCCTAGAGCTGATTAGAAAAACTTACTACCACCTATAGGAATGATGTGGTGTTTGGCCCACTGAAAAGTGAAAAGTCATGAAGATGGATGCGACAGGAAGAAGTGGCATTGAGAAGTGTTGTTGAATTTACACTTGAAGAAAAAAACCTAGGGCGTATCGTTCAAATTATTGGCCCAGCACTGGATGTCATTTTTCCACCGAGCAAGATGCATAATATTTAGAATGCTTTAGTAATGAAAGGTTGAGATACTATCGGTCAACAAATTAATGTAACTTGTGAAGTACAACAATTATTGGGAAATAATTGATTGAGAACTATAGATGGTTTGATGAGAGGAATGAAAGTGATTGATATGGGAGCTCCTCTAAGTGTTCCAGTTGGGGGAGCTACTCTCGAACGAGTTTTTAACATTCTTGGAGAGCCCGTTGATAATTTAGGTCCTATTGATACTCGCACAACATCTACTATTCATAGATATGCACCCGCCTTAATACAGTTAGATACAAAATTCTTAATCTTTGAAACAGGGATGAAAGTGGTGGATCTTTTAGCCCCTATCACTGTGGAGGAAAATCAGAATATTTGGGGAGCTGGAGTGGATAAAATAGTACTCATCATGGAATTGATCAACGACATTGCCAAATCTCATAGAGGCGTATCTGTATTTGGCGGAGTAGGTGAACGTACTCATGAAGGAAATGTTCTGTACATGGAAATAAAAGAATCCACAGTGATTAATGAAAAAATTCTTACAGAATCCAGAGTGGCTTTAGTCTATGGTCAAATGAATGAACCACCAGGAGCTCGTATGAGAGTTGGATTGACAGCCCTAACCATGGTGGAATATTTTTGGGATGTTAATGAGCAAGACATATTGAAAGCAATTTTTTTGTTTAGTTCCTCTACTTGAAATAAAGAAAAGGTTCTATTCGAAAAGGGACTTCCACTAGGGCTGGGGACACTAGGTCTTCTCTTTCAAAATGAAGGTATATCTATTCTCATTCAAAATAGCAATAGTAGAAAACTGGAAATTTGGAAGCATAACACAAAATGAGAGTTTGATTATGAAAAAAGAAAAGTGATTGAATTCACCAGAAAAGGCTCTCTTTCATAGCATATGGGTACACTCATTCCATTCAACAAAAAACAAAGAAAAGAAATGAAAAAGACTGAAATGGGACCATGAAGATTGATTTGGGGAAAAGCCTAGATTCAATTATTTTCCAATAATGTTGAGCCAGGGCCGAGGATGTAAGTGAAGTTCAACCATGTATCTGGGAGGAGCTTTCAATTTTTGGTGTAGTAGCTATTGGGTTTCTTAGTGGTTAGACCAGGTGATGATCTATCTTCAAAGAAAAATTCATGGAAAATTGCAATCCCCACCACGTAATAGTGCGCCTATACATCTTCATCGACATTTTCAATCTCAGCAAATTCTTTTTTTCCCCCAAGGGATCATGATGTCTTTCTATGGAATCGCAGGTCTATTCATTAGTTCTTATTTGTGGTGCACAATTTCATGGAATGATGAAATCTACTATTATTCTTCTTCTCTTCTCTCCCATGTTCAAGTAGAAACTGATAGGTGAGTTTGATGAATTTACTTGATCTTTAAGGATCCATCCAAGCTAGAAGTCAAGTTCAGGTCCACCCTTTAGCAACAATCAAACTCTTGTGCCTAGGCCTATGTATCGTCTCAAAGAAAGAAAGAAAAAAAGTACATCGTACCTTGCCGATCAACTCCACTTTACTTGATTGATGTCTTTTCATCTCTGACCTGGAATAAGAAAGAAAAGAAAAAAGAGTAGGCTTGTTGGTTCAAAGAAGCCTTATGGGTAGAAGCCAAAGAAATGTGCTGATTTCCTAGCAAATGAAGGGAATAGGTGAAGGAAGCAGCAAAAAAAAAAGCTATCCAAATCAAATAAAGGAATAACTGATTAAGGTGGTTGTGTGCTTTTAGTTGATACCTCTGAAGTGAGCTCTCAGACAAGACAGGATTTTTCACATGGAGTTGGTGTGGTAAGAATAGCCTCAAAAAGTTGCCTCTAGCATTATAGACTATTCAACCATTGAAGAAAGTAGGTTCAGAAATACAATTCAAACCATGTATAGATAAAGCTCTATCATACAGAACATAGTATGCAATGCAAGTTCTCTTCATCAATCATTATAGACAGACACTAAAAAAAAACCTTTCCTTTTCAAAAAAATTGAAAATTATTAAATATTTTCATTTGATTTTATTTTCTTTCTTTATTTGAATTTTATTTTGGGCCAACTCGATTCAAAGAAGAGTAACTTCTTTTATCCTTTTAGGTTCTATATTCTTTCTATATTAAAGAATCCCATCTTTATTTTATTTTATAGTTCCATATGGAAAGAATTCTTGAGGAGATCTAATGTAACAACAGTTGCATCACGAATATCGATTGTTCTAATGATCTCTTTTTTTTTCTTTTCACAAATGAAATAAATAGGGATAGTATGACTGTTAGTCCAAATTTTCCAGCAAAAGAGGATTGTCGGATCAGGATTGGCTTACGTGGCGAGATGTCTTATTCCTGTCTGATCCAAATGAGATTTTTGCTTTCTTCCTACTTAGACTAATGGCGACGATTAGTCGAAGAGCAATTAGTATGACTCAAAAACCTATTTTCAGCTTAGATCTATCTTTTCCTTCCATCTTCCTTCTGTAAAAAAAGACTAGTTCTAACCATCGACGTACACCTTTCAACAATGTCTGCCAAAAAGTATGTTGGTGAATGAACCCAGCTTGGTCCAGAAGTAAATCTCATCAATGCTTAGCCTTGCTCGACTAAAGTCATTTCCTCCACCCTTCTTGCTTGGCGAGTTCAGAACAGGAAACTGGGAAAGTTGCCGGAAGAGAGGTTGCGGGCAAATGCCCTTATTTCCTCTTTTCTTTACTTCTACAATAATTCAAATTCAAGTGATCCGTAGCCTAAGATTAGTTCAAAGAAGATAAGAAAAGGTCAATGGCCAATGGAGGCCCTCAAATTCATTTGACATTGACCGATATGCCGAGATGACATCCAACATGAGAGCAAGAAAAGGCGATAGTTTGATTATGAACGAATAAAAGGCGATAAGTCTCTTCTTTCAGAAGAGAAGGCACAATTAGATAGACAAAATTGAATAAAAAGACAATTTTCATGACATAGAAATCTCACTCTCAGGAATGAAAAGAATTCACACATGTCGGGATGATAAAAAGATGAGACGGGTTTACTACATTACAAATATATTCATTTATTCTCCTTAACAGTAGAAGATAGCCTTAACTTCTTCTTTGTCTCATTCATCCTGTAATCCTTTCAGTCTAGCTACCCTAACATTTTTAACGCTCCACTTCAGAATTGGATCAATTCTAAACTACTATAATTGAAGTAACAAAATGCTTTTTATACAAAAAGCCCATGGTGAGAGAGAAAAGTTCACGATTGAAAGTGGACTTCTTAAGAGAAATCATGTGGATAGAAATGATTTGATATCCCAGGGAAGGATTCAATGGTAGTCCAAGTTTTAGTTTAAGTTGAAAGCTCACTAGCCAATCTGAAAGAAAAGCAAAGTCTTGGCCTCTTGGTAGGGAAGATAAACATATAGTAGTGCAATTTTCAAGCATTGTATTAGGGTTCACTTATTGAGTGAAATAGAAGAAACTCTCCTATTGGTATCCATCCCAATTTCTTAAATCCAATGGCCATAAGAGCAGAGGAGGATTTCTTCTTTGATCAGAGATTTTTTGAAGACCAGTAAAGCCCAAGTCTCAATAGACTCCTTAGTGGAGTAGATTGCACCACTCAAGAAAAAGAGTCAACAGTGCCTCATCCAAAAGAAACCACCGAACTAACCATCTGGACACTCTATGTTGATGGTTTATCTAAAAAAAGTGGCACTTGGGATGGTCAAGCACAAAGAAGGTCAAATTCGATAGTGACTCCCAACTTGTCATGCATTAGGTCCAAAGTTCTTATGACTATGAGGCTTAGGAAGAAAGTCTCTTGGCATAGTGAATACAATCACCTCGAGCTTTTACTCCTTTTAGATTCCATTATGCATACTCCAAGGTCAAAGAATGCTAAGGCCTTTGCTTTTGCTTTGCTCTATCAAAGCTGTCCACCTCGGCTTACTCTGCTTTCACCATTGCAGTGCTAGAAGAGATTCTTGAGCTAGTGAAGATTGCTGCTAATGCCCTCCAAGGCCTGAGGGTGGATTGAATCCAATCTCATCCATCATAGGCGAGTAGAGTCAACTCATCCGGTCAGAGGGGATGCTGAGCAATGATGCTATAACTGCTGACCTTTTTGATATTTGTCTGCCTTTTAGTGATAAGGTTAAGCCCACCAACCAATCTTTCTTTCTATCTCATGTCAAATTATTGATCTTTGGTGCCAGTGGAGTAAAGGAAGTGGGGGGATGAACTTTGATTCTGATATTTTCTTTTTGAACTGGATTGAATCTATTGAATGAGATCCTGAAGACAGTTGGGAGGTTTGAAGGGGAGGGTGATCATCTAAGATTGTAAGTTAGCTCGAAAGACTAGCTTAAGCAGACTGCAGAGAAGATAAACCCACAAGGGATGTAATGAATACATAGTGTTCCCTTCAGAAAGACATTTTGCTATACTACAACCATCAATCCTACTAAATAGTTTTCACCTATTGGCTCTATCATAATTCTACTACTAATGAACCCAGGTTGAACCCTGCTAACTTGCTTTCAATCTATACCTAACATTTACAATTCACCTTGCTCACAGCTTTCATCCTTGTGATAGAGGACATAGCTTATGATCATCGGCTTTGATCGAGCTTGAGCTTGAGAAGTGAGACCAAACCATAAATCATCTAGGAGATAGCCCATAGATAGACCACATGAATCCATACTTGAAAGCCATGAGGTGAATGGAAGAATCATTCCGTTAGAAAATCAAATTCAATTAACAAACTGTCAGGTAGGAGTGCTTTCTCCTCAGTGTTGTTAGCTCTAAAAATAAAAAGAGTTTTTGTAAACTCACTCTTTCAATGAGGGAGTCTTCCTAACTTCCATTGGCCTAGGTGGGAATAAGAGGAACTAGTGCCTTGAACTTGTCTAAGTTCAACTATCGCCTTTCAAAGAACCTTACGTGTAGAAGAGCATAACTTCTCCCTTCTATGAATATTCACACTTCTCGTGTGAGAGAGAAGCCTATCGAAAATAAGAAAGGACATCAATTGTTGATGTCTATAGACCATGTCATAGAGCTTTCTTCCTTCAAGTGAGATATAGATATGATAGCTTTCCTGAAGACAGAAAAGACAAGAGAGCGGATTCATAACTTAGATAGCTAATGAACTAGTAAAAGGTGTCTTCAGTCAATACAAGCTAGTTTATGATTCAATTGCATAATGCACAGTTCACTGCTCCCACAACAGAGGAGAAAGCTTAGCAATACATCATTCACTGGCACTAACACTTGCAGGTTAAGTCCGGAAAGCTTTCTGAGAAATAGGAGATTCTCAATATAGGAAATGCATAGGGTACAAATAAACATGGGGATAGGCTAACTAGTATCTTCATGCTGCACCATGGATTATTTCATGCAGGAGTCAAGCTCTATAGGTCAGCCAGAGATGGATCATCGGAAGTGAATCGAAGCAAATATCACACTATGGCTTGGAGTTGGGTTGGGGTTGCTCGAGTCCCAGGGCTGAGGTGCTTGTTTAGATTATTTTTAGAAGTTGAGAAGAACACTATACTATCGAAGGCAGAATCCTCCCTTGGACTAGGTGGAAGATGTATCTACCATTACAAGATTAAGATAAGCTAACTTATTCCTTTATCAGGAAGCTAGGCTCAGTTCAAGGAGAAGGGAATGGGCTTTTTTATCCAATTGCTAGCTTTGCCTCTCCTCCCGTGTCTGCTTCTGAGTATTCTTCTTTTGTGTCTTTTGAGAGTAGGTACCCTTAGCCTTCTTTTTAATCCACATAGTATGATTGGTCAAAGTGAATACCTAATTCCACATTCAAAATAGAGAAATGAAAACTGAGTGAAAGGTACCTCTGGAGTGGTTATACCTTTTGTACCTATACTTTTTGGGCGTAAAAAGGGAAATGAAGAGGGTTTCACCTTTCTAATTGATCTTCGCTTGATTTATCGGTAAAAAATAATTTAAAGATTCATGCACATATGAGTAATTTATTCTTTCTCTATAAGGCGAACAACCTTGAAACTAATAGGTCCAGAAAAAAGGCTTTTTGGTCGTGCCTGTTGTATTATAGTAGTAGGTCGGGGGAAGCTATCGCTTCTATGATAGCTCTGCTTCCTCATCTTGCTTGCATGTAGGAAGGGAGATGGGTGGTTCGAGGCATACTTCGATTAATGTTTTGGAATAATCCAAAAAAATGCAATTGACACTATGTTCCTCATTAGACAAATATGATGCAAGACTTATCACATCAAGGTCAACATGAAATCAATTATTCCCTTTTTTTATAGAACTACTTCAATAACATAACTATCTGGTAAGTGGCAAGTGCTGATTTTGATATAATTTCTATTTCAAACAAGACCCATATGCATGACCACAACTTATATGGAATTTTCTTTTTGTTCATTTGTTTATACTGAGTGGAGATTTCAATGGGAACTCCAGAAAGATCAACATTCGCTTTAGCCAAAGCCAGCTAAGACTAGGATGGAGAGATTTTCTATGGACCTTATGAGGAAAAAATTGAGATAAGAATAGGACTTGCCATAACCCAATGTTAGAGTCAAGCATTCCCCAGAAAGAAAAGAAGGAAAACCAGTCATGCAATCGGGAGTTGGATTCAGTTCACAACTCAAACAATCTGCCTTTCTCTATGTTGAAAAAGCACGGGAAGCAGAGGCATCAATGAGTCACTTCACTCTAAGGAATTGCTACTTTTCAAGTTCGAGAATTACTTACTTCTGTAAAACCTACAAACGTGTTGAAAGGTTTGGTACCTACAAATCAGGAAAACCATTTTTCTTTTTTTCTTGTGTAATTATTTGTTCATTTGAATCAAATTGTATGAGATAATATGATTGAATCTCAATTTTCATTTGGAAATCCTGGTTTGAGTTTAGGGAAATCTTTCTTTTTGAAAATCCAATCTTTGGCTTTTATCGATCAATCCTTTAGTTTAGTGGAATCAGTCAATCAAGTCGTTCTATCCGGAACATGAAATCCTTTTTTTATTGAAGAGAGATGAATCTTTGAATTCTTTATTAAATTACTTGAAGGAGAATCTTCTCTAATTGGGAATAGCTAATAAAAAGTCCTACTTTCTTTAAGAAGAAAGATTTTTCATCCGATAACTTATAGTAAAGTAGACTAGCTTATGGTAGTACCTATATATCTAAGTAGAAATAGATGGCCAATGAAAACCAATCTCCCATGCTTTCTGCTCATACCAAGAACTTCTTTGGTCTGGAGGTCTTTCACCAATCATGAATCCGCTGTCAAATTGACTTCACACTGCTTGCTTATCATCACATAGTTTCCCAACTGATATGAGAATCTTTTTTTACTTTAGGAATTGTTGACCTCATTTTTAGGATGAGCTCTCAACCCCTCCATTTTAGACATAGGACTTCTCTTAGACTTTAAGAGTTCCTTAGTCTTAAGACACATCTAGTGATTAGGTGGGCACTCAACCTAACTCTAGAGACTTAGAAGAGTCAGCCATAGGAATAGGTCATGCCTTAAGCGTGTTAGAAATTTTGCCTACCCTATAGCTTGAAACATTCCTCACTTCCTTCATTCAAGTCAAATTCCAAATCAAGTCTAATCCAACTCCAAATTCCAAATCAAATCAACATTTAAACTTAAATCAATTCCAACTTAATTGATTTTGTCAAACTCAAATCAATTCCAAGTGTTTGAAGCTTGTGATTGAAATCCAAATTCCAAAATATTTTCTAAGTCCCTTTGATTCCCTCTCATGGACTTAGTTCAAATCAAATTCAAATCACTTCAAATTCAAGAAATTTTCTCATAACACATTTATATTCTCATTTATATTCACATATATAAATGAAATATAAATTCAAATCAATTAAACTAAACCCAAAATCAAATCCAAAATCCATGGTCAAATTCTAAATTATTTTCTAAGTCCCTTTGTTTCCCTCTCATGGACTTAGCTCAAATCAAGTTCAAATCACTTCAAATTCATGAAATTTTCTCATAACCCATTTACATTCCCATTTATATTCACATATATAAATGAAATATAAATTCAAATATCCAAAACCAAATCCAAAAATCAAACTCAAATTCAATCAAAATTTAACCTAAGCCTTTCAAGTCAAATTCTTGAACTTAGCCAAATCAAATTCAAATCAAGCCAAACTCTTGATTTCTCTTCATGATTCAATCAATCCTACAATCATGAATTCAAATATAAACATAAACTTCAATCACAAAACCAAAACTAAATTCAAAAATCAAACCCAAGTCAAACACATGTTCACCCTTTTTGAACTTGAAATTATCAAATGAATCAAAACCCATTTGACTTCAAATCTCTTGTAAATGGATTTATATTTCAATCATAAGTAAATATGTGAGTTCAATCAAACTCAAATCAAGCTTTGACCAAGCCATTTGATCTACTTAGGCTCACTTGACCCAAAGTGACCTAAAGTACCCCTTATGAGCCAAATTCTAATCCTAACCAAATTGGATTGAACCAAGCCCAACTAAGCCTCAAATTGTGAGCAAAAATCATCATAAGATGATCAATCACTCAAATTGGGTCAAACCAAGTCAAACCTAAGGGTTGACCAAGTCAACACTTAGCCAAAATGAAATCTAAACTAGCCAAAATCCATCATAGGCCAAAATTGATTGAAGCCATTGATCAAAACCAATTCATGATCAATTTTTGAACTTGACCAAGTCATCATTTGAGCCTAACCTAATTTGACCCAAGTTGATCCAACTTGACCTAAAAGTTAAAATGTGTCAAAACTTGATCTAAGCCAAATTGATTGAAACCAATGGGTCAAATTCATTCTAAAATGATTGTTGAACCAGAGCCTCACTGACCAATTGACCCAACCTAACCTAGCCCAATTGACGTTGAACCCAACTTGACCTAAGAAGTCATTTTGAGCTAAATCCAAATATAAACCAAATTGATTGGAAACAAAGATACCAATCCATTTCAAATGACAAATGAAACCTAAAATAACCCATGATCTAACCTAAATAGGTCAAATGGGTAAAATTTGTCAACTTGACCCATTTGATCTAAATGAAATCAAATGAACCAAAACTAAATATAAATCAAATTGAACTAAACCAATGATGCCAAAACATTTCAAATGGTCATATGAACTTGACCCAACCCTTGGTTTGACCAAATTTGACCTATTGGTCAACTTGACCCATGTTGACCCATTTTTACCTAAATGGGTCAATATGAGCCAAATCATATCAAACCAACTCCAAATTCAATGAAACTTGGCCAAACCCATTTTTCAATGACACCAGACATATTCAAATTGAAAGCCAAGGCAACTGACCATTTTACCTCTAGGTCAAAGGGTAAATTTTGGCCAAATTCACTTGAAATTTGGTCAAATCCTCTCCATGATCACTTGGTACCCTCTTAGTTAACCAAGTGGACACTAGTGAGTGTGGTGCAACTAACCCATTGGGTTTGGGTTAGCCCAACCCAACCTAAGGTCAAAATTGATCACTTCCTTCAAATTGAGCACATGGAAATCCTTCCTTTACTCAATTGAGCACATGGAAACTTCCCCAGTACCTCCCTCTGGCCAAAATGAACCATGTGCAAGCTTTAACAGCAAAAACAACCCAATCAAGGAGGTCAATTGGTTGAAAATGACATCTCTAAGCTCGGACGCCTGATTGATCTAGGGGGAGATATACTCCCGCTAATTTCATTTCAATTCAACACTCTCTAATTCGATTATGCTTAGGGAAGCCAGAGGAACCATTTCCAAGTCTCCCCAAGCTTCCTAGAGTGAGTTGGAATTTCCCATTTCTAGGTTTTCTTAGACTGAAAATAGGGGAGTTCCCTCACTAATCCATCTCTCTCAATACTCCAAACCAATCCAATTCACACAAGTTCTCCAAGTAAGGGAGGAATACTCTTAACTAAGGCCGAGTCCACTTGAAGGTGAACTTGGTCCATAGGAAGATCCATCCATTTTCAACACCTCAAAACTTCAACAAGGCTTCGTCTCCACTTAACGAAGCTACTTCAAGGGAATTGAGCACCGGTGATAGCCTCCGGTGAGGTATGCCATTAAACCGAGCTTAAATTAGCCATGGTGTGGTCCTTTGTGAAGTTAAGTTTCACCCCAAGCAAAGCTAGTCGTTGGATGTGTTCCCCTTTACTCTTAGATGGTGTGGGTTGAATTTTGTTTCAGTTCGAGCTCAATTGAGCTCAGATCTTCCCCTAGAAGATGGATGGTGGCCATTTTCCATAGAGAAGATTAGGGATGGATCATGGGCTACCCATCTGTGCATTTTGGATGGACGGCCATGATCAAGACATGTAGATCCATCATTTTATCCCTTAAGAACCAGAGGCTTGATCTCAGCCATCTGATCTTTGATCAAATGGATGGGGAGAAAGTGCGTAGCACCGTTGCTAATGCGACACTATGATGTGATAACTTAAGTGAAAATTCCCATCGTGCCACATGGAAAGCGTGTGCCGCATCAGCCTCCACATGGCATCGATAGGATTAGTCACATAATTAGGGGATTAATTACCTAATTAATCTTGAAATATTGAAATATTCATATCTAAGTGTAGGAAAATAAAAAATATTTGAAATTAACTGTATATGAAAGATAATTGAATGTAGAATATTATAAAATTAATTTTGATATATTTTGAATAGTGTTATTTTCTGAATTTGCATTTTATTGGGAATATAATTAGGCTAATTACCCGCTGATTATTCCATTAATTAATCTCAAACTTCTCATGTGTATTTAGTGGGATGACTTTTTCCTCCTCTAAATTTCTTGGTATTTATTAATGATTTAATTAGAGTAATTGCTGGATTCATTCATAATTACTCTCCTAATATAATTAAGCTTAATTAAGTGGGTAATCATTGATTTAAGCCCTTGATTAAGTTAATTAAGGTTTGTTTAAATGAACAGGAGGTTTAGGGAATAATTTTGGGATATTTTATTTAAGCTATTCCTTAAATCTCATCTTTCTTCCTTAATCCAAATTTAATTAAGCATTAATCCACTAATTACCTACCTAATTAATTTGATAAAATTCTAAAACCTTCCAGAACTTAACTAATTCATTTTGGGTAGGAACTTAGGTGTTCAATAACCTAAGTGGCTTAAGGAAATCAAAACCTAATCTACATGTGTGGGAAGGGTTATGAAAGTACTTAATTTAAACCATTTAGTTTAATTAATCATTAATTATGAGCCAAATGCATTAGGCCCTTTTCATCCTAGGTGCATTGCTGATTTAAATTCCTTGTGTGGTTTTATGTCATATCATTGGCTCATAATTATTTGATTAAATATGCTAAGGTGGTATAGGTAAGGGGTAATTAATACATTTAATGTACACCTTATCCTAATCAAAAATATAAAAATTATCTAATCACCTAAAAATTAAACAAAAATGTCATACACATGTGGAATGGGTTAGGACCAGCAAACTCATTTCATATTTCTCAAAATGAAATCAAATTGAAATAAAATTCGAACTCTCTTTAAAATAAATTTGATTTACTTTAAATAATTCTATTCAATAGGATTGTCTTTAAGAATTAATTAAGGTGAATGAATTTACATTATTTTCATCACTTTATTTCTTTCCTAGCATGCTAAATGTGTATGTAATATGAAATTCATGCATTCATTCCTTTTAAAAAAATCAAAATTAAAATGAAATATTTTCTTTATATCAAATTGCATGTTTTGGGTAAAGTAGAAATATGAATGGCTATTATCTCTATTAAATTCAAAATTATTTTTACAATTTATAAATCAAACATTAAAATTGAAAGATTTGCTACCTATAATTATTTCTGAGCTTGCATGTGAGAAATGTAAAGATATGCATTATGTGGCTTTCCTTGTCCCTCTCTTTCTTAACATAGAATTATATAGGATTTGCAAAGTGTATAGTCCATTTGAAAAGGACATAACACTTCCTCAAATACATTCCTATACACTTCTATGACATGAATTAAGAAGGAATTCCACATCATACATATAAATTAAAAAAATCAAACCAAAATCAAACAAATACAAACTTTTGCATCTTTCTTTTTCCATTTATTTCTTTTGTACATGCATATGTATCTAAAGAAAGTAGTATATTAGTCTAGACAACCCTGGGGTTGCGAGGCTTTAAGTAGGTCTTATACCATACACCCCATGTGCTAACAATGGTGCCCTACTCACTTATGCCTTTCATACATACACATGTGCATATGAAAAATGGATAAAAGAATAACCCTTTTTCTACTTAATGAAAATCATGCATCATAAAGCATCCAAATTTTCTCAAGTAATATCACTTAGCATTCATCATGAAAGTGTGCTAAACATCCTCATTTTTATGTATAGATATGCTTAGGATTCATCCATATGTATGTTATACATGTTGGGAAAGAAATAAAGTGTTGTGTGTTTTGTGATATTACTTCACTTTACTTAATCTTAAAATGCCTTTCTTTTTGGATAGGTTTTTTTAGAGTTGGTATAAACTTAGGATTAATTAAAACACATAATAAAATATTCACTAAATAAAATCAAACATGAATCTACTTTAAAAATTACTTAAGGTAGGGAGGAAAGAGAAGTTCTCTTCTCCCTCTCTTTACAACTTAGTAATTTAGTAGGTTCATTCAAACTAAATTAAAATCATCAAATAAAAGTCAACCAAATCAACTAAACAACTTAAATGAGACCACCCTTCCAAGTTGAACCTTTTCACACTTAGAAAATCCTAACCTTAAAGCTAGCTAAGCATACCACACAAACCTTACATGGCACACACATTAAGCTAAGTCACCACTTCTAGTCCTATGTTAGGGTGGTGCATGGTTTGATGTTTGCTTTCATTTTGTGATGTGATGTTTTAGTCTAGATGTTAGGGTGAATGTGTGAAGAATAAATGCTAGGAAGATCTAGTCTAATCATTATTTTCTACAGGGGATTGTGCTTAAGGGGCGCTGCAATAAAAATATAATTGCTTTTGCTGTGCAGGTGCTTATACCCCTAAGTACAATCCTATAGGCCATGTGGACTTGGTTACCCATGTGTGGGGTGCTAAGTCCAATATACATGCTTGGGATTTGTATGGTTTGTTTAGCTAATCTCTGTTTAGCAGGTATTAGTTAGATTTACTTTTCCTTTTCATGTAATTTTTGCAATTAGGATTTTGGAACGATTGTTATGGTGGATTAGGATGAACATTAGTCATAAGATCTCATCTTATGTACCATGTGAAGACTTTGGAGCAACCACCTTCCAACCATCCAAAAGAAGGAACCAAAGAAGAAAGAAGAAGAAAGAAGAAAGAAAAAAGAAGAAAGAAGAAAGAAGAAAGAAGAAAGAAGAAATGAAGAATGAAGACCCACATAACATGAATTTCCTTGCTTGATTGTAAATGAATTCATTTGTAACCCGGGTTGTATAAGGGTAGAGCTCGTCTACCTAATTTGTTTTCAGGTTTGTGTGGTGGTTCCCGACCATAAGTGGCCTTTTATTCTTTTTCGTTAGCTTTATAAAATGTTTGATGTTTTAAATGAGCTTGTGCATAAGAAATGACATGTTTCCTAGTTTCTTCCTTGCTTGATGTCTGGCCTGGATGATGATTAGGCTCTTAGGAAAATAAATCTTCTACCAAATTAATCAACTCAAACTAAAAATAAATAACTCATAACCTCACCTAAAGCCTAAGTTAAAATCGAGATAAAAGAATTAGCAACCCCTTAGCTGGATGAGTATTACTTTTCTCACATCATGCATAAAAAGCATATTGTTTCACTCTTGATTGGAGGGCTTCCACCTTTACCAGAGAACTTGGCTTGACTTGGAGAAATGGTGGATACACACCTCCTTATCTTGCTAATCTTGTCCCATAATCTAATTTCTCATGCATTAGGTATATGAATCCTATAGCCTGAGTTAAGTGATTGTCTAAAAAAAACAATAAAAAAATAAAATATAACCAAATTTGCATTAGTTTTAATTTATCAAAGCATGCTCTACATGATCTATTCTCTTAGGGAGTTAGTTTAAAGACTTAATCTCTTTCTAAATAAATAACATCCTAGCTACCCTACAGAAACATATGACTTGCCTACATATTTTAAAACAGTAGGAGGAGTTAGTTGGCGGCCACTCCCACGCGGTTATAAGTCTAAATAGTCGGGTAGTTTATCCTCTATTATGGAGGTAAACCAAATACCCATTTTTTATTTAGATTTAGGTCATGCTTTTTGGCCCTCGCTAAAGCTCTCTAGATTTAGGTTCAGAGGATGCTACTTCTCTTTACGGGCCATAAGCATAAATCCTCATCTCTTAGGAATTTTCATAACCTTGTATTATGGAATTGTAAGCCCTAGCGTGCTAATAAAAAATCAACTCAAACAAATTAGTTTAATTTCAAAAATGAAAAGCCCAACCATAGGGTAGTTTGGGATGCTTACTAAGCTTCCTAGTATCCTAAGCATCCCCTACTTGTTTTCATTTGGATTCGATAAGAACTCCCTCTTATTGATCGATCCCACTTGACTTTCTAAAAATAAATCAATCAATTGATAGTCTTACCTTTTTGAAATCTTTGGAGAAAATAATCATTTACCTTAATTGAGAGTATTCCTGAGGAATACTATTTCTTAGGATGTAATTAACTATGGGGGCTTGCCCTTGTAGGGAACTTAATGAACCCAATTTAAAATAAACTCTGCTTTATTTTTCCATGTAAAGTAGGGGAAGAATTTTTGGTACATATGCAGACCCATTGTCCTTAGGAGTCCTTATTTAGGTGATTAGGTCCATTGTAGGGTGGTGACTTCTATTTTTTGAGATAGTGCACCTCTCCTCAATATCGTACATGATCACCCTATTAAGAACATCTGCGGATCTACGTGGTGTCTAAATGCAAAGAGTTTATTTCTACTTCATTTTATCCACATAGATTGAAGATGGAAGAATACACTTAGAAAATTGAATATATATATATATATATATATATATATATATATATATATATATATATATATATATATATATATTAACCCTCAAGAACATATATGACATCAAAAAAAACTATTATTCCAGCACATGCATTTTGAAGAAAAAAAGAGAATTGATAATGGAGAGTTGTCACCCGTATACAAAAAAGTCATATTAGAGCAAATGAAACAAAGGCATTGAGATCCCTTGTTCTTTCTTTGGTTACTTGCTGATGTATCATAGTACCTTTCCTTAGCATACATACATTTCATTTTTTAGAGGCAGATTAGGAACTGGTAAAACCAAGATGAAAAAGAATGTTAAGCTAGCGCCTTGCTTCATTCCAAATTGAAGAAAAAAATATCTTTGTTTGATTACGATGAACAAGAAAAAATAGACCATGATCCATTTTTGGTTCTTGGTTCACATAATATGCCATAAGATCTTCAATCCTTCTACCAAAATACTGAAAAATTCTGTAGGAGAATAGTCCACTTTGGGTGGGGAAGCTACTGTCTCTTAAGAAGGGAGGATGCCACTATATAATCATCCGTTTCACAAAAGTAGACATGTCATCACTCTACACCTAAACAGTCGAACCTTTTTTCCAAGAACAAACTTTCTTATGGCCTACTGCTTTTTTTAGGGAAAACTTGACTTCATTTCACATTCATCATATCTTCAAATGAAAAGACTTCATAACATCTATAAAATTCTCAATCCATACCTAGAACTTAGTCAGATTTCTAGACATTTGGACTCGCTACCTTATGACTTCTTACATTACCATCTCATATGAAAAAGAAAAATGATCATTCCACCAGGTTCTTGAAAGAACGAAGAGGAAGGATGCAACTAAAACTCCCTGTTCAATGACTTTGCATCACCATTGGAGTTGGCTAGTCATTTTTCTAAGATCATTAGCTCTTCCGGTAATTTGATCCCAAGAAGTGGATATGAAAAAGGGCTGTTCCACACTAGTTTCTATTACATTTCCACACAACCAAAGAAGGGAAAATGATGGGTCTTCATTTTCTTTTTAGATTTTATGAAATAATGCCTACTCAGACCCTACCTAGTCTAAGTCCATCTTGAGATGAAGGAGGGATGCACTTGGGTCCTTATGTAGTAAGCCCATGGAGTGGTCGCTATTAAGTATTGATCTTTAGAATGAGACTGATCACTTTCCAGAATAACTACTGGACAAGCTGTTGTCTTTAACATCAGTCACTTATACCTTCAAGAAATTCTTCTTTTTATTTTCTATTGTAAGACATATATAGTCCTAGTTCTTTTCTATATTAAAAAATAAAGCCAAACATAACTCTAACTAAACAACTAGCTTGCTGACCAAAAAATAGGATCTCACAACCCTACTTCGATCTTGGCTCTTATTGAATGTTTATCAAAATACCTTACAAAATGAACCTTCTTGTGGTCTAAGGTAAGAAAAAGGACATGAATGCCAAGCAAGGAGAAGAACTACTAGAAAACAATGGGTTCAAAATCAATGCCTCTTTGAGTTAGTGAGATAGTTGGTATTTTGATTTTATGATAGCTGCTTCTAGTTCCTAGTCACACACAAAGGTAAAGAGATAAGAGAGATAACCTATTACTCTTCCTAGCCAACCAATCATGAACAGGGTGAGTAGGGGGCCTTGCTTTGGTCAATTCAAAATAGTATTTTTTGCTATATATTCTTTCTATCAAAATGAGAGTTTTGGACACTTTTTATGTTTTTTCACATAGTCGGGCTATTTTCTAATTCTCTCGAAATCAGACATGTTGCAACATAAAGGTTATTTGAACGGGGTTCATTTGCTTAAGTTGGAGAAGGAGGGATATTTAAAAGACCATTACTTTAGTGAATCTCTTCTTTTCCTGAACCCGTGAGAACACTCTAAGAAGATGCTAGCAAAAATCTCATTGAAGACTTTTCTAATTACATCGCATCCATCAAAAGAATGTAATTTTTATGTGGTTGAGTAAGAGGGAAATGTGTTAGCTAAAGATGCTAGAATTGTTTCAAGCATTCTAGATCATCTTTTATTTTAAAAGTGAATAGTTTTCTTCAGAATAATCAAAGTCAAGAATCATAATTGAACTGGCCCAAGATGGCTTGGTAAGCATGCAACCTTTTATGTAGGCACAAACTCTCAGTTCTTTCTCTTCTTTTTTTAGTGTTATTTCAAAATTTTCCAAATAACCTAGATTGAGCACGCAACGTGCATTTTATTTTCATTTGAGATAGTCTAGGAGTTGGTTGTCTCCTCTCGCTTTTCTCGAGCATAGCAAGCTCACCTCTCCTTTCAGTCAAGCAAAGACAAGCCGACCTAGCTGATAATGGGTTAGTTAGAAGGTTAATGCTCTTTTGTGGTTTTTCTCCATAATCCAACAAGCCTGATGCTACCTCTGAGGCTAGGTCATTGAGTTTGTGCATCCTCCTCGAGACCCACCTGCACCTCTGATTGGTTGACTTTCCATTATAGAGAGGTGCACCCATGTCGAGCTCTCTTGACCAAAGACCATCCTTCTCTCCGGTTGGATTGAACCGTGAGTGAGCTAACTAAAAGGGAAGGTTACTGGTGTTGATCCATCAGAAATAAGTGAGTCAACCTTTTTTGATTCCCGCACAACCACATAGCTTTAACATGCACTGTACAATAAAAATAAGACAAAGAATGCAAGAAAAAGCATCCATATTAAAAAAAGCTATAGTAAAACTAGATGTTGAAGAGGGGAAGAGTTCTAGAAATCATTATGATTCTGAGTCTTTTGAATTTTTTAGGAAGTAGTTCAAAATCTCAAACTTATGAAGCATTAAATTCAGCCTTTTTCTAAGGCAGAGGCATGGATTGGGCTAAGAGAAAGGGATTAGTATTTCTGCCATCAATTATAGGACTCACTCCAACCCAGTCAAAAAGCATGTCGAGAATCAAGGGGGGACATACTGGACGTCATAACTCTCATTGGTTGGGGGCTGTGTCGCCCTGCCTTGAACATGCCCTTCGAAAGGCTTCGTGGATCTTATGAAGAGCATTTGCTGGTATCAAAATAAAGTCAAAAGCAGATATGATTTATGGCATTCTGAAATGGCCTCTTTGTGGGATGAAGAGGTGAGTTTGACTCATTCAAAAAAAGAATGAATTGAGTGGAAAGTCTTTAGTGTAGGAATCTAGGCATCTGCAGATGAGTGATACACCTCTGAATCATCAGCTAAATCCACTGGATATGGATTTGAAGGTCATATATCAAGTCATTCTTGTATTTTTAAAGCCATTCCATTGACCCATAATGATGAGAATTTGATCCCACGAGAAATTGAACAAAAAGATGCCGAATTAGCTAATTTCTTGCACGTACCCATAGAAGTGTTTTGAAATAAACTGAAGAAGAAATATCATCATGAGAGAAGGGACTTAATACCTCTCAAAATATGGAGGGTGTATATGGAACTATGAATATAATATAATATAGCTAATTAAATAAAATATATTGAAAAAAATAGGAAAAGATCCATATGTTCGATACCTTCTTCTTATTATATAATTCGAGCTTCATAGAAATCTCAGATAGAATTAACATATGAAATAGGTTTATTAACAATTTACTTCATGGATACATAATGAAAAAAAAAGAAAGCATTAGCTTCCCTCCTATATCTTATGTCTATACTCTTTTTTGCCTTGGTGGGTTTCTCTCTCATTTTAGAAATGTCTAGAAACTTGGGTTCTGAATTGGTGGAATACCAGGCAATCCAAAATGCTTTTGAATGATATTTAAGAGAAAAATGTTCTAGAAAAATTTATGGAATTAGAAGAACTATTCCTGTTGGACAAAATGAGAAAGAAGTACTCGGAGACACATATGCAAAGGCTTTGTATAGTAATGCATAAGAAAACAATACAATTGGTCCAAAGAGAAAATGAATCTCATTTCCATATCATTTTGCATTTCACTATAAACCTAATCTATTTCACTATTCTAAGTGGTTCTTTTTTTTCTAGGTAATGAAGAACTTTTCATTTTAAATTCTTAGATTCAGGAATTTCTCTATAACTTAAGTGATACGATCAAAGATTTTTTGATTCTTTTAGTTATTTATTTATGGAAATCGAATTCATTCACTAGGTCAAGATACATGAAAAAGCCCTAGAAGGAGGCATAATGATGGCTTTCTTTGAGTACTAGCTTTCTGATTTTGTCAGAGATGGATCTTGGGCCTCAGATGGCTCATGACTTGAAGATTGCAAGTTTGAATCTTGCTCCCACCTACAAACTTGAGATGCTGGAGGTTCCCCTCTGAACAGAAGTGACTTCACCTTTTCCTAGCCTTGCATCTCCTTCCCACATCCTTCTTTCCAATGCAATGAAGAACATTTTCTTTCTAAGTTCAAAGTGTGTTATGAGCCCAACAACCACATTTTTTCCTCTGCTCTAAGAGACTGCCTGCACTTGGAAACTTACTCATGGGGCATGAACAATCCTAAGTTATAGCCTTCATTTCTACATTTCATGAGACATCTTCTTTTTGTACTTGTGAACTTGTAGTTTCTGCTTCTTGCTAGTTCCTATTGTATGGAGAAAACAAAGGTGTGAAGCATCCAATTCTACGATGGGAAATGGGCCACTAGTGACGAAGTGAACCTCTCGATGCCGCTCCACTTTCCACTACTCTTACAAATGGATATATTGATGCATTAGAAATTGGATAGGTAAAGAAATTTCTTGTTGGGTTACATACCTAATTAACAAAGAAGAAACCTAATTCCAAGAAATTCTATCTTCTACCAAGATATTCATCGAAGAAGCTAAAACCCTTTTAAGAGAAGCTATTCAGGAACAGTTCAAACTCTTTCGACTTCAGGAATAAACATAAATGTAAATGGATCATTTTTTTTCTATTATGAATTTAGAGAAAAAAAGATTTTTGATTCGAATCATTTGAAAAAGGGCCTTTTATCCAATTCTTCTTTATTTTTATATTCTCTATCTAGAATATATATATATATATATATATATATATATATATATATATATATATATATATATATATATATATATATATATATATATATATATATATATATATATATATAAGAAATTATGTTCAATCCTCTTTGTTGTTGAAACTCTCGATCCAATCTTAGTCTACTCCCTTGAAAGGACCAACATGCTTTCCAGATGACTAGTGCTTGGTCTAGTGTTTTGATGTATGTATGCTAATGAAGATGAAGTGAAAACATCACCATGGGATCAGAATGTTCTAGTTCAAAGCAGTCTCCTCCTCACTAAAAAATACCGGCCTTCTCTGACAAATATGAAAGAGCTTCATCTCATCATCCATATGAGAAATGAAAAAGTAGAAACTAGTGTTTATATAGAATGAAAAGGACTGACCTCCATTCAGTCTCCTATCGGTCTAAGCCATCTTTGTTTTAGCCATGGGTGATTTAGAAAAAGTTAGGTTCTATCGATTCCACATTCATTTCATTAGTTCATGCCTCCACTAACATATCTATCTTCATTTCCTGACCAACTACCTAATGCCATGCAAGCTCATCAAATAGCACATTTGAGCTTTCTTTAGGATTTGGCCCGAATAAGGGCCCTTTGGAATACCAAGGCAAGTTTCCACCCAACTCCACTCAAGTCAAGAAGGAATGCTCAACTCATGATCATGAGCACCAAAGGAGAAGGTGGGCTAGCTAGTACTCAAATTAGGAAGATGGGGACCCATGCTTAGAATTCTCAATCCACTCCATCTGAGGTGAACATTGGCC
Organism: Cymbidium sinense; assembly: GCA_021442155.1. Classification (NCBI taxonomy): domain Eukaryota; kingdom Viridiplantae; phylum Streptophyta; class Magnoliopsida; order Asparagales; family Orchidaceae; genus Cymbidium; species Cymbidium sinense. The sequence goes on along the minus strand of CM038218.1, from coordinate 76,633,352 downwards.
TGAGTACGTGAACATAGATAGCGTCATTGATTGACTGAGTCAGATCCATATGGGCACCCCCTAATTTTGCTTGACTATTTCTAATCAGGGAATTGAACTGAACTAGTCAATAGACTTGGTTTAGCAGCTCTTCTTTCTTAGAGAGATTATAGAGGAAGTCAATCTGGACTGGGACTATAAGAAATCGCTATAATTCCTTCCTATAAACCTTTATCCTTGCACACCATTCCTAACTTGCTCTGTATAGCACCATTGACAAAAATAGAATGATTCGATTCAGAGACCACCAAGCCCCTCAATAATAATATCGTTAGCTAGAGAGGAATTTATGAAAAATTTCACTAGAATTAGTCTCTAGGGATACATAAACATGACTTAATCTAAGTGGGAGGAATTCTTCATTACCAAGAAGATCAGCCTCTGAAAGGCTATAGTCAGGATCAACCGTTCTATATAATGAGTCAACTCTATTACTTTCAAATACTCAACTATGAATAGAACATTTCTTTCAAATGCTCAACTGTGAATAGAACATTTCTTTTAAATACTCATCTACAAATAGAACATTTCTCAACTCCATAGCACTAAAAGAATCCCTCGTCCAACCATCAGTGTATATGCTGGAAGACATTCGCTCATTAAGGAGTTTGAGCTACTTCCGCGGTGATCCTCCTATTCAACTACTAAAACAATTTTTGAACACTTCATCTAATTTCTAGGGCATGTGGTTGTTCTATTATCTATGGATGATTCTTCATACAATTCTTGGGAAGATCAAAATTTCTTCTTTTTCTATTGGATCAGACCACAAACCAACCTAGTGAATGAGTTCAACTTGATTAGTCCTTACTATGTACTATAGAAAGAAAAAAAACATAACCATTATAACCCTAAATTCTCCTATGACTAAGATTCAAGAGTCTATATTGAAAGGGGTTAAAAAAAACTGAAGACCCATTATCGTTGCTCGCGTGGAAAATCTGGTTCAATTGCTTTGCCTGTGGCCCTTTGAGTTGTAGGAAGAATAGATAGATCTATAGAATATCAACTATCTCTCTCAAACTGGATCCATAATGTATGGCATTGGTTGGGGGTGGATGGCACTCCCCTAGTTATAACTACCACTTAGTCCCTCTCGAATACCTATTCAGTACTTCAATAAAAGATTCATCTCTAATAGAGTGATCTGTTGAAATGGGATTCATCAATCTGACTATTTGATGGGTCTGCTCCCCCCTGGAATGACTGATTCATTCAGATCGACACATAGGCTTTCTATATCAAAAGAAACAACAGCCAAGAATTGCCCCTTTCAGTGTTTCTAGCATCCTTCATAAACTTTTTTATATATTTTCTTTGTAGGCCTTCCTCCTTATCGATAAAATTTCACCCACTCCCACTTATTCTCAACTCTTGCTACTCTCGAAGTGAAAAAAATCTTTCGCACTCTTGTTTACTGTTTCTACCATGGATCATCTCTCAGTTAGCTTCTCCGCCCTGCCTCTCCCTAACTCGCTATTTTCACTATTGATAACTAGCTATCGCTTCTACAACTCCTTTACCTTTCGCTTACCTTAAGGTACACTAGTTGAATAAATCCTAGAAAATCTCATTTCATAATGAAGTAGGTCCCTGTTGTCACGAGTTTGGGGCACTTTGGCTATCTTAACCTAACCACCGTAGAGGTAAGCACAGGTACAAAGTGTATAAACTTTGCAAATATGATTGAAAAAAAAATTGATGTGAGTCACTGGGGGGATGCAGCTCAGATGGTAAAATTGAATGTGTAAATAGTCAGAAGGATTGAAATGAAAAATTGGAAGGCGGGGCCTTCTGCTAGTGCTAAGACCATTTGCTCTCTTCAGGGTCAAAGAAAATAGAAAACAAATTGCAATAGTAGAAGATGGATAATAGACCTTCCTACGACTTTGAGGAATCATCCACAGCTGAGTCAAGGCACAAAGCATTTCACATCGAAAAGTGAGTTTTTACTATTCAAAAATGCAATGGAGTAATTTGTTGTTAGTGGAAGGAATTTGGGTAAGAGAAAGGTTCAAGTCAATGCTTCAAGTGGAAGAAGATGTAAAGTTCATTATTTTTGACTTGAGCTTAACTGACCTCAGTTCAGTGGCTCTTTCAGATCAACTGAACAGGTTGTTAGTGCTCTCTCCTTTGGTTCTAGGCCTGTATATCTTAGAAATGAAAATACAATCCCTTTTGCTATTTCACTCCCCCATAGGACCTACAACAGATTTGTCAATCAATTCTAAGAGAATAGAGGGGCTTGAGAATGATGTGTTACAAGCCATGAAAATGTCAAACTCAATGATTCTTGAGTGGATCTGTAGTTACCAAGAAAGAAATGTGACCCAAAAATCTATGCCATATAGCCGATTCATTGACTATGAAATTTCATAGTGGATTCCTTCTATCATGCCCTTCCTTAAAGGAAAAGAAGCTGATTAGTAATGAATGTGTGCTCTTGTGAGAATTGAACCCCTACATAGGCTTTTTTCTTATTCTACCGAGATGAACTAAAGATCAAAAGCGTGAAGGAGATTTTTTTGTGAACCATCAATCTTTCCACAAGAAGTCCCCATAAGTCACATTCATAGAAAATTTCATAGTATACAAAGGATGTTTATACATTGGAAGGTCATTCTATTGACCGAATCTAGCTTAAGTCCCCCTGGACTGAAATCACACCACTCCACATATATCTGTTTTGAAATGAGCCTTCATTGAGGCTGCTGCTGCTATTGGTCTTCAAACCAGTTTCCAATGGAAATTGAAAGCATGCCGAGTTGGGAAAAGATTACAAGGCCATAGAAAGAGTGCAAAAGCACACTCTCCTTGCTTCTAAAAAACCCAAGTTCCAACATAACCATAACAAATCCACTTGCACCGTCCGAAAGGAACCAAGACCAGATTCTCGGCATCTCCGAGCTCAACTCTTTAATGAAAATCAAATAGGTTTTAGGTTTTGGTAATGAGGAAGGGCAAGAGCATATGGCTAAATGTTCCAATCCTGTATCTTCATCTTAAAATATATGAAAGAATGCCAGTTCGGAAGTCAGCCTATTGAAAAAAACTAATGCCTTTCTTTGAATTCCCATTTTCCATACTCTTTTTTCTAGCGTATTTCTCTTGAAAGATTTTTAGACTGCATATTTGATTCCATCCAACAATCCATTTTCTTTCCTATGAGTTCTAGTATCAATCAGAATTCTAGTTTTGACTGTTTATATGTTTTGAATAGACCATACCAATTTGTTATGTATGTATGGATGATGAGATTCCATTGATATAGAGCCAATTCCAATAGACTTCTGGAACATTCCCATTGGCATCCATCCAACAAGAATTGAACCTACAAATTTGCTAATTATGAGTTGGGAGCTTTCACCATTTAGCCATGGATGCGCTAGCGAGTGAACTAGGTTTGGTAGAGCCGCAGATCGGTTGGGTGGTTTGGCTAGCAATCAAGCTAGGGTCCTGATCGAGCAAGACGTAGTCCTATCTATCTACCTCTCCAAACATAATATCTTATCAAAACCATGTTCAGTGCTACAAAAGCATAGGTTGTAGCCCCCTAACATCTTCAGCTCCTCATTTTTTTGAACTTGATGGAGATTTGTAGCATCATTCAAGTAAATATAGATTTAGATCATAAAAACATGAGCTTGTGATATAGATACACCTAATTCCAGACCAGTTAATGCCAGAACTAGAAAGAAAGGACCAAGATATCCTATGAAATAGATCAGACTATTTATTAATAGCAAGTCCATGAAAATCCATTGATAATTTTACTGAACTATGACCAGGCATCTTATTAGCAAATAAGCATATCCTTGAGCTTAATGCATGAAAACAATGAGGGATTAGCTCAAAGAGTACTAAAAAGGGTGCTAATGGTAGTGGGACTCCCACGGGTAATGAGATGCTAAAAAAATGAAGCCCATGTCTTTGAAATCCAATGATCATAATGCCTATAAAAATGGAAAATGAGAGAGCCAAAGTAATGTGAAAATGACTTGTCACTATGAAGCTAAATGGTATAATACCCTGGGGATTATGAAATAATGATATAGTAGAAGTGACCGAGATGCGATGGGAAAACTTTTGTTTCACATTTCCAGAAAGACCACCTATTTGTTCATTTATCAGGTTTGGTACGAAATCATGAATAAGCTCTACCAAGGATTGCTAAGCTTTTGGCACTGACTTTCATCTCCTTTTTTTCGTAACAAAAGAAATCAAAAGTAGGACCAAACTGAGAGTGAGAAGCATAAAGAAAGGTGGATTTGTGAATGAGAAAGAAAAGTCCCCTATATGAATAGGAATTAATGGGATAATGGCAAATTACTCAAGTGGGTTGGGACTTTTATCCCTGCTAGATCCAGGGCATCCCTATAGGCTTCTTGCCATGGTTCCACCACATCACAAGGAGCAATTATGAGGAATTGCCATTCTAAGATCCTGAGGAAGTCAAACATCATTTGGATTTCCATTCAGTGACTGCTCTGCTCCCTAAAAGAGATTGATCATCACTTTAGCGTTGGTTTTTCCAACAAGTGTCTGATGGGAGAATGGCATGATTTTTGATATCTTGAACGCGATAGACTGAACACCCAATTTGACACAGACTTCACACCTTTTCAAAGTGGAACGACTTGATATGAAAAGAAAGATAGAGTTTATATTCTATATATTGTAGAAAGATCTATATCTATCATTTTCTAGTCTTTTTCTTTACTACCTTTGAATCTCTTATTTCAATGCAAAGGATAAGGTTGCATTGCAACCCTCAATTTCTATTTCTAATAGAATTTTGAGCTAGAGAAAGTTTTTCAAAAGAAAAGTGATAGGTGAGTTAGCCAAGGACCGGAGACTCTCAACCAAAACTTTGACCATAACTGTAATGATGAATTCTCTAAGCAATAAATATTTCCTGAATCAATCTTTTTTCAATGAAAAAGTACATCCAGATCATCAATAAGGTGCCTTAGCATAAAGCATCAACTCTTCACTATGAGACCCTAAATCTCTAGTTTGAGCCATCTAAAGTGCTTTTAGAAATGAAATCAGACCACATATATAAATGGAAAAGGTAAGACACGATTATGAAGTAGAAGGTATCCCAGTTTAAGGCACGAAGCATTTCACTTAGACAAGTTCAAGGAAAAGTTCTAGTAGGTGAGGTTCAATAGGTATGGTGTGATTCAATCCTCTGTTCAAATGCCATCACTAGTTACATCGAGAAAGATCAAAAAAGCAATAAAGTGTTCTAAGAATCCAAGGGTTAGGCTCAAGTCTCACTCCTAATCATATCCACTCGCTTTTCAACTTTAATTGAAGAAAAATAACAAAACTCTTGCCTTTTCTTCTTTCTTTTAGAGCATTTCTGTGGGGTCCTCAGGGAATAGGAGGTTTTGATGAGGCTGATCCTAAGTTGCCATCAAAGCACGAAGACCTTCATTTCAAAGAGGTGTATAAAGTTGCAAATTTAGGATCTTCCTTTAGGAAATAAAGTCATAGGCAAGTAGGTTCAGAGCCAGACCAACTAACCCAATAGCACTCACCCAGAAACTGGTTACCGGTAGAATTAGCATAAAGAAATATAACCACCCAAACCAAAATCAGTTAGCAGTGACCATGAAAGAAGTCTCTTCAGGGTAAAAGCACAAAATGTATTTGAATCGTCACCATCTTCGAAGAAGGTTTTTTTAGATGGTGGCACCATGAATAGCACATAGTAGTGCTTAAGACTCCAGCAACTCCCAACATATGAAATGGGTTCAACGTGAAACCAAATAGCTGCTACACTAAGAACTAAAAGCTCCTCCTAAATACATGGCTAAACTTCACTTAGATACCCGGGCCCGACTCAACATTCTTGGAAAACAATCAAATCTAGGCTTTTCCTTCAATCTTGTAAACTAATAGAGACCAAAATGGGATAAGAAGATATGAATATAGAGGAATAACCAATCAATGAAAGAACATGAAACCATTATGTTTTAATAGAGGTACGAGAAATAGTTGGGGGCAATGAAATAGGTGAAGTGGTTGGATTTTGTGAGCTATTCCAACCATTGCTGGATGTGATTCCAAGAGCCAAACAAGAATGAATACCACACAAAAGAGTCATTACTAGGCTCCTTAATGGAATGTTTAATCAATCGATTACAGATCGATCAAATCGGTATAAAATTTGTAACATGGGAAAACCACAGAAAACATGACTTATTTGAAGAACCCGGTGACTTACCAATTGTAGAAGTTGGATCTTTGGCAAGCAAGAAGCACTTAAAAAGGAAATTTGATTGTACCATCTTCTTTCTCATTTTGAGGAAAAGGTTCAGGAGGAAAGGGAAACAATAGAGGGATCCAAATCAAACCTAAATGGAAATGATATGAAAAGTCTTTTTCAAAACCTATAATTAAGGGCATGACGAAGATATACAATAGGAATAAGAAAAAACTCATTATTGGTGTTCCGAGGAAGATCTGCTTATGAAATAGTGAAAGAAAGAGTCGTCTCATTTTCTTACCTTACTTTTTCATTCTTTCAAATTCATTCACTTTGATGGCTGGTTCTGAACCCCTTGTAACATCATCTTATTCAAACAACCTCCACCACCCACCACCATTTACACTGAGGGGCATTTAGTTGCTTCTAAAATAAACAGCTGTGCTTATATATGATTTCTTAAAGACTAAACAGAAAAAATGAAATAGAAAGATCCTGATGAGTTCAAGCTGAATGAAAGAGCGATGATCTTGAAAGCAAGAGTGATTTAGAATAGAAAAGATAATATCTAAAGAAATGATTTAGATATCTAATTCATTCTATGAGATGATTGCAACAAATACGGAAATAGCTTTCGCCCTCCTTGGTGCTCCGACAAGATGCCAACATGTGATTGGTGTATGACCTCCATCTCTTCATCACCAGATAGACACCTCAAAAGAATTCTCAATTTCCTCTCAATCTCCCTAGCCGAAGGCCCACTGCTGACACACCTTGTCTTTGTAATATTTTGTTATGTAGAGATTGACCGGTGTTGTTGTCCCATAGACCTTATCCTGAACTTTTTTAAGTCTCTTTGCTGCTTTTTCAATGCTAGTCATTTAGGAGCAACTTCAAGGACAAGGATATAGATTAGAATACCAGCTAGACTGATAGGATATAAATTCTCTTTCTTATATCTGAGAGGGAGGCGAGCTTGCTTTGGACTTGCACACATGATTCCTAATTGGAAACTACTTTCTCACAGAAATTAAGTTGATGATAAAATTTACATCCCAATGGCACTATTCACAAATGGTACGAAGCAGGAAAGAGCATTTGATTTGAGAGTCAACCTTCGCCCCATAAACCCATCTTTCTTGCTCAAAACCTCCAACTTTTACTGATCCCCCAGATTTTCAGCATTGCCATCAGTGTGTTTCGTTTTCATTTTCTCCTACATGCAAGAGAATTTCTGATCATTTTTTTAATGCTACACACCTTATGTATCCAAAAGCCTACTTCTCTGCATAATCCTAATTTCTTCTAGATGAGTAGTATGCCCTTCAATGTATTCATTCTTTCTATCTATATGTGCAAAAATGTGGCTTTCAACACTAGTTTTTTTTATAGTTGTAAGGTGTTTGGTAATTGAATTCTAGTCAAAATGAATTAAGTGGAAAATCTATCTTTTTCGATAGGCTTTGTTTTAAGCCATACAAGCTTCTCTTCTACCCTATGTTCCAAGGTTGCCTGGAGAGAAAAGAAAATATGTTTGTAGAAAGGAGTTTGGACTTGGACATTATGCCATTGAATTTCCCATGATGCGCTTTCAATTTCAGTTATGATTCTTTCGATTACCAATTACATAATTCAAATAGTTAAGGCAAATGAAAAAAAAGAAAAACTTGGTTCAAGAATGATTACCAATTTGGTTTGGAAGAAAGAATGATTAGCCAACAAACTTTCTTTTATCTATCTATTGATATTCATTTTTTTTGAATTCAATTAGGAAGTAGAAAAAAAGAGTTCCTTGCCAAGATTGGTCATGAAATATTTTGACTTCTTTCTTTCTCTTTTCTTTCATTATGGAATGACCTGGATGAATACATGAGATTCTTGTAGCCTTTATGGGATCAGTTATTCCATTAGAAGGTCTAGGAGTAGTATGAGTTACCAATTCTGCCTTTTAAGTTCTTATTTCTAGCACTTTCAAGAAAAAAATAAGGCTATCATCTACAAAAATAAATGAGAAAGATTGGGACCCTGCTTGCTAGCCCTCACACTATGGAGACACTGCCTGGATTCAAAAAGGATTGATTATTCACTGCCTAGAAATTTGGATTTGAAACAAAAAGTTTCCCCAAGGGATCATGATATCTTTCTATGGAATCGCATGTATATTCATTAGTACTTATTTGTGGTGCATAATTTCATGGAATGTAGGTAGTGGTTATGACCGATTTGATAGAATTGAAGGGATAATGTCCCCTTTTTGTTGGGTATTTCATGAAAGAAATCATCGCATCTTCCTTCATATCTTTCTGAAAGATATCCAATTAATTAGAATGGCGGTGAGAGAGGGTATTTTTCCTCATCATGTCCTTTATATGGACATCAGGGGCCAAGGAACCATTCTGTTGACCCGTACTAATGAGAATTTGACTCTATGAGAAATTGAACAAAAAGCTTCCGAATTGGCCTATTTCTTTAGCGTACCCAATAAAGTCTTTTGAAATGAACTGAAGAAGAAACCTCAGCATAAGAGAAGGGACTTAATACATCTCAAAATAAGGAGGACGTATATGAAACAATATGAATAAAATATAATAGAACTAATAAAAAATATATTGAAAAAAAAATAGGAAAAGATCCATAAGTTCGATACCTTCTTCTTGTTATATAATTCATGCTTCATAGAAATCTCAGATAGAATCGATGAGATTACACTTGAGCTTTGGATCAATGTCCCTAGAAGTAAGGAGTATGCCCACGTGTTTCAATGAGAACACCGAAAAAACCAAATTCAGCTCTACGTAAGATAGCCAAAGTATGGTTGAGCAATCGTATAGATATAGAAGAAAGGTATCCAAATATAGGAAAAGGGGGAGCTATTCCTGTCAGGTTTTCCTCAAAATATCCACCATATTAGGGACTGAGTAAGATCGATTTGGCTAGATAGCTCAGAGTTCAGGGATGTAAGGGGAAGGAGTGGAACCATTTGCATCAAGCAGACAAATTGAGCTAGACCATACCATTCTACCCCAGCAAGAAGGAGCTAGAAAAATAGAAGCAGGGAAAAGAGCAATGACACAAATGAAGCCATGGTATATGTGAGAAGTCTCCAGAGAAATTTAGCTTGGAAGGTCAAGTTTTTGAGTGCAAGAGAATGAATGGCAAGGCCTCCCTCCTGCTAGGGTTGGCAGATGGACCACTAATTCACTGCATCAATTTTAGGTAGTTGCATCTCAATATTTAGTATAATAGATTTCCAGTGATAGTTAGAATTCATAGTCTTTTTGAGTTAGTGACGTAAGGAAACCTAGATTACTACTGTGTCATCTATCTAGTGAATATTTTCTTGCTTTGTACTCGATTCAGTTCGAATCTGCTTATACTTCACACTCGAGCGTTACATCAGCTCATAGTGTTGCCTTTAGTGTATGATTTAACTCCACTTCCTTTTCTCTTTGCTCCTCTTCACTTGCATCCGAATTTTTCATTCAGTAGGAGAACCTAGATTCATCTTCAGTGCTCTCCAAACTATGAGGGAAGGTTTCCCATCACACGGCTCACCAACTTGATCTTCCAAGGGAACAATATGTTCGAACAAGCTTGAAAAATTAGGTACGATTGAGCTACTTCATTCTGAGGGTTAGTCGAGCCTCACATAAGTGATTTTTTGCCACTCAAGTGTATGACATCTACCATGCTTATGCTAGGCCCATTAAGCAAGTGCAACGACACTTTCATCCACTCCTCATGAAAAAGATTGATAAATAAGTATAGAAATGGAAAGGATGTGGGTTTCATAAGAGAAGAGAACACCCTGATTGGTTGGCAAACATTATTTTAGTGACCAAGAAGAATGGGCAGATTTAAGTTTGCATTGACTTCAGAGACCTAAAGGTCTCTATGAAATCCTAACAACATCATGAGATGCTTAATTATCTCTGAATCTAGCTATATTATATTCTTTAACCATTGTTGTAGCTCACCATATGTATTCCATGCCCCCACCAAGTTGGAATTCACAATCCAACTTGTCTCCACATCGAACCATCATGTCAGTCCCTTTATGTAGCATAGGATAGGCCAATTTTCACTTGAGGAGAATATTTCTATGATCATACCCGAATCATGTCATGCATGAACAGGCACATCCTATGTTGGTACAGAGTGAGTTGATTGGAACCTTCTAGTGGTTCGATCATAGCTTTTCTAATGCAATTATGGAGAGCTCATCACTCTCTGACATATCATAACTTCTAAAGTTTCAGTGCAAAAGTGCTTTGCTGATGAAACATATATTATTCTGTAGGGAATAGGAAAGAAATTGTATTGTTTGGTCAACCATGACCATTGGCACAATTTTGGCGAACTCTTAGTTTAGTTTGGTAAGTTGGTTAGTGGAAAGACAACAACTTTGTTCATGACCAAGCACTAGTCCTTCGGGTATGTGAAAGCTCGTATGAGCTCCCTAACCCCTGGCCCAGACATAATTAGATAGCAGCACTGCCTTGATAAGGGGGCCAGGCTTCAAAATGATAGACACTTATCTAATGGCATTATAAAATCTATGATCGAACCACTATAGGGTTCTAATCAGCTCGCTACATACCAATATAGGTGGTGCAGCTCATTAGCCTCGGCGTACTCATCTCCTTAAGCAAGAGACAATGAACTACAAAGCATTTCCTACTTTCTTTGATAGTCAAAATGTTCAAGATTTTTTTTTCCATTGCCATTTTTCCTTAGATTTTTTGTTTCTTGTCTAGAGGTTAGAGCTACGAGGATGATACAACTGGCCAATTCTACTACTTGAACTAGTACTAGCATGGGGAGAACTTGTACCTCTATTTCTACCCTAATATCCCATTCCTATACAAAAGCGGAAGTGAAAAAAGTAGACTATATATATACTCTATTAGAATATAGTCTGAGACTTGAAACTACCAACCATGAGGTCAGTGAAATAAAAGAAAAGCAACCGAGTGCCTTATATACGATAACACTAGACGCATCCTTATCCTTCTCTCTTAACTGATCATTTTGATGTGTCAGGGTCGATCAGAGGTTCGGATTAATTCTCCCCCACCCAACAAACTCCAGTATCAAAGCTGGAGTTTAGGGAGTGCCCGAGGACAAACAATGTACTCCATAAGTGCAAGGTTGCATAGCAAAGAAAGAAAAAGAACAAGCAACTAGAGTTTAAGGAGTGCCAAAGGACAAACAATGTACTCCATAAGTGCAAGGTTGCGTAGCAAAGAAAGAAAAAGAACAAGCAACATCGAAAGCTGTAGCACATCCATTTTTTTGTCGAGCCCTATAGTTTTTCACCTTCAAAAGAAGGCACCAACACTTTAGTAGTGACCCGGGTCCCAGGTTACTTTGGCACACCCCACCCCAAGTCTTGCTTGTGTTGTACTTGACTCTCCCGACTTGCTGCTTGCTGATCACTGTATGAAAAAAATGACACGAAGCTAAATACGAGTAGATGTTGTTGGTCAAAAACAAAATGGCTCTCATGAACAATGGAATAGAATGGTCTCTCTTTTCTTTTTTTTATATTTTTATATTCATAGTTTTCACTTTGAAACTCAGAACTCAACTGTGAAAAGAATGCTATAATGTTTTCAATTCTCAACTTCACTTGCCCCTGACTTCGTGACCTCCCACTACTTCATCTACTAGGCAGATCTAATGTCTCTAGTATGAAACTAGCTCATGATCCTTAGGCTATACAACATGGAGCAAGCAGAGAGATGAAAGAATGACTTTGATCAAAATGTATTCTCTCATTTTGAAGTGTTACTTCACTGAGTCTTAGTAGTAGAAACTCAGAGAGACAGACATAAAGAGGACTCTCTCATACTTGCAAACTTCTAGGATGAAAATTTGGCAGGAATAGTAGAATCCTTGCCACTCGGTAGAGTGAGTATACTTAGCGAACTAGCAGGATGTGGAGATCGATTGATCAATATGTATATCGAGAGTGGATGGTTGATCGTCCCCCCCTTGTCTTGTCCTGGAGGCTCTCCAACTAGGGAGGCAAAGAAAGAGGATTGCTATCATCACCCTTTCCCTAGGTGTATGTGAAAAAGAAAAAGTGACTTACTTTTTTGTGGTCCAAAGAATGAGAGCCGGCTTTCTGAAGTTTGTTGTTTCTCAATAGCTCAACGGTAGAGTGGTTAGCTCCATCAGCTTCTCATCTAGTTTCTTTCCCATCGACCTACCTATCGGCTTTATTAGTAACCCTTCTAACTCGAAACTAAAGTCTAAGATTGGAATAGGCTTTCAAATCTTTCTTCCTTCGCTTTTACTTCTTCCCCTTACCTCCCCCGCCAAGGTTACTCTCTGAAGAATCCTTGTTAGGTTTCTTCCTCTAGCACACACCCCTACCCTTTCATACCTATTTTCAAAATAACATATTATGCTGCTGTGGTGAATTTTTTTTTTATTTTTATTTATGAGTATAAATGAAAACAAAAATATTCTTGTTGGACACCACATATCCACAGATGTTCTCATTAGGGTGATCAGGTACGACATTGAGGAATGATGTACTATCTCGAGAGATAGCAGTCACCATCCTACAATGAACCTAATCACCTAATGAGGAATCCTAAGGACAATGGGTCTTCGAATGTACCAGAGATTCTTTCCTTACTTTACATGGAAAAGTAAAGTAAAGTTTATTTTAAATTGGGTTTATTAAGTTCCCAATGGAGGCAAGCCCCCATAATTAATTACATCCTGAAGAATAAGATCCCTTAGGAATATTCTCGATTATGGTAAATGATCAATGTCTCCAAAAATTTCAAAGGCAAGACTATCAACAAATTAGTTATTTTTAGAAGATCAAGTGAGATTGATCAAGAGGAGGGAGTTATTATCAAAACCAAAGGGACATAAGTAGGGGATGCTCACGATACTAGGAAACCTAGCGAGTGTCCCAAACTATCCTATGGTTGGGCTTTATTATTTTGAATTTTGAAGAGAGTTAATTATTTGAGTTGAATTTTTATTAGAAATATAGGGCTTACAATTCCACAACACAAGATCATGGAAATGCCTAAGAGGTGAGGATTTATGCTTATAACCCATAAAGAAGAAATAACAACCTCAGAACCTAAATCAAGGGAGCTCTAGTTAGGGCCAAGGCATGACCTAAATCTAAGTAAAAAATAGGTACATAGTTTATCTCCACAAGAGAGGATATACCACCATACCGTTGGACCTACAACCACTTGGGAGTGGCTTCCAACTAACTCCTCCTATGATTTTAAATACATGTAGGCAAGTCTTATGCTTTTAGAAGATAGCTAGGCTATTATTTATTTAGAAAGAGACTAAGTCCTTAAACACACTCCCTAAGAGACTAGATCATGTAGGGCATGAATAATGACCTAAATCTAATGCAAATTTTGTTAAGTTTTCTTTTCATTTTTGGACAATTTATTTGACACAGGCTATGAGATTTCATGCAAGAGAAATTGATTATGGACCAAAACTAGCAAGAAGGAGGTGTGTTTACACCATGACTCTCAAAGGTCAAGCCAAGTTCTCTGACAAAGGTTGAAGCCCTCCATTAGCAAGAGTGAAGCAAGATGCTTTTATGCATGATGTGAGACATACAACATCCAGCTAAGGGGTTGCTAAATCTTTTATTTTCTTGATTTATAACCTAAACTTTAGGTGAGGTTATGAGTTGTTAATTTTAATTTTGATTGATTAATTGGATAGAAAATTTATTTTCCTTAAGAGCTTAATCGCATCCAGGCCATTCATCAATCAATGAAGAAACTAGAAAAAACATGCCATCTTAATGCACTAGCTAAACAAACATCAAACAATTTTTATAAAACTAGCAAAAAAGAAAAAGAAGTCGATGTGGTCGGGTACCACAACACAATCGAAAAAGGAATTTGGGTAGCTGAGCTCTACCCTTTCACAATCCAGATTATAAATGAATTAATTACAATTTCAAAAGAATTCATGTTATGGGGGTCTTTATTCTTCATTTCTTCATTTCTTCCTTTCTTTCTTTTCTTTCTTTCTTTCTTTCTTTCTTTCTTTATTTCTTTCTTCTTTTGGACTTGGGATGTAGTTTTCTCCAAGGCTTTACATGGTACATAAGACATAGACTTATGACCAATGTTCACCTTAATCCCCCATAACATTCATTCCAAATCTTAATTGCAAAAATTACATTAAAATGGAAAAAGTAAATCTAACTAAACCTGCAAAATAAAGATTAGGTAAACATACCACATAATCCCAAGAGTTATAGGAATGAATTGGACTTAGCACCCCACACATGGGTAACCAAGTCCACCTGTCCTAATTTGGATTATGATTAGGGGTATAAGCAACCTGCACAGCAAATATATATAATTTTTATTACAACAACCCTTAAGCACAATCCCCTACATAAGACAATGAATAGGCTAAGATCATCCTATTATCCAGTCTACGCACATACACCCTAACATTCAATCTAAAACATTACATCACAAAATAAAATCAGGCATCAAACCATGCATGCCTTTAGAGATAGAAATTGTAACTTAGCTAATGTGTGCCATTTAAGGCTTGTGTGACATGTCTTAAGGCGGTTGAAATTTTCTAAGTGTGAAGGATTCAACTTAGAGGTGGTTTCATTTAAGTGATTTAGTTGATTTGTTAATTTTATTTTGATGATTTGTTTTGGTTTTAATGAACCTACATTTAATTACTAAGTGTTGTAAAGAGAGGAAAAGGGAAGATAACTTCTCTTTCCTCCCTACCTTAAGTAATTTTTAAGGTAGATTCATTAATGATTTTTCTTTAGTGAATGTTTTATTATGTGTTTTAATTAATCCTAAGTTTAGATTTGCTCTAAATAAACCTATTCAATAAGAAAGGCATTTTAAGATTAATTAAAGTGAATTACTATTACAAAATACATGACCATTTATTTCTTTCCAACATGTATACCACACATATGAATGCATCCTAAACATATCTATGCATGAAATGCAAATATTAGCACACCTTATTGATGAATTCAAAGAGATATTGCTTAAGAAAATTTGGATATTCCATGATGCATGATTTTTGTAGAAAAGAGGGACTCTTTTATCCATTAATCAAATGCACATTTATATGTATGAAATACATAAGTGAGTACAATGCCATTGTTTTCTACATTAGGGGTATAAGGTACAAGACCTTCTTGGGGCTACATAAAGCCTTGTAACCTTAGGATGTCCAGACTAATATATCACTTTTCTTAAATACATGTGCAAGTACAAAAAGAAAACAAATGGATGAGGAATCATGCAAAAGATTTTTGTTTGTTTGTTTGATTTTGATTGTATAATTTATATGTGTGAATGTGAAGATCCTTCTTAAGTCATAACATAGAAGTGCATAGGAATAGATTCAATCAAGTGTTATGTTCTTTTGCATGATTGTATAATCATGTAAAAGGTTTTTGTTTGTTTGTTTGATTTTGATTGTATAATTTATATGTGCGAATGTGAAGATCTTTATTAAGTCATAACATAGAAGTGCATAGGAATATATTCAATCAAGTGTTATGTTCTTTTCAAATGAACTATACACTTTGCAAATCTTATACAAACTCATGTTAAGAAAAGAGAAGAAAATCACATAACACATTTTAAGTTATAACCACATGCAAGCTTATAAGTATTTATAAGTAGCATACCTTCATTTATAATCTTTGATTTATAAGAAACATTTCATTTATTTTGACTTTTCAAAAGATTTGAATGCATGATTTCATATAGCATACAACATTTAACATGATTGGAAAGAGATAAAATGATGTAAGAATATGGCTTCATTCACCCTAATTAATTCCTAAAGACAATCTTATGAAATAAGATCATTTAAAATGAATCAAAATTCCTTTTAAAAGGTTTTTGTTTTTGTTTTGAGTTTGATTTGATTTAAGAAATGTAAAAAGAGTTTGCTGGTCCTAACCCATTTCCCCTATGTGTGAATTGATTTAGTTTAATTTTTAGAACTATTAAGTTGATTTTATGTTTTGTTTAGGTTAAGGTGTAAAATAAGTCCATTAATTACCCCTTACCTACACCACTTTAACATAACTAACCTAACAATTATGAGCCAACATATGATATGCAACCACATGAAATTTAAATCAGCAATGCACCTAAGAAAGAAAGGGACCTAATGCATTTGGATCACAATTATTGATTAATTAGGCTAAAGGGTTTAATTAAGTACTTTCATAACCTTCCCACACATGTGGGATGGAAATGATTTCCTTAAATATACCTTAGGCTTTTGAACACCTAAGGATCTACCCAGCAAGTGATTGATTAAGTTTAGATTAATTTTAAAAGTTTGATTAAGCTAATTAAGTAGATCATTAGTGAATTAATCCTTAATTATGTTTGGATTAAGGAAGAAAGGGGGTTTAGGGAATAACTTAGGGAAAACATCCAAAACCCATTCCATAAACCTCCTACTTACTTAAACAAAGTTTAATGATCTCAATTAAGTGATTAAACTACTATTCACATGCTTAATTGTTCCTAATTACATTAAGAGGGTGATTATGGGTTCATTGATTAATTTCCCTAATTAACTCATTAATAAATCCCAAGAAAATTAAGGGAGGCAGAAGTCATCCCACTAAACATATTTGAGAAACTTGGAATTAATTAATGAAGTAATTAAGGAGAAATTAAGGTTCTTAAGTTTTCAATTAAATCATAATTAAGGAGAATTCACTATTCAACACTAATTAAAGATAATTTTATTAGATTCCCCTCTAAATTATCTTTAAAATGATCTCTCAGTTATATTTTTTTGATTTTTCTACATTTAATTATGAATTTATAAAGTTTTTATGATTAATAAGTAATTAAATAAGCTAATTATATAATTAATCCCATCAGTGTCACGTGGGCTACTGACGTGATGTACACTTTCGACGTGGCATGACAGGATTGTTTATTTAAGTTGTCACATCGTGCGTCGTGCTAGCTGGCAGTGCGATGCGCTTTCCCATGGGCTATTTGATCAAGGATCGAATGACCAAGATTAAACTTGCTATTATATAGGGATTGAATCACATATCTATGTGTTTTAATTAGGGTCGTCCATCCTCTATGACTTGATTCGAGCTCACTTGAGCTTGGATTAGGTTGAGATTCAGCCCACACCATCTAGAAGCACATCCAATAGTTGAATTTTAATGGGATTATAATTCCCTTCACCAAAGACCAAGTAATTTTCAACTTAGGTGTGATTTTGAGTCATACCTCGCCAGAGGTTAGCACCTGCGCTTCCAACCGAGGGGTTAGCTTTGTCTAGTGGAGACGAAGCTTTGTTGAAAGTGTCAAGGTTTAATTTGAAGCGGATCTCCCAATTGACCAAGGCTCCCTCCAATGGCTTGCGACTTTGGTCTAGGTCTCCCTTTTTGTGGCTTGGATGCTTGAGAAATGCTTTGGGTGAGCTCGACTTGTCTCTTTGATGGCGCTTGCAAAGTGAATTGGGATTTAGCAAGTTGGAATTTCCTCCCACCTCCCCTATTTCGGCTATAGAGGAAATCGAGAGAGGGAAATTGGAAAGAGCTTGGAAATTCTTAGGAAACTTTGTGATAGATTTATTTCAATCCTCTGAGCTCAATCGAATGCAAGAGTCATGGTTTGAGTGGAAATGAGGGGGAGTATATCTCCCCCTACTTGGATCGGATGGCCAAAGCTTGCTCTTCCATTTTTGATCAATTTCTATGATTGAATGGATTGTTTAGGTTGTTAAGAGCTCCATGTAGTTCAGTTTTGGCAGAGGAGTGAAATGGAGGTGGTGCACATATGTTAAATGCGTGTGGGAGGTGATCCAAGTGGAGAATTTTGATTGGTCAGTTTGGACTTGGGTTGGGTCATGGCTGACCCAAACTCATTGGGTCATGTTCACCACCCTCCTTAGTGTCCATGTGGTCCATTAAGAGGATGCTAAGTGGCCATGAAAAGGAATTGACCAAATTCCAAGTGAATTTGGCCATAGGTTATCGTTTGACTTAAGGGTAAAATGGTCATTTGGCCCTGATTTTGATTTAGGCAGATTTGAGATGTTTCAAGGTTGGGCCAAATTTCAAGGAATTTGGAGTTGATTTAATATGATTTGGCTCAAGTTGACCCATTTAGGTTAAAATGGGTCAACTTGGATCAAGTTGACCAATTGGTCAAATTAGGTCAAACCATGGGTTGGGTTAAGTTCATATGACCATTTGGAGTGATTTGGTATCATTGGTTTGGTTTAATTTGATTTATATGTAGTTTTGGTTTATTTGAATTCACTTAGGTCAAATGGGCCAAGTTGACCAATTTGACCTATTTGACCTAATTGGGTTAGGTCATGGGTTGGTTTAGGCTTGGTTGATCACATAAAATGTTTTGCAAGCTTTGATTTCAATGAATTTTGGTTTGGTTAAGTTTCAATTTGATTTGACCTTTTAGGTCAAGTTGGGTTCATGGTCAATTGGGCTAGGTTGGGTCTAGTTGGCAAATTGGAGCTTTGATCAAGTTCGACAAGTGATTTAGAATGAATTTGACCCATTGGTTGCAATTAATTTGGCTTAGATCAAGATTTAACCCATTTTGACTTTTTAGGTCAATTTGGGTCAAGTGGCCAATTGGGCTAGGTTTGGCACAAATGATGACTTGGTCAAATTCAATCATTGATTTATAATTGGTTTAGATCATTGGTTTCAATCAATTTAGCCTATGGTGGATTTTGGCTAGTTTGGGTTTTATTTGGGCTAAGTATTTACTTGGTCAAAGGCTAGGTTTGACTTGGTTTGACCCAATTTGAGTGATTGATCATCCTATGATGATTGTTGTTCATAATGTGAGGCTTAGATGGGCTTAGTTTAATCCAATTTGAGAATGATTAAAATTTTGCTCAAAAAGGTGCTTTAGGTCACTTTGGGTCAAGTGAGCCTAAGTGGGTGAATTGGCTTGATCAAGGCTTGATTCAAGTTTGGTTGAACTCACATATGGACTTATGATTGAAATATAAATCCAATTGCAAGTAATTTGGAGTAAAATGGGTTTTAATTCTTTTGACAATTTCAAGTTCAAAGGTTGAACTTTGGTTTGATTTGGATGAGTTTGATTTGATTTGAAATTAAAGTTTATGTTTATATTTAGTTTGTAATTGAAGGATTGATTGTTTGGAGAGAAAAATCCAAAGTTTTGAATTGATTTGAGTTTGATTTGGATAAGTTCAAGAATTTGAGTTAGAGGATGTAGGTTGGATTTGGATTTGAGTTTTGAATTTGGTTTCAGTTATTTGAGTTTATATTTCATTTATATTTGTGAATATAAATGAGAATATAAATGGGTTATGAAAAAATCTTTTGAATTTGGAGTGATTTGGATTTGATTTGAGCTAAGTCCATAAGATGAAATGTGTGAGACACTATAGCACCCAGAGAGGGAGGGGTGAATTGAAATTAAAATTTTAAAACTTAAATGTTAAATTTTAAGTTTTAGTAGAAAATTAATTTTGATTTTATAATGACAAGATATAATTCTAAATGAAGCCAAAATAAAATACAGTAAAGTAAAGAGAGACATAAGGTACACAATTTTTACGTGGTTGACGGATCCCAAAAAATCGCCTACGTCCACTAGTCACCCACTAGGAATCCACTAAATGCAAAAATAGCTTACAAATAGTACTCTCCTATAACGGGGCAAGTACAACCCCTACAATAATATGTACTCTCCTAGAAAGGGGAGAGTACAACCCCAAAATAAATTTTATAGCAAAAAAAGAAAAATACAAAATAATAAATTTTGATAAAATAAATCTCTCACAAATATACCAAGTCAATTCAAAAAATGATCTCACAACTTATAAATGATCACTTACAATTTAAAATTTTGGCAAGATAATATGCTCACTTAATATTGAAATAAATATCTTAAAGTGATCTTACTAAGATGTTTAAAAATGATTTCAAAATAATTTCACAATATTCTTTTACACAATAAAATAAATTTCAGCAAGGAATAATTTATTTTATTTTTACCAAAAAGATTCTTTCAATTAATGCTAATGATCATAAAGTACTTAAATAAAATGAGTATATGATAGATCTAAGTATATGAAGCTTTTAATTAAAAGAGATCTAGCAAATATAAAAATAATTTAGCACAATAATTTATTTTAAATGCTTAAAATATACTTCTAAAATAGATCTAAGAATAAATGATCTTTCAAAATAAGACTAATGAAGAAATATTTCAAGAAACCAAAATAAATTTGGAGGAAGTTAAAATTTTTAGCAAGTTGAAATAGATCCTACAAACTATCACAAGAGTTTATCACAAAAAAATGATTGAGAAACTTTGATATGAAAAATAATGTCCAAAGACTAATCCACCAAAAAATATAAATTGGAAAGAATAAATAGATGGTGAAAATAGCATGAACAATTAAAATGGAATAAGATCAAGAAAACAAACTCAAGTAATTTGAGAAAGCTTACTTAGTTGAAGATGTTGAAGCTTCAAAACCAAGGATTTGATCTTGCAATATTTGGAGAATACTTGGAAGGAAAATCTAAGATATTTTCTCTTAGATTTGCTGGAGGGATTTTGAATTTTGAATGAGGAATGCTTTCATGAAGAGAATGAGGGCTATTTATAGGTAAGAAGATCATATTTTAAAAATATATCATGCAAACCTCATGTTATCATCTAATAATTTAATATTCAATAAAAATATAATTTATATCAAATAAATATTAAATTTAGCAAAATTTGGCTATTCACATGGGTAAGTCAAAAGTAATCAAATATGGCTCTTAATATATTCAAAAGCATGTAGGCATTCATTATAAAATTAGCTAATGTTTAGAAAATCATAATAAATTCAATTTTAATCAAAAGTGGGTCATGTAACCTCTTAAATTAAAGGAAAAAAAATCCAAGGAATCCGTTGGGGATGAAATCAGATATGAATTCTTTGATTTGAAAATGACTTTGGCTAAAATACTAAATTTTATATATTTTTGTTAATTTTGACATGTGACATTTATGATATAATTTATATATAATGTTAGTTATCTTATAACCAGCAAATTAAATTAAAATACTTAATTATATTAAGTAAATAAAATAATTATACTTAATAGTTTTTATCATTTGTTACTTTGATAATTTTAATGCTATGTATGAAACATATAATTGAATGTTAATTAAATAAAAATTTATATAAATTAACCTCATTAAAATAATATGTTAAGTTGTGAGCAAATTGATTCATGACAATGAACTCATATGAATAGTTATAAAACCCAAAATATTGTATCTTGAGCTTGACATTATCCTTTTCATTCTTCTACTCTTGCAATTTCCTCTAATGTATTAAATATGTAATTAGCAATTGATATATCTGAAACACATAAAAATATTCATTAGAACATCCAAGCATTTGTTTGTTATCATCAAAAATAATCGAATTGAACATGAGGCTAATTAAGCTAACAATCTCCCACTTTTTGATGTTGACAAACTAATGTTGGGTATTGATTTTGATGAAGGTGCAAATTAACCTTTCATCATAGATTTTGAAAAAAATTCTCTTAAAAAAAATTTATGCATAAGAGATAAATAATGTTGCTCCCCCTAAATGTATGGATGAAATAGACTTAATACTAACCAACATTTTACTCTTCTCCCCCTTTTGACAACATCAAAAAGTGAGAACAAACTACATACAACTTTAAATATTAGGATCTAACATTCCAAGCATGCATCTTAAAGTACAAAAACGTTCTTCTGGTAAGGGTTTTGTAAAAATATCCGCAATTTGTATATCGGTACTAATGAAATTAATATTAACATGACCTTTCAAAACATGATCCCTAATAAAATGATGTCTAATTTTGATATTCTTGGTTCGTGAGTGCTGGATAGGATTTTTAGTCAAACTAATAGCACTAGTATTGTCACACTAAACTAGAAAGTGATCTTGCTTAATACCAAAATCTTCTAATTGTTGCTTTAACCAAAGGACCTGAGCAACACAACTACTGACAACTATGTAGTCAGCCTTAGCAGTGGATAAAGCTACATAATTTTGTTTCCTAGATGACCAAGACACAAGTGATGATCCTAAAAAATGACATGTGCCAGATATGTTTTTTCTATCTACTTTGCATCCTGCAAAATCGACATCGAATAAACAACCAAATCACATGATAAAAATTTTTTGGGATACCATAAACCTAACCTAATAGTGCCTATCAAAATCGAAGATACGACTTCTATTAAATGAGATTCTTTGGTTGGCCTAAAATGAGCACACAAATAAACAACAAACATAATATTAGGCACTAGTAGGTATAAAAGTGAACCTATCATACTCTATAAAGTTTTGATCAGATTTTCCTAATTCATATAAATCCAATTTTATAGATGGGCTCATAGGAGTTTTACTATATTTAAATCTTTTCATGTCAAAGCTCTCAAGCAATTCATTTGTATACTTAGTTTGACAAATGAATGTGCCATTTTCTTGTTGCTTCACTTGAAGACCTAAGAAAAAATTAAGTTCTCCCATCATACTCATTTCAAACTCTTTAGACATCAAAGATGAGAACTCATGGCACAAAGATTCATTTATACTTCCAAATAATATATCATCTACATACACTTATACCACAATCAAATCATCATCTATGCTCTTAAGGAATAAGGTGGTATCTACTCTACCCTTTCTAAAACCATGATCTATCAAAAAAGTTAACTTTATCATACCAAACGAGAATGTTTTAAACCATATAAGGCTTTCTTTAATTTATACACATGATTTGGACAATCAAGGCTCCCAAATCTAGGTGGTTGCTCTACAAATACATTTTGGTCAATAAATCCATTCAAAATGCACTTTTGACATCCATTTGAAAAATTTAAAATTTCTAAAATAAGCATAAGCAAGGGTAACGATAGCTTCTAGTCTTGCTAGTGCAAAAGATTCTTCAAAATCTATACCTTCAACTTGTGTTTACCCTTGTGCAACTAACCTAGCTTTATTTTTAACAATACAACTTGAATCATCTAGCTTATTCTTAAAGATCCATTTTGTTCTAATGACATTTTGATCTTGGGGTCTTGGGACTAATTCCCAAACATCGTTTCTTACAAATTGATTCAACTCCTCTTCCATAGAAATAATCCAAAAATTATCATTTAATGCTTCTTCTAAATTTTTAGGTTCAACCTCAGATAAAAATGCTAAATGATCTACAACCTCTCTACTATGTCTTCTGGTCATAACTCCTTTTGAAGGATCTCCTATAATTAGTTCCTTTGGATGATTTTTATTATATTTCCATTCTTTTGGCAATGAATCATCCACATTATCTTCTAAAGATATTTTCTTTAAATTATCAATCTCTTCATCAATCACTTCATTTCTAATAGAATCAATTAAATTTTCATCAAAAATAACATGTATTGATTCTTCTACAATCATTTTCCTCTTATTGAAAACTCTATAAGCTCTAAGAGAGAGTATCCTAAGAAAATACCATCATCGATTTGCAATCAAACTTACCTAAATGATCTTTTCCATTATTCAAAATAAAGCATTTATATCCAAATACATGAAAGTGTTCAATCTTAGGCTTCTTTCCAGAAAACAATTCATAGGGTGTCTTCTTCAAAATTGGTCTAAAATAGATCCTATTCATCACATAACATGTAGTATTTACTGCTTCTGTCCAAACATATTTTGGCAATTTATACTCATCAAGCATAGATCTACTTAATTCAATTAATATTCTATTTTTCTCTCTACTACTCCATTTTGTTGGGGAGTTCTAGGTGCAAAAAAAATTATGTCTAATCCCATGTTCATCATAATAATCCTCAAATAATTTATTTTCAAATTTGCCACCATGATCAGTTTGAACCCTATTAATCAAAAGGCCTTGTTCTCTTTGAATATATTTAGAAAACTTTCTAAACTCACTAAAAATATCATCCTTGTAAGTTACAAATAAAACCCAAGTATATCTAGAGAAATCATCAACAATCACAAAATCATAATTTTTTCCACCTAAGCTAGTGGTGCTAATAGGACCAAATAAATCCATGTGCAATAATTCTAGAGGTGTAGAAGTAGAAACAATATTTTTACTTTTAAATGAGCTTCTAGAATGCTTACCATGAATACATGCATCACAAACATAGTTTGAATGAAAATTTAATTTAGGTCCAACTACTAAATCAAGTTTGGCAATTTTATTAAGTGTGTGCATATTAATATGACATAGTCTCCTATGCCATAACCATATATCATCATGAGTGCTTTTAAAACAAAGTAAATTCAAATTCACATCATGAAAGCTATCTAAATCAATGACATAAATATTTTTATATCTTTGTCCTACTAACAAAACATTTTCATTATTTTTATAATACAACATGATGCATGGAATACTACATTCAAACCTTTATCACATAATTGACTAATAGAAATTAAATTATCTTTTAATCCTTCTACTAGAAAAACTTTATCTAAAGTGATAGAATTCTTACAAATAGAACCAATGCCAATGATCTTTCCCTTTGCATTGTCTCCATATGTAACAAATCCTCCATCACTTGATTCTAAAGTTGTGAATTTATCTTTATCTCCCGTCGTATGTCTTGAACATCCACTGTCCAAGTACCACATGCCTTCTTTGATTTTGCTTTGAAGGAATTCCTCTTGAGAATCTAAGTCAGATTCTCCATTTGCCATAAGACATATGTTGACCTCTTCGTTGGATGAGCAAGTACTTGATTCATTTGAATCTGGATTGGCCCATAAAGCCGTCTTCTTCTTCTTATGGTACTTTTTCTCCTTCATATTTTTTCTTCTTTTCATATCAATCTCTTTCTTCTTTGATTCAGCAAGTTCTGGACAATCACCTCTTATGTGTCTAGGCTTTTTACAATGGTAGCAAATGATCCCCTCACTTGTAGGAAATTTTTTAGTTTGAAATTTATAGTTTTTAGAATTTTTATACCTTTGATTCTTCTTCCTTAGCAAGTTCCTAAGTCTTTTGGATAGCATGACCACCTCATCACTATCACCATCCGAGCTTGAGGTGTTATGCTCATCACTGTCATCAACTTATAATGCAATGGATTTTCCTTTCTCCTTCTCCCTTTTTGTTGAGTTATCCATCTTATCCCTTTGAGCAATAACCTATTCATGTGCTATCAAAGAACCCAAAAGCTGATCAAGTGGATAAGTAGATAAATCCTTAAAATAGTATTTTAGCTTCCCATTCTTTTGGAAGATATCTAAGAATCTTATAAACTAAGTCTTGATTTCTATATGTTTTTCTAAAAGAATGCAATGCGTTAATTATTTTCATGAATCTAGTATACATATCAGAAATAGATTCAGAAGGAGACATATGAAATAATTCATATTTATGAACAAGTCTATTTATGTGAGCATCTTTAACTTCACTAGTTCCTTCATAAGTTATAATGAGTTTCTCCCATATTTCTTTTGCTGTACTTAACATAGAAATTTTCATGTATTCATCAGGTAATAAAGCATAATGTAAAGTATTACAAGCCCCAACATTTAAGTCATCAAGTTCTCTTTCAGCTACAGACCATTCCTCAAAAGGTTTTTCTACTTTAATTCCATTTACTTCTACTGTGGGTGTATGATATTGATGTGTCAACATATATCATATGCGTGCATTTTGACCTCTTAAAAATGTACTAATTCTATTTTTCCAACAATAGTCAAATGGTACACTATCTAAAAGTGGAGGTCTATGAGTGGATTGTCCCTCTGGTAGTGAACCCTTTGGGAAACCTTGTACCGTGAAAAGATCTACTCTTGGATGTTAAGCCAATAAAAGAGCCTAGGTCCATTTGTGAGACACTATAGCACCCAAGAGGGTGTCAATTAGAATATATTTTGAAACTTAAATCTTAAATTTTAAGTTTTAGTAGAAAATTATTTTTTGATTTTATAATGACAAGATATAATTCTAAATGAAGCAAATAAAAAAAGATAAAGTAAAGAGAGACATAAGGCACACAATTTTACATGGTTTAGACCCCAAAACCGACTACGTCCATCACCACGGCTAGGAATCCATAAAAATAAATAGTAGTACTCTCCTATAGCAGGTGAGTACAACAATATGTACTCTCCTAGAAATAACCTAAAATAAATTTTATAGCATAAAAGAAAATACAAAATAATAAATTTTGATAAAATAAATCTCTCACAAATACCAAGTCCAATTCAAAATGATCTCACAACTTATAAATGATCACTTACAACTTTAAAATTTTGGCAAGATAATATGCTCACTTAATATTGAAATAAATATCTTAAAGTGATCTTACTAAGATGTTTAAAAATGATTTCAAAATAATTTCACAATAAAATAAATTTCAGCAAGGAATAATTTATTTTATTTTTACCAAAAAGATTCTTTCAATTAATGCTAATGATCACAAAGTACTTAAAAATAAAATGAGTATATGATAGATCTAAGTATGCTAGTAAGCGTTTAATTAAAAAGGAGATCTAGCAAATATAAAATAATTTTAGCACAATAATTTATTTTAAATGCTTAAAATATACTTCTAAAATAGATCTAAGAATAAATGATCTTTTAAAATAAGACTAATGAAGAAATATTTCAAGAAACCAAAATAAATTTGTAGGAAGTTAAAATTTTTAGCAAGTTGAAATAGATCCTACAAACTATCACAAGAGTTTATCACAAAAAATGATTGAGAAACTTTGATGTGAAAAATAATGTCCAAAGACTAATCCACCAAAAAATATAAATTGGAAAGAATAAATAGATGGTGAAAATAGCATGAACAATTAAAATGGATTAAGATCAAGAAAACAAACTCAAGTAATTTGAGAAAGCTTGCTTAGTTGAAGATGTTGAAGCTTCCAAACCAATGATTTGATCTTACAATATTTGGAGAACACTTGGAAGGAAAATTTTAAGAAATTTTCTCTTAGATTTGCTGGAGGGATTTTTAATTTTGAATGAAGAATGCTTTCATGAAGAGAATGAGGGCTATTTATAGGCAAGAAGATCATATTTTACAAATATATGATGCAAACCTCATATTATCATCTAATAATTTAATATTCAATAAAAATATAATTTATATTAAATAAATATTAAATTTAGCAGCCAAAATTTGGCTATTCACATGGGTAAGTCAAAAGTAATCAAATATGGCTCTTAATATATTCAAAGCATGTAGCATTCATTATAAAAATCATAATGTTTAGAAAATCATAAATTCAATTTTAATCAAAAGTGGGTCATGTAACCTCTTAAATTAAAGGAAAAAAAAATCCAAGGAATCCATTGGAGATGAAATCAGATATGAATTCTTTGATTAGAAAATGACTTTGGCTAAAATACAAAATTTTATATATTTTTGGTAATTTTGACATGTGACATTTAAAAATTATGATATAATTTATATATAATGTTAGCTATCTTATAACCGGCAAATTAAATTAAAATACTTAATTATATTAAGTAAATAAAATAATTATACTTAATAGTTTTTATCATTTCTTACTTTGACAATTTTAATGCTATGTATGAAACATATAATTGAATGTTAATTAAATAAAGATTTATATAAATTAACCTCATTAAAATAATATGTTAAGTTGTGAGCAAATTGAGTCATGCCAATGAACTCATATGAATATTCATTAAATCCAAAATATTGTATCTTGAGCTTCACATTATCCTTTTCATTCTTCTACACTTAAAATTTTCTCTAATGTATTAAATATGTAATTAGCAATTGATATATCTGAAACACATAAAAATATTCATTAGAACATCCAAGCATTTATTTGTTATCATCAAAAATAATCGAATTGAACATGAGGCTAATTAAACCAACATTATGAAAGGGCTTATGAAAGATTTTTGGATTTAGAATTGATCATGGATTTCAATCATTTAGAATTGATTTGAGTTTAAGAAAATCAATTGAGTTGGAATTGATTTAAGATTTGATTCAAAATTGATTTGAATTTTAAGTTGATTTGAATTTGAAGTTGATTTGAATTTAAAGTTTGACTTGAAAGAAGGAAGTAAGGATTTGGTTCAAGCAATAGGGTAGGCATGTTTTCCTAATACCCCTAAGGCATGACTTATTCCTATGGGTAACTCTTCTAAGTCTCTAGGGTTAGGTTAAGTGTTCACTGAATCACTAGAAGTGTCTTAGGACTAAAGTACTCTTAATGTCTAGAGGAGTCCTATGTCTAAGATGAAGAAGTTGAAAGCTCACTTCAACAGTGAGGTCAACAAAGGGTGCCCAATAGGTGTGGTGTGACTGACAAGGCATACTGCACGTATTGGTGTTGACCAAAATGATCAACAACACCGAACGATCATAAGCACTAACAAAAATGATATATTCCCAAACTAGAGGTGTAGAAGGAGTCAAGAGGTTAGTGCAATGTGACTCTACTCATGTCAAAGACATAAGGGAGTGAAGGAGGAATCCATTAGGGATTAAGTATGTGAACCCTTCACTAAAGAAGCAGGTTTAAGTCTTCCACTGGGGGATGAGAGATTTGATTTAACTTGCTTCTCGCTGGGGAGAAATTTGAATTAAATTGTTGATTTATGATTTGGTACTCCACTAGGGATGAAAATGTAAACTCTCCACTTGGGGAGCAAGTTCAAGTCATCTACTAGGGATGAGAGGTTATGAAATCTGTTGGGAGATTAGAATTCGGGATCCACTAGGGATGAAAAGATTTGCATCTCACTAAGGAGAGGAAGATTGATTTGATTGATTTGATTGTTTGAATTGACTCCACTAGGGGAGGTTGATTAGATTTTATTTTGTTTGTTTAGTTTGACTCCACTAGAGAGGAGGGTTGAATTTATTTCAGATTTTAAAATTTTGGATTTTGAGATGGACCCTATCGGTTTGCGATGGACCGCACTGAGTAGGGGTCATATCGGCCTAGGCCTACTTCAAATTTACCAATCTAAAAGGGTAGTCTACAAACCACATGGTAGAACTATCCAACTAAAGGGATTGTCTTTCGGTGTGCAGCAGTTGTACTAGGAAGAAAGCATAGTAGACTTACATCCTCCAAAGTAGGGATTAGTTTTGATACGCTGAGGCAACATTAAACCAACCTTAGGTTGACTATTGAGTGAATGCCGCTGGGGGACTAAATCAGCTCAAAGATAGTCAAAGTTAATTTCATTTTTTAATTATTTTTGATGGATCCCATTGGTTTACGATGGACTGCAATGAGTAGGGGCTATGTTGGTCTTGATCTAGCTCAGATTTACTAATCTAAAGGGTGTAGCTTCCCGACCGAGGGGAGAACTATCCAACCAAAGGGATGCCTTTTGGTTTGTAATGGTTAATTCAGAGAAGAAAGCACATGTACTCACATCTTTCCTGAATAAAAGACCACTGGGGTGACACATTAGCAAGCTAACATGTCAACCCGACCTAGGGTTGCTCGTCGATTTGTGACAGTCATGCTAGAAAGAATGTGTAGTAGACTTATATCTTCCAAAGAGAAATGAGTGCCGGTGCAACCTGCTTGTGGTAAAATAGATTGAGCTCGACCTAAGGGTGACTACAAGGAGAGTGTCGACCCAGGGACTAATCTTAACTCAAGCATAGTAAGGCAATTCCTATAGGGAGTTCTGCTGACACTGCCTAAAGATAGGATGCCTGCTTGGGAAAGGGGCCGCTGCGGGCTTAAATTTCTAATCCACAACCAAATAATTTATTTTTTTATTTGTTTGTTTATATGGACCTTATTGGTTTGCGAGGGGTCATACTGAGAAGAAGCTTATATCAGCCTAGACCTATCTTAGATTTACTAAACTAAGGGAGAATCTGTGCATCCGCTGAATAAATTCTCCAACCATAGGGGTGACTACTAAGAAAGGGGGACTGTTCAATCCAAGAGTAACTTGGGTAGTGTCTAAATGGGGTTGTAAAGGACATGATCCAAATAGAGTGCCCATATGAGAAAGGGCCACTAAGGGCTTTATCCAAAACCCTAGAAGAAGATAGTATCTATTGGTATTTGGTGGCCAACTCAAGGAGAAAGAGCGGGGATTCACATCTGCTAAGAGTGGTGTATCCACCGGGAGAGTCACTTTTAGCATAGAGAACATCAACCAACCTAAGGTGCCCATTAGTTTGTAATAATTAGCCCAAGAAGAAAGCATCAGGGACTCACATCCTCTAGAAGATTGTTGGGATAGTCTGCTCGACAGTGCTATTCGACCCAGGGATAATCGAGTGAGTGCCACTAAGGTACTTATATCAATTCAAGAGTATTCAAGAGGAAAGGAGCCACTGGGAGACTTACCCTAAACCTCAGATATACTCGATCTAGTCAGTGCATGATGGTTAGTTCAAGAAGAAAGCGCAGAGACTCACATCTTCTTAAACAAAATCAATATGATGTAGCTTACTGGCTGCATAGTGAGACCTACTAAACTAACAAGGAGCTCATTGGTTTGCAATGATCAAGTTAGAAATAAAGCACGGAGACTCACATCCATCGGATAAGTGACCACTGGGGTGACAAACCAATGAGGTAGCATGTTAGCCCGACCTAGAGTAGCTAATGAGTGAGTGCCACAAGGGGCTTGCTCCCACATCAAAATAGCCTGAGATAAAATATATGTATTTATTTTTGTTTGTGTTAATGTTTAAAGGAATAGGATGCCTCTCGGGTTCTCTTACACCTATCCTAAAACATGCTAGCGAATTGATGAAATGGTGCCATGAATGGCAGTTGTGATCCCACTAAGAAAGGATGCCGCTTGGGTTCTCTCACACCTAACTTAGTGGTGCTAGTCAAAATATGATGCCTCTTGGGTTCTTTCACACCTATTTTAGTAGTGCAAGAGAATTGTATTTAATTATGTTCGTGTTGTGGAAGAGGGATAGGATGCCTCTTGGGTTCTCTTACACCTATCCAAAACACATCATGGTAGATTCACAAAACATGCAAACAAAGCTTCAAAGAGGAGAAGATTTTGATGAATTGGAATAGAATTTTATTCTTTTGATGATGATTATTTTCAAACATGATTTATTGGTAATATTTCCTTAAACAAAGCCCATTAATTGGAAGCATTAGGTATTCCCATTTATAATCAATAAGCTGATAAGATCCTCCTTGGTAGGCCTTTTCTATGATAAAAGGGCATTCCTAAGTTGATTCAAACTTGCCTCCCATCTTTTGATGAGCCATAATTGGTATCCTTAAAACTAGGATAAGCTCTCCTACTTGAAATGTTCTAGGGCGGACCATCTTATTGTGAGCTTGAATCATTTTGGTTTTATACAACTTGAGGTTCTGGCACGCTCGTAGGCATCTCTCTTCCAAACCTTCGAGCTCTTCTAACCCAACTTTGTATTCTGTTCTGTAGTGATCTTGCTACCCATTGCTATCCTTAATGATGGGAGTTGAACTTCTAAGGGTAGAATGGCTTCAGACCCATACACTAAGGAGAATGTGGTAGATTGATTTGGAGTTCTATATATGGTGCTGTATGCCCACAAGGCTTCAACCAACTGCTCATGCCACTATCACTAATTGTCATCAAGTGTCTTCTTTAGTATCTGGATGAGAGTTTTATTGAGTGCTTCTGCTAGCCATTTACCCTGGGGTAGTAGATAGTGGAGTATCTCCAATCTATACTATGTCTCTATCGAAGTTGATCTTGGTGCTTTTGAATTAAATACCATTATCGCATATAATTCATCGAGGCACCCCAAACCTATATACGATATGGTTCCTGAAAAACTGGAGCACATGCTGAGCTGTGATCTCTCTTAGTGGGATTGCTTCTATCCACATGGAAAAGTAGTCGATGGCAGCTAAGATGAACTGATGACCCTTGGAAGAAGAAGGATCAATAGGACCCACTATGTCGGTACCCCAACACTCAAATGGCCATGAGGCCAATGTAGGATATAGAATGTTGGGTGGTTGATGTAGGACCACACCGTATACCTAACATTGATGGCATCTCCTAGCTATGTTCATGTAGTATGTAATCATCAAAGGCATGTAGTATCCTAGTCTCTTGATCTTTGCTTTCATCTTCAGACTAGATTGATGCACTATACATAGACCTGAATGTATCTCGATCACGATCCTATGAGCTTTGTGTTTGTCCAAACAGCGTAACCACATTTGATTGAAAGATTGTCGGTACATGGTACCATTCACAAGAGCATAGGAGAGAGCTCTTTGCTTCATCTGATGAGCTTGTGACTTCTCTTGAGGTAGTTTGCTTGTGTTCAAGTAATCTATGAATGGTTGCCTCTAATCCAACTCCTCATCTTTATTGGCAAAGGCAACCTCCCCTTCAAAAGAAAGTCTCTTGATGAATTTAGCATCAATAAGGGATAAGACTTGCCTATTTTGGACCCTTATTGGAATGGAATCATCTTCTTAACATGCTAATTTCTTGGCAAGTTTGGCCAAAGCATCTGCTACTGCATTCTCTCCTCGAGGGACCTTGTAGATGGTGATCTCAGGGATTTGGGCCAACAGCTTCATGGTATACTCATGGTAGTGATGAAGTTTAGGTTTTAAAACTTTGTAGGACCTGGCAATCTGGTTGATGACCAGCTGAGAATCCCCATAGATGTTGATTCTATTAACACACATTATAATGGCTAACTCTAGACTGACAATCAAAGCCTCATACTCGGCTTCATTGTTGGTGCATGGATTGGAGAGATAGTACGAGAATCTCATCACATCGCAGTCTGGAGTTAAAAGAACTATTCCTACCCCTGCCTTTCCTGGAAGAGTAGATCATGGTTTTTCTCCTTTTTGAAAAGAAGTTGTACCATCAAAACACATCTCCCGACGATGATTGTCAACCTCCCCTAAGTTCATGATTTGTTTGTCAGGGAGATCGTCACTAAGCGGGGAATCAACAAGAAGTGGGTGTGCTGCTAAAAAATCCGCTAGTGCCTATCCTTTCACTGCACGGAGGGGTACAAATGTAATATCAAACTGTGAGAGAATCATGACCAACATACCAACCATTCAGATAATGCAGTCGTGTCATGAGATACTACAGTGAATTGATTCTTGAAATCAAGTTCACCTTAAGAGAAAGCATATAGTGCCTTAGCTTTTGGGATGCAAAGATTAAAGCTAGACAATGTTTCTCAATAGATGGGTAGTTCACTTCAGTAGGAATCAGATGATGGTTGAGGTAGTAGAGAGCACTCTCCTTCCCTTCATCATTGGCTTGGGGCAACAAAGCACCAAGGGAGTCGTCCAATGCAACACTGTAGAGGATAAGCGGCTTGCCCGGGATAGGGGCTGCTAAAACTAGAAGCTTCACCAAATATTGCTTGTTATCTTTAAAGGCATGCTAACACTTATCATCCCACTTGAACTTGGCATCATTTTTGACAAGTGTTGAAAATGGCTTGCATCTCCCTAAAAGATTGGAGATAAAGCATCTTAGATACGCCAACCACCCTTGGAAAGATCTGAGTTGAGTTAAACTTTTAGGTGGAGGCATTTTTAAGATAGCTTTAATCTTTTCTAGATCTATTTCTATTCCCCAGTGTCAGAAAACAAACCCAAGGAATTTCCCCGAAGCTACTTCGAATGCACACTTCAGGGGATTCATTTTGAGGTTATATTGTCTTAACCGTTTGAAAACTACTCTCAAGTTAAAGAGATGGTCTTCCTTTTCTTTATTTTTGACTACTATATCATCAACATAACATTCAACTTGATGACGAATGAGTTCGTTGAAGATATGAGTCATGGTCTGTTGGTATGTGGCACCAACATTTTTAAGGATGAAAGGCTTGACCTTATAACAATATATTCTGATCGGGGTTCAAAAAGTAGTGTTTCTTTCATCCTCGAGGGCCACCTTAATTTGGTTGTTGCTAGATGACCCATCCATGAAGGAGAAAACTGCATGAGATGAGGTGATATCCACCATTAATTCTATTATAGGAAGTAAAAACTCATCCTTAGGATATAAGTCCTTGAAATTGATGCATATGTGAATTTGGCCATTCTTCTTCTTAATTGGGATGACAATGGCTAACCAGGCAGGGTATTTTTCTTCCCTGATGAAATTAGCATCGATCAATTTCTTGACTTCAGAAATAACCTGTTGTTCGATTTCTAATCGCATGCGTCTAGGTGCTTTCTTGATAGGACTACTACGTTAGGAGATAATCTGAGCATCTCTTCATAGCTCCATGCAAAGCAGTCCTTAAACTTAGTCAATTGCCTAACTAAGTCATTGGTTTCTTCTTCATTCAGCAATGAACTGATGTATGTCAGGCGTGGATTTTCTTCTATCCCGAGGTTGATTTCTTTGACCTTGTCAATAGTTGAATGGATTTGTTCTTCAAATTTTAGAGGTGCATCTTTAATTTGGAGATCATCTGGATCATCTGAAGTTTTTAAACATACTTTCTTATAAGAGTTAGTGTGATTTGAGAAGAACTTATCAGACTTCGAATGATTGGTGACAACTAAGTAGTAATCATCATCATCGACTGGACCCATTGTACCAAATCTTAGTCCTGATCTTGATTGTGCATCCGCTTGTTCCACCTTCTTGAAGTACTTCGACTTTTGGACCATGTATAAGGAATCAAACCTTTCTTTGCAAGATTATGAACACAAGGCGAGTACCAATCAAAAGGCAATTCCATTAATTCTTCGTATAAATTATCCTAAGTCCTACATCCATTTTTGGACTTGAGAATGATGATCCTGATAGGAATCTCTTTGGCTTGACATCCATGGAAGACTTAGGGGCTTCCTTAACTACTAAACCTTCAACTTTTTGAGAGGAAAGTGAGGTTAGAGCTAAGGTTTGTAATTGCTGCCTGATAGTTTCACATAAATTTGATTCGAATAAATTTGTGCTTTGCTTGGAGGCCTGGTATTCATCACTATCTGGCTTGAGTGTCACCTCCAATGAAACTCGTTGAGAGGGGTTGGCTGGTATGCAAATCGCATGAGACTCATCCTTCGAGCTGGATTCTAAGTCTATGTGAATAGTAAGGGTACTCCTGTGAACTGGAACATAACCCCTCTTGCCAACTATCTTCCACCTGAACTCTTCCTCTGATTCGCTCTACCTCTGCTGGTGGAGGTCGAGTCATCCTACCCATATGTCCAATGATAAATGTGTGGAATGTCACATGCGGCTCTACTTCTTCCTTGATGTCCTTTTCTCATTCACTTGTATTTTCCTTTTTCTCTTTATTTTTCTTTTTCTTCTTTTTATTTTTATTTTGAGTTTGAATTTTGACCAAGTTCATGAGAAAATTTGTTTTGAGAAAGATAGTAGGTCGTAACCTCATATATCTCAACCTCTCTAACTGAAAGTGGCTTTTCATCTCCTTTGACATAATATTCAATTCCATCCCTTCGAAACTTGATGCACTGATGAAGGGAGGATGGAATCATCTTGTCTAAAGTATCCAAGTCCTACCGAGCAAAGCAGTGAACGATGTATTCAAATCAATTATATAAAACTTGGCTTCAGTCTTCCAGTCA
This sequence comes from Cymbidium sinense, assembly GCA_021442155.1. Lineage (NCBI taxonomy): Eukaryota > Viridiplantae > Streptophyta > Magnoliopsida > Asparagales > Orchidaceae > Cymbidium > Cymbidium sinense. The sequence goes on along the minus strand of CM038218.1, from coordinate 76,597,471 downwards.
CCTATTTCCAAAGGTAACACTATGGAACCTAAAGCCCTCTCGCCTTATTCGTTAAATCCTCTCAACATCATTCAATCTCCTTAGAGTTTAGAGATGTAAACCCTCAAGTAGGCAAGGGTCTTTAGACTCATAATATTCATCGATGCTCCTGGATCAACAAGAACCCTAGAAATTCTAAATCTACCCATATCTATGTGGGTGAATTTTTTTTTGATTGGGCATTCACCATCATCAATCAATCTCCTCCCTTCTTCCTCCTTGAATTCTTTCCTTCTCTATCTCCATCCCTCTCAAAAATAAAGATGAAGACAAAAAGAGAAGAAAGGAAAGAAGAGAGAGAAAATTTAATATGATGATGATTGCTTCTTTCTTTAGATGGACACCACATAGAATTACAAGTGTACTTATTAGGGTGATCAGGTATGGCATTGAGGGAATGGTGTACTATCTCAAAAGATAGAAGTCACCACCCTAAAATGGACTTAATCACCTAAATAAGGACTCCTAAGGACTTATGGGTACAGGGGATGATGCACCAGAGATTCTTCCCCTACTTTACATGAAAAAGTAAAGCAGGGTTTATTTTAAATCAGATCCGTTAAATTCCCTATAGGGGCAAGCCCCCATAGTTAATTACACCCTAAGGAATGTGGATTTCTTAGAAAAACTCTCGATTAAGGCAAATGATCATTGTCTCTAAGGATTTCAATCAGTAGGACTATTAATCGATTGGTTTATTTTTGGAAAGTCAAGTGGGATCGATCAAGAAGAAGGAGTTCTTATTGAAGCCATATCAAAACAAGTAGGGGATGCTTAATATACTAGGAAGCCTAATAAGCATCCCAAACTACCTTATGGTTAGGCTTTACATTTTTGAAATTAATTTAATTTGTTTGAGCTGATTTTTCATTAGAAATTTAGGGCTTATAATTCCATGATACGAGGTCATGGAAATGCCTAAGAGGTGAGGATTTATGCTTATGGCCCATGTAAGGGAGAAGCAACCTCGAAACCTAAATCTAGGGAGCTTTGGAGAGTGCCGAAAGAATGACCTAAATCTAAGGCAAAAATGGGTATTTGGTTTGCCTCCATAAGAAAGGACAATCCACCTGACTGCTTGGACTAACAACCACTTGGGAGTGGCTGCCAACTAACTCCTTCTACAATTTTAAGTTCATGTAGGCAAGTCATATGCTTTATGCGAGATAACTAGGTAGTTATTTATTTAGAAAGAGATTATGTCCTCAAACTCACTCCCTAAAGAGACTAAATCATGCAAGGGTATGCTTTAAATGACTTAAATCTAATGAAATTCAAATTTCATTTTATTTTTCTTTTTGGACAATCATTTTAACTCAAGTTGATAAGATTCATATGCCAAATGCATAAGAAATATGATTATTGGCCAAAATCAGCAAGAAGGGAGGAGGTGTGTTTCCACCATGGCTCTCACAGGTCAAGCTAAGTTTCTCTAGCAAAGGTGGAAGCCCTCCAATCAAGAGTGAAAATAATATGCGTTTGTGCAAGATGTTATAAAAGAAATACTCATCTAGCTAAGGGGTTGCTAATTATTTTATCTCGAATTTAAACCTAAGCTTTAGGTGAGGTTATGAGTTTTTAATTTTTAATTTTGAATTGTTAAATTTGGTAGAAGATTTATTTTTTCCTAAGAGCCTAAGCCACATCGAGGCCATACATAGAGCAAGGAATACACTAGGAAAAGTATGCCCCTTAATGCACAAGCTAAACAAATCATCAATCAATTTATAAAGCTAATCGCAAAAGAATAAGAAGCCATTATGGTTGAGCACTACCACACAAACCCGAAAATAAATTGGGTAGCCGAGCTTTACCCTTATGCAACCCGGATTATAAATGAATTAAATTACAATTAAGCAAGGAAATTCATGTTATGGGGGTCTATAAGCTTCATTTCTTCATTCTTCTTCTTCTCTTCTTTCTTCTTTGATTCCTTCTTTTGGATGGTTGAAGTTGGTTTCTCCAACGACATCACATGGTACATAAGATGAGATCTTATGACCAATGCTCATCCCAATCCCCCATAACATTCATTCCAAAATCCTAACTGTAAAAGTTACATGAAAAGGGAAAATGGAAATCTAACTAACACCTGCAAAACAGAGATTAGACAAAGCAAACCCTACAATCCCAAGCATTTATATTAGACTTAACACTCCACACATGGGTGACTAAGTCCACTTGGCCAATTGGATTGTGCTTAGGGCTATAAGCACCTGCACAACAAAAGTAGTTATATTTTTATTTATGACAACGCCCCTTAAGCACAATCCCCTACATAAAATAATGATCAGACTAAACCATCCTACCATTCATTTTATGATCATACACTCTAACATCCAGACTAAAACATGTATCACAAAATATAAGCAAGCATCAAACCATGCACCACCCTAACCTAAAGCTAGAAGTGGTGACTTAGCCTAATGTGTGATCTTTTAAGGTTTGTGTGGAATGCTTAGCTATGGCTTTAAGTTAGTATTTTCTAAGTGTGAAGAGTGTTCAACATAGAGGAGGGTTTCATTTAAGTGGTTTTGTTGTTTTGGGTTGATTTTATTTTATGTTTTGATTGGGTTCAAGTGAATCCTATAATTAGTTACTAAGTTGTAAAGAGAGGGAAAGAGAAGAGAACTTCTGTTTCCTTCTCTAACCTAAGTAATTTTTGAAGTGGATTCATGTTTTAGTTTTGTTTAGTGAATGTATTATATGTGTTTTAATTAATCCTAAGTTTAGATGAACTCTAAACAAACCTATTCAAAAGAAAGACATTTAAGATTAAGTAAAGTGAACTAAATTTACAAAACACACATTACTTCATTTCTTTCCCAACATGTATAACATGCATATGAATGGATCCTAAGAATATCTATACATACCAAATGGGAATGTTTAGCACACTTTATGATGCATGCTAAGTAAGTTACTTAAGAAGATTTGAATGTTTGTGATGCATGGTTTTCATTAAGTAGATAAGGGGTTTCTTATACAATTTCTATATGCACATATGAATGTATGAAAGACATAAGTGAGTAAGACGCCATTGTTAACCAAGGGTGTAAGGTATAATACCTACTTAGGGCTACTTAAAGCCTTGCAACCCTAGGGTTGTCTAGACTAATATACGACTTTCCTTAAATATAAGCATGTGTACAAAATAAAAGAATGGAAAAGAAAGAATGCAAAAGTTTGTATTTGTTTTATGTTGGTTTGATTGTGCAATTTATATGTGTAAGTATGGTTGTCCTTAAGTTATAACATGGGAGAGGATAAGAGTAGATTTTAAGCAAGTGTTATATTCTTTTAAAATAATTACACACTTTGCACATCTTATTCAAATCCATGGTAAGAGGAAAGAAAGAAAACATACATAAGACGCATTTCTTTATATTCACATGCAAACTTATAAATAAAGTATAAGTAGCACACTTTCAATTTTAGGTAATTGATTCATATATTTTTGAAAATAATTTGGATTTAATAGTGATAATAGCCACTCATATTTCTAACTTAAGCCAAAACATGCAAGTTTGACATAAAGTAAACATTTTCATTTTAAATTTGATTTTTGAAAAGCATGTATGAAATCTTATGACACACACATTTAGCATGTTGGGAAAGAACTAAAGTAATGAAAGCATGTAAACACATTCACCTTAATTAATTCCTAAAGACAATCTTATGAAATAAAAAAGCTTAAAGAAAATCAAAGTTTGTTTAATTTGATTTTTATTTGATTTTGAGTTTGGCTTAATTTGGAAAAAATGAGGTGAGTTTACTGTTCCTAACCCATTCCCACAAGTGTTTGATATTTTTGTTCCATTTTTAGGTGATTAGATTCATTTTATATTTTGATTAGGTTAAGATATGAATTAAGCATGTTAATTACCCCTTACCTACACCACCTTAGCATAGTTAATCAAATAATTATGAGCCAATGAGATAACATAAACCACACAAGGAATTTAAATTTGCAATGCACCTAGGAAGAAAAGGGCCTAATGCAATTTGACTCATAATTAATGATTAAGTAAACCAAGGGGGTTTAATTAAAGTAATTTCAAAACACCCCTCACACATATGAGTTGAATTTTGATTTCCTTAATTGTACTTAGGTATTTGAACACCTAACCATCTACCCAAGAAGGATTAATTGAGTTCTGAAAAGTTTTAGAATTTTATGAAATTAATTAAAGGGAGTAATTAGTGAATTAACCCTTAATTAAGAGAGGATTAAGGAAGAAAAGGGGGTTTAAGGAAAAGCTTAAGGGAAATACTCCAAAATTATTCCCTAAACCTCCCATTATGTAAGAAAGACCTTAATTAACTCAATCAAAGGGTTAAACCATTAATCAAACCCTTAATTAACCTTAATTATGTTAAGGGGATAATTAAGAAAATAAATTAGCCATTTCCCCATTAAGCCACCAATAAATCCCAAGAAAATTAGGGAAGGTAGAAGTCATCTCCCAAAATATACTCAAGAAGTTTTGGAATAATTAGTGGATTAATTAAAGAATAATTTGCAAATTAATTCTTCAAATAAAACCCAAAATTAGAGAGAAGGATAATTCAAAATCCATTAAAACCAATTTTAGAATATTCTAGGTTGAATTATCTTTCAGTGGCAATTTATTACACATTTTAATGATTTTTCTATGTTGAACTATCAATTTTTGAAGTTAGAATGATTAATTAGAAATTAAATAAATCCTAATTAAACCCTTAATCCTACAGTGCACCACGCATGCTGCTGACGCAACAATACTTTACATGCTACGCCTTCCCATTGGTTATTTAAAACATCCCATCGTAGTGTTGCGTGGCGGCGGCACTACGCGCTTTCTCCTCAACCATCCGATCAATTAAAGCCACGGATCAGAGGGGATAAATCATGGATATTATGCATTTTAATCTCGGTCGTCCATCTAAAATGCATGGATGGATGGCCAGAGATCCTTCCTTACAAACGCCTGTGAGCCATGGAGACCGTCCATGTTTTAGGCCTTGATTCCAGCTCGATTGAGCTCAGATTGGGATGAAAGCTTACCCACACCATCACAATGCAACCTAGATTACATCTAACAACCAAGATCTTATGCCATTAACATTTCTTTCACAAAGATCCACACCACATTGAGTTTAGTGATCAAAAATATATAACCTCATTAGAGGAGATCATCGGCGCTCGATTCCCTTGGAGAAGCTTCGTCTGGTTGAGACGAAGCTTTGCTAAAAGTTTGAGAGGTTGTAGTTGAGTGGATCTTCCTATGGGTCACCTCCTCCTTGCTTTGAGATCAGTTTTGGTCTAGGGCAGTCCTCCTCTACCTTTAAAGCTTGGGAAAGAGTATGGGAAAGCTTGATTGAGTCACTGATGGAGTGTGCAAAAGGAATTGAGTGGAGTTTGAGTGTGGCAAAAGTTGACAATCCAATGGACCTCCCCTATTTTTGCTTAAGGGAAATTGAGAAATGGCAATTTCAATCTCCCTCTAGAGAGCTTAGGATCACTTGCAAATAGCTCCTATGACTCTCTAGACTTCAATCGATAATGGCTTTATCGAGATTCAAAAAAATTACGGGGAGTATATCTCCCCCTTTGGAAATCAGGCGGTTGAGCATAAGCTTGTCATTTTGATCCAATTGCCAAGATTGAAAGGGTTGTTTGAGCTGTTAGGATTGTCCTTGAGTTTGATTTGGCCAGAGGAGTGGGATATGAACTTCCCATATGCTCAAAATAAGTGGATGCATGATTCCCATGTGGGCAATTTGAGCCATGTGCTAGGTTTGTCTATTGGGTCAAGTTGTGCTGACCCAAACCCATTGGGTTGGGTGCACCACCCTCCTTAGTGCTCACTTGATCCACTAGGAGAGTATCAAGTAGGTATGAAGAGGATTTGACCAAATTCCAAGTGGAATTGGCCAAAATTTACCCCATGGCATAGGGGGTAAAATGGTCATTTTGCTGATTTTTGAATTTAAGTATGTTTAGTATGTTGATAAAATAGGTTTGGCCAAGTTTCAATGGATTTGGAGTTCATTTGGTATGGTGGCCTTACGTAGCAATACGTAACCGAAATGGGTCAACTTCAAGTTGACCAATTGGTCAAATTGGGTCAAACCAAGGGTTGTGTCAAATTCATATGATCATTTCAAATGTTTTGGTGGTTTGATTTAATTTGGTTTGGTCATATGGTTCATTAGGTCAAATGGGTCAAGTTGACCAATTTGACCATTTGACCTATTTAAGCTAGGTCATGGGTAGGTTTAGGTTTGGTTAGTCATCTGAAGTAGATTGGTATCTTTATTTTCAATCAATTTTGGTTAAGTTTGAATTTAGCTCAATATGACCCTTTAGGTCAAGTTAGGTTCAAGGTCAATTGGGCTAGGTTGGGTCTAGTTGGCCAACTGAGGCTTTGGTCAAGTTCAACAAGTGATTTGGAATTAACTTGACCCATTGGTTTTAATCAATTTGACTTAGATCAAGTTTTGACACATTTTGACTTTTTAGGTCAAGTTGGGTCAACTTTGGTCAAGTGGCCAATTGGGCTAGGTTAGGCTCAAATGTTAACTTGGTCAAGTTCAAACATTGATCATGAATGAACTTAGATCATTGGTTTCAATCAATTTGGCCTATGGTAGATTTTGGCTATGTTGGATTTCATTTTGGCTAAGTGTTGACTTGGTCAACCCTTAGGTTTGACTTGGTTTGACCCAATTTGAGTGATTGATCATCTCATGATGATTGTTGAACATGATGAGAGGTATAAGTGAGTTTGATTCAATCCAATTTGGTTAGGATTAAAATTTGGCTCATAAGGGTACTTTAGGTCATTTTGGGTCAAGTGAGCCTAAGTGGGTCAAATGGCTTGGTCAAAGCTTGATTTGAGTTTGATTGAACTTGTATACGGACTTATGATTGAAATATAAATCCATTTGCAAGTGATTTGTCGTCAAATGGGTTTTGATTCATTTGATAATTTCAAGTTCAAAAGGAAGAACATGAAATGGATTTTGGCTTGATTTTTGAATTGAGATTTGGTTAAGTGATTGAAGTTTGTATTTATATTTGGATTTTCTATTGTAGGATTGATTGAATCATAAAGAAAAGTCAAGGGTTTGGCTTGATTTGAAGTTGATTTGGCTAAATGCAAGATTTTGACTTGAAAGGCCTAGTTGGATTTTGATTGAATTTGATTTTAGTTTTTGGATTTGGTTTTGATTGTTTGAATTTATATTTCATTTTTATATGTGAATATAAATGAGAATATAAATGGGCTATGAGACAATTTCATTAATTTTAAGTGATTTGATCATGATTTAGGCTAAGTCCTTAGGAGAGGATTAAAGGACTTAGGAAAAATTTGGAATTTGGAATTTGAATTTTAGATTTAGTTTGATTGATTTGAATTTATATTTCATTTATATATGTGAATATAAATGAGAATATAAATGGGTTATGAGAAAATTTCATGAGTTTGGATTGATTTAGATTTGATTTAGGCTAAGTCCTTAAGAGGGGATTAAAGGACTTAAGAAGGATTTTTGAACTTGGAATTTCAATTTGGGTTTCAATCCTGGATTTCAATCATAGATTTCAATCATGTGATAATGACTTGAGTTTGATGAAAATAAATTAGGATTGATTTGGAGTTTGACTTGAAGGAAGGAAGTAAGGAATGTGGTTCAAGCTATAGTGTAGGTGAATTTTCCTAACACCCCTAAGGCATGACCTATTCCTATGGATAACTCTTTTAAGTCCTTAGGGCTAGGTTGAGTGTCCACCTAATCACTTAATGTGTCTTAAGACTAAAGATCTCTTAAAATCTAAGAGGAGTCTTATGCTTAAGATGGAGGGGTTGATAGCTCATCCTAAAAATGAGGTCAACAAAGAGTGCCTAATAGGTGTGGTGTGATTGACAAGAAACACCACACGTATTGGTGTTGACCGAAATGATCAAGAACGTCGAACGATCACAAGCACTAATAGAAACAATCTACCCCTAACCCAAGGGGTAGAAAGATTCTAGAGCTTAGTGCAATGTGCCTCTACTTATGTCCAAGACATAAGAGAGAGGGAGGAATCCACTAAGGGATAGTGTTGGTGAACCTTCCACTAGGGAGTAGGTTCAAGTGACCCTTAAAGGGATGAAAGGTTTGATTTGAGTTGAGTTTCACTAGGGAGAAATTTTATTTGTTTAATTAGGTTCCACTTGGGAAGAGGGTTAAATTTATTTCAATTTTTTGTTTATTTAATTCTGTTTGTCTTAGAGTTTTTTTTTTAGATTTTGATGCTAGTTTTATGGGTCAGAGTAGGGCCATGATAGCCTTGATCTACTACAGATTTACCAATCCAAAGGGGTAGCCAAAGTATGGCTATCCAACCAAAGGGAATGCCTTTCGGTGTGCAGTAGTTGTACTAGGAAGAAAGCAAAGTAGACCTACATCCTCCAAAGTAGGGACTAGTTGTTGGGATAATCTATTGACAAGGCAACAGATCGAACCTGACCTAGGGCTGACTATTGAATGAATGCCACTGGGGGACTTAAATCATCTCAAAGATAGTCAAGGTTAATTTCATTTTTTAGTTTGTTTTGATTATGATGGATCCCATCAATTTGTGATGGATTGCACTGTGTAGGGGCCATGGAGGCCTAGAGCTAACATAGATTTACCAATCCAAAGGGAGTAGTCTACCAACCACAATATAAGACTGTCTGACTAGAGAGGGTGCCTTTCAGTGTGCAATGGTCAAGTTAGGAAAAAAGTGCAGGGACTCACATCTTTCAAAATAAGTAACAACTTGGTTGATCGGTTGGAAAAGCAACATACCGAACCTGACCTAGGGCTAACTATTGAGTGAATGCTGCTAGAGGACTTAAATCAACTCAGAGATTGTCAAAGATAGATTTCATTTTTTAGTTTATTTTGATTATGATGGATCCCATCGGTTTATGATGGATCGTACTGAGCAGAGGCCATGGAGACCTAAACCTAACTCAGATTTATCAATCCAAAGGGAGTAGTCTACCAACCACAAGGTAAGACTATCAGACTAGAGAGGGTGTCTTTCGGTGTGCAATGGTCAAGTTATGAAGAAAGTGTGGGGACTCACATCTTCCAAAATAAGGAACCACTGGGGTGATCTGTTGGCAAACAATATATCGAACCTGACCTAGGGCTGATTATTGAGTGAATGCCGCTGGGGGACTTAAATCAACTCAAATATAGTGAAGATTAATTTCATTTTCAGATTTGTTTTGATGGATTTCTGTTGGTTTGCGATGGATCATGCTGAAAAGGAGCTTATATCTGCCTAGGCCTATTTCAGATTTATTGAACCAAAGGGAGTAGCTTCCTGATCGATGTGAGAGCTATCTGACCAAAGGAGTGCCTTTCGATTTGCAATGATCAATTTAAGGGAAGAAAGCTCAGGGACTCACATCTTCCACTACAATAGAAAATTGAGATCGACTTGGGGCAACAACCTAACGACCTGGTCGCATCGGTTATGACAATCATGCTAGAAAGAATGTGTCATAGTCTCACATCTTCCAAATCGAAATGATTATCAGGGTAACCTGTTTATGGAAAAATAGATTGAACCCAACCTAAGGGAGACTACAGACTGAGTATCGACCCAGGGATTTATCTCAACTCAAGTAGTTAGATAATTTCTATAGGGAGTTCTGCTGACACTACCCTAAAGATATGATGCCTACTTAGGAAAAGGGGCCCTTTGGGAGATTGAATTCCTTATCCACAAGTGAATTAATTTTTTTGTTTTGTTTATTTATCGTGGACCCTGTTAGTTTACGAGGAATCAAACTGAGAAGGAGATTATATTAGCCTAGACCTACCTGAGATTTACTAAAGCAAGGGAGAATCTATGCATCCACTTAACAAATTCTCTAACCACATGGGTGGTTGTTAGGAAAGGGGGACTTTCCAATCCAAAAGTAACCCATGTAGTGTCTAAATGGGGCGCAAAGAACATGATCCAAATAGAATGCCCGCATGGGATGGGGCTACTTAAGGCTTGATCCAACACCCTGGAGAAGATGACATGGCTAGTTGTATATCACATATGTATTCTGTGCACAACTCAAGGAGAAAGCGCGGGAACTCACATCTGCTAAGAGTGGTATACTTACCAGATGAGTCACTATCAACATAGAAAAAATCAACTAACCTAAGGTGCCCATCGATTTGCAACAATCATCATAGGAAAAAAGCTCGGGGACTCACATCTTCCTATAGGGGAATTGATTGTTGGGATAGCCTTCATTGTGTCATCCGACCATGGCTATATGAAAGTGAATTCCATTGGGGGACTTATATCAACTCAAATATAGTTAGGAGGGAAGGAGCCTCTGAGGGACTTATCCTAAATCTCAAATATACTCAACCTAGTTAGTGCATGACTAGTTCAAGAAGAAAGTTCAGGGACTCACATCTTCTTAAACAAAGTCAACATGAGGTAGCTTACTTGCTGGGCAGTGAAGACTACCAAACTAACAAGGGGCTCATTGGCTTGCAATGATCAAGTTAGGAAGAAAGCGAGGGGACTTACATCCACCTGATAAATGATCGTTGGGGTGACATACTAGCGAGGTAGCATGTAGACCTGACCTAGAGCAACTAATGAGTGAGTGCCACAGGGGGCTTGCTCCCACATCAAGATAGCCTGAGACGAAAGATTTATGTTTATTTTTTGTGCATGTGTAAAATGGAATAGGATGCCACTGGGGGACTCTTACACCTATTTTAAAACACTTTGGGGTATTTTATGGAATTATGCCACGGATGGCAACTGGAATCCCCACTGAGAAAGGATGCTGCTGGGGGACTCTTACACCTAACTTAGTTATGCTAATCAAAATAGAATGCCTCTTGGGTTCTCTCACACCTATTTTAATAGTGCCGAGAGATTGTGTTTGTATTGTGAAAGAGGGATAGGATGTCACTAGGGGACTCTTACACCTACCCTAAAACACGTCATGGCAGTTTCGCAAGACAAGCAAACAACTCTTCGAAAGAAGAAAAGATTTGGATGAAAGGGAATCAGATTTTTGTTGATTTATGGAATTATTTTCAAAACATGACTTTTTATGGGTAGTTTTTCTTTAAATAGATCTCATTAATTGGAAGTATCGGGTGTTCCCCTTTACAATCAATAAGCTGATATGATTCTCCTTAGTAGGCCTTCTCTATGACATAGGGACCTTCTCATGTGGGTTTAAACTTGCCTCCCATGTTTTGATGGGCAAAAATTGGTCTTCTTAGGATTAACACAAGCTCTCCTACTTGGAAAGACCTAGGATGGACCAACTTGTTGTGAGCTTGAATTATTTTGGCCTCATACAACTCAAGGTTCTGGCACGCCCGTAGACGACTCTCCTCCAAACCTTCGAGCTCTTCTAACTGTAACTTTTCATTCTACGTTCTAGTGATCTTGCTACCCAATGCTATCCTTAGTAAGGGAGTTGGACATCTAAAGGTAGAACGATTTCAAACCCATACACTAAGGAAAATGGGGTAGATTGAGTTGGAGTTCGATATGTGGTGCGATAGGCCCACAAGGCTTCAACCAACTGCTCATTCCACTACTGCTTGTTGTCATCAAGAGTCTTCTTTAGTATCTGGATGAGAGTTTTGTTGAATGCTTCTGCTAAGCCATTTGCTTTGGAGTAGTAGATGGTGGAGTATCTCCAATCTATATCATATTTTCTAGCAAAGCTGTTGATCTTAGTACTTTTGAATGCAGTACCATTATCGAATATAATTTGTCAAGGCACCCAGAACCTATATATGATATGGTTCTTGATAAACTAAAGCACATGCTGAGTTGTGACCTTTTTGAGTGGGATTGTTTCCACCCGCTTGGAAAAGTAGTGGAAGATAAGAATGCCCTTGGAAGAAGGAGGATTGGACCTAATGCCTGCACTTAACACTCGAATGGCCATGAGGCCAATGTAGGGTGTAGAATGTTGGGTGGTTAGTGGAGGACCACACTGTGTACCTGACACTGATGGCATCTCCTAGCTACATCCATACAATCTGTAATCATCGAAGGCCAGTAGTATCTTAGTATTTTGATCTTCATCTTCATCTTTGGACCAGATTGATGCACTCCACATAAACCTGAATGTATTTTGGTTACAATGCCATGGGTTTCATATTTGTCTAAATAGCGTAACCACAGTTGGTTAAAGGACCGTTGGTACAGGGTGCCATCAACAAGAGCATAAGAGAGAGCTCTCTTTTTCACCTAATGGGCTTGTGAATTTTCTTAAGGTATTTTACCAGTGTTCAAATAGTCTATGAACAGTTGCCTCTAATCCAACACCTTATCCTTATTGCCAACGACAACCTCCCCTTCAAGAGAAAGTCTCTCGATGAGTTCAACATCAATATGGGATAAGACTTGTCTATTTTGGACCCTTATTGAAATGGACTCATCTTCCAAACATGCTAATTCCTTGGCGAGTTTGGCCAAAGCATCTGTTACTACGTTCTCTACTCAGGGAACCTTATAGATGTTGACTTCAGGGATTTGGGCCAATAGCTTCATGGTATACTCGTGGTAACGACGAAGCTTGGGTTTGAGAACCTTGTAGGACCTGATAATCTGATTGATGACCAACTGAGAATCCCTAAAGATGTTGATACTCTTGACATTGACTATGATAGCTAACTCCAGATTGGTAATCAAAGCCTCATACCCAGCTTCATTATTGGTGCAGGGGTTGCAAAGATAGTATGAGAATCTTATCACGTTGCGGTCTGGAGTTAGGAGAACTATTCCTACCCCTACCTTTGCTGGGAGAATAGATCGTAGTGCTTCCCCTTTATGAAAAGAAGTTGCACCATCAAAATACATCTGCCATTGTTGGTTGTTAGCCTCCCCTAAGTTCATGATTTGTTCATCAGGGAGATCGCCACTAAGTGAAGAATCAGCAGGAAGTGGGTATGCTGCTAAGAAATCCACTAGTACTTGCCCTTTTATCGCACGGAGGGGGTACGAATATGATATCAAATTGTGAGAGAATTATGGACCATCGTGCCAAACATTCGGATAGTGTTGGTTGTGTCGTGAGATACTGTAGTAGATTTATTATGGAGATAAAGTTCACCTTATGAGAAAGCATATAATGTCATTGCATTTGGGAAGCAAAGATCAAAGCTAGGCAATGTTTCTCAATAGGTGGATAGTTCACTTCAACAGGAATCAGATGATGGCTGAGTTAGAAGAGAGCATTCTCCTTTCCTTCGTCATTAGCTTAGGCCAATAGAGCACCGAGAGTCGTCCAATGCAGCAGTGTGGAGGATGAGTGGCTTGCTAGGGATAGGGGCTGCTAGAACTGGAGCCTTCACCAAATACTGCTTGATGTCTTCAAAGGCATGTTGACACTTATCATCCCACTTGAACTTGGCATCCTTTTTGACAAGTGATGAGAATTTCTTGCATCTCCCCGATAGGTTGGAGATAAAGCATCTTAGATTTGCTAGCCATCCTTAGAAGGATCTTAGTTGAGTTAAAATCTTAAGAGGTGGCATTTCTAGGATAGCTTTAATCTTTTCTGGATCTATTTCTATTCTCTAGTGTCGAACAACAAAATCAAGGAACTTCCATGAAGCTACTCTGAATGCACACTTCAGGGAGTTCATTTTGAGGTTATATTATCTTAATCGTTCGAAAACTACTCTCAAGTCAAAGAGATGGTCTTCTTTTTCTCTACTCTTGATTACTAGATCATCAATATATCACTCAACCTGATGATGGATGAGTTTAAAGATCTGAGTCATGGCCCATTGGTATGTAGCACCAATATTTTTAAGGCCAAAAGGCATGACCCTATAATAGAAGATTTCAATCAGGGTTCGAAAAGGGGTGTTTCTTTCATCTTTAGGAGACATCTTGATTTGGTTGTAGCCAGATGACCCATTCATGAAAGAGAAAACTGCATGAGATGAAGCGATGTCTGCCATTAATTCTGGTATAGGAAGAGAAAACTCATCCTTAGGACATGCCTTGTTTGAGTCCCTGAAATCGACGCATATACAAATTTGGCCATTTTTCTTCTTAACTGGTACGACACTGGCTAACCAAGTAGGGTAATTTTCTTCCCTGATGAAACCAACATCGATCAATTTCTTGACTTCAGAAATGACCCATTGTTTAATTTCTAATCGCATGCATCTAGGAGCTTGCTTAATAGGGGTAGCATTAGGGTCTATTGCTAGCTTGTGGATTGCTATGTCAGGAGATAATCCGGGCATCTCTTCATAACTCCATATGAAGTAGTCTTTAAACTCAGTCAATAGCGTAACTAACCATTATTTTCTACTTTATTCAGCAATGAACTGATGCATGTCAGGCGTGGATTTTCTTCTATCCCGAGGTTGATTTCTTTAAACTTATTGATTGTTGAATGAATCTCCTCTTCAAATTCTGGAGGTGCATCCTTGATTTGAAGATCATCTGAATTATCTAAGGTTTCTAAACACACATTCTCATAAGAGTTGGTGTTGTGTGAAAGGAACCTATCAGTCTCCAAAGGATTGGTAACAACTAAGTAGTAATCTTCATCATCGATTGGACCCACTGTACCGAATCCTAGCCCTGCTCTTGATTTTGCTTCCCTGCTTATATTGTTCCAAAGCTTCTCAAAATACTCTGACCTGTGCCTGGGGACCATGTATGAGGAATCAAACCTTTCTGTATAAGATTATGAACACAAGGAGAGTAAAAATAAATTGATAATTCTATATATTCTTTAAATGAATCCCCCTCAAGTTCTACATCAACTTCAGGACTTGAGGATGATGAACCCAAAAAAAATCTCTTCAGCTTTGCATCCATGGAATACTTAGGGACTTTCTTAACTACTAAACCTTCAGCTTTTTAAGATGAAAGTGATGTTAGAGCTAAGGTTCCCAACTACTGTCTAATAGTTTTACATGCATTTGATTTAAATACTTCGCTTTGACTGGAGACCTAGTCTTCATCACTGTCTAGATCGAAAGTCACCGCCAATGGAATCCGCTGAGAGGGGTTTGCTGGTATACTAATCACATGAGACTCATCCTACGAGCTGGATTCTAAATCTATGAGAATAGTAGGGGTACTCCTATGAACTGGAACATGACCTTAGTTGGCTGATGGCAAACCAAGGGGTCTTCCACCTCTGGAACTTCCTTTGTTTCTGCCTCTGCCTCTTCCTGGTGGAGGTTGAGTCATTCTACCCACATGTCCATATGATGAAATGAACTACAGGTGGAATGTAATATGCATATCTATTTCTTCTTCAATTCTCCTTTCTTGTTCACTTGGATTTTCATTTTTCTTTTCTTTTTCTTTTTCTTTTTATTTTGCTTCATTTTCTTTTTCTTTTGAATTTGAGATTTGTCCAAGTTCACGAGAAAGGGTGTTTTGAGAAACATAGTAGGTCACATTCTCATAAATCTCAACCTCTCTAACTAAAAATGGCTTTTCATTACCTTTGACGCAATATTCAATCCCATCCTTTTTG
Organism: Cymbidium sinense; assembly: GCA_021442155.1. Classification (NCBI taxonomy): domain Eukaryota; kingdom Viridiplantae; phylum Streptophyta; class Magnoliopsida; order Asparagales; family Orchidaceae; genus Cymbidium; species Cymbidium sinense. The sequence goes on along the minus strand of CM038218.1, from coordinate 76,581,902 downwards.
AACTTGATGCACTGATGGAGGGAGGATGGGATCATCTTGTTCTGATGCATCCAAGGCCTACCGAGTAAAGAAGTGAATGAAGTATTCATATCAATAATGTAAAACTTAGTTTCAGTCTTCCATTCACCTATATCCAAAGGTAACACTATAGAACCTAAAGCTTGCTCACCTTGTTCATTATATCCTCTCAACATCATCAGATCTCCTCGGAGTGTGGAGATGGTGATCCTCAAATAAGCAAGGGTCTTTAGACTCATAATGTTCACTATGCACCTGAATCGATGAGAACTCTGGCTAGTCTGAATCTGCCCATGCCAACTATGATGTAGAGGGGACGGTTGTGTTGCATTCTTGATCTTTGAACAATATTTTTAGTGGTTTTGGATAAGGAGATATCCCAACCTTCTTTAGTTTTTGAAGGATCATAAGTATCCCCAAAGATTACCCTAATGGAACTAAAAGGTTGTTCCACAAGGTATTCCTTCGGGATAACTACAGCACCGGTCTTAAAGCTATGTTCAAGCTAGTCCTTAAATGTAAAGTAATCCTCCAAAACATGACCTAGCATATGGTGGTAGCGGAAAAAGTTAGGATAATGGCTTTTGCCTACTTCCTCCGGTCTAGGTTCGGGTAGCTGAAAATCAGGATTCTTTAAGAGATTCTTAAAGATCTTTCTGATTACCTCCCTCTTAAATGAATAAGGCTTGTTAAGCTTATCTAAAATAGTAAGTGGGCCATAGCCACTTGGCGATGAGTATGTGTGAGGTGGAGTGGGAGGTGGAGCTGGCTGTGGAGGCTTCTGTGAAGGCTGATAGGGCTGCCTCGGTGGTGGTAGAAGAGGTGGAGTCTGCTGAGATTGTGGTCTCTTGAATTAATATCTGGTTTTCCTCTTGCTCACATCACTATCCGACTTCTTCTCATAGACTTTGGGCTTAGCTTAGGCAATTGATCTTGAAAGGCAAGCTTTGGCCTCTCCAGACTAGTAGATATTGATTAGCTTCTCAAATATTTTGATAGTGAAGCCCTTAAGCATGAAGGCGATCGAGCCATGGATATTATTTAAAAGAATCTCAATTGCATGGTGTTCAGATAGCTATGGCTCTCATTTCATACTCAGGTTCCACCATCTGAGAATGTTGATAATAAGGGACTCACCTAGGTGTTTTTGTGCTACAATGAGATCGCCAACAGTGACCCTTTGTTGAGCTCCAGCAAACCTCTTGATGAAGAGTTGCTCCAACATAGCAAATGTATTTACTAAACTATTGGATAGCTCAGGATACAAGTCAAATGCTATACCCGCTAAGCGACTGACGAAGAGGCAAAAAAGCAAAGTCTCGCTACCACCGGTGTTGCAAGAACTAGCACTGAAATGGGCAATGTGCTGCCTTAGGTTTTTCCTTCCATTGAAAATCTTGAAGGAAGGTGGCACGAAACCCTTGGGATATTGGATTGCATCAAATTCCTCTAGGTAGGGTCTACCATTTAAAACTGATGATCCTCCCCGGACTTGAGCCAATGCTTCCTTCACCTGCTGCTCAACCATGGACTTGATGTCTTTTTCTTGTATGGAGGTACTTTCCACTACATTCATATACATGCTAGTGCTACCTTGTTCGATGGGAGGTAAGGTCTTGGCTAGGTCCAAGACATGTACTAACTCTAGCTTACTGATATTAGCTCTAGTAAGATGAACTGCTGGGGCTTATTTCTGAAGTATTGAGACTACTACTAGCAAGTCCTCAAGCTGTCTCGCCATCCTATCTATCTTCTCATCTTTTTGTTTTAATTGTGCTAGGAGGTGTTGATGCGAGTGGGCTGTGTCTTCCTGCTCGGCATCATCACCTTCCATAGCCTACTGCTCTCTGAGGAGGGATCCCCTAGTATCAACCATGCGCACTTGAGTCCCAACAAATCATCTTTGTTGGGATCAAAGCGATCTTATCCTCATCGACATATATTATTTCCTTTTCTATGAGATAATTGGCTACTATCTCATCTAAAGAATGATCTATCTAAATTGGTACAAATGATCTAGCCTGACCGGTGTGTTCACTATCATGTAGTGAGGCACTTCCCCTTTCTTGGAGAATCTATGAGTGTAATCACTAGAAAGATGCACTCTTGGTCATGACTCACGAAGGGGTGACACTCCTAGGAGGTTCTACTATCATCGATGCAACTGGGCTATCATATGCTCTCTTTGCATCAGCTGCAACCATCTCTATATCTTGCTGAACTGGTGGTGTTGGTAAAGGGACGACTATAATGCTTGGGTCGCCATTCCCTCCACACCACCTCTAGGGCAGAAGGTCAAGAGAGCTAGGCCTCACCACATTAGGCAGTGTAGATGGAATAGGATTCCTTGGCCGTAGCAGAATCACCAACGGGATACGCTTCTCCCCGGATGTGGCCTTCATGGCTTTTGTGAGCGGAGATCTTTTGTGGGCGATTGGGCGGGGTAGGCGGTGTGGTGGAGACACCATCGACTCTCTCAGATAGGGACCCTCTTCCTATGATGGGTCGTCCTTGTAAGTAAAATGCTATTTGTATGATTAGTGGCCTAAAATTGATGCTGTAGGTGGCCGAACCTCACCTCTCCCTACGGGTGATATAAATAGATGTATAGGCCTCTATAGCCCTCTATTATCGAAGATGCTTCCCCACGCTACGGAGGATGATAAATCTCAAATCAAATTAAGCTCTGGACTCAGAATGTCTGTATGCTCCGCCAACCTGGCATAGAAATGATTAGAGGTCGTGACCTCCTGTATACGGTAGTCTTTGAACCAGGTGGAGGTGAAGTCGGATCCTCCTAGTATCCTCTGTCGACCCAAGAGAGGATGAAATGGGTTCTTTGTCGGTAGGGTGATCAGTGGTACCTCCTCTGGGAGCGCGCTCTCCATCTCCCTAGCAATCTTGGTATGGTACCGCTTAATCATGCAATTTTTGTTCCTCCTCTGAGTCCTGGTAGGGTGAGTGGAGTAAGAACTAGACCCAACCTCAAAGGCTAGGGAGGCAATCTCTGGGATCAGAGGAGCCTTACCCTTAGTGGGTGCCAAAGAGTGGGTGCTAGCCCTCATTGAGGCAGCATGGGAAACCACATAGCGCATTGGGTATCTGTCAGGTACTAATAGTCACTATCCTTGCTTTCCTCTTGAGGAGGAGACCAAAATGGATGGTAAATCAATCGAATGATCTTACGCCCACCACTACGGTCCTGGCGGCGGTTGTGAGGGGTGCCCTCATAGTGATCCTTGAAAACCTCTGTAAAATGGAATGAGGTGGTGCGGTCTGGGAGATTGGCTTAATCCAAGGGCAAATCCATGCCGTAGGAGAAAGTGAACACAAACTTCTGTGAACTTGCCATTTATAGTCAACTAAAAATTGAAGAACTGAACTATAGCTGCAACTAAGACTGATGCTGAGAATCTATAGTGTTGGAAATAAACTTGGATCAATTTTTATTTTGTTGATTTCTATTTGAATTTAAAATTTGAACCCACATCCAACATCTTGGAAGTGTTAAGTGGGGTTCAAATGGATTTAGAGAAGATTTAGAGATTTGATTGGAAAGAGGAATTATTGAATATGAATCCAACATCAACAAATTTGGGTATGTTGAGAAATGGATTCAAATGCTTTTTAGAAGGATGCTTCCATAGGTTCATGTTTGAAATTAGATTTTGATTTGAAGACCCTTTCCTTTAACAAATTTGAGCATGTTAAAGTAAGGGTGAATTATTTTTGTTTTTGATTTGAAATTTTTGGAATTCACTCACTTAGCAAATTTGGGTATGCTAAGTGAAGTGTTTGAAAATAATTGTTTCTTTTTTGTGAATTGTTGTTGATTTTGAAAATTGGAATTCTGACTTAGCAAATTTATGCATGATAAGTGAAGAACCCAAGTGTGTTTTATTTTTGAAAGATTTTTAAAAATAGGATTCTTAGCAAATTTGAGTATGCTAAGAAAATCCTAAAGTGTTTCATTTATTTTGGCTATTTTGATTTTTGCAAAGGTAGGATTCTTAGCAAATTTGAGTATGCTAAGAGAATCCTAATGTGTTTCATTTGGTTTTGATTTATTTTTGATTGAAAGTGGAGACTTCACTTTAGCAAATATGGTATGCTAAAAATGAAGTTCCAATGTGTTTTGAAAATTTGTGAAATGGAGATTTCTTCACTTAAAAGAGTATGCTAAATGAAGTTCAAAGTGTTTGTTTTGGTTTTGAATTTGGAGACTTCACTTAGCATATTTGGGTATGCTAAATGAAGTTCCAAATGTGTTTGAATATTTTTGGTTTTGAATTTAGAGACTTCACTTAGCAAATTTGAGTATGCTAAATGAAGTTCCAAATGTGTTTGATTTTTTTGTTTGTTTTGAATATAGAGACTTCACTTAGCAAATTTAAGTATGCTAAATGAAGTTCCAAATGTGTTTGAAAATTTTTGATTTTGAATTTGGAGACTTCACTTAGCAAATTTGAGTATGCTAAATGAAGTTCCAAATGTGTTTGAAAATTTTGTTATAAATTTGGAGAACTTAGAAAATTTGAGTATGCTAAATGAAGTTCCAAATGTGTTTGAAAATTTTTGGGTTTTGAATTTGGAGACTTCACTTAGAAAATTTGAGTATGCTAAATGAAGTTCCAAATGTGTTTGAAAATTTTTGGGTTTTGAATTTGGAGACTTTACTTAGCAAATTTGAGTATGCTGAATGAAGTTCCAAATGTATTTGAAAATTTTTGGTTTTAAATTTGGAGACTTCACTTAGCAAATTTGAGTATGCTAAATGAAGTTCCAAATGTGTTTAAAAATTTGAGACTTTTGCAAATTTGAGTATGCTAAATGAAATTCCAAAATGTGTTTTGAATTTTAAAAATGTGATTGTTAAGTTTTGATTTTCGAAAAGAAGACTTCCATCTAACAAATTTGGGTATGTAGGAATGGAAGTCAATCCTATTTTTGCAATATGAAAATTTTGCTTTGTGTGATTATTGCTTTTGAAAGAGGGAATTCCAACTTAATCATATATGGAATATGTTTAAGTGGGATTTCCAAATGATGTTATATTTATTTGGGAATGAAATCTTCATTCAATAAATTTGAGTATATTGAATGGAGATATTCATATGTGCTTTTGAAAAATTTAGTTTTGTTTGAAAATGAAACTTCCATTCAATAAGTATGGCTATATTGAATGGAAAAGGTTCATATATTAACTTGGAAATTTTATTTTTGATTTTGTTTGAAAATGAGACCTCCACCCAATAAGTGTGGGTATATTGAATCGAGAGGTTTCATTTGTGCTTTTTGAAAATTTGAAAATCCCAACCTAACACATGTGGAATGTATTAGGTGGAAGTTTTGAGGTTATGATTTTGTTTGAAGAGGTAATATCAATTCAATATGTTTGAATGTATTGAGTGGAAAGGCCCATCTTCAAATTTTTGTGCTTCTTGAAAGTTTAGTAATGTTGGAATTTTATTAAAAAAAATGAAGTCTTCATCAAAATGAATTTACGTGAAGAAGTTCATTTGTGTTTTTGGAAAGAAATTGTTGCTTTTGTTTTTGAATATTCCTACATGTAACAATTATGAAAATTGTTAGATGAGGGTGATTAAGAAAATGTTTGTGGAAAATATTTTATTATGTGTATTTGTTTTTGAAAGAGTGCTTTTTGAAAAGTAAGATTTTTATGAAAAATTTTATTTTGTCTTTATTATTTTTGAATATTTCCTTACCATAGAAATGGTAAGGAGGAAATCTTTAAATATTATCTTTTTATTAGATCTTTTTATTTTCACCAATTGGGAAACCCAATAGGGGTTTTAAGACCAACACAAAGTGAGGTCCTAAAACCTAAAGATGTTGGCTAGCTTAACATAAGGATGAAATAAGCTAAGTGCCAATGGAAAGAAGGATAGTCTTGGATTTATACAAAAGTACAAACCCACTATCAATACTTAGAGACAACGATCATTTACCAAAGATGGTGAGAAGAACCATCCCCAGTAGAGGCGCCAGAAGAATCTGTGGGTGAATTTTTTTTTGATTGGGCATTCACCATCATCAATCAATCTCTTCCCTTCTTCCACCATAAATTCTTTTCTTCTCTATTTTCATCCCTTTCGGAAAGAAAGATGAAGACAAAAAGGGAAGAAAAGAAAGAAGAGAGAGAAAATTCAATATGATGATTGTTTCTTTCTTTAGATGGACACCACATAAAATCACAAATGTACTTATTAGGGTGATCAGGTTTGACATCGAAGGAAACATGTACTATCTCAAAAGATAGAAGTCACCACCCTACAATGGACTTAATCACCTAAATAAGGACTCTTAAGTACTTATGGGTCTGTGAGAGGATACACCAAAGAATCTTCTCCTACTTTACATGGAAAAGTAAAGCAGGGTTTACTTTAAATTGGGGTCATTAAATTCCCTACAAGGGCAAGCCCCCATAGTTAATTACATCCTGAGGAATGGGGATTCCTTAGGAAAACTCTTGATTAAGGCAAATGATCATTGTCTCTAAGGATTTCAATAGGTAGGACTATCAATCGATTGGTTTATTTTTGAAAAGTCAAGTGGGATCGATCAAGAGGAATGATTTCTTATCGAAGCCAAATGAAAGAAAGTATGGGATGCATAAGATACTAGGAAGCCTAGTAAGCATCCCAAACTGTCTTGTGGTTGGGCTTTACATTTTTGAAATTGATTTAATTTGTTTGAGTTAATTTTTCATTAAAAATTTAGGGCTTATAATTCTATGATACAAGGTCATGGAAATGCCTAAGAGGTGAGGATTTATACTTATGGCCCATGGAAGGGAGAACCAACCTCAGAACCTAAATCTAGGGAGCTTTGACGAGTGCTGAAAGCACGACCTAAATATAAGATGAAAATGGGTATTTGGTTTGCCTCCACAAGAAAGGACAATCCAACCGACTGCTTGAACTTACAACCGCCTGGGGGTGGCTGCCAACTAACTCCTCCTATGATTTTAAATTCATGTAGGCAAGTCATATGCTTTATGAAAGATAGCTAGGCTGTTATTTATTTAGAAAGAGACTAAGTCCTTAAACTCACTCCCTAAAGAGACTAGATCATGTAAGGGTATGCTTCAGATGACCTAAATCTAATGCAATTCAAATTTCATTTTATTTTTATTTTTGCATAATCATTTTGATTCAGGATGATAGGATTCATATGCTTAATGCATGAGAAATAGGATTATTGGCCAAAATTAGTGAGAAGGGAGGAGGTGCGTTTCCACCATGGCTCTCACAGGTCAAGTCAAGTTTCTCTGGCAAAGGTGGAAACCCTCCAATCAAGAGTGAAAATAATATGTATTTGTGCATGATGTTATAAGAGAAATTCTCATCTAGCTAAGGGGTTGCTAATTCTTTTATCTCGGTTTTAAACCTAAGCTTTAGGTGAAGTTATGAGTTCTTTATTTTTAATTTTTAATTGTTAAATGTGGTATAAGATTTTTTTTCCCTAAGAGCCTAAGCCACATCTAGGTCATACATAAAGCAAGGAATAAATTAGGAAAAGGATGTCCCTTAATGTACAAGCTAAACAAATCATCAATCAATTTATAAAGCTAATCATAAATGAATAAGAGGCTATTATGGTTGGGCAACACCGCACAAACCCAAAAACAAATTGGGTAGCCGAGCTTTATCCTTATATAACCCGGATTAAAAATGAATTAAATTATGATTAAGCAAGGAAATTCATGTTATGGGGGCCTTCAAGCTTCATTTCTTCATTCTTCTTTTCTTCTTTCTTCTTCTTCTCTTCTTTCTTCTTTAATTCCTTCTTTTGGATTGTTGAAGGTGGTTATTCCAAAGGCTTTACATGATACATAAGATGAGATCTCATGACCATTGCTCATCCTAATCTCCCATAACAATCATTCAAAAATCCTAATTGCAAAAATTACATGAAAAGAGAAAAATGAAAAATCTAACTAACACGTGCAAAATAGATATTAGCTAAAGCAAACCATACAGTCCCAAGCATGTATATTGGACTTAACTCCCCATACATGGGTGGGTGACTAAGTCCACCTAGCATATTAGATTACGCTTAGGGGTATAATTATTCCAAAATTCTAAGGGGATAATTAAGAAAATAAATTAGCAATTTTCCCAATTAAGCCACCAATAAATCCCAAGAAAATTAGGAGAGGCAAAAGTCATCCCCTAAAATATACTCAAGAAGTTTGGGAATAATTAGTCGATTAATTAAAGGGTAATTAACAAATTAATGTTTCCAATAAAACCCAAAATTAGAGAGAAGGACTATCGAAATCCATTAAAACCAATTTTAGAATATTCTAGGTTGAATTATCTTTCAGTGGCAATTTATTTCACATTTGTATAATTTTTCTAGGTTGAGTTATCAATTTATGAAGTTAGAATGATTAATTAGAAATTAAATAAATCCTAATTAAACCCTTAATACTACGGTACATCACTTTACACACTGTGTCTTCCCATTGGTCATTTAAAATATCCCATCATAGTGTTGCGTGGTTGCGGTGCTATGCACTTTTTCCTCAATCGTCCGATCAAGGATCAGACGACTGAGATTAAAGCCACGGATCAAAGAGGATAAATCATGGATATTACACATTTTAGTCTTGGCCGTCCATCCAAAATGTGTGGATGGATTGCTAGAGATCCTTCCCTGCAAATGCCTGTGAGCCATGGAGACCGTCCATGTTCTAAGCCTTGATCTGAGCTCGATTGAGCTCGGACTGGGATGAAATCTTAACCACACCACTACAATGCAACCTAGATTACATCTAACGGTCAAGATCTTATACCATTAACATTTCTTTCACAAAGCTCCACACTACATTGAGTTTAGTAATCAGAAAATGTTTAACCTCACCGGAGGTGATCACCATTTATTCTTGAGAAGCTTCTTCTGTTAACAAGCTTTCTGAAAGTTTGAGAGGCTGAGGTTGAGTGGATCTTTCTATGGGTCACCTCCTCCTTGCTTTGATCTCAGTTTTTTTCTAGGGCACTCCTTCTCTACCTTTAGAGCTTGGGAAAGAGTATGGGCAAGCTCGATTGAGCTCATTGATGGAGTGTGCAAAGGGAATTGAGTGAAGTTTGAGTGTGGGGAAAGTTGACAATCCAATGGACCTCCCCTATTTTTACTTAAGGGAAACTGATAAATGGCAATTTCAATCTCCCTCTAGAGAGCTTCGGATCACTTGCAAATGGTTCCTATGACTCTCTAGACTTCAATTAACAATGGCTCTATTGAGACTCAAAAGAATTAAGGGGAGTATATCTCCCCCTTTGGCAATCGGATGGTCGAGCTTAAGCTTACCATTTTGATCCAATTGCCAAGATTGAAAGGGTTGTTTGAGCTATTAGGATTGTCCTTGAGTTCAAATTTGGCCAGAGGAGTGGGAATTTGAACTTCCCATGTGCTCATAACAAGTGGATGCATGATTGCTATGTGGCCAATTTAAGCCATGTGCTCAGTTTGGCAATTGGGTCAAGTTGCGCTGACCTAAACCCATTGGGTTGGGTGCACCTCCCTCCTTAGTGCTCACTTGATCCACTAGGAGACTATCAAGTAGGTATGAAGAGGATTTGACCAAATTCCAAGTGGAATTGGCCAAAATTTACCCTATGGCCTTGGTGTCAAATGGTCATTTGGTTGATTTTTGAATTTGGGTATGTTTAGTATGTTGAGAAAATAGGTTTGGCCAAGTTTCATTGGATTTGGAGTTCATTTGGTATGGTTTGGCTCATGTTGACCCATTTAGGTCAAAATGAGTCAACTTGCATCAAGTTGAATGGTCAAATTGGGTCAAACCAAGGGTTGGGTCAAGTTCATATGACCATTTGAAATATTTTGGTGGCTTTGGTTTGATTTAATTTGGTTTAGGTTTGAATTTGGTTCATTGACTTCATTTAGGTCAAATGGGTCAAGTTGACCAATATGACCCATTTGACCTATTTTAGCTAGGTCATGGGTAGGTTTAGGTTTGGTTAGTCATATGAAGTGGATTGGTATCTTTGTTTGCAATCAATTTTGGTTAAGTTTGAATTTGGCTCAATATGACCATTTAATTCAAGTTGGGTCAACAAAGGTCTAGTTGGCCAATTGAGGCTTTGGTCAAGTTCAACAAGTGATTTGGAATGAATTTGACTCATTAGTTTCAATCAATTTGGCTTAGATCAAGTTTTGACACATTTTGACTTCTTAGGTCAAGTTGGGTCAACTTTGGTCAAGTGGCCAATTGGGCTAGGTTAGGCTCAAATGTTGACTTTGTCAAGTTCAAATATTGATCATGAATGAACTTAGATCATTGGTTTCAATCAATTTGGCCTATGGTGGATTTTGGCTATGTTGGGTTTCATTTTGGCTAAGTTTTGACTTGGTCAACCCTTAAGTTTGACTTAATTTGACCCAATTTGAGTGATTTATCTTCTCATGATGATTGTTGTTCATGATGAGAGGTTTAGGTGAGTTTGATTCAATCCAATTTAGTTAGGATTAGAATTTGGCTCATTAGGGTACTTTAGGTCACTTTGGATCAAGTGAGCCTAAGTGGGTCAAATGGCTTTATCAAAGCTTGATTTGAGTTTGATTGAACTTGTATATGGACTTATGATTGAAATATAAATCCATTTGCAAGTGGTTTGTAGTCAAATGGGTTTTGATTCATTTGATAATTTCAAGTTCAAAAGGAAGAACATGAAATGGATTTGACTTGATTTTTGAATTGAGTTTTGGTTAAGTGATTGAATTTTGTAATTATATTTCGATTCATGATTGTAGAATTGATTTAATCATGAGGAAAAATTAAGGGTTTGGCTTGATTTGAAGTTGATTTGGCTAAGTTCAAAATTTTGACTTGAAAGGCTTAGGTTGGATTTTGATTAAATTTGATTTAGGTTTTTGGAGTTGGTTTTAATCGTTTGAATTTATATTCCATTTATATATGTGAATATAAATGAGAATATAAATGGTTTATGAGAAAATTTCATGAATTTGAAGTGATTTGATCATGATTTAGGCTAAGTCATTAAGTGAGGATTAAAGGACTTAAGAAAAATTTGGAATTTGGAATTTGAATTTTGGATTTAGTTTGATTGATTTAAATTTAGATTTCATTTATATATGTGAATATAAATGAGAATATTAATGGGTTATGGGAAAATTTCATGAGTTTGGATTGTTTTAGATTAGATTTAGGTTAAGTCCTTAAGAGGGGATTAAAGGACTTAAGAAGGATTTTTTAACTTGGAATTTCAATTTGGGTTTCAATCATGAATTTCAATCATGCAATATTGACTTGAGTTTGGAGAAAATTAATTAGGATTGATTTGGAGTTTGACTTGAAGGAAGGAAGGAATGTGGTTCAAGCTATAGGGTAGGTGAATTTTCCTAGCACCCCTAAGGAATGGTCTATTCCTATGGCTAACTCTTCTAAGTCTCTGGGGCTAGGTTGATTGTCCACCTAATCACTAGATGTGTCTTAATACTAAGGATCTCTTAAAGTTTAAGAGGAGTCTTATGTCTAAGATGGAGGGGTTGAGAGCTCATTCTAAAAATGAGGTCAATAATCCACTATAATGTAGAGGGGACAGTTATGCTCCATGTCCTGCAAAAGAAGGTCTTTGTCTATGAATGTGACTCCTTGAGCTTCTCTTGAGTAGTGTGCATTCTCTCCAACGATGATCAGTTGAGTTAAGCATTTTTTCTAGAACAAGAAGGGCCTTGATTAATAATTCTCTCATCTCTTTGGATAAGACAAGGGCATCATATATGCATAACTTTACTAACAACTTTCTTTGGTGAGCGAGGACATTGTAAGCAACTCTGGGTTGATCCTTCGCAAGCATATCCATGGGTGGAGCATCCTGTGGAGGGGCTCTTTGCTTATTAATACCAATGACTTGTTTCCCCTTATTTTGAGGTGCTACCCTAGGAGGTAAAACCTTGTCACTACGGAGGTTGAATTCGGTGATCTCTTGTGGCAGGTTAGTGGAAGATTCTACCTGCTCATCAGGCTCACCTAATGCTTCTCCTATAGGACCCTCAGAATCAGATGATTCCAAGTTTATCTCAAGAGGTGAACCTATCATATTCAGAGAAGGAAAGTCCATCTATGAATTAGAGAGAGGAAGATCGGATTTGTTATAATTATTATTTAGACTTGGAGAGTTTTCTAAGAGAGTAGAACTAGACAACCCATCAGAGTGACACAGATATAATTCAAACTAGTTTCATTTCTTGATTTCTTTGATTTAGAGGGAGGTACATAGTAGAAATCTAGTAAAGTAAGTGGGGTGAGGGATTTGATGCCCTCATATGCTGATACAAGATGTCTACTTAAATAAGAACTAGCTGAAGTAGAAGTGAAGAATGATTGGAATAGAGGCGGCTTGGTTAGTGGTTGAGCTACTTGGCTATCCTGTGCTGTAGCTGCCATCACTGCCGAGCTCTACCTTCCCCAAGTTGTCTTTGACAACTTGCAAACCTTCCTTGATGTTGGAGGTTCGAGCTACCTCAGGCACCTACAAGAAAAGTTTTTTGATTTTTGAAACAATCTTTTTTGGGATAAGGAGATATCTCAACCTTCTTTTATTTTGAGAGCATCGCATGTATCCTCAAAGATTACCCTAATAGAACTAGATGGTTGTTCCACTAGGTATTCCTTCAGGATAACTATGGCACCTGTCTTGTAGCTATGCTCAAGCCAATCCTTGAATGTGAAGCAATCCTCCAAAATATGGCCTAGCATGCGGTGGTAGGGGAAAAAAGTTAGGATCATTGCTCCTGTCCACTTCCTCCGGCTTCCTAAGTTAGGGTAATTAAAAATTGGGTTTCTTTAAGAGATTCTTAAAGATTTTCTTGATTACCTCTGTCTTAAATGAATAAGGTTTATTTAGTTCATCCAAAAGAGTAGGTGGATGGTAGCTACCTGGTATTGGGTATGTGTACCGGTGCTGTGGGTATGGCTGAGGAGGAGGCGGCGAAGGCTATGGTGGCTGATAGGATGGCCTCAGTGGTGGTAGAGGAGGTGGAAGTGACGACTATGGTGCTCGAGGTCTCTTGTGTTGATCTCTGGCTAGTTTCTTCCCTTTGTTTAACACTGGTACTACCCTTAGCTTCTTCTCAAAAACTTTCTATAGCTTTGGCTTTGTTGACTTATCTTGAAAAGGTAACTGTTTGGCCTTTCCTTATAGACTAGCCACCTTGTTGATTAGCTTCTCAAATGTTTTGATGGTAAAACCTTTGAGCATGAAGGCGACCGTGCCATGAATATTCTTTAGTAAAATTTCGATGGCATGTTGTTTAGACAGCTGCGGTTCGCATTTCACACTCAAATTATGCCATCTGAGAATATAATCAACTAGGGACTCATCAGGGTGTTGTTGTGCTACAACAAGATCGCCTACCCGTCATTGAGCTCCAAAGAAACCTCTTAATGAAGAGTTGCTCCAACTCAGCAAAAGTCTTCACTGAACTGTTGGGGAGTTTAGCATACCAATCAAAGGCTATGACTGCTAAACTGCTATAAAAAGATAGAATAGTAAAGCATCACTACCACCAGTGTTGCAATAATTGGCCCTGAAGTGTGCTATGTGCTGGCATGATTTCCCGCTGCCATCAATGATCTTCAAAGAAGGTGGCACAAAACCCTTAGGATACTGGATAACATCGAATTCCTCTAGGTAGGGTCTACCCTTTGGAACCGATGATCCTCCTCGGGCTTGCTCCAATGCTTCTCTCACTTACCTCTCAACCATGAGTTTAATATCATTTTCTTATACAGAGCTACTATCCACTACCTTCCTATACAAGCTAGTGCTGCCTTGCTCTACTGGATGTGAAGTCTTGGCTTGATCCAAGACATGCAACAACTCAGGCCGACCGATCTCTGCAATAGTATGATGCACTACCGGGGCTTGGTTCTGAAGTGCCAAAATTTTTACTAGCAAATCTTCAAGACTCCTTCTCATCCTATCTATCTATTCAACCTTCTATTTTAGTTGTTGAAGGAGGTGTTGGGTCGAATGAGCAGGGTCATCCTGTTCGGCTACAACACCTTCCAAACTCTATTGATCTCGAAGGAGGGAACCCTTGGTGTCTACCAAATGCACCTTGGCCAAATCTTCCAACAAATTATCTTTGTTGGGATCAAAGCTAACCTTGTCTTCTTCTAAGTCATATCATGCATACCCTAGAATTTCCTTCTTCTTAATGAGATATTGTGCTGCTATATCATCTAGGGAGTGGTCCAACTGTGCAGACACAAAAGCTTGAGGCTGACCGATGGTAGGATCATGCTCGTGGATAGAAATACATCTAACCTCCTCTGCTACTGGAGAGCTAATCTTGTGAGGACTACACTCACTAGAGGATGGATGCTCATAGCTGTCATCTTTTATGGGTGGAGTGCTACTCTTAGAAGGATCTATCACCATGGGGGCAATTGAACTATCTCCTCCTCCCTTTGCTGCTACCATCTCCATGCTTTGTTATTATGGTGGTGATGATGGACTTATGATGCTCCATTCTATCTTCACCATAAAGCGTGAGGAGGGAGAGCTCACCACCTCGCCAGGTAGATGGAATGGGATCTCTTGGTCATAGCTGGATCACCAGCGGGGCTCTCTTTTCCCCGGATGCTGCCTTCATGGCCTTTGATGGAACTTGTTGGTGGACGTGGGATAGAGTGATGTGGCGGAGGCACCACTGACTCTCTCCAGTGAGCTCCTCTCACGGATGTGTAGTCAATGTAATGTCGTCAAGATCACCGACGTGGGTTCCACGCCAATCAGGGAAGTCCATGAGGGTGGAGGCAGCCGACTGTCTGGCATACCTTCATTTCTCCTTGTTGGTGACATGTACTGATACATGGGGCCCTCTCCTGCTTGATGTTCTTTCCCACGCTGCGAGGAATGACGGATCGTAGATCAAATTGGGCTTTGGACTCTGATCATCCAGATGCCCTGCCAACCTAGTACAAAACTATCCTAAAGCTAGCGTATGACCTCCTCCTTTCTCTAGTAGGAGCCTCATAGTGAATTGCAGGTGGAGGTGATACTGAGATCCTCCTAAGATCTTCTTCTCCATCGGAACCAGAAAGAGAATGAAACTTGTTCTATGGAGGTAAAGGGGAAACTATCCTGGGTGTCTTCTCTACTACAAACTGAGAAATTGCCTCCATTTCTTTAGCTATGCACACATGATGTTGCTTGACCTTGCGACATCTATTACAGTGTTGAGTCATGTTAGGAGGAGCAGTGCGAGAACTAGACCCTACCTCATAGGTAGGGGAGACTATCCCTGAAGATAGGGGAGCCTTCCCCTTGGAAGAAGCCAACGAGTAGGTGCTAGCCCATACTGGGGAAGAAATGAGAACCACTAACTGCACTGGCACTAAAACTACAACTATTTCGAGAACTGCCATAGCGTTCCCCTTGAGTGAGGGAAACTCTGAATCTGACAGCATCTCAATATGGATGAATGGCTTCTGCCCGGTCACCACACTTCTGTTGACGGTTGTGAGGGTGGTCCCCTCACAAGTGATCCTAGCTCCTTCAAAACCTCAACCAAAATGAATGAGGTAGGAAAAGTCAGTCTGCAGGAGGCTGGCCTGATCCAAGGCCAAATCCATCCCAAAAGAAAAAGTAAACACGTACTTCTAAGCTTCCATTAGTGCTGAATGGAACTTGAGAGAAACTGATTGAAATGAGTTGAAATTTTTCAATTTTTGAAAACAAACTCGAATCAATTTTTTGCTTTAATTTATTTTTAGAATTTGAACACACACTCAATAATTTGAATATGTTAAGTGGGGCTCTTTGATTTAGGGGAGAGATTTTGAGTTTAGAATTGGAGAGGAGATTATTGAATTTAGAATCCATTTTCAACAAATTTGTGTATGTTGAAAATGGGTTCAAATATTTTGAAGAGATTGATGCTTCCATTAATTCATATTTGAATTTTATTTTTGATTGTTTGGGGACCCTTTATTTAACAAATTTGAGTATGTTAAAATAAAGGTTCAATTGATTTTGTTTGGGATTTACTCAGTTAGCAAATTTGGGTATGCTAAATGAGTTGTTTGAAAATAATTTTCTTCTTCTTTTGCTTATTTGTGAATTATGTGTGAGTTCAAAAATGGAACCTTTACTTAGAAAATTTGTGTATGCTAAATAAAGTCCAATGGTTTTCTTTTGTTTTGATTTTTTGAAAAGGGGATCTCTACTTTAGAAAATTTGGGTATGCTAAAATAAATTCCAATTGTGTTAGATTTTTGTGATTTTTGAAAAGAGGATCTTCACTTAGTAAATTTGGGCATGCTAAATGAAGAATCTAAATGTGTTTGAATTTTGATCTTTTTTGAAAAGAGGATCTTCGCTTAGCAAATTTGGGTATGCTTAATGAAGGATCCAAATGTGTTTTAATTTTTTGATTTTGAAAAGATAATTTTTACTTAGCAAATGTGGGTATGCTAAATAAAGAATCCACATGTGTTTGATTTTTTGATTTTTGAAAAGAGGATCTTTGTTTAGCAAATTTGGGTATGCTAAATAAAGGATCCAAATGTGTTTTGATGTTTTGTGTTTTTTGATTTTGAAAAGAGAATTTTTACTTAGCAAATTTGGGTATGCTAAATAAAGAATCCACATGTGTTTGATTTTTTGATTTTTGAAAGAGGATCTTCATTTAGCAAATTTGGGTATGCTAAATAAAGGATCCAAATGTGTTTTGATGCTTTGTGTTTTTGATTTTGAAAAGAGGATTTTTACTTAGCAAATTTGGGTATGCTAAATAAAGAATCCACATGTGTTTGATTTTTTGATTTTTGAAAAGAAGATCTTCATTTAGCAAATTTGGGTATGCTAAATAAAGGATCCAAATGTGTTTGATTTATTATTTTGATTTTGAAAAGAAAATCTTTACTTAGAAAATTTGGGTATGCTAAATAAAGAATCCAAATGTGTTTGATTTTTGATTTTTGAAAAGAAGATCTTCATTTAGCAAATTTGGGTATGCTAAATGAAGAATCCAAATGTGTTTCGATGTTTTAATTTTTTTGAAAAGAGGATTTTCACTCAACAAATTTGGATATGCTAAATAAAGGATCCAAATGTGTTAAATTTTTGATATTTTGATTTTTGAAAATGTGAACTTTACTTAGCAAATTTGGGTATGCTGAATAAAGTTCAAATGTATTTTTTTTTTGACATTTTGATTTTTGAAAAATGAGAACTTTACTTAGCAAATTTGTGTATGCTAAATAAGGTTCAAATGTGTTTTTGGTTTTGATGTTTTGATTTTGAAAAGAGGGATCTTTATTTAGCAAACTTGGGCATGCTTAATAAAGTCCAAATTTATTTTGAAAAATGAAACTCTCATTTGACAAATTTGGGTATGTCAAATGGGATTCAATTATGTTTTATTTTTCAAAGATGAAATTTTTGTGTGTGATTATTGCTTTTTTAAAAGAAAGAAATTATAACTTAACTCATGTTGGATGTGTTGAGTGGAATTTCAAATGGTGTAGTTTTATTTGAAAGTAAAACCTCCATCCAACATATTTGAATATATTGAATGAAAAGGTTTATTTTCAAATTTGTACTTTTTGAGTAGAAAGGAATTTCAACTTCAACATAAATGTGATATGTTGAAATGGAATTTCAATGCTATCATTTGATTCTATTTGGAGATGAAATCTTCATTCAATAAATTTGGGTATATTGAATGAGGATGTTCATTTTCAAACATGTGCTTTCTGAAAAGGTGATTTTTTATTTTGTTTTTGAAAAGATGATTGTTGATTTTATTTTTGAAAAGATGATTGTTGATTTTGTTTTAAAAATGATTGTTGATTTTGTTTTTGAAATGAAATCTTTATTCAATAAATTTGGGTATATTGAATGAGGATGTTCATTTTCAAATATGTGCTTTTTGAAAAGGTAATTTTTGATTTTGTTTTTGAAAAAGATGATTGTTGATTTTATTTTTGAAAAGATGATTGTTGATTTTCATTTGGAAAGATGATTGTTGATATTGTTTTTGAAAAGATGATTGTTGATTTTCATTTGGAAAGATGGTTATTGATATTATTTTTAAAAAGATGTTTGTTGATTTTCTTTATTTGAAAATGGAATCTTCATTCAATAAATTGAATGAGGATGCTCATTTGTGCTTCTTGAAAAGATGATTGTTGATTTTATTTTTTGAAATGGAATCTTCATTCAATAAATTGAATGAGGATGCTCATTTGTGCTTTTTGAAAAGATGATTGTTAACTTTGATTTTGAAGAGACCCTACATGTAACAATCTTGAAGATTGTTACATGAGGTTGAGATATTTTATTATGTGCATTTTGGAAAAGTGCTTTTTGGAAATTGTTGTTTGCATAAAGGATTTATTTTTCTTTATTTTTTTGGAATGAACCTTTCATTACCATAGAAATGGAAAAGAGGAAGGTCTTTAATAATCTCTTTTTATTAAATTTTTATTTTTACCTATTGGGGAACCCAACAGAGGTTTTAAGACCTACATGCAGTGAGGTCCTAAAACCTAAAGGATGTTGGCTAGCTTAGCTTAAGGATGAAAACTAAGTGCCAACAAAAAAGAAGGATAGTATCAGACTCATATGAGATATAAATCCACTATCGATACTTGGTGACAATGATCATTTACCAAAGATGGAGAGAGGAACCTTCCCTAGCGGAGTCGTCAGAAAAATCTGTGGTGAATTTTTTTATTTTCATCTATGAGTATAAATGAAAACAAAAATATGTTTATTGGACACCACATAGATCTACAGATGTTCTCATTAGGGTGATTGAGTATGACATTGAGGAATGATGTACTATAGACAATGGACCTAATCACCTAATGGGGACTCCTAAGGACAATAGGTCTTCGAATGTACTAGAGATTCATTCCCTACTTTACTTGGAAAAGTAAACTAGGGTTTATTTAATCTGGGTTTGTTAAGTTCCCTATGGAGGTAAGCCCTCATAGTTAATTACATCCTAAAGAATAAATTCCCTTAGGAATACTCTCGATTAAGGTAAATGATCGTTGCCTCCAAAGATTTTGAAGGTAAGGCTATTAACAAATTAGTTATTTTTAGAAGATCAAGTGAGATTGATCAAGAGGAGGGAGTTATTATCGAAACTAAAGGGAGATAAGTAGGGGATGCTGATGATGCTAGGAAACCTAGCGAACGTTCCAAACAATTATATGGTTGGGCTTTATATTTTTGAATTTTGAAGAAAGTTAATTATTTGAGTTGAATTTTTATTAGAAATTGAGGGCTTAAAATTTCACAACACAAGATCATGAAAATGTGTGAGAGGTGAGGATTTATGCTTGTAGCCCGCAAAGGGGGAAACAACAATCTCAGAACCTAAATCTAGGGAGCTTTGGCAAGGGCCAAGGCACGACCTAAATCTAAGGTGAAAATGGGTATATGGTTTACCTCCACAATAGAGGATAAACCACCCAACTGTTGGACTTACAACCTCCTGTGGGTGGCTGCCAACTAACTCCTCCTAAAATTTAAATACATATAAGCAAGCATTATGCTTTTGCAAGATAGCTAGACTGTTGTTTATTTAGAAAGAGACTAAGTCTTTAAACACACTTCCTAAGAGACTAGATCATGTAGGGCATGAATAATGACCTAAATGTAATGCAAATTTTGTTAAGTTTTCTTTTCATTTTTGGACAATTTATTTGACAGAGGCTATGGGATTTAATATGCCTAATGCATGAGAAATTTATCACAGTCCAAAATCAGCAAGAAGGAGGTGTCTTTCCACCATGGATCTCAAAGGTCAAGCCAAGTTCTCTGAGAAAGGTGGAAGCCCTCCATTAGTAAGAGTGAAGTAAGATGATTTTATGCATGATGTGAGACATATAACATCCAGCTAAGGGGTTGCTAAATCTTTTATTATCTTAATTTATAATCTAGACTTTAGGTGAGGTTATGAGTTGCTAATTTTTAATTTTGAGTTGATTAATTAGATAGAAAATTTATTTTTCCTAAGAGCCTAATCACATCCAGGATATTCATCAATTAATGAAAAAATTAAGAAAAATATGCCATCTTAATGCACTAGCTAAACAAACATCAAACAATTTTTATAAAGCTAGCGCAAAAGAAAAAAAGGTTGATGTGGTTGGGCACTACCGCACAACCTAAAAAAATGTGGGTAGCCTAGCCCTACCCTTATACAACCCGGATTACAAATGAACTAATTAGAATTTAGAAAGAATTCATGTTATAGGGGTCTTCATTTTTCATTTCTTAATTTCTTCCTTTCTTTCTTTTCTTCATTTCTTTCTTTCTATCTTTCTTTCTTTATTTCTTTCTTCTTTTAGACTTGGTATGTAGTTTGCCCCAAGGTTTCACATGGTACATAAAACATAGTCTTATGACCAATGTTCACCTTAATCCCCCATAACATTCATTCAAAATTTTAATTACAAAAATTACATTAAAATGGAAAAAGTAAATCTAATTAAACTTGCAAAACAGAGATTAGCTAAACGTACCACACAATCCTAAGTAGTTATAAGAATGAATTGGACTCAGCACCCCACACATGCATAACCAGGTCCACCTATTCTAATTTGGATTATGCTTAGGCGTATAAGTAACCTGCACAGCAAAAGCATTTATATTTTTATTACAACACCCCTTAAGCATAATCCCCTGTAGAAGATAATGATTAGACTAAGATCGTCATATCATCTAGTCTACGCACATACACCCTAACATCCAGTCTAAAACATTACATCACAAAATAAAATTAGGCATCAAACCATGCACCTCCCTAACATAGAGCTAGAAATGGTGACTTAGCCTAATGTGTGTGCCATTTAAGGCTTGTGTGGCACATCTTAGCTAGGATTTAAGGTTGAAATTTTCTAAGTGTGAAGGATTCAACTTAGAGGGTGGTTTCATTTAAGTGATTTAGTTGATTTGTTAATTTTAATTTGATGATTTGATTTGGTTTGAATGAACCTACCTTTAATTATGAAGTGTTATAAAGAGAGGAAAAGAGAAGAGAACTTCTCTTTCCTCCATACCTTAAGTAATTTCTAAGGTAGATTCATTAATGATTTTTCTTTAGTGAATGTTTTATTATGTGTTTTAATTAATCCTAAGTTTAGATTTGCTCTAAATAACCTATTCAATAAGAAAGATATTTTAAGATTAATTAAGGTGAATTACTATCACAATACACACAACCATTTATTTCATTCCAACATGTATACCATGCATATGAATGCATCCTAAACATATCTATGCATGCAATGCAAATATTAGCACATCTTAATGATGAAAGCTAAGAGATATTGCTTAAGAAAATTTGGATATTCCATGATGCATGATTTTGTTAAGTAGAAAAGAAGGACTCTTTTATCCATTAATCAAATGCATATTTATAGGTATGAAAGACATAAGTGAGTACGACACTATTATTTTCTACACTAGGGGTATAAGGTATAAGATGTTCTTAGGGCTACTTAAATCCTTGCAACCCTGGGATGTTGAGACTAATATACTACTTTTCTTAAATACATGTGCATATACAAAAAGAAAATAAATGGATGAGGAATCATGCAAAATATTTTTGTTTGTTTCTTTGATTTTGGTTGTATAAT
Source organism: Cymbidium sinense (assembly GCA_021442155.1). Lineage (NCBI taxonomy): Eukaryota > Viridiplantae > Streptophyta > Magnoliopsida > Asparagales > Orchidaceae > Cymbidium > Cymbidium sinense. The sequence goes on along the minus strand of CM038218.1, from coordinate 76,560,208 downwards.
TTATATGTGTGAATGTGAAGATCCTTCTTAAGTCATAGCATAGAAGTGCATAGAAATAGATTCAAGCAAGTGCTATGTTCTTTTTAAATGAACTATATACTTTTCAAATCCTATACAAACCCATGTTAATAAAAGAGAAGAAAATCACATAACACATTTTAAGCTAGAAGCATATGCAAGCTTATAAGTATTTATAAGTAGCATACCTTCATTTACAATCTTTGATTTATAGGTTTTAAAAATATTTTTTGATTTAATAGTAATAATAGCCACTCATATTCTTACTTTAGCCAAATCATAAAATTTGAGATAAAGTAAACATTTCATTTATTTTGACTTTTTAAAAGATATGAATGCATGATTTCATATGGCATACAACATTTAACATGCTTGGAAAGAGATAAAGCAATGTAAGCATATGGCTTCATTCACCCTAATTAATTTCTAAAGAAAATCTTATGAAATAAGATCATTTAAAGTGAATCAAAATTCCTTTTAAGATATTTTTATTTTTGTTTTGAGTTTGATTTGATTTAGGAAATGTGAAAAGAGTTTGCTAGTCCTAACGCATTTCCCCCATGTGTTAACCATTAAATTGATTTTATATTTTGTTTAGGTTAAGGTGTAAATTAAGACAATTATTTACCCCTAACCTACACCACTTTAACTTAACTAACCTAACAATTATGAGCCAACATATGATATGCAACCACATGGAATTTAAATTGACAATACACCTAAGAAAGAAAGGGGTCTAATGTAATTGGCTCACAATTATTGATTAATTAAGATAAAGGGTTTAATTAAGTACTTTCATAATCTTCCCACACATATGGGTTGGAAATGATTTCCTTAAATTTACCTTAGGCTTTTGAACACCTAAGGATCTACCCAACAAGAGATTGATTAAGTTTAGATTGATTTTGAAAGTTTGATTAAGCTAATTAAGTCGATCATTAGTGAATTAATCCTTAATTATGTTTGGATTCAGGAAGAAAGGGGGTTTAGAGAATAACTTGGGAAAATACCCCAGATCCATTCCATAAACCTCCTACTTACTTAAATAAAGTTTAATTATCTCAATTAAGTGATTGAACCACTGCCATGCTTATTCTTAATTACATTAAGAGGGTGATTAGGGATTCATTGATTAATTTCCCTAATTAACTCATTAATAAACCCAAGAAAATTAAGGGAGGCAGAAGTCATCCCACTAAACATGTCTGAGAAACTTGGAATTAATTAGTGAAGTAATTAGGGAGTAATTAAGGTTATTAAGCTTTTAATTAAACCCTAATTAAGGATAATTCACTACTCAAAACCAATTAGAGACAATTTTATTGGATTCCCCTCTGAATTATCTTTAAAATGAGCCCTCATTTATATTTTTTTGATTTTTCTACATTTAATTATAAGTTTATGAAGTTTTTATGATTAATAGATAAATAAATAAGCTAATTATATAACTAATCCCGTCAGTGCCATGTTGGCTACTGACGTGGCGCGTGCTTCCCACATGGCGCATTAGGATTGGTTATTTAAGTTGTCACATTGTGCGCCACATTAGCTGGTGGTGCTACGCGCTTTCCCCTTAGCTGCCTGATTAAGGATCAGATGACCAAGAATAAACCCGCGGTTATAAAGGGATTAAACCATAGATCTACACATTTTAATCAGGGTCATCCATCCAAAACACACGGGATGGATGACCCATGATTCATCCTTGCCTGTGGGAGACGGAGACCATCTGTCCTCCATGGCTTGACTGAACTCACTTGAGATTGGATTAGGTCAAGATTTAACCCACACCATCTAGAAGAACATCCAATGGTTGAATTTTAATGGGATTATAATTCTCTTCACAAAAGATCAAGCAATTTTCAACTTAGGCTCCATTTTGAGTCATACCTCGTTGGAGGCTATCATCAGCGCTTCCAATGGAGGAGGTAGCTTCGTCTAGTGGAGACGAAGCGCTGTTGAAAGTTTCAAGGTTTAATTTGAAGTGGATCTCCCAATTAACCAAGGCTCCCTCCAATGGCTTGCGGCTTTGGTCTAGGTCTCCCTTCTTGTGGGTTGGATGCTTGGAAAATGCTTTGGGTGAGCTCAATTTTCCTCCTTGATGGTGCTTGCAAAGTGATTTGGTATTTGACTAAGGATTGAGCTAGTTGAAATTTCCTCCCACCTCCCCTATTTTGGCTATAGAGAAAATCGAGAGAGGGAAATTGGAGAGAGCTTGGAAATGCTTAGGGAACTTTGTGAATGCTTACTTTCGATCCTATGAGCTCAATCGAATGCAAGAGTCATGGTTTGAGTGGAAATGATGGGGAGTATATCTCCCCCTACTTTGATCGGACGACTGGAACTTGTTCTTCTATTTTTGATCAATTTCTCTGATTGAATGGGTTGTTTAGGTTGTTAGGAGCTCTATGTGGTTCAGTTTTGGCAGAGGAGTGGAAAGGAGGTGGTGCACATATGTTAAATGAGTGTGGGAGGTGATCCAAGTGGAGAATTTTGATTGGAGGGGTCGATTTGGCCTTGGGTTGGGTCACGACTGACCCAAACCCATTGGGTCATGTTCACCACCCTCCTTAGTGTCCATGTGGTACACTAGGAGGATGCCAAGTGGCGATGAAAAAGAATTGACCAAATTACAAGTGAATTTGGCCATATGTTACCCTTTGACCCAAGGGTAAAATGGTCATTTGGCCTTGATTTTGATTTAGACAGATTTTATATGTTTTAAAAATAGGTTGAGCCAAATTTCAAGGAATTTGGAGTTGATTTAATATGATTTGGCTCAAGTTGACCCAATTAGGTCAAAATGGGTCAACTTGGGTCAAGTTGACCAATTGGTCAAATTGGGTCAAACCATGGGTTGGGTTAAGTTCATATGACCATTTGGAGTGATTTGGTATCATTGGTTTGATTCAATTTGATTTATATTTAGTTTTGGTTCATTTGAATTCATTTAGGTCAAATGGGTCAAGTTGACCAAATTGACCCATTTACCCAATTGGTCATGGATTGGTTTAGGCTTGGTTGATCATTTGAAATATTTTGTAAGATTTGGTTTCAATCAATTTTGATTTGGTTAAGTTTCAAGTTGATTTGACCTTTTAGGTCAAGTTGGGTTCATGGTCAATTGGGCTAGGTTGGGTCTAGTTGGCCAATTGGAGCTTTGGTTAAGTTCAACAAGTGATTTAGAATGAATTTGATCCATTAGTTGCAATCAATTTGGCTTAGATCAAGATTTGACTCATTTTGACATTTTAGGTCAATTTGGGTCAACTTGAGTCAAGTGGCATATTGGGCTAGGTTTGGCTCAAATGATGACTTGGTCAAGTTCAATCATTGATTTAGAATTAGTTTAGATCAATGGTTTCAATCAATTTGGCTAATGGTAAATTTTAGCTAGTTTGGGTTTCATTTGGGCTAAGTGTTGACTTGGTTTGACCAAATTTGAGTGGTTGATCACCCTATGATGATTGTTGCTCACAATGTGTGGCTTAGATGGGCTTAGTTCAATCCAATTTGGGTAGGATTAGAATTTGGCTCAAAAAGATGCTTTAGGTCACTTTGGGTTAAGTGAGCCTAAGTGGGTCAATTGGCTTGATCAAGGCTTGATTCAAGTTTGGTTGAACTCACATACGGACTTATGATTGAAATATAAATCCAATTGCAAGTGATTTGGAGGCAAGTGGGTTTCGATTCATTTGATAATTTCAAGTTCAAAGGATGAACATGTGTTTGATTTGGATTAGTTTGATTTGATTTGATGATTTAAGTTTATGTTTATATTTGGTTTGGGATTGAAGGATTGATTGTTTGGAAAGAAAATCCAAAGGTTTGAAATGATTTGAGTTTTATTTGGCTAGGTTCAAGAATTTGACTTGAAGGAAGTAGGTTGGATTTGGATTTGAGTTTTGAATTTGATTTTGGTTATTTGAATTTATATTTCATTTATATTTGTGAATATAAATGAGAATATAAATGAGTTATAAGAAAATCTTTTGAATTTGGAGTGATTTGGTTTTGATTTGAGCTAAGTTTATAAGATGAAATCGAAGGGCTTAGGAAAGATTTTTAGATTTAGAATTGATCATGGATTCCAATCATTTGGAATTGATTTGAATTTGAGAAAATCAATTGAGTTTGAATTGATTTAAGATTTGATTTGTAATTGATTTGAATTTGAATTTGATTTGAATTTAAAGTTGATTTGAATTTGAAGTTCATTTAAATTTTAAGTTTGACTTGAAAGAAGGAAGTAAGGATTTGATTCAAGCTATAGGGTAGACAAATTTTCCTAATACCCCTAAGGAATGACCTATTCTTATGGTTAACTCTTCTAAGTCTCTAGGGTTAGGTTAAGTGTTCACCTAATCACTAGAAGTTTCTTAGGACTAAAAAACTCTTAATGTCTAGAGAAGTCCTATGTCTAAGATGACGAAGTTGAAAGCTCACTCCAAAAGTGAGGTCAACAACCACCTTTTTGACAAGGAAACACAATGATGAGTCACTACGGGGACTACGTTCTAAAGTCACCGAGGTGTTGAACCCCGTTGGCCGCACGTTGGAAGTCCAGTCCCTGCTTTTTCATTTGCACAAACCTTTGACTTTTGATAAAAAAAAGTCAGAACCTACAACTCTTTTTTATTTTGTCTCATATTTAATCACATAGAGTTGCTCCAAATTGGAGAATCATTGTCAATGTGCTTAGTGCCCAAATATGAGAGAATTGCTTCTCCAAAAGATCTTCATTCTTTAAAGAAGCAGAATGAGGATTCACCCTTCAAAACTCAATCAAAGTGGAAGGGTCAGGCCTCTGTGAAAAGGTGAATAAGATCCAGAACAAGACCAATCTGGTTTCTTTCATACCAGACGAACATGAAGGAATGGTTCACTCTTTGGCTTCGAAAGAGAGTCAAGTCTAAAAAGCTGCATATAGGAGTGATCTTTCCTTTTGGATAGCCTTAAGGCTGACCCAGACCAAGTTGGATACTGCTATGATTCTCATCCATGAGAGCTGTGAAACTAAACAATCAAACTCTTGTCTTGAACTTATGCCAGTTCAACTATCGCCTTTTGAGAAAAGGGAATATACCTCACACAGATCATTCGAACATCAAAAGAGAAGATAGAAAAGAGTAATGTAAGGGCATTCAAAAAAAAAATCTCAAAGGGCAAGCAGTGGGTCAGTCTGAAAAGATGGGGAATTCATATCATAGCTTTCTATCTCAAATGACATTAAATGGATACCAGGCTAGCTACTTTTCGGGCCTAAAAAGGAGCATATTGAAACCATATACAATATATGAGGAGCATCTTACTTACTTCAAAGTAGATAGAGACATAAGCTGAGAGCATGGAGGAAGCCCCAATCATTAATTCGACTGCGGTTGGGCTTCTTGTCTCTAAGAAAGAGCTGATCTTAGACCACCCTTTTGTTCTATGCTATTTACTTCTTCGAAAAGGCTGGTCTCATTTTCCTACTGTAAATAAAGCAAGACCACTTCTCCATAGGTGAGAGCACTGATTTAGTGCCTCTTAGTCCTACTGCTTACCTTCCTCCAGGAGTTTAGTTCCACTTTTTAAAAGCTATGTCAAGTTTGAGAAGTACTTACACCAAGTGGGAATTGGTTTCGTTAGACCATTTTGGTCCATCCTCAAGGCTAGGCTCTATTGGACACTAGCTTATCGTAAACAAACAACAAACTTGATTTAACAGGACTGAATGATTATTATATATGAAATTGCGTATAATCCTAATTTTTGTATAGAAAATGTGAGATAAGAGACTGCACAGGGAGGTTAGCTTGCTATACTCGACTGAAAGGAGAGGGAAGGCCAGAACGGAGATGAAAATAGGGTTTTTCATATGAAAGAAGCACTTGATAGGACATCTTTGAAAAAAGTAGCTATAATGAAAGAATCTATCCAGCATGACAGATTGAAATGGAAGTAGTGGTGCACCATAATTATGTAAGGAAGGGAGATGCATGTGACTATTTATATCAAGAATATTACATAAATAAAGAGTGAAAACCACACTCAAAGCCCGCTTTCTTTGCTTTATGAATGAGAGAGAAACTCATAGGAAAAAGATGTTTTCTCTTAATGAGAAAGAAAGACAAGAAGATATATGGTAAAAAAACCTAACCCTGTCCAAATTGAGGTAAAGATATGCTTTTTCTACAATTTCCCATGGGGGAATAGAAAAGTCTATCTTTTATCTATGGAAAGGAAAATAGAGTTTTGAAAGAAAGAAGTAGCTATACTTACTGGATAGTCAAGAAATCAAGAATGAAGTAGCTGCCGCTACATCCCCGACTTCCATGATATGAGTAGATAAGTGTCCCCCAATCTGAGTTTGAGCTATTTTCTGAGAAAACATATTCAAAGGAGATATGTTTGACCTTAACTTACCTACAAGGCATCTCAATCATGTGTGCCATGTGCCTTCCAAGAAGGGCAATTTACAATTTACTCTTTCAAGAAAGTCAGATAGATGTGCATCTTAGGTTGTAGATGTTCTTTCAACTAGTAAGCCTCACCCAAGTGCTATGGAATTTGCTATCATCAATGGTAGAACTCCTCGAGCATCTGTCCATTCTTGCTTCTAAAGTTGAGGACTGAGTCTCATAGACTGATTTCATGAAGTACCCATTTCAATCATCTAATGATGAAACTTCATGCTCCATTAGTCTAACTGGTCAACTTGTTTACTTTCTATGGTTTCTGTGGAGTCTAGAAAACTTAGGTCAAGTTTGGGATCTGTTCCTAAAAGGAGACATACCTATTATCACTGGACGATTAGGTTGTAGTTTAAAGTGAGAAGGTCAAATTCAAGTTGCAGTTGAATGGTGCATGCAGTCAAAATCAAGTGTTATGGTTTGATGAATTGAAGGAAATGTTTCCAGCTCTTTCATCATAGCTATCAAGCTAACAAGAAGATGACTAACCCCACAAATATATGCCATGTTTAGTCTAGTAGAGAAGCCCCCTTCCCTCGGTCTCAGAAACTATCATCGAAACTATTCACAATCTTATTCCCTGCTGTGAAACCCATTACGGCAAGGCAGGTTTGTCATCCACCTAATTCCATTACATCATTTGTGATCACAAATTGAAGCAAGCTACCTTGGAGAATTGATCGACTACCCCTAACTATCATGACCTGATTGGGTCTTTGGTAGTCCAACTACTCAATATATAGAGATGCCTTCCCAAATCTCTTTGGTATGGATACACTCCTCTTACCTTCTTCTTGACAATGAAAAAATGCACCCTAAAATCTCTATCTTGCATTAGGGAGTTGAGGTTCTCCTACACCACCCTACTGTTTGTTCATAGGGGGTCTCCAAAATGAAGTTCAGTAAGGGGTGCTCCTGTGCCTTTTCTTTCATGGAGTTACCTGGTTGTTGATCCCTAATACGATATCAGTTACTTGGCCTCTTTCTCCTGAATCAGATTTCTTAAATGATAACTCAAACTATGAGATGTATAGATAAATAGAGAAAGAGTAGCGAACTATTCAATGACATATGAGTTTGCCACATAATGAGTCGCTCACGGTAGAGATTTGACTCCGGATTTGCCCTATCCAGCATAAGTGAGAAAGGTAAGAAGTAAAAAAGAGATATACAGATCTTAATAAGAAGCTAGACTCATTCTCTTGTGAGTCAGTCACTCTTATGTCATGGGGAGTAGACACTTGTCTCAGGTAAAGAGGGACTTCAAGGCTCTCTTGCTTCATTGATTCAATCTTTCTCAGCATGGAAGGAGGATAATTTGCTTATGTCCATGGGACGCCAAAGAAAGGGGAATGAATTAGGCAAGTCCATATAGATCTATCTTAGCTATTCCCATTTGGAGAAAATACTGATTCTTTGAGCTATATCCCTCTTTATGATTGAACAAGAATCCTCATTCGTCAGTCCAACCTAACCTGTTCCAGAAAGGAGGGTGTAGCGGTGTAATGACTTGATTTGCCTCATCAGATAGGAACCCCTATAGATCTTTTTCATCCTTGTGACTCACTACTATGGATCTCCATCATCCTTGTAAATGAAAGAAAGAACATGAAAATGACAGAAGGGAAACTAGGGTTGGTGTGGCTAGCCCTAAAAGCAGCCAATCTAGAGAAATTATGATATTGAAGTTGCCTTGGAGTGAATAATGAAAGAATCATGCTAGTAATGAAGGATAACCAAGAGGTTGTTCCAGCTCGATATCATCAAGAATTCTTGACTATTGCATGGGAAGAGATTCATCTTAGAAGCATTTTTCCTTTCCAATATTTTTCTATTAAAGCTTCCCTCATTCCTTTTATCGAGCATAATGATGTGAATTGAGCTTTAATGAGTTCTAATATGCAATGCCAAGCAGATCCCCTTTCTCAGTCCAAGAAGTGCATTGTTAGAACTAGGTTGGAAGGCCAAATGGCTCTATATTTGAGGATTTTAGCTATAGCCAAATATAAGGGAAAAATCATTTATATTGATACTCAAAAGGGGGTTGGACTGCTAAGGGAGTCTCCACCTCCAATTCTTAAGACTCATTTGTATTGGGGATCAAGATTCTCAATTCAAATAATTGAAGGTTTACTTGGACTGATAAAAGAAAGTATCCAGGCTCCCTTGGCCCATTGGCCACTTCCTCATCATCTTCTTCCTTCACTGTTTGATCTTGTCTTGATCTCATATTTCAGCATGGCTTTGAACCACACATAAAGAAGGGGGTATATTAGTGATATCACAAACACGTTGACTTACAAAAAGATCAAAGATGTTTACAATTTTGAAAGGAGAAAAAAGTATTCAATTGAACCTATTGCTAGATATTCACCAAAGAAAAGTCAGAATATGGTTCATTTTATAGGAGAGATGGCCGAGAGGTTCAAGGCATAGCATTGGAATTGCTTGTAGACTTTTGTTTACCAAGGGTTCAAATCCCTAGCTCTTCATTTCTTTTCATTCATCAACTATATCAAATCAAATAAGAATTGATATCATTATTCTAACAGTAAGACCCTTATTTCATAGACATTATCTATCCCTAATTCATCCCTGTGATAGGTAAAATATAAATAAAAATATTGTATTGATATTGAAAAGAAGAAAAAAATTCTATTGCCAATCCTATTTGGATACGTGAATGAGATAGGGCACAAGGTACTCTATTGACTTCAGCGAAAGAAGTAAAAAATGGTATGAACCTTGCTTTTGTATTTTCATTAGAATCAAGTTTGACGGGAAGAATCTTGGGAAGTATGTTGGCTAATGAAGATATGGAGGTTGATACATTAATAATGACTCTAGAAGAGGGTCGGGTTTCAACCTTTTGTGTGGAGGAATTTAAGGCAAAAAAGTGCATCTTTCGATAGTCTCTCTATAGTAAAGTTAAGGTCAGAGTTCTCCCTTTTTCATAAATACAATGGTTGGCCGCTGCTAGGATCCGTTCATTAGCTCTGTACTCCTTAATTGTTAGATCTAGTAGTAGGTCTACTAGAAGATTGCTTTCTTTAGTTTTTTTTCTCTTGGCCACAGGAAAACCTTTCGATCTTGGTAATAGGTCCATCTCTTGTATCAATTGCTCCTTTTGGTGCCACACTTCAAAATCGAGGCGCACAACAAAGAGTTTCCTAAAATGGCAAACCATCTTTTCATTTATGTATCAAAAATTTAGAATTTTTATGATTACGGTCAACTAATCGACACTATAATTGAGCAAAATATTTCTAAACTAATAAACAAGTGACTAGAATAAGAAGTGATCTGACAATCCCATTGTTGTCAAAATATGTCCATCAAAATAGGTGATAGCCAACTGCTAAATCATAGCCTAACCTATGGGGCCTTGGGAGGTATAACTAGATCTATTTCGACAATTTGGACTAATAGTCAGAATTCTTTCTCTATAGAAAATTTCTTTTTACATCAGGACAAACCGCTATTGGTGAACTTAGGCGATTGCTAATTGTTTGGAAAATTCAACCATTCCTGAGGAGTTTTAATCTCCTTTTGTCCTTTAGGTAGGATATATCTATTGAAAGAAAGGAAGAATATAGTATGAATTCTTTTATTAGAATTATAATCACTTTACTCAACAAATGCCAAAGATATTGGAGCACTATAAATTCTCTTTATTGAATTTGCAGACCAGGATCCTTCCTTATTTTAAGAAATAGATGAAAGGAGGGACTTAACCATGGTCTCATGCGGTGTGAAGAAGGTCTTCTTTCTCCTTACATTCTTGACTAGGTACGCGTTAGTCCACTAGCCAGACATAGGTGGGCTACCAGACGACACAGAGTTAAGCTTATTGATGCATTGGATCACCGCGGTAGACACACATGACTTTTTGGATGCCGATCTCCTAGCATTGTAGAGTACTTTGTTAGGATGAGACTGGGTTGGCTGTGCTACTGCTTTGGTCAGTTGGTGGCCTTAGAGGGATACCACCCTAGCAAAATAGCTCGACAGTTTGGGTTTTCTTAGGTGAGTGCATATGACTGGCTGCCTTTCATCTGTGGGGTGGCAGATCGATGACAGTTGGGCTTAGTCTATTTTAAGACTCTATTCAAAGTCAAAGGGAGGGTGATCTTCAAGTTTTGAGATTGGTTCTGACGTCGAACAGGTTACCCGCTGAAATAATATAGCAAGCTACTCTTAGCTTCTTAATGCGCAATACACACTTTTTGCATTATTGATCAAGAAGGATTCGAACATCAATATCCTATAGAAGTTCAGTTTCCTTTTGATCGTAAGATCAATAAAAGACTTTCTTTATGCAATTAGTTTCATACTCGATGATAGAAGTTCTCAATAGAAGTTTGGGGTGCTATTCTTAGGCAAAGAGGTTGAATAACTACAATCACGTGGAAAAAGAAAGATTCTGCTGGCTAGCAGCAGCAAGGAAGGTCTCTCTTGCTATGGCTCTTCCACGGGGGATCTTGATGATGCTTTCTTCTTTTAGTTTGGGCTAGGTTGGAGAGGGAAAAAAGAGTTGTAATTGATGTTCTTGGTCCTTTTCAATGCGGTCTTATAGTTAGAGGTAAGCGGTAAGCAATTCCCTTCTCTAATAGGTCAGGGCTGATCCTATATCTGCTTCCAAGCCTTCCCCAACTTTGAAGGTGCGTAGCGCACTCTTCACTTTTCATCAAGTAGTGTACACCGCCAACAAAAATAAGCAATACAGGGTCTTTAAGGAAGAGGTTAGGTTCCTAGCTTCAGAAGTGGCAGCAAAGCACTTGGCTAAATCATCATCGGCAGATCAAAGCACAGTAAATAGAGCCCAGGTGCATGAGAGGGAAATGTAGAAAGATATGAGCAAAATTGACATAGGAGTTATTGAAGTGATTGGACAGCTTTCCTTGGCCTTAATCATATCCCTTCCTCTCAGGAGTGAAGTTTGAAGGAGAGAGAGAAAGTTATTTTCTCAAATAGGCTAGCTTCACTAAAAAAATTGACTATCATAATAGAAACCATTCTACTTGAAAGCATACCAGCCAAACATAAAATACCATCTCAGGCATAGTAGAAAGCAAGTATTCCTCATTCCCTTTTATGGGAATTCCCCAACGGTGAATTCTAAACTTATGCGGGCCCTATCTATTCAATCTCTCGAGCCCCAAAGAAAACCCCCCTCTTTGGTACTTCAGCAGCATAGACGAAGCTCACTTTGCTTTCCTAGACAAAGATTTATCAGTGACACAACTGACTGCTCCAGGAAAGAATGTAAAGAATACAGAATGTCAGATGGAGTTTTGATACAGGTCCGTGCCACCTTAATGCTTGACATCTTTAAAAAGTTCTCATAGCAAGGGCATTCGATAAGCATATTCCTTAACCCACCCCTCTCCTCTGAACTCATAACCTACTATAAGGACATGTCCACCCCACATCATGAAATCATTTACTCCTGGGGACCTCACACCACTTTCTTTCTAGTTCTTTCTCAGACGTGTGTAGGCACAACACCTTGTGGTTCTGTTCTGACTCCCTCACTCTGACTCCAATATATCTAGAGTTGCTACATGAGTTGTAGGCAAATTCATTTTTTCATTTCATTTATCCACCCTATCCTCTTAGTGAAATGAAAGCTCCTTTTAGTCTCGTTTCATTCCAGAAAACCTAACACTTTGAAAGAATGGCTTGCCTCTCTAGATCAGATCCCCTGTTTGCAATATTAGCTCTTGTGGAAAGGAAGGAAGACTTTCTCAGTTTCAAGGGATCAAAGGAGAAGCTTTGGTTTGGTCAGTCAGCTCTAAACTCACTTGATTGAAAGTTTAATATTTTCTTTGTTTGGAAGGGGAATGGTAGTTGAGTTTTCTCTCTTTATCTTTCAATCCCATGCCAAAGGGAAAGGTGCTTTCTAAAAGTTGATGTCTCATACTGATTCCACAAAATGCTCTCTCCCTATAACTAGAAAGAAAAGAATGAAAAATGGAAGAGAAAGTAGAAAAATCCACTTCACGGGCTAGAAGCCGAACAGATTACTAGCCAACATAAAAGTACCTTTACCATTGGGCAATGACAACCATAGGGCAGAAAAGGTTGACTTTAGGCTTACTTAAAGGATGGCCTAATTGCATGCTTCACTTCTAGCACCTTCAACTTCACAAAAGCAGCCTTTCTCTGCATATGTATGATATTTAGTGTGTTAATATGAGATGGTGGGTGGGTTAGGCTGAGCCTGGTTTGGTTAGGACATCAAGGGAAAGGTTGGTTTTTCAACTCTAAATAGATAGGAAAAACCACCCTAGAAGGTGTATCAAGCCTAATTTGAAGTTCTTTAGTAGTGAACTCTTCTTCCAAGCTTGAGCCAAGCCTCCACCTATTAAAAAGGTTCCCCGACTCAACAAACCCCTTAAATAACTGATCTTGATCTTGGAGCCATTTTTTTGTGTTTTCTTCAAAGAATACTCCTGGTACTAGCACATCTGATTCTTTTCCCAATGGTCAACATAGCCTCAAGGCTCTGTATTTTGGAGGTGTATATGATACCTGGGAACCCGCAGGGGGCGATGTAAGAAAAACTACCAACTTGACCCTTAGCCCAAGCGTGATCCTCATTTTAAGCATCTTTAGAGGTGAATGGAATGCAATTAGTGCTACTTCCCCATCAGGCTTCACAGTTAACGCTTCGATGGTTGGTGGCTTTCTAGGCTTTGACTAATGCCTGTCTTTCTAGTATGTGATTCAACCAATATCTCTTTGGTCTCTCGAGTATTTGGTTAGTAGTAGTGGGTCGATTAATGTCTGTCTTTTCATGTTTGACTGTCCTCTCTGTAACTAACAACCTTTCTTTCCTACCTTTCTCGGTGGCAACCATTAGGATATAAGAATAAGCTTGCTTAGGCATCTTACATCTATAGAACAAGTTCATTAATAGTAGAAGATAGTCACACACAAAAATAGTTGTAAATGCTATTTCATCACTAAGTGGTGTTTTAGTCGTAACTGCCCCCAGAGGAAAGACCTTTTTCTTTTTTTTACTTATTACTGAACATTATCGGAGAATAGGGGAATCTTCATCTTATGGGTAGGTATCAAAGAAAGGGTTAAAAGAGACTCTGACTCTTGAATCTATTCCCCTCTGACAAAATAACGTGCCTCACGATTTACCGAGTGTCCTTCTTTTTGTGGGGATGGGGGTGCCCTCACAGTGGGTGCGCTTCATTGGCAGATTTTCTTTTGAGTTGGAGCTAGCGCATCGTAAAAGAAGAATAAGCAAAATATGTTGCATAAGAAAAGTAAGACATATTGCTAATCACTATCATCATCATGAGCAGTAGCTTCAACAGCTAGTAGATTTACCTGATCCATTTTTTCATATCAGGGAGTGCTTTTTCAAAAAAAAAAAAAAAAAGAAAAGAAAAGGGAATAGTTTGATTCTTTAAGTCAAGAATAAAATGGAATCTGATTTTGGTCAAACTTTATCTAAATCATAGTTCATATTCAAGTCATGTTATGTTAATAAGATATAACTTACAATAAACTGCATTCTCCTACAATTTAGAAATAAGAATCCCCAGATTTTGAGTCTTCTTCATTAGCTTTGTAATCCTTCTACTATCTTCTTTTTATCTACTGCTGGGAATTGATCCTTCCATGATTATGGGGAAGGTGCTCTCTCTGATTCTCTTGAGAATCAGATGGGAGGGAGGTCTTATGGCATCACTTTTTTTTTTTTTTGTCCAATTTGGCCATAAGTTTCTATATAAATAGTAAGGAGGGGTAAAATTGGGTGGAAAGGTCATCTAAGCTCTAAGATCTCGATGAAGCTCTCTCTAAGCTTTTCTCGGATGAAGTTGAAATGGCCAATCCTGCCCCAGCAGTTCCTCTAGTAGCCCAGGCTGAAGAGAAAGCGGATTCAGTCGATCCCTTTGAAGCCCGACAGTGTCACAACCTCGATGGGGGAAATATTGTTGAAGAAGTTTTCCAACTCGCTTTCGATCTGGAGGGGCTATGGTAGAACTCAAGAATCTTATACGGGAGAAATTTTATCATTTTTGTGACTGAGGGAAACCAAAATTTGGATACTAATGATCTAGAAACTAAAGTGATTCTTGATGAGTGTGCAGACATAATCATCAAGGATCTAGATATTGAAAATACAAAAGCCAAACTATGAGTACACATTGATTTTCTAAAAGCAAACCCCATAAATTCCCTATTTTTCCCTATCCCTAAATTGAAAATAAAATAAGGATATACTAGAAATGAAAACCCCCCTATTATTGCATTTCTTCTCTATTCCATCGGTGTAACAACAAAACATATCTGATTCTGAAATCAAGGAGAGATATTGAAAATCCAAATTGGAAAGAGATTTTTTCTTTTGTAAGTAGTGGAAAGGTGTGGAGAAATAGCAATTTAGTTCTATGAGCATCCAGTAATAAGAGAAAACAAGAAGAAGAAATCAAAAATAGATTTTTTACTTGTGTGGTCCAATGGTCTAAGGAAAGAAATTTTTTTTCTACAATGTAATCTATATTGAATTGAAATATCAGAGTAGCTGATATAGTAATGATTCCATGGGTTAGGTTCACTCACTTTTTATTCCTATCCAATTTTATGGTGGGTTTGATAGGAACAATGGCGAAGTAGGAAGACTTTGGTTTGGCGATTCATAATACGGATTGTATATTGATGTCTCAGGACAAATAAAATGGAAGAATGAGATAGGAAGAGGATGACTATGTCATTATGGGGAAGACTCCTAATCAGAACTTATTCTAATCACCAAAGCTATCTGTAAAGAACCCCTTCAATAAGAAAGATAAAAGGTACACAAATGTCGCTAGTGAAGAGCTCTAACCAATGTCAGGGGGGCACGACACACACATAACTATCCATCATTCATTTGTTAATGAAATGAAAGAAGAATGTTGATTTCATTATGGATGATGCACATAATTCATTTGCTTATTGCATTCGATCAGAAAATTTTGCTGAGGGTTCAAATGTAATTAAGGAAAAGTCTTTCATATAGAAAGGTTGTCTTGGGGGTTTTTTGTGCAGGATCAAGCCCAAAAGCAGGGCATTAAGGCCTTCCTTTGCTTTATAACCTTATGGTTTAATCAGACCATAGGATGATGTTTCAAGCTAAGTTTGTCTTTGTGTAAAGTCCCCAATCGGTGCCCCATTATTTAATGGAAAAGACACCTTTTGGTGTCCCCTGCTCGAAGAATTTGCTTTTATGAACAGGAAAGCATAACGTGAACTTCCCACGCCTACTATCGCTCAGCCCTTTGCTGACTTATATATCATGCTTACCCGTGCATACTACGTAGTCGTGCTTGCTATGCTATCATGTAACTATTTACATTCCCGGAATACTTGATGTCTAAGATATTTTCCCGGCTTGAACAAGTCGACTCTTTCTCTTTCCCTCTCTCTCTACTTTGAGCTTTGTAGACATAGCTATTATCCTAGGTCTAGTCTACCCCAACCATACCTTGCTTAACTCAAGCTTTCTTTTATCCAACCCGCCTTTTTCTTGATGGTCTACCCTTCACTACATCCACCCTCAACTAGAGTCATTTCAAAGAAATTCCAAGTAGTATGATTTTGATGTTGGTGTCATCGATGAAAAGTAGAGTGTCGCCAAAGATGATGATTGTTCCCATGCAATGAGTGCCTAGCAGAACTACTTTCCCTGTACAGTCATGCATTCATTTTTGACTTTGAGTTCAAGGTCTGTCGGAGAGAATTGTTTGGTAGCTTGCCCTTGCACTTGCATGAGTTCCTCTACTCCTTTCATAAAATAGAAGTCTTGAAGTTAGTAGGAACTTCCTTCTTCTGAAATTCATTATTCGTGGCCTAGTTTCTCGTCAATACTCCTCAGGGATTCTTTTGGAATGAAGAGTTCCAAAACTTCTCGAAAGAACTCAATAGGAGAGTAGGACCAACATTCCCTAAAATCAGAATTCAAGCCCACACTCTTCATGTTAGACACGATAAACCACATGGAAGAAAGGAAAGCAGGAATTGAAATGATAACGTTTTGCTGTGAGTCTCCAAACAGCCTGACACATATCACTTCTCTATATTAGTTCCTAAGGTTGGGCACTTGGCTGAGCCTCTCTCCCTCACCAATGTGAATGTTTGGGCACCACATACATCTTGACTAGTGTAGTTGGTGCTCGCGGAGTGAATCAAAACCTCTTACTATGCACCTGACTTGACTCTAAAGTTAGAATATTTGCTTGCTTTGTACTCGACCCAAGCTACCTCACTTAACCAAAGAAATTTGATAAGAAGTTCTACCTGATCTATAACATTTGATCTTTTATGCTCAGTGCCATCTTACTCTACTGTTCCACCTTCTAAAAAGGTCTCCACACTTGAGACACATCTAGCGCCTAGATGGAATGGTAGGGGCAAAGGGAATTTTTGGTGGAGCAGTGAAATGCATAGAGATTGAAAAGAACACTAATGGAGAAAGCACTCTGTTGGGTGACACACATGCTACAATGGTTAGGACAAAGGGTCATGATCCTGCAAGGGTGAGCTAACTCCAAAACTTGTCCTTAGTTTGGATTGCTGGCTACAACTCGTATGCTTGCCTACTCTACCTCACTCGACTTGTGCTGCACATCTCATAGCCTACATAAGATAGAAAACCTTCTCAGCTCATAGACATCCATATGGCTCATACACCCATAAGGATGGTGAGAATTCATGAGAGCATTGAAAGATACAAGTGAAAGATCAACTCTAATACCTTTCACTCTCAATTTTTTTGTAAACTCAGTAGCACCAATATCAGAGATATTTGAAAATAAATCTTGACTTGAATATCATCAAGATTTCACATCCTAGCCTTTCACTACACTAGTAATCTAAATAGATTAAGTACTTTAAGGATGTGGTGAAGCTGGTATTGAATTTGTCGTTGCGTTGAAGGAAGAAGCAATGTTGGTGGTAAGGCCCTTAGTTAGAAGATTGGAAGTGGTAAAGCTGTGGCCGTAGGGTGATACTTTCCCTATGCTCTGATATGGCGAGAATTGTTTAGTTTAGTAAATGCATGGCTTAAGCCAACTCAGGACCAGAGTTTTTTTATTAGATTAGCTCTGGCTTGACTTTTGTTTTTTACTCTTTCTAGGTAATATTGATAATTCAACAAGAATTTCCTTATTATTATTTAAGATAAGCTGCCATGGTGAAATTGGTGAACAGAGGCTCTCAATTCCGCTATCCCAGACCCAAAATAGTTCAGTGGCACTCGGAATGCCAAGGACTTAGAGAACTTCCTCTGGGATATGGAGGAGTACTTCAAGGCTGCTCATGTTCCAATTGAAAGTTACTTAGGGATCAAGCAAGAAAAGTTGAGTCAAATCAATTTAGGTTATTCTAACAGTTCCAATCAAATGCAACTGGATCTAGTATAGTATGAACTGACGATCAGAACATATATGGATATAACTGATAATGGGGTCTCAAAAAATAAGTCATTTTTGTTGGGCCTATATCCTTTTTAGGTTAACTAGTATTCTTAGTGGTTGGAACTTCCAATTATCTTGGTAAAAATTTGATATCCATATTTTTGTCTCAGTAAATTATTTTTTCCCCAAGGGATCGTGAAGTCTTTCTATGGAATTGTAGGGACACAAGGCCAACATGCCTATCATAGTAGGATAGGACTAGAATTCCCATATCCTTTTCATGGGTGACACCCTTTCCTTATCCTTTCCTTAGACTTGCTCAAAACATAAGAACAGTGTTTTTTCCTGAATGAATCTATAGAGGGAGTGATGAGAAAATTAATATGGAAGCGTGAGAGGACTATGAGACGTAGGGAAGTCTAGATGTTTGAGCTAAAAAGTTGGAGAAGACTTTGGGAACTTGTTACACCCTTAACCAAACTTTGAGGTTCAGTTCACTCCTATCAAGCCACCTACCACTGATTCTCTCATTGTGGAACTGATGTCCCATAGCCTGCTTATTAATATGTTGGGTTATGCTCACTTGTCTTTATGTTTTTATGTGTTTAAATGGAAATGAAGAAAAAGGAGGATATTTAGTTGTTTGTTCATTTTATGACCCCACCTAAACAAATTCTCACCTCACTTTAGCCGAAGTTTGAATGGATTCCAAGATAAAAAATCTATGAAAAAGTTCACTTTCATAACTATATTAAAGATTGGTACCTTTTCTACTAAAATTTTTTGCCTTTAGGTTTGAAACTGCCAGGGATACATACCATAAGTTTGAGTTTGATTCATCAATGCATCGATATGGTGAAATTTTATGGATAGGGAGGAAGGCCTATAAAGAAAAGATATAAAAAAGTTCATGAAGTTTTTATATGTTGTATCTTTTTCAAAGTCCAAGCTACCCACGGGGGCAAGCATAGTGAGGGTCTAGATTCACCCCAAGCCAAGTCTTTCACTTTGGTCTAGATACCTTTGGTTGAGTCAAGCCACCTAGTCCCTTTCACGTATGTAAATTTAAGAAGTCCCCTATTTGAAAGCACAACTTGAACTTCTCATTCCTACCTTCGCTCTGCCCCTTGCTAACTCATATATCGTGCTTACTCATGCATAATATGGAGTTGTGCTTGCTATGCTATCATGTAACTATGAAAATTCTTGGTAAACTTGATGTCTAAGATATTTGCCTGGGTTGAACAAGTTGACTCTTTATCTTTCCCTCTCTCTACTTTGAGTTTCATAGACATAGCTATTACCCTGGGTCTAGTCAACCCTGACCATACCTTGGTTAACTCAGGCTTTATTTTATTCAAACCCACCTTTCCCAATGGTCTACCCTTCACTACGCCCACCCTCAACTAGCACCTTTCGAAAGAAATTTGATGTATAATGATTTTGATGTCAGTGTTATCGATGTGTGCAGAGTGTCCCCTTACAAATATACATATGTTTCTCCCTTAGCAATCGATGCTAGTAGAATAAATCAAAATTTCCATACAAGTTTGATGAAAAATGCAAAATGAAAATGAAAGAATTAAAGATTTCCCCCAAAGATTAGATTTCGTTCCCCATTTTCCCTTTCATGAAAAAGGAAGAGATGAGTTGATCAATTCATCAGATCGGGACTGACGGGGCTCCCAATCTCATCGATAAATCAAATTAACTAATCCTAAGTCAAAGGGTCGAGAAACTAAATGCCACTATTCTTGAACAACCTAGAGTCGGGCCTTCTTTCACATTGTTATGTTATGGATAGTCAAATAATGGGAGAAATTGGGTTCCCTTGTCAACTGCTCTTATTGGAAATAGGATTGACTATGGATTCGAGCAAGTTTCCTAAAATCCATTTTTTTCGATCTAAATCGAACAATTTTTACAAGAAGAAAATTTTTTTAGCATGCTCTATTCGAGACTGAAAGGAGAGGAATGAAGTACTCGAGAATGAAGTACTCTACTGAAAGGAGAGGAATGAAGTACTCAATTGAAAGGAGAGGAACGAAGTACTCGACTAAAAGGAGAGGAACAAAATAGCCAGTATAGTTCTATTCTCTTACTACTAAGGGCTTGGGTGCCTTTTCAATGGAATGAAGGGAAGGGGGGAAAAAGTCTCTCACTTGAAAATCAAGTAATGACGTTTTGTATACTAAGGTGCTAGTTTTTTTTTCTAAAAGAAAGAATAGACTGGAAAGGAAGGAATGTAAATGTTTAGGCTTTGCTCTTCTAAAACTCCTACCATATCCCAAGCTTAAATAAGTTCAATATGACAAGAGCTTACACCGATCAAAGGTTGCCAACTCCACAAGGTATTATTTCAATTCTCTTTTGTCTCGTCACCTTATCTCTCCTATCCATAGATTTTCTTTTGAAAGTGCAAAGTCAAGTTCCAGTCACACAACGGGGAGGGTCCTTTTTAGGAGATGATTCATCGGGCCGTCAGAGCAGCACTTCTTTGGTAAAAAGAACTTGAAGAACTTAGTTTTTTTTTGGAGGAGTCATCATTTTCTATTAGGAACACTATATCATTGAAAACTTCATTCGGATGCTTGAAGGCCCCGCTGACCTGAAATGATTTAGACAAATTCTTCTTTCTCGATGGTGATCAGTCATGGAATCCATAGCATTGTATCTTTTCTGACCAAATCCTTATTTGGTTTTGCTTCTCCCGATCGTCGAATCTGATCAACTTGATTCTTTTCCCTGTACCTCGGCCTCTCACTTCATTTCATTCTTCTTCTGTACTGTCGCTTGAATGAAGACACCTTGGGGTCAGATGTGCTTTAGGGGAGCTACAATAATTACAAGCTTAGCTAGTGCTATACTTGTAGTAGGAGATACCATAGTGACTTGTCTTTAGGGTGATTTCCCTATGGATAATGCCACCTTAAATCATTTTTTTAGTCTTCATCATTTACTCCCCTTTCTTTTAGTAGGCACCAGTCTTCTTCATATGGTTGTATTGCATCAATATGGATCAAATAATCCATTGGGTGTACATTTAGAGATGGACAAAATTGCTTCTTACCCTTATTTTTATGTAAAGGATTTAGTAGGTCGGGTAGCTTTTGCTATATTTTTTTCCATTTGGATTTTTCATGCTCCTAATGTTTTGGGGGCATCCCGATAATTATATACCTACTAATCTGATGCCCATCCCACCTCATATTGTGCTAGAATGGTATTTCCTACTGATCCTTGCCATTCTTCACAGTATACCTGACAAATCAGGAGGTGTAGCTACAATAGCACCAGTTTCTATATCTCTGTTTGCTTTACCTTTTTTTTTTTTTTTTGAAAAGTATGTATTTGCATAGTTCAAGTTTTTTGATCGATTCACCAAGAAATCTTTTGGTTGCATTTGGTGGATCGCTTACTACTAGGTTGGATTGGATGTCAACCTAGGGAGGTACCATTTATGACTATTGGACAAATTTCTTCTTTCTTTTTCTTCTTGTTCTTTGCCATAATGCCCATTATGGGATGGGTTAGAAGAAGAATTCTAAATTCTTACACAGATGAGACTAATCACATTTGATCAGTTAAACATTCTGACACCAATCATTTTTTTCATTATCGAGTGGGTCTTACACCATTCATTTATAAGCGGATGAGTGTTCAGCCTTGTTGATATAGCTGAGATAGGGGAAAAATACTACACTTATACTGTAGGATAGGGTGGTAGGACTGAACTTTCCAATATGGAGAACTGACCATGGAAGCCTATTCTAGAGTTTGAATCTTCCTCTGCTAACTAACTAGAACATGGGGCAACATGTCATCCATCCATTTAGATTCA
The DNA here is from genome assembly GCA_021442155.1 of Cymbidium sinense. NCBI lineage: Eukaryota > Viridiplantae > Streptophyta > Magnoliopsida > Asparagales > Orchidaceae > Cymbidium > Cymbidium sinense. The sequence goes on along the minus strand of CM038218.1, from coordinate 76,538,474 downwards.
CAACCTCAGACTAGTACTATGGCCAACACGTGACTCCATACATCAGCTGACATCAAAAGAACTGCCTCCAAGCAGCCCCTCAAGGCAAATGTAAATAGATTTCTTTGAAGTAATCAGACTATTCAAATAATGATATCCGTGGAAGAAAAGACTAATTGGAAAAAATGCAATGTCCCTTTTTTGGACAAAGATGAAATTCCATAATTGAATTAGATTATATTTTATTATAATTTGTAGCCTACTAATGACCATTACTATTTCATCAAAGTTGAATAACCAAGTTTCCTATGGATTTTGATAACTCGAGAATCTTTGATTTAGTTATGATCCAAAAATAAAAAGGAAAAGAATGGAATAATCATTCCATGATAAAATCAAATTCAAATAAAAAACCATCCTTTTTTGTTTGCATAACGTGTATGTGCCACACTATATAATTGAAATAGAAAGATTCATTGGACGATTCATGAATTCCATGGGTTAGCTGATGAAAGAAGTTGTTGTTGATGAATATGTGACATTTTTTGGAGATTCTTGACTACTTCTCATCCTATCAGTCCATAGGGTTCCAACCCTTACCCAACCATATTTCTTGGGCAATGGTACAACATTAGAGAGCTCGATTGTATAAGTGCTCTAACAATGATGAATTTGACCTTTTGTGACCAAACAACCTAGTAACAGTTATTGCTTATATAACCTATCTCCCAAAGAAGGTATCAGATCTATTCATGGAAAGCAATAAAAAATGACAACTCATCAGCTTGCCAAACACTGCGTGTGAAATGAGTCCTTTTTCACTACATCTCTTCGGCCTCTCTATAGAAAATAAAAAGATAATGGACCTAAGCCAAGCCCAGAAAGTAGCTTCACCTTCTCTTCTTTCTTCTTCTTTCTTTCCTTTTTGGAGTGAGTAAACCCTCGAAGAGAGTAGGTCTGATTGTTCTATGTGTTAAGCATTTCAAGGTTCTTGAATATGGGGATAGATACTCGACTGTTCTGGATAGTCTCTTTGTATGTGTTCAGTCGTAATAGCTTACTTCACACATGGGATATTCTGTTATTTCTTTGCATCCTTTTGAAGAATAAGAATTTTAGTAGATGAAGGACTACGCAGGCACACTGACTTGGTGGGTGTGGACTGGGAAAAGTAGCAGCTAAAGGAAACCTAAAAGGAATTGGCGAAGAAGTCATGGAGGATATGATATAGATGAAAAAGAGGGAAAGCAAGATAATCGAGCATAAACCAAAAAGTTTCTTTCGTAAAATTCATCCCTCCCATGCCCAATCTTGACATTAGTTGACAGACATCGCCTAATCCTAGAATAGGAATGAATCTTTCAATTGTAGTCGGCCACAAAAACTGAGCTTCATCCCTCCTATGCCCAATCTTGACATTAGTAGCAGTATCCCTTCCTTTGTTGTGGAACCCCCTCCCTTTCTTATTTAGAATATATCTTTGGCCACCAACTCAAATAGTAAAGCGATGGATAGATATGGAGGTTTTTTTCCCTCTTAGACCTTTGAACTAACCGGCCAGCCTATGATCATTTATGAGGATTTTGTTTATATAGCTGGTGCTCGGAGCTCTCCTTAGTTGACCATGGCTTCACGAGTATGGGATGGTCCTGTACACTATGCACTAATGCATAAAAGACTTCAGGGATGGAGAAGACTTTCAATCATTGGTGACATACAACCATTCACTATACATGAAGTGAACATATAGGAAGATGCAAAGTCTTTCATCATAAAAGAGCCTAAGCCAACAGAACCTCCTAAGACTCTAGACTATAGTGTCTACTTCAAAGACTACAAAACAATCTGAGAAAAAGAATGGAGGGAAACAAAGAGGGAGAAAGAAGGCAATGTGGACTCTCTCTAAAATAATTAACATCCCACCCAAATTTTTGAGAGTCATTCTAATTTGGGAAGTGACATAGAGGAAGATGATGATATTCCTGTCAACCCCAAGAGGATATATGAACCTTCAACAAAAAGGAAGGACATAGTAGATTACTCTGAGTCTGAGTAGGAATGATGATATTCCTGTCAACCCTAAGAGGATATATGAACCTTCAACAAAAAGGAAGGACATAGTAGATTACTCTGAGTCTGAATAGGAATCTGAATCTACTTAGGAAAGTAAGGTTTAACATATATACAAGGATAATGACTAACCTATTAATATCAGAAGATTCATTTATGGTCACACCAATCCCTCATCATCACTTCAAAGAGATCACAGTGGTGCTTTTTTTATTTCTCAAACTCTTTTGAAGGAATTTGAAAAATAAAAGGTTTTGGTATATGTTGGGACACCACATAGATCCACAGATGTTCTCATTAGGATTATCAGGTGAGACATTAAGAAATGATGTACTATCTCAAGAGATAGAAGTCAACATCCTACAATGGACATATTCACCTAATAAGGACTCCTAAAGATAATGGGTCTTTGAATGTATTAGAGATTCTTCCCCTACTTTACACAAAAAAGTAAAGTAGGGTTTATTTTAAATCAGGTTCATTAAGTTTCCTATGGAGGCAATCCCCCATAATTAATTACATCTTAAGGAATGAGATTCCTTAAGAATACTATTGATTAAGGTAAATGATTGTTGTCTCTAAGGATTTCAAAGATAGGACTATCAATAAATTGATTATTTTTGGAAGATCAAGTGGGATTGATCAAAAAGAGGGAGTTATTATCGAAACTAAAGGGAGATAAGTAGGGGATGCTCACAATATTAGGAAATATAGCAAGCATCCCAAACTATCCCATGGTTGGGATTTATGTTTTTGAAATTTGAAGAGAATTTTATGTTTGAGTTGAATTTTTATTAAAAATCTAGGGCTTACAATTCCATAACACAAGATTATGAAAATGGCTAAGAGGTGAGGATTTATGCTTGTAGCCCGCAAAAGGAAATAATAACTTCTAAATCTAAATCTAGGAAGCTTTGGCGAGGGCCAAAGCATGACCTAAATCTAAGACGAAAATGGGTATATGATTTATTTCCACAAGAAATAATAAACCACCCGACTATTAAACTTACAACCGCTTGGGGTGGACACCAACTAACTCCTCATATGATTTTAAATACATGTAGGAAAGTCTTATGCATTGTAAGATAGCTAGGCTGTTGCTTATTTAGAAAGTAGACTAAGTCCTTAAACACACTCCCTAAGAGACTAGATCATGAAGGGCATGAATAAATGACTTAATTTAATGCAAATTTTGTTAAGTTTTATTTTGATTATTGAAAAATTTATTTGACACAGGCTATAGGATTTCATATGTCTAATGCATAAGAAATTGGTTATGGGCCAAAATTAGCAAGAAGGAGGTGTGTTTCCACCATGGCTCTAATAGGTCAAGCCATTTTCTTTGGCAAAGGTGGAAGCCCTCCAATAGCAAGAGTGAAGCACGATGATTTTTATGCATGATGTAAGACATATAACATCCAACTGAGGGGTTGCTAAACTTTTATTATCTTTATTTATGTCTAAGGCTTTAGGTGAGGTTATTAGTTGTTAATTTTTAATTTTGAGTTGATTAATTGGATAGAAAATTTATTTTCCCTGAGAGCCTAATCGCATCCAAGCCATTCATCAATCAATGAAGAAACTAGAAAAATCTTGCCATCTTAATGCACAAGCTAAACAAACAATAAATAATTTTATAAAGCTAGCGCAAAAGAATAAGAGGCTGATGTGGTCGGGTACCATCGCACAAACTCGAAAAAAAATATGGGTATCCGAGCTCTACCTTTATACAACATGGATTACAAATGAACAATTACAACTTAGAAAGAATTCATGTTATGGGGGCCTTCATTCTTCATTCTTCATTTCTTGTTTTCATCATTTCTTTCTTTCTTTCTTTCTTCTTTTCTTTATTTGGACTTGGGATGTAGTTTGCTCCTAAGCTTCACATGGTACATGAGACATGCTCTTATGACCAATGTTCACCTCAATTCCCCCATAACATTCATTCCAAATCTTAATTACAAAAATTACATTAAATGGGAAAGATAAATCTAACTAAACCTACAAAATAGAGATTAGCTTAACATATCACACAATCCAAAGTAGTTATGAGAATGAATTGGACTTAGCACCCCATACATGGGTAACCAAGCCCACCTGTCTTAATTTGGATCATACTTAGGGGTATAAACAACCTTCACAACAAAAGCATTTATATTTTTATTACAATGCCCCTTAAGCATGACCCCCTGCAGAAGACATGATTAGACTAAGATTATCCTATCATCCAGTCTATGCACATGCACCCTAATATCTAGTCTAAAAATATTACATCACAAAATAAAATCAGACATCAAACCATGCATTTCCCTAACATAGAGCTAGAAATGGTGGCTTAGCCTAGGGTGTGCCATTTAAGGCTTGTGTGGCATGTTTTAGTTAGGCTTTAAGATTAGAATTTTCTAAGTGTGAAGGATTCAACTTAGAGGGTGGTTTCATTTAAATGATTTAATTAATTTTTTAATTTTATTTGATGATTTGATTTGGTTTGAATGAACCTACATTTAATTACTAAGTGTTGTAAAGAGAAAAAAAGAGAAGAAAAACTCCACTTTCATCCCTTCCTTAAGTAATTTCTAAGGTAGATTCATTAATGATTTTTTTAGTGAATGTTTTATTATGTGTTTTAATTAGCCCTAAGTTTAGATTGCTCTAAATAAAGCTATTCAATAAGAAATACATCTTAGGATTAATTAGGGTGAATTACTATCACATAACACATAGCCGTTTATTTCTTTCTGACATGTATACCATGCATATGAATAGCTCTAAGCATATCTATACATGCAATGCAAATCTTACCACACCTTAATGATGAATGCAAAGAGATATTGCTTAAGAAAATTTGGATATTCCATGATGCATGATTTTGTTAAGTAGAAAAGAGAGGGATTTTTTATCCATTAATCAAATGCACATCCACAAGTATAAAAGATATAAGTGAGTACGGTACCATTATTTTCTACACTTAGGGTATAAGGTACAAGAGCTTCTTAGGGCTACTTAAAGCCTCACAACCCCAGGATATCCAGACTAATATACCACTTTTCTTAAATACATGTGCATGTACAAAAAGAAACAAATGGATGAAGAGTCATGCAAAAGATTTTTGTTTGATTGTTCGACTTGGCTCTATAATTTATATGTATAAATGTGAGGATCATTCTTAAGTCATAACATAGAAGTGCATAGGAGTAGATTTAAGCAAGGGTTATGTGCTTTTGAAATGAACTATACACTTTGTAAATCCTATACAAATCTATGTTAAGAGAAGAGAAGAAAATCACATGAAACACATTTTATGTTATAACCACATGCAAGCTTATAAGTATTTATAAGTAGCATCACTTTATTTATAATCTTTGATTTATGGGTTTTAAAAATAATTTTTAATTTAATAGTGATAATAGCTACTCATATTCTTAACTTTAGCTAAAACATGCAATTTGATATAAAAGAAACATTTTATTCAATTAATTTTTAAAAAGATATGAAAGCATGCTTTCATATGGCATATAATATTTAGCATGCTTGGAAAGAAATAAAGTGATGTAAACATATGACTTCATTCACCCTAATTAATTCTTAAAGATAATCCTATGAAATAAGATCATTTAAAGTGCATCAAAATTTTTGAAAGAGATTTTTATTTTTTTGTTTGAGTTTGATTTGATTTAAGAAATATGAAAATAGTTTGCTGGTCCTAACCCATTTCCCCCATGTGTGAATTGATTTAGTTTAATTTTTAGAATAATTAGATTGATTTTATGTTTTGTTTAGGTTAAGGTGTGAATGAAGTCCATTAATAACCCTTTACATACACCACTTTAACATAATTAACCAAAAAATTATGAGCCAACATATGATATGCAATCACATGGAATTTAAATCAGCAATGCACCTAAGAAATGAAGGGGCCTAATGCAGTTGGCTCACAATTATTGATTAATTAAGCTAAAGGGTTTTCATTAAGTACTTTCATAACCTTCCCACACATGTGAGTTGGATATGATTTCTTTAAAGCCTCTTAGGTTATTGAACACCTAAGAATCTACTCAAGAATTAAGATGATTAAGTTCTGGAATGATTTGATTTTGAATTTTGAATTAATTGAATTTAGTAATGAAGTGATTAAGCCATTAATTACAACTTGATTAATTGTTTTCCAAATGGAGTGAACTTAGGGAGAAGAGATTGGAAAAGGAATCCTAATCTCATTCCCCAAGTCCATTCACTATTTTATAGTGATTAACAAACTTAATTAATGGATTCATCATTATTTAATAGGTTAATTAATCACATAATTAATTAAGGGAGTGATTAGGGGGTAATCAAGCAATTCTCCTAATTAATCCAATAATAAATTCCAAAAAAATCATGAGAGGCAGAGGTCATCCCTCTAATCAACCCTAGAAAATTTCAAATTAATTACTAAAATAATTAAGAAGTAATTAACATAATTACATTCCTAATAAAACCCAAATTGAATGAAATCTACTACTCAAAATCAACCAAACTTAATATTATATTATTTCCCTTTATATTATCTTTAAAATGAACTTGAGTTTGTATTTTTTGGATTTTTATACATTTAATTATGAATTTATGAAGTTATTGTGATTAAAGGATGATTAAAAATCATAATTAATTAACTAATCCCGTCGGTGCCACGTGGACCATTGACGCAGTGTGCTTTCCACGTGACGTGAAGGGATTGGTTATTTAAGTTGTCACATCGCACGTCACATCAGTTGGTGGCGCATTGCGCTTTCCACTGGGCCGTTCAAACAAGGATTAGATGGTCAGGGTTAATCCTGTGGTTCTAAAGGAAATAAATCAATTGGTATAATCATTTTAATCAGAGCTATCCATCCAAAATATGTGGGATGGAAGACCCATGATTCATCCCTGCCTAATCTGTGGGAGACGGAGGTCATCCATCCTCTATGGCTTAATCTGAGTTCACCTAAGCTCGAATTAGGCTGAGATTCACCCCACACCATCAAGAGGGATAGGTAAGAACATCCAATGGATAGGATCTAATGGGATTACAATTCCCTTCACAAAAGACCAAGCAATTTTCAACTTAGGATCAGTTTTGAGTCATACCTAGCCGGAGGCTATCACCCGCACTTCCAACGAAGGAGGTAGCTTCGTCTAGTGGAGACAAAGCTCTGTTGAAAGTTCCAAGCCTTGATTTGAAGTGGATGTGTGGGTTAACCAAGCTCCCCTTCAATGGCTTGCAGCTTTGATCGAGATCCCCCTTCTCATGGCTTGAAGATTTGGGAAACATCTTGGGTAAGCTTGACTTACTTCATTGTTGGTGCTTGCAAAGTGAATTTAGGTTTGGTGGAGAATTAAGCAAGTTCGAATTCCTCACCTCTCCTATTTTGGCTTTGAAGAAAATTGAGAAAGAAGAAATGGAATGAACTTGGGAAAGCTTTCCAAGGCTTAGAGAATCTTGGTTTTAGTTCCTAGGGCTCAATCAAATTCAGAGTGTGTGCTTTGAGTTGGAATGAGCGAGAGTATATCTCCCCCTACTTGGATCGAACAACAGAGATCCATCTTGCTATTTTACTTCAATTGCTTGGATTGAATGGGTTATTTAGGTTATTAGGGATTCCATGTGCTTCAGTTTTGGCAGAGGAGTGGAGGAGAGGAAGTGCACATGTGCTAGGTGAGTGTATGGAGTGATCTAAGTGGAGAATTTCCGTTAGAGGGGTCAGTTTGTCCTTGGGTTGAGTCATGGCTAACCCAAACCCATTGGGTCATGTGCACCACCTCCTATGATGTCCAAATGGTCCACTAGGAGGATGCTAAGTGGCCATGAGAAGGAATTGGCCAAATTCCAAGTGAATTTGGCCATAGGTTACCCTTTGACCCAAGGATAAATGGTCATTTGGCCTTGATTTTGATTTGGGCAGATTTGAGATGTTTCAAAAATAGGTTGGGCCAAATTCGAAGGAATTTAGAGTTGATTTGATATGATTTGGCTCAAGTGGGCCCATTTTGGTCAAAATGGGTCAACTTAAGTCAAGTTGACCAATTGGTCAAATAAAGTCAAATTGACCAATTGGTCAAATTGGGTCTAACCATGGGTTAGGTCAAGTTCAAATGATCATTTGGAGCCTATGGGCATCATTGATTTGGTTCAATTTGGCTTAGATTTGATTTTTGTTCATTTGGGTTCACTTAGGTCAAGTTGACCAATTTGACCCATTTGACCCAATTGGGTTAGGTCATGGGTTGGTTTAGGCTTCGTTGATCATTTGAAATGTACTGTAAGCATTGATTTCAATCAATTTTGGTTTGGTTTGAGTTTCAAGTTGATTTGACCTTTCAAGTCACGTTAGGTTCATGGTCAATTGGGCTAGGTTGGGTCTAGTTGGCCAATTGGAGCTTTGGTCAAGTTCAACAAGTGATTTAGAATGAATTTGACCCATTGGTTGCAATCAATTTGACATAGATCAAGATTTGACACATTTTGACTTTTTAGGTCAACTTAGGTCAAGTGGCAAATTAGACTAGCTTTGGCTGAAATGATGACTTGGTCATGTTCAAATAATGATTATGAACTAGTTTAGATCAATGATTTCAATCAATTTGGCCTATGGTGGATTTTGGCTAGTTTAGGTTTCATTTGGGCTAAGTGTTGACTTGGTCAAAAGCTAGGTTTGACCCAATTTGGGTGATTGAGCATCCTAGGATGATTGTTGCTCACAATGTGAGGCTTAGATGGGCTTAGTTCAATCCAGTTTGGGTAAGATTAGAATTTGGCTCAAAAAGATGCTTTAGGTCACTTTGGGTCATGTGAGCCTAAGTGGGTCATTTGGCTTGATTAAGGCTTGATTCAAGTTTGGTTCAACTTACATATGGACTTATGATTGAAATATAAATCTAATTGCAAGTGATTTGGAGTCAAATGAGTTTTGATTCATTTGACAATTTCAAGTTCAAAGGATGAACATGGGTTAATTTGATTTTGATTTGGTGATTGAAGTTTGTGTTTATATTTGGTTTGTGATTGAAGGAATGATTGTTTGAAGAGAAAATCCAAGGGTTTGGATTAATTTGAGAATTATTTGGTTAAGTTCATAAATTTGACTTGAAAGGGAATAGGTTGGATTTAGGTTGGATTTGGATTTGAGTTTTGAATTTAGTTTTGATTATTTTAATTTATATTTCATTTATATTTGTGAATATAAATAAGAATAAATGGGTTATAAGAAAATCTTTTGAATTTGAAGCGATTTAAATTTGATTTGGGTTAAGTCCATAAGATGAAATAAAAATGGCATAGGAAAGATTTTTGGGATTTGAATTCAATCATGGGTTTTCATCATTTGATTTGGAATTGATTCATGATTTGAGAAAATCCATTGGAATTGATTTAAAGTTTGTTTTTGAATTTATTTGAATTTGAAGTTGATTTGAATTTGAAGTTGATTTAAATTTGAAGTTGGTTTGAATTTGGAGTTGGTTTGAATTTGAAGTTAGTTTGAATTTGAAGTTGTGTTGAATTTGAAATTGATTTGAATCTGAAGTTTGACTTGAAAGAAGGAAGTAAGGATTTGGTTCAAGCTATAGGGTAGGCAAGTTTTCCTAATACCCCTAAGGCATGACCTCTTCCTATGACTAGCTCTTGTAAGTCTCTAGGGTTAGGTTAAGTGTTCACCTAATGACTAGAAGTGTCTTAAGACTAAGGAACTCTTAATGTCTAGAGGAGTCCTATGTCTAAGATGAAGAAGTTGAAAACTAACTCCAAAAGTGAAGTTCGCAATCACTCTCTATGAAGTTCATAAGGTTGAAGAGTTGAAGACATTTTATGTACCTTTGTCATTTGGGAGTGAGGGACCAAGAAACTTGTTCTACAAGTCTTAGGAATACCAATATCATGACAATCTATTCAATTTCCTCCATAGCTTTAGCATGGTTCCCCTTGAACTGAAGAGTCCAGTAAAACTTGCATTGAAGTATATCTTGTTTCATCCAAAAATAGAAGAATTGAAAAGGCTTAAGTTGCAAAAGCCTTCACCTATAGCTTATACTTCTACTTAGCATCCCAAAAAAAGTACCCTTGCTTCCTTTAATCCTTTAAGAGGAAAACGAAAAAAATTACTAAAGCTAGTATAAATGCATTTGCCCGATTGCTTTTAGAGAATTACCTCCTAGTTTTCACTTGTCCTATCCAAAACTATGGAACTCATCTAAAAAGTCAATTTTCTAGATCAGAACGTGAACTTTGAGAATAGGGGTATACAAGTGAACCACCTAGAATCGATCCGTGACCTCTAAACAAAAGGAGTCCTTAACCAAGTAAGCTAGGCCATCGTCTTTACCCACCTCAACTGATCTTAGCTTGGACATGCCAACAGCCAATACTTACTCCTTTCCCTGGGACAACTAATCAAAATAAATGAGGCTTGAATCCCTTATCTTTGAGACTACCCTTAGGACTCTAGAAAGTAATTTCACAACAGATAGATAGAAGTTATGACAACCCTCACATGAGAGCCAAAAAGAAGGCTTTCATTCAGATAATTTTCCCATACAATAGAGAGAGAGAGAGAGAGAGAGAGAGAGAGAGAGAGAGAGAAATCAATGCTATGGCAACTTTAGGATAATTCCTGCCTTAGGACCCCTACTATGATAACAACTACTACACAACCTACATAAGAAAATGCTATCGACGAAACAAACCTTTATCAAGCATATCACCATGACCTGGTATAGAACCAATCTTCACTTTTCTGAATCTATTCATAAAATCGTTCTAACAATAGTTACACAGTCCTTGAATGTCTTAGATAGCTCACCTTGATTCTCTTAAAAAAGAGGAATGAATTTCACTCCACCAAGTAGTTCTAACCTTTGAGAATGAAACGTCCAGAGTAATGCATTCAGGTCTAAAAAAACACAGAGATTGTCACTGGCAACTAGGATGGATTTGAAAATGTTGAACTGCTTGATGACGAAACCAAAAGAAAGAGACATATTATTTTTAGAATAAGCCAGCTGGAGGAGGGTTGTAATCATTATCAATGGTCGAAAGCCCCTTTCTACTCTACCTCTTCACTAAGAAAACCTTATTCTCGGTCCTGTATAAAATAGGAAATACAAAATGAGAAAATTCTATCATCATACATCATACAGAGTCAAAACATTTTTCAAAAGAAAAGCGCTTCGCGCTTAGCTGAACCTTCAAACATTATGGGAAGACCCAGATTGGATTACCTTACCTTGTGTCTGTTGAAGATGAAAAGGCAGACAACTTACGTTCAAAGACGTAGAGTCTTTATACCAGTACTTCTTCTTTTAATTTTATTTTTTTGCATTAGAAAAGAAGAATATAGATTCACTTCAAAGTCCAATGCCACCTACATTTCTCATAGAACCACTGCTTGGCCAAACGCCAAACCCAATGTGATCATTAAAACTTTTCACCTAGCTAATCTCCAAGAGAAAGTTTCCATCATCTCATTCAAGCCCCTTCTCCCACTTCAATTCAATGAAGTGAATCTAGTTGTATGGGAGTAGAGTAGATTTCATCCCTTTCACTTTGAAATTCAAGGTGCTAGAGAGAAGAAGTTGGTAGTTTACATTGACTATATTCTATAGTAGGCTCTATCAAAAATAAGTTTTGCTAAAAGGCTGGCCTTCCCTTTTCTTATTTCCTAAGAAACTATTGCCTTTTCTTTTTGGACCACCTAGCAAAGTGAAGATTTTCATTTCTATCACAGAAGCCTCTTGAAAAGCCTTATGTATCAGCAACCTATACCCCAACCTTTACCTTAAACCAGTACATCACTCGCAAGCAAGAAAGAGGCCGTCCCTATTTCCTTTGAAAGCCTTAGCAACTGTCAGAACTGGAATTACTAAAGTGAAGCTTGAGTCTTCACTTAGCAACCCGAACAAGAAAATAATTAAGGCTACAAAAGAGTTACTCCTTAGGCCCAATTATCGTGGTTTATCTTATGAAGGAAGCATTCTTTGGACCAAAAAATCTTTCTATGTCCATTTAGTAGCTTTTTTTATTACTGTGTACCTATCATTTCCAGCTGCTGACCTCATTTTTAAAAAGAGCTCTCAACCTCTCCATCTTATACATAGGACTCCTCTTAGACACTAAGAGTTTCGTTGCCTAAAGACACTTCTAGTGATTAGGTGAACATTTAACCAAACCCTAGAGACTTAGAAGAGTTAGCCATAGGAATATGTCATGCCTTAGGGGTGTTAGGAAAACTTTCCTACCCTATAGCTTGAACCAAATCCTTACTTCCTTCAAGTCAAATTTCAAAACTCAGATCAAACTCCAAATCCAAATCAACTTCAAACTCAAATCAATTCAAACTTAATTGATTTTCTCAAATTCAAATCAACTTCAAATTCAAATCCAAATCAACTTCAAACTCAAACCAATTCCACATCAAATCTCAAATCAATTCCAACTTAATTGATTTTATCAAACCTTAAATAAATTCCAATTGATTTTCTCAAATCATGAATCAATTCCAAATGATTGAAATCCATGATTTAATTCCAAAATTCAAAAATCTTTCCAAGTCACTTTGATTTTAACTTAAGGACTTAGCTCAAATCAAATTCAAATCATTTTAAACTCAAGATATTTTCTCATAACACATTTATAGTCTCACTTATATTCACAAATATAAATGAAATATAAATTCAAATATCTAAAAATTAATTCAAAACTCAAATCCAAATCTAATCAAAATCCAACCTAAACCCTTTCAAATCAAATTCTTGAACTTAGCCAAATCAACCTCAAATCAACCCAAACCCTTGGATTTTCTTCATGATTCAATCAATCCTTCAATCATGAAACCAAATAAAAACATAAACTTCAATCATCAAACCAAACCTAAATTCAAAACTCAAACCCAAATCAAACCCATGTTCATTCTTTGAACTTAAAATTGTCAAATGAATCAAAACACATTTGACTCCAAATCACTTGCAAATGGATTTATATTTCAATCATAAGTCCATATGTGAGTTCAACCAAACTTGAATCAAGCGTTGATCAAGTCAATTGACCCCATTCGGCTCACTTGTTCCAAAGTGACCTGAAGCACCCTTTTGAGCCAAATTCTAATCCTACCCAAATTGGATTGAACTAAGCCCATCTGAGATTCACATTGTGAGCAACAATAATCATAAGATGATCAATCACTCAAATTGGGTCAAACCAAGTCAAACCTAGCCTCTGACTAAGTCAACACTTAACCCAAATGAAACCCAAACTAGCCAAAATCCACCATAGGCCAAATTGATTGAAACCATTGATCAAAAAAAGTTTATGATCAATGTTTGAACTTGACCAAGTCATCATTTGAGCCTAACCTAGCCCAATTGGCCCCTTGGATTATTAGGTTTTATGCCAAGCAAGCTACTCCTAGGGTTGTCTCTCATGTCCAACAGGTTGCTTTTAGGGCTATTTTTCTGATTGCTTTTGCTAACCTCACCTTCTCAACCTGTAAGGAGAGAAACTACAATACCCTTATTATTAATATTGTCTCTTTGCAGGATTGGACTTACTTAATGATTTCTTTCCAGTCTACTTTTATTGAGGATGTTGGTTTAGCTGCAAGCCTGCTCTTCTTTATTTTGAAGGATTTCAATGATGGCTCTCTTTTGAACCCCTTTTGTATCTATGTTGTACCTCTCTTTTTTACTGGCTTATCTTATGGTGGGTGCAATAATTGTATTGCTATTTTAATTATTGGCTATTGGATTTTTGGGTCTTATGTCTAGCAGGCTACCTTTGAGGTTGTTGGCTATTTGTTGGCTTATTTTTCTGATTATTTTTGCTGTTTCCAATCGAGTCGGTGATCACGATGTTTGTCATTTAATCTGCTATTTTTTTTTTTCATCTAGTTAGACTCAGATCACTATGATTATGCTATTACCTACTTGGATATTATCCTATGCACTGTCTATTCTGAATGTGTAGATTTATGGCCAACTTGCTGTTATTTGCTATCTTGGTTGTTGGCTGAACTAGATTATTGGGTTTTATGCCCAGCAAGCTGCTACTGGGGTTGTCTCTCTAATTGTCCTTATTTGGAATTGTTTGTGGTGGGGAGCTTTTATTACCTGTGGGGTCCATCTAATATCACGCATTCCCATCTTAGCTCTGTTAGACTTCTGCATTTCTTGTTTGGGTTTGGGTTATGCTGTCTTGCTTTACACTTGTTGGTTATTAACTTCTGCAATGATTATTAAGTTGTTAACATCTGCATTCGATTGGGTACCTTTTTCGGGCTATATTCACGGGTTGTATACCGTGTAAGTTTCATATATGTCCCATATGTTTAGGATGGAGTTAATTACATGCTATTTGATTTTCCTGCTGATTTTAGGGGCTTTTCAAGCGGTTGTATATTGCTTCTTTCCACTGCCTGGCCTTTTCTGCTATTTTCCTATGGTGGGTTTTCATACTGGCCTAATTAAACTCTTGGCTCTGGTAAAGAATAAGGTGGATCTGGCAAAGATGGTTCAATTTCATATGTGTAGGGATTCTCATGCCATGGTGACTATATTGATGATATTTATTCTGCATGGGATCCCCTTTCCCATTCTGCTCTTTGTTGTATACTTTTCTATTATGTTTATGGCTTTGTTTAGGTTTACAGGTACTAAGGCTCAAAAGAATTTCAATAAATGGTTGCTATCTTCCCACAGGTTTGTTGGCTATGATGGCTGTGATGATTTCATTCCTTTTGGTTTGGTAGTAGCTCTTGTGATGTAACCCTTCCGCTGAAGTTTGGATGCTCATATTTGCATTTGCCCCAATTTGGTGTGACTGAGCCTGAGCCTTCTCTCACACACTTCTTTATAATGTTTCTCAGTTTATGCTATTTTTAATTTTCATTTTGTCTGTATTACTTTAACTGCTCTAATTTTTATCTTTCTACAATTTTGGAGGTGCATTTCTCTTGTTCTCTTGCAGGTTTGTTCCCTAGTGTCATGCATTCTCTCATCCTGAAGAGCTTTGGCTCAGATCTATTCATTGGCTTATCTATGTTAATCAATTTGTATCTTTTTCTTTCCTTTGCTCTTTTATTTTGCTTTTGGTTGTACTTAGATAGGGGATTTACTCTCTAGGCTGATTGTAATTCTTTGAGCAGTAGTTGTGGAGTTTATCCCCTGTTAAGGACCTTGTAACCCTGTTTCTTGTGGCAATAAAATTCCCCCTGTATGGGGTTTCCCTAAAAAAAAAAAAAAGTTGACCCAACTTGACCTAAAAAGTAGAAATGGGTCAAATCTTGATCTAAGCTAAATTAATTGCAACCAATGGGTCAAGTTCATTCTAAATCACTTGTTGAACTTGACCAAAGCCTCAATTGGCTAATTAAACCCAACCTAGCCCAATTGACCATGAACCCAACTTGACCTAAAAGGTAAAATCAAGTCAAAATCAAACCAAACCAAAATTGATCAAAACCAAAGCTTGAAAAATATTTCAAATGGCCAACCAAACCTAAACTGACCCATGGCCTAACCCAATTGGGTCAAATGGGTCAAATTGGTCAACTTGACCCATTTGACCTAAGGAAACTCAAATGAACCAAAACTAAATACAAATCAAATTAAACCAAATCAATGATACCAACACATTTCAAATGGTCATATGAAATTGACCCAACCCTTGGTTTGATCCAATTTGACCAATTGGTCAACTTGACCCAAGTTGACCCATTTTGACCTAAATGGGTCAACATGAGCCAAATGATGGCAAATCAACTCCAAATTCTTTGAAATTTGGCCCAACCCAATTTCAAACTATTCCAAATCTGCCCAAATTAAAATCAAAGCCAAGTGACCATTTTACCTCTAGGTCAAAGGGTAACCTATGGCCAATTCCACTTGGAATTTGGTCAAATCCTTTTCATGGTCACTTGGCATTCTCTTAGTGGTCCATTTGGACACCAAGGGATGTGATGCACATGACCCAATGGGTTTGGGTTAGCCAAACCCAACCCAAAGCCAAAATTGACCCCCAATGGAAAATGAGCACATGGAATCACTCCCACACTCATTTTAGCACATGGGAAACTTCTCCACTACACTCCCCTGCCAAAACTGAACCATGTGAAACCTCTAATAGCCTCACAAACCCATTCCATCTCATCAATTGATCCAAAATGGCAAAGGAGCTCATGACCATTCGATCCAAGTAGGGGGAGATGTACTCCCCCTAATTTCATTCCAATTCACATCACTTGCATTTGATTGAACCCTAGGAACTCAGAGGAAGCATTGTCAAGCTCTCACAAGCATTCCTAAGCTCAATTGAATTCTCCATTCTTGATTTTCTTTAACTCAAAAATAAGGGAGATGAGTGAGAGTGTCAACTTGCTCAATTCTCTATAGAAGTCCAATTCCTCTTGCAAGCACCATCAAGGCATCAAGTCGAGCTCAGTCAAAGAAAATCCCAAGCAACCAAGCCATGGATAGGGGGAGTTAGACCAAAGCCGCAAGCCATTAAAGCTCACTTTGGCCATTTGAAAGATCCACTCAATCTCAACCCTTCAAACCTTCAATAGAGCTTTATCTCTACCAGACAAAGCTACCTCAACGTTTGGAAGCTTCGGTGATAGCCTCCAGTGAGGTATGCTTCAAAATTGAGCTTTAGTATAGAATTCTTTGGTCCTTTATGAAAGGAAGTATAATTTTAATAGAATTCCACCGTTGGATGTGTTTCTCTTTGCTCTCAGAAGGTGTGTGCTCAATCCTAGCTCAATCCGAGTTCAAGTGAGCTCGAATCAAGCCATGGAGGATGGACGACCTCCGTCTCCCACAGGCGAGGGCAGGGATGAATCATGGACTATCCATCACACATGTTTTGGATGGACAACTATGATTACTCTGATTATATCTGATGAGTAATCCTTTAGAAACTACAATTTAAATCCTAACCGTATAATCTTTGATCGAACTGTCCAAGGAGAAAACATGTAGCACCGCCAGCTGACGTGACATTTGATTTGACTACTTAAATAAGAAATCTTGCCCCTCCACATGGAAAGTGCGCACAGCATTAGTGGTCCACATGGTGCCAACATGATTAGTTATATAATTAGGGGATTTAATGACCTATTAATCATTTAAACTTCAAAAGTACATAATTAAATGTAGAAAAATAAAAAAATATAAATAAGGGCTCATTTTAAAGATAATTCAATGAGGAATATTATAAAATTATTTCTAATTGATTTTGAATAGTGAATTTTCCTTAATTAGGTGTATTTAAAATCTTAATAACCCTAATTACTCCCTAATCATTTCATTAATTAATTCCAATTTTCTTAGACATGTTTTAGGGGATGACCTCTGCCTCCCCTAATTTTTTTGGAATTTATTAATGAGTTAATTAAGGAAATCAAATAATGAATCCCTAATCACTCTCTTAATGTAATTAAGAGTAATTAAGCATGTGAATAATAGTTTTATCATTTAATTAAGGTAATTAAACATTATTTAAGTGAAGAGGAGGTTTATGGAATGGGTTTGGGGTATTTTCCCTAAGTTATTTATTAAACCCCCTATCTTCCTTAATCCAAACCTAATTAAGGATTAATTCACTAATGATCTTCTTAATTAGCTTAATAAAAATTTCAAAATCAATTTGAACTTAATCAATCCTTTCTTGGGTAGATCCTTAGGTGTTCAAAAGCCTAAGGTAAGCTTAAGGAAATCAAATCCAACCTACATGTGTGGGAAGGGTTATGAAAGTACTTAATTAAACCCTTTAGCTTAATTAATCAATAATTGTGAGCCAATTGCATTAGGGCCCCTTTCTTTCCTAGGTGCATTGCTACTTTAAATTCAATGTCGTTGCATATCATATGTTGGCTCATAATTGTTAGGTTAATTATGTTAAGGTGATGTAGGTAAGGGATAATTAATAGACTTAACGTACACCTTAACCTAAGAAAAATATAAAATCAATACTAATGGCTCTAAAAATTAAACTAAAACAACACACATGTGTGGGAGATGGGTTAGGACCAACAAAACTTTTTACAATATCCTAAAATCAAATCAAACTCAAAATTAAAATGAAATTTTCTTAAATAACTTTGATTCACTTTAAATGATCTTATTCCATAGGATTGTCTTTAGGAATTAATTAGGGTGAGTGAAGTTATATGCTTACATCACTTTCTTTCCTAGCATGCTATATGTTGTATTTCATATGAAATCATGCATTCATACTTTTTGAAAAATTAAATTAAAATGAAATGTTTCCTTTATGTCAAATTGCATATTTTGTCTAAAGTAAGAATATGAATGGCTATTATCACTATTAAATCAAAAATTATTTCAAAACCTATAAATCAAAGATTACAAATGAAAGGTATTCTACTTAAAATTACTTATAAGCTTGCATGTGAGTATAACATAAGATGTGCATTATGTGACTTTTCCTTCTCTTCTCTTTTAACATGGTTTTGAATAGGATTTGCAAAGTGTATAGTTCATTTGAAAAGAACACAACACTTTCTTAAATTTATCCCTATTCATTCCGAAGTTATCATTTAAGAAGGATCTTCACATTTACACCTGTAAATTGCATAACCAAATCAAACATAGAAAATCTTTTGCATGACTCTTTTTCCATTCATTTATTTTTGTACATGCACATGTATTTAAGAAAAGTGGTATATTAGTCTGGACATCCCGGGGTTGCGAGGCTTAAAGTATCCCTAAGAAGGTCTTGTATCTTATACCCTTGGTGTAGAAAAAAATGGTGTCGTACTCACTTATGTCTTTCATACATGTAAATGTGCATTTGATTAATGGATAAAAGAGTCCTTCTTTTCTACTTAATAAAATCATGCATCATGAAGCATCCAAATTTCATTAAGCAACATCCCTTAGCATTCATCATTAAGGTGTGCTAAATATTTGCATTACATGAATAGATATGCTTAGGATTTATTCATATGCATGATACACATGTTGGAAAGAAATAAAGTGTTGTGTGTTTTGTGATATTAATTCACTATAATTAATCTTAAAATGATTTTCTTATTTGAATGGGTTTATTTAGAGCAAATCTAAACTTAAGATTAATTAAAACATATAATAAAACATTCACTAAATAAAAATCATTAATGAATCTACCTTAGAAATTACTTAAGGTAGGGAGGAAGGAGAAGTTCTATTCTCTTTTTCTCTCTTTACAACACTTAGTAATTAAGTGTTGCTTCATTCAAACCAAAACAAATCATCAAATAAAATTAACAAATAGACTAAATCATTTAAAAGAAACCACCCTCTAAGTTGAACCCTTTCATACTTAAGAAATTTTAACCTTAAAGCCTAGCTAAGACATACCACACAAGCCTTAAATGTCACACACATTAGGCTAAGTCACCATTTCTAGTCCTAATTGACTGCAAGTTGAATAAGCTATGACCCGCTCATGTGTTATTGGACTTGTAGCTCAGTAATCCACTGAGTAGTTTTTTTTATCCTTCCAATTTTGAGTGTCTTCTTGGATAGTTATAGCAGCCTATAGGCGCGAGATGTACCTTGTGGGGGCCGGCGGTCCCCTGGACATAGTCCTTTCAGGTAGTGGTCATTTAGGCCATGGTCCTGGATGGTCGGTGCAAGGCAAATTGGAACACATTGATTCCGTTCTGTCCTTCACTTGGGCTGTCCCTCGGTGTGGTCAATACTCCATCTCGCGTGAAGCTTACACTTGTTCACTGAATATGACGGTTCACTAGGGTCTCTTTCCTCCTCCCTTTTCTGCTCACTCGTAGGGGTCCAAACCCCCACTAAGGGGGAGGGAGTCGACTGAACATCTCAGTCATTAGCAGGAATTTTGCCCGCATCCGATCCCCAAATTTTGTTCACCCCGGATGATCGTGTTGGGTGAATTGTGACCTCGTACAATCGTGTTAGGTGGGCAACAACTGCTTCATCACAGCACAGTACTGACTTTTGGGCTAACGGGTCACACTTTGGCCAAGTATCCTACTACGAGACTCCCGAGAGCCAGAAGTATTGAAGGAATGGCCATAGGAATGGGCACATCATGACATCGTAATATGACTTGCCCGAATGAATTAGTTGGTACTAGAAATGTGAGAAATAGGAAATGAAAAGAGTAATAAGAAGTGAAAAGGACAGAGACACTTCCCAACCAGAAAGAAAAGTTACCACTGATGGTATACTTAGTGTAAGAGAGCTCTAAGATCACATCTTTGGAATAAAATCCAATTGGAAAAGGAAATCCAATGAGAGATAAGCTGCCCATGAGCATCATTGCATAAGTCAAAGGGAACGAGGAGGCAAGCCCCCCCATCTTCTGCATATCTTACTCATCCGACATGGCATGAATCACTGAACTTGCACTCAGGAAGAGTAATGCTTTGAAAAATGCATGATTCATTAAGTGAAAGATGCTAACCGAATAGTTAGAAATGCCGCAAGCAAAGATCATATAGCCTAATTGACTGCAAGTTGAATAAGCTATGACCCTCTTTAGATCGTTCTGTAAGATTTTGGGGCTATGACCCTCTTTAGATCGTCCTGTAAGATTTTGAGCACTAGTTAGTTGGGGTGGCACTTATGGGCAGGTTTTGGAGCATGCTACCAATCCCATATTTACATCTTGAGAATCCAATGGCTTCACATCTAGTGCCTCGTCCTCAACGGACTAAGATTCCAACTTTTGTTTCCAGATTCCCATCTCAGTTATATTATGCTTTTCACTATACTTTCTCTATTCATTTTTTCTTTCTTGAATAAGAATGGGAGGTCTCGAAAAAAAGCTCTTATGGTAAAGAAAAAAAAGTTGGTATGGCCACAGGGATGGAGAGATCATTTTCCGCCACCATCGTCAGTGGGGCATCAATCATTATTGGGCCGCTACCAACTATTTCGGCCAAGGCTATTGAAAGGATTTCAAAAAAGATAATGGTATCTTAATTCATACGAACCCACATCATTGAATAGTTCAGAATACCACAGCATCATAGCAACCCTTATCTAAGTAGCCCCCTCTATCGGTTCAAATACAATAGAAAGCCAAACCTTTCTTCAAGATACTACGCCATCAAAAAAGAAGCGTTCAACAAAACTGCAAAAAAATCCTCAAAAAATAAGAAAGATTGGCATGAGTGGCTGAGTATAAGAATGACAAGAGTAGACTAAGCTTTAGAAATTGATACAAAGTGCTTCTATATGATTGAGGGCTCCTACAAGCATTCGTGAATAGCCAAGGTAAACATAGAAGAAAGATTCTAGGCCAACCGGCCTAAGGCAGTAGAAGCAGTGAGTCGACCTGTTAGTCTAGTATCGGTTGACTTGCCTTCTTATGCTTATTGATATAAAGTTGGTCAACTGTGATTTTAAGGGTCCCACCATTCAGTCTACGCACATGCACCATAACATCCAAACTAAAAAATTACATCACAAAATAAAATTAGGCATCAAACCATGCACCGCCCTAACATAGGACTAGAAATGGTGACTTAGCCTAATGTGTGTGCCATTTAAAGCTTGTGTGGTATGTCTTAGCTAGGCTTTAAGGTTATAATTTCCTAAGTATGAAAGGGTTCAACTTAGAGGGTGATTTCTTTTAAGTGATTTAGTTGATTTGTTAATTTTATTTGATGATTTATTTTAGTTTGAATGAACCGACACTTAATTACTGAGTGTTGTAAAGAGAGAAAAAGAGAATATAACTTCTCCTTCCTCCCTACCTTAAGTAAATTCTAAGGTAGATTCAGTAATGATTTTTATTTAGTGAATGTTTTATTATATGTTTTAATTAATCCTAAGTTTAGATTTTCTCTAAATAAACCCATTCAAATAAGAAAAGCATTTTAAGATTAATTAAAGTGAATTAATATCACAAAACACACAACACTTTATTTCTTTCCAAATTATAATCTTAAAGCCTAACTAATCATTGTCTTCTACAGGGGATTGTGCTTAAGGGGTGTTGTAATAAAAATATAAATGCTTTTACTATGCAGGTTTCTTATACCCCTAAGCATAATCCAAAATAGGCCAGGTGGACTTGGTTACCCATGTGTGGGGTGCTAAGTCCAATTATTCATATACATGCTTGGGATGTGTGGTGTGTTTAGCTAATCTCTATTTTGCAGGTTTTAGTTAGATTTACTTTTCCCATTTTCATGTAATTTTGCAATTAGGATTTGGAATGAATGTTATGGGGAATTAGGATGAACATTGGTCATAAGACTATGTCTTATGCACCATGTGAAGCCTTTGGAGCAACAACATTCCAACCAACTAAAAGAAGAAAGAAGAAAGAAGAAAGAAGAAAGAAGAAAGAAGAAAGAATAAAGAAGAAAGAAGAAATGAAGAAAGAAGAAATGAAGAATGAAGACCCCCATAACATGAATTCCTTTTTTATTGTAATTAATTCATTTGTAATCCGGGTTATATAAGGGTAAAGCTCGGATACCTAATTTCTTTTCTGGATTGTGTGGTGGAGCCCGACCATAAAAGGTCTTTTATGCTTTGCGCTAGCTTTATAAATTATTTGATGTTTGTTTAGCTTGTGCATTAAGATGGCATGTTTTCTTCATTTCTTCCTTGCTTTGATGAATGGCCTAGATGTGATTAGACTCTTAAGGAAAAATAAATTTTCTATCTAATTAATAAACTCAAAACTAAAAATTAACAACTCATAACCTCACCTAAAGCCTAGGTTATAAAACAAGATAAAACATTTAGCAACCCCTTAGCTGGATGTTGTATGTTTTCACACCATGCATAAAAAATATCTTGCTTCACTCTTACTTATGGAGGGCTTCCACCTTTGTGAGTGAACTTGGCTTGAACTTTGATTGCCATGGTGGAAACATACCTCATTCTTGCTGATTTTGGCCCATAATCCAATTTCTCAAGCATTAGGCATATGAATCTCATAGCCCATGTCAAATCAATTGTCCAAAAATGAAATAAAACATAACAAAATTTGCATTAGATTTATGTCATTAATCATGCCCTACATGATCTAATCTCTTAGGGAGTGTGTTTAAGGACTTAGTCTCTTTCTAAATTAACAACAGCCTAGCTATCTTGCAAAAGCATATGACTTGCCTACATGTATTTAAAATTGTAGGAGGAGTTAGATGGTAGCCACCCCTAGGCGGTTGTAAGTCCAACAGTCGGGTGGTTTATCCTCTCTTGTAGAGGTAAACCAAATACCCATTTTCATCTTAGAGTTAGGTCATGCTTTGGCTTTCATCGAAGCTCCCTAGATTTAGGTTTAGAGGTTACTACTTTCCTTTGTGGGCTATAAGCATAAATCCTCACCTCTTAAGCTTTTCCATGATCATGTGTTGTGGAATTATAAGTCCTAAATTTCTGATAAAAATTCAACTCAAACAAATAAATAACTTCAATTTTAAAAATATAAAGCCCAACCATAGGATAGTTTGGGATTCTTATTAGGCTTCCTAGTATCATAAGCAACCCTTACTTATCTTTCCTTGGTTTCAATAATAACTCCCTCTTCTTGATCAATACTACTTGATCTTCTAAAAATAAACCAATTTGTTGATAATCCTACCTTCAAAATATTTGGAGATAATGATCATTTACCTTAATCAAGAGTATTCCTAAAGAATTCTATTCCTTAGGATGTAATTAACTATGGGGCTTGCCTCCACAGGGAACTTAACAAACTCGATTTAAAATAAACCCTGCTTTAGTTTTTCATGTAAAGTAGGGGAAGAATCTCTAGTACATTAGAAGATCCATAGTCCTTTGGAATCATTATTAAGGTGATTAGGTCCATTGTAAGATGGTGACTTTTATCTCTCAAGATAGTACATCATTCCTTACTGTCATACTCGATCACCCTAATAAGAACATTTGCAGATCTACATGGTGTCCAACACAAGGAAGTTATTATTTTTATTCTTCATTTATTTTTCTCAAAAGATAGATGAAGAATAAAAATTTCACCACAGATTTTTCTGGTGACTCCACCGGGGAAGGTTCCTCTCTCCATATTTAGTAAATGATCATTATCTCCAAGTATCGATAGTGGGTTTGTATTTTATATGAATCCAAGAATATCTTTCTTTTCTGTTGGCACTTAGTTTATTTCATTCTTAAGCTAAGCTAGCCAACATCCTTTAGGTTTTAGGACCTCACTCTGTGTGGGTTTTAAAATCCCTGTTGGGTTCCCCAATAGATGAAAATAAAAATTTAATAAAAAGAAATAACTAAAGACTTCCCCCCTTACCATTTTTAAAAATAAAGAAAAAATAAATCCTTTATAAAATCATCAATTTCCAAAAAGCACTTTTTCAAAATACACATAATAAAATGTTTGCATAAAAATTTTCATAAATCAACCTCATTTAACAATCTTCATGATTGTTATATGTAGGACCTTGTTGGTGTTTTCTCTTGAATAGAGAAAAGAAATGACACCACATAGAGTTTAGGAATATTTTATTTAGATGACCAAATATGGTATTAAGGAATAAAAATATTATCTCGAAAGATAAACATGCTCTCCTGTAATGGATTCGATCATTTCAATAAAAGACTCCTAAGGCTAATGGGTCTTTCGTGTACCAGAGTATTTTCTATTGAACTACATGGAAAAGTAGATTAGGGTTTATTTTATTATGGGATCATGGTTCCTTATAAAGGCAAGCCACTATAGTTAATTATATCTTAGGAAGGGTCTGTTCCTAAGAATACTCTCGATTAAAAAAATAAGTGGTTATTTCTAAAGACTACTAAGGTAGCTTTCAAAGGATTGATTTTTGGAAAATTAATTGGGAGAGGTCCAAATTGGAGAGAGTCCTTTTCAAGAGTTAAATGGGAAAGAGTAGGAAATGTCTATTGATAATGGGATACCTAGTAGAAATCCATTACAAGTTAACACTACCTAAGTGCATTTTAAAACCATGAGGCTAAGTCATATGAATGCAAGATGGTTGGGCTGTTGCATTTTTAGGAAAGAAATCTATGAACCTGGACTTACTCCCTAATCCCTAAGATCATGTAGGGTATGAAGATGCACCTAACTAATGCATATTTTTTAGATTTTTATAATTTTTGACTCAGGATTTATTTTAGGTCATAGGAAGACAATTTATGCCTAATGCGTGCAATTAGAAAAAGATTATGGGCCAAATCAGAATAGAAGGTGTACTTCTATCATAGGCTCTCAAAGGTCAAGCCAGGTTCTCTAGCAAGGATGGAAGTCCTTCATTAATCAAGAGTGAAATAATATGATTTATGCATGATGTTAAAACATCCAACTAAGGGATTTCTACATATTTTATCTCACTTTAATACCTAGGCTTTCATATCAAGATTATGAGTTGTATTTATTTTTATATTTTAATTGATTTGGTTGGGTAGAAAATTTAGTTTATCTTATGAGCCTAAGTCTAGACATTCATCACAACACAAACATAGCACAGAAAGAAACCTAGAAAAAGCATGCTATTTCTATTGTGCAACAAAAATAAATGAAGCCAAATTAAATTATATAAGAAAAAGGCCAATATTGTCTATCAGTACACCAAGAAGCGAATGAAGTTACGCCTCATACAACCCAGCTTAGAACTACATGTTTAGATCTATGGGTCTTCTTTCTAGGAAAGTCTCCCTCTTTAGAGAATCCATCAGGCTCTATAGGGGACCACCGCACCATCTCCTGGTTGGGTCAGCTCCTGCTAATCCTTGACCCCACAGATCCTAACCTAATTCTAAGCTCAAGTTTACATTTAAAATTTAAAAATGAAATCCTAGGCCTTGCAAAGCTGATGTTAGGAAATAAACACAGCACACAAAGTAGTTTATATTTCACAAACATACGAGCTTAACATTAATTGCTTGCCAAGCCCACCTATCCTATGGACTATGTTAAGGGATTTTTCGCACCTGCATGCAAACATCAATTTTATGATTTATTTTTTACAGTGATCCTTTTAACACAGCCCCCTATAGAAAATAGTGTTAAATCTAGAAAGAATGCCCTAACATCGAGTCTAACGAGCAAACAAGCCTAGGCATCTAGTCTAAAACAATACACCACATAGACATGTGAAACACAACACAATTTATCACAGGAGATTAAAAGAAAATCACAGAATGATCTAACCTAGATCTAGAGTCTATGACTTAAGTAATCTAGTGTGTGTAAAAGAGGGGTTTGTGTGGGAAGGCTTTGCTAGGCTCCTTAAAGTTCAAGTTTGAATTTGTTTAATTTTTACCATTGTTTGGTTTCAATTCAAATAGTTTAGTGATTTAATTTCTCTTTTTATGTTCATTATATTTAGTTAAAGTAATATTTAAGTTTTCAAGAATGAGAAATAGAATGAATTTCATTTTTAGGTGAAACTCACTTTATTCCACATCTTAAATCAAAAGTCTAACTAAGATCCCTAGGTATCTTAATTAATCTTTTTGATGTTATTTATGTTTGGATTAGTTGTATGTTATTTTTCTTTTTAGATTTGATTTGAATTATTTCATTTGTTTGAATTGCTTTGTTTGATTTAATTTGTTTGATTTGTTTCATTTTGAATTAATTTATATAGGTTTCATTTGATTTGGCTTATGTTAATTTAAAGGGTTTAGATCAAAGTTTGATTTCATTCAATTTAACTTAAGTTATTGAATCATGGATTTGTAAGCTTAAGGTTGGATTTGTAAGCTTAAGGTTCATGTTCATTAATGTGAATTAGTACCTTAGGTTTGTTCATGGATTAGGTTTAACCTAAAGTACTTAGGCTAATTATTTGATCGGATTTAATTGACCTAAGTTTTAAATTCATTCTTAAATTCATTAGAGATGAATGATTTCATTAAATTTTATTAATTTAAGGTTTAAGGTTTAAGTTAATTAATAGTTTTATTAGCTTAAGGTTTTATTTCATTATCCTAAGATTGAATTTGATCACTTTAATTGGCTTAAGATATTTAGATAAGTTCCTTAATAGTTTTTTGATGTTTGATTGAAATTGATTTGAACTACCATTTAATTTAATGGATTAATTAATTTCTTTAACCTAATATTTGATTAACTTTGACCTAAGGATTTAGAAATTTAATAACTCCTAATCTAGAGGTTAATTAGGATTGAAAATTTTCTTCCAAGTGGTGTCACATGCCAATTTTAAATGTTCAAAGTTGCATCTTGATTAGATTTGTAATTATGGAGTAATTAGGGTTTTAATTATTTCATTAAAACCTAAATTAAGCCTAATTTATTGAGATTCAGTTAAGGGTTTTATTTTTCATAAATTCTTCACTCAAATACCTTTTTAATGAGGGTTTATTCATAATTTTTAGTTAACTGGTTGATTTATTATGATTTAATTAAATTAAGGTTATTTAATTGAATTATTTAATTCATTTAGTTGCCTAATTAGATCAATTTAAGAATTTTTTAGGTTCAGTTGAGTTTAAGTGATGTTTTAATGTTCACTAAAGTTTATTAGGGTGATTTAAGGTTGTTAGATTAAAATTCCCTTATTATTTCATTAAGGATTAATTAATTTGATTAATTTAAGGGTTAGGCATATGAAATTTCAATTTCCTTTTAATTTAAAAAATTAAATCCTCAAAAATTCACCTAATCTGTGTTTTATGTTAATTTCATTTCCCCAAAGTTTCAAATTAATTAGATTATTAATTTGAGAGTAATTAGGGTTTAATATTTTTTAATTAATCCCAAATTAAGGGAAAAATACCCAATAAAAATTGGGGATTTTTATTTCTATGGATTCCTCTAGTCATGATGAATCCATAGGGCTTTTATTTACGGTTTTTTTAATTTGTATTTGATTTTCTACAATTTTTTGAAGTTTCTATGATTTTTAAATAATTTTAAAAGTGTTATTTAACTAATTTTAACGGAATTTAAGTAACGGGGCCCATGCGAGATCCACGTGCCGCATGGTACATGCTTGCGTGATTCATCTCGCCGCATGGCACATGCTGATTGGTCCATGGGAAGCCCACGTATAACTGCAGCCCGTTACGCGATGATGATCATCCCATCAATCGATGGTCTAGACGATCCCTGCCTTTAGGGCAAAATCGACCGTCTACTCTGGACCGTCCGATCCAAATACATGGATCGTATGGCGGAGAGCTCATCTCCTTCATTTCATGCGGGTGTTGAGAACCGTCCAACTTATTTTGCTAACATTGTTTGATCTAGGCAAAGAAATTATACGATTTCAAGTGCTACATGATCGTTGAAGGAAATCCTATGATTCTATACGGTTGGATCAACTTGAAGATCACGTTTCCTATGAAAATGATCAAAACTGAAAGATCCAAGGAAAAAAGCAAGTACGTTAAAGGAGTACCTTCGTTCCTTCACTTTCAAGCCACAGGATCGATTCGTTTAGCTTTGAAACTCCAATAATAGCTTGCGTGCCAAACGAATCAAACTCTCCTTTCTCGGATTGGCCTCTTGACCAAGCTTGGATTGGTCCAAATGGTGTTGGTCATTCTCCTACTCGCCGGTGATTGGGAGGTGGGGAATGGTTCATTTCCTCTTCTTTTCCACTGGAGAAGGTGATGGAAAGGTTGTTATTGCTTGAGGTGAGGTCTAAGTATCTTCTTCCCCTTGGTCGTGAGTTCCATCTTTATATTTTTCCTCCTTAGTTGGCTTGACTGATAGCAAACTTTGGAGGGTTGCTGCAATTCTCATTCCTCATCCTCCACCTATTTCAAATGAAGAGGCAGAGGGGAAGAAGCTAGGCAAATGACATTTTCTTTCTTCCCATTTTCCATTTTCTAATTCCCCTTTTTTATTTTGCTTTTATTATTTTCATGAAATATGGCATTATCATCTTAGTTTGGACTAAAGTATGATATGCCCAAATTAATCTCAAATGGATTTAAGATTAGGTTTAATTCCATTTAAATTGGCTTAGGGAATTTGAATCCAACAAAATACTTTGATTCAAAGTATTTTGATTTAACTTTAGCCTTTGAATTTTTAAGTTTATTCTTTAAACCATAATGCAATTGATT
The DNA here is from genome assembly GCA_021442155.1 of Cymbidium sinense. Lineage (NCBI taxonomy): Eukaryota > Viridiplantae > Streptophyta > Magnoliopsida > Asparagales > Orchidaceae > Cymbidium > Cymbidium sinense. Next base: position 76,509,380 of record CM038218.1, on the reverse strand, counting down.
GTTAATTGCATTATGATTTGATTAAATCATTTAATTTGAGTTAAATTTAAATTTAATTTTATTTTAACCCATTCAGTTTAAATAGGTTAGATATAATTCCAAATGAGTTCAAATGATCAATTTGATTCAAATGGAATGGGTTTGGATTCTTTTATTCATTTTAATTTGGTTTTAATTTGATTTATTTGAGTTAATCCAAATTGAAAGTTTGGATTGATTCTACCTAGACCAAATAAACTCATAAAGATTTTCTAGGACACTAGATGATGTATCCTAAGCATTGAATTATGAGATTCCTATTTGAGAATAGAAATTCATAATTACTAATTTCAAATTGATGTTAACCTCATTCAAAAATGAGGTCAATAATTAGACCCCCAATATGTGTAGTGAATTAATTAAAATACACTGCACATATTGGTGTTGACCAGATTGATCAACATAAAAGCATAAGCTTAGGTTTCCATATCAAAATTTTAATTTTTTTTTAACTTTGATTGTAAAAGATAGGCATATACATACCTATACGTGTTTCAGAGGGCAATTCATGTGATTAGCTAATATGATGGGGCCGTTAAGGGCATGATCCATCCTAGTTAGCTAAAGAGAGGAGAGGGGTCTTTAAAGACATGTTCTAATCCTCAAAAGCTATACTGGGGAGAAGAGGCTTGAAATGCTTGATCCTAATCCATAGCACTTAGACTACTAAACAGGGGTCACATGGACTTAATCCCATTTAAGTAGTCCAAAGAAATGGGCCCTTCAATGGCTTGATTACATTCCTTATAAATTTGAATAGGAAGCCAACTGGGGGGCTTACTCCTATTTAATTAGCTAATAAGATGGGGCCATTAAGGAAATGATCCATCCTAATTAGCTGAAAAGAGGAGAGGGGTCCTTAAAAACATGATCCAATCCTCAAAATAGGATGCCAACTGGGGACTTACACCTATGTAGGATGCCGACTAGGGCACTTACTCCTATGTGATTAAAAAGAATGCCGACTAGGGACTTATATCTTTGTGACTATTAGAAAGGGGTCATTAAGACTTGATCCAATCTAACTCTCCTATGAAACATGAAAGGGGCCTTGAAGGCTTTATCCAATCATGTACACAAAAGTAGGATGCCGATTGGGGACTTAATCCTAGATGATTAGAAAGAATGCCAACTAGGGACTTATATATTTCTTACTTTTAGAAAGGGGACATAAAGACTTGATCCAATCTAACTCGCCTATGTAACATGAAACGTTCCTTGATGGCTTGATCCAATCATGTACACAAAAGTAGGATGCCGACTGGGGACTTACTCATAGATGATTAGAAAGAATGCCGACTGGGGACTTATATCTTTCTGGCTATTAGAAAGGGGTCATAAAGACTTGATCCAATCTAACTCGCCTGCATAACATGAAAGGGGCCTTGATGGCTTGTTCCAATCATGTACACAAAAGTAGGAATGACACCATGAAGGGCTTGCTCCAAATCTACAAAGATGGTTTTTCATGGGAATGGTGCACAACGGCTTACTTCAAACTCAGAAAGTCATGAGAAAGGTGCCATAGAGGGCTTCTCCCATCTCAAGTCATGTATAGGAAAGGTGCCACAAAGGGCTTGCTCCCAACCTATAGGTGATATGGATGAGGAAAAGGGGTCAAAGTGACTTATTCCTAATCCCCAAAAGTTTTGACTAATAAGCAAGAGTCTCATGAACTCAATCCTTACATAATTAGTCTAACCTGAAGGGTGATAGAAAGTTCATTTTCAAATACATTTGCAAATGAGTTTACAACATTCCAGATAATTGATACAAGTTGAAGCAAAAGAAATAAAGAGAAATAAGATTTTATTTTATTGATCTTTATTTGGCAATAAGTTACAAGTCACACATAATATTTCTTTAGGTAACATCCATTGATAGGTGGTATTGGACGTTCACCATCATAGGTAATAAGTTGGTAAGAACCTCCTTCATAGGCTTTTTCCACTACAAATGGCCCTTCCCATGTGGCTCAAATTTGTTGTCGATTCTTTGATGAGCTAGGATTGGTCATCTAAGAACCAAGACCAAGTCTCCTACTTGAAAAGTTCTATGATGAACCAATCTATCATGTGCCTAAACCATACGTGAATGGTACAATTCAAGGTTTTGTTGAGCTTTCAATCATTTTTCTTCAAGATTGCCAAGTTCTTCCAAGCGAATCTTATAATTTTGATCTACCATAACATTATTATTAGCAGCTATTCTTAATGAAGGCAGTTGCACTTCTAATGGAAGAACTGCTTCAGTCCCAAAAATTAAAGCATATGGTGAAGACTGAGTTGGTGTCCTATATATGGTCCGATAGGCCCATAAGGCTTCAACTAATCTTTCATGCCATTGGCGCTTGTTTTCATCAAGTTTATTTTTTAGAATTATTGCCAATGTTTTATTAAATGCCTTATCCAATCCATTCGCCCTAGGATAATAGATGGTTGAGCATCTCCAATCAATTTTATGTCTAGCCACAAAGTGATTTATTTTTGTGGATCTAAAGGATGAACCATTATCGGATATGATTTGGCGAGGAATGCCAAATCGATATATGACATTTTTCCTGAAAAAATTTCAACACATGATATGATTTAACCTCTTTTAGTGGTACGACTTCAGCCCATTCGGAAAAATAATCCATTGTAACTAAAAGTGATGTCATTTTAAAGAAGGAGGATCAATAGGCCCTATAATGTCGATACCCCAACTTTCAAAAGGCTTGGAGGCAATTGTAGGGTGTAATACATTGGGTGGTTGATGTAATATCACACCATGTACTTGGTATTGATGACAACAATGTGCAACCTCCATGCAATCATTTAGTATCGATGGCCAATAATACCCAAGTCTCTTGATTTTTAATTTCATTTTGGGCCCAGATTGGTGTGCTTCACACAATCTAGAATGTATCTCAATCACAACCTTATGGGCTTCTGATTTGTCTGAACAACGAAGCCACATTTGGTCGAATGACCTACGATATAAAGCATTATTAATTAATGCATAAGATAAAGCACGTTTCTTTATTTGATTTGCTAATGATTTATTTTTAGGAAGTCTTCTCTTAATTAAATAGTCAATAAACGATTGCCTCCAATCACATTCTATTTGACCTTCAGTAAAAGTGGCTATTCTTTGCATTTCTTCTTGTCTATTAATGTAGTCTAAATCTATAGGAGACAAAACTTTTTGATTTTGAACTTCTATAGAAATTGATTCTTTATCTAGGCATGTGATTTCATTGGCTAGTTTAGCCAAAGCATCCTCTATTGAATTCTCTTGGCGAGATATTCTACACAACGTTACATATAAAATCTTTTCGAGTAATTTCATTGTATATTGATGATAACTGAAGAGCTTTGGATGCAAAACCTTATAGATTCTACTTACTTGGTTTATAACCAGTTGGGAATCCCCAAAAATTTTTATATTTTTAATTTCCATAAGGATTGCGAACTCTAAAACAGTAATAAGAGCTTCATATTCAGCTTCATTGTTTGTACAAGGCTCAGCCAAATGATATGAATATCTCATCATTCCTTTTTCTGGGGTTATAAAGATTAACCTAATTCCTACCTTCCCTGAGATAGATGAGTTTGATTCTTTATGTCTTCTTGATGATGATGCACCATCAAAGTATAATTCCTAGGTGGCATTAGGTTCACCTTCCAATCCTTAAATTTATCTGGGAGATCATCATTTAAAGGAGACCTTTCAAGCATAGGGTGTGCTGCTAAGAAATCTGTCACTATTTATCCTTTTACAGAATGAAGAGGAATATAAGTGATCTCAAATTGTAATAAAATTATTGCACATCTTGCTAAACACCCAGATAGTGTTGGACAGGTCATGAGATATTTCATAGGATTTACCCTAGAAATCAGGTTGACCTTATGAGAAGTATATAATGCCTCAGTTTTGAGCGACAAAACTAAGGCTAAGCAATGTTTCTCAATAGAAGGATAATTATTTTCCGTTGGGATAAGCCTGCGACTTAGATAATAAAAGGCATTTTCCTTCCCTTCTTTATTTGTTTGAGCTAATAAAGCCTCAAGAGATTCATCCATAGTCGTAGTATAGAGAATTAATGGCTTTCCCGGAATCGGGGAAGCCAAAATAGAAGGATTCATTAAATATTGATTTAAGTTTTTGAAGGAACCATGTCATTTTTCATCCCAAATAAATTTGGAATCTATCTTCAGTAATGCTGCAATGGGTTGACACCTTCCAGATAAATTCAATATGAACCTCCTTAGGTATGCAAGCCTTCTTTGGAATGATCTTAACTGTGTAAGACTTCTAGGTGGTAGCATTTTTATAATAGCTTCTATCTTTTTGGATCAATTTCTATCCCACGATGCCACATTACAAACCCTAAGAATTTCCCTGAAGTCACTCCAAAGGCACACTTCAGAGGATTCATCTTTAAGTTATTGTGGCACAATCGCTAAAAAATGACTCGTAAATCATAGAAATGATCTTGTTTTATCTTACTTTTAATGACTAGGTCATCAATATAACATTCAACTTGATTATGAATGAAGTCATCGAATATTTTAGTCATAGCTCTTTGATAAGTAGCTCCAGTATTTTTGAGACCAAATGACATGATCATGTAACAAAAAATCTCTATTGGAGTTCTGAACGTCGTATACTTTTCATATTCTGGGGACATCTTACTTTGATTATAACCAGATGATCTATCCATAAATGAAAAGATCTCATGTGAGGATGCTATGTCGACCATGAGTTCGGGTATAGGCAAAGGGAACTCATCTTTGGGACAAGCCTTGTTTAGGTCTCTAAAGTCAACGCAGATGCGTATTTGACCATTCTTTTTTTTACTAGAACTATGTTAGCTACCCAACTAGGGTATTGTTCTTCTCATATAAAGCCAACTTCAATTAGTTTTTTTATTTCAATGATCACTTATTGTTCTACTTCTAGGTGCATTCGCCTAGGAGCCTGATTCACTGAGATGATATCAGGTTTAATTCCAAGTTTGTGCACAACCACATCCTGGGATAAACCTGGCATTTCATTATAACTCCAGGCAAAACAATCTTTATACTCAAAGAGTAAAGTGATTAACTCTTCATAATCTTTTAGACTCAGCAAAGAGCAAATAAAAGTCAATTTTGGGTTCTTAGGAGTTCCTAGGTTAACCTCCTTTAATTCATCTATAGTAGATTTTATCTCTTCCTCATATTCAGGAGGTGCACTCTAAAGTGAATCATCTTTGGATTCCATCATAGTTTTTATGAATAAGTCATCTAGAAGAGTAGAAGAGACTTCAAAGAGTTGATCTACTTGTTGATTACTAATCATTAAACAATGCTCTGTATCATCAAATGATTCAATAGTACCAAACCCAATGGCAGCTTTGGAATGGAAATTTCTATGTTTTTCATTCCATAAGCTCTCCATGCATTGGGCTTTAGCTTTGGGCTAAACATTCATGATAAAACCATGTTTCACATAATTCTTTACACAAGTTGAATACTAGTCAAAAGGAAGTTCTATTATTTCATTGAATGATGGTTCTTCAAGCTTTACGTCTCCTTCTAAGCTTGAAGGATCGGGCAAATAATAAAATTTTGCTGACATCCCCACTTCTCCTGATAAGTTAGGGGCTACTTTGACCTCTAATTAAGATATTTTATTTCTATTTAGAGGAGTCAAAGCTAAAGTGTCCACATAACTTTTCAATTCTTCATATGTGGATAGCTCAAACTCTTCCTTTAATGTTTTGATTTCTTCCTCATCAATGTTTGTTTCTAAGAAAATCTCAAACTTTATTGAAATATTTCTACGATGGGATTCTTCATCTGAGCTGGATTCCAAATCAATCTAAATTATTAGAGGTTCTTTTCTTTTTTTTTTTCTTTTTTCTCCTTTTCTTTCCTTTCATCATTCTTGATTATTGTACTTTGTGCTTCAAAAATGATGGATTTCATATAATCAAATCTAGGTTTCTTAAGCATCTAGTAAATAACATATTCATAAAGATTAATCTCATGAATAGAGAATGGTTGTATATCTCGTTTTATAACATATTCCACTCCATCCCTAGTGTACTTAATACACTGATGGAGTGAAGATGGAACCATTCTATACTCATGGATCCAAGGTCTGCCTAAGAGAGCATTAAAGGAAGTTTCTGAATCTATAATGTGAAATTTAGCTTCACTTTTCAATCTTCTATTTCTAATAATAGAGTGATTGAACCTAAAGATTTTTCACCTATTTCGTTAAAGCCCCTTAACAACATCTTATCAGAGCTAAGTCTTCTACTATCAATTTTTAAGAATGTCAATGTTCTAGAGTTCATGATGTTAACAGATGCGCCATGATCTACTAGAACTTTTGACAATCTTGTATTTTCAATTTTTACAACAATATAGAAAGGATGGTTATGGTCACTGGTTCCCAAAAGTAGATCCTCATTGGAGAAAGTAACCCCTAGGATCTCTTTAAAGTAAGCTGCCTCTTCTGAGGAAGTAGCTGCTAGTTGTGTCAGGCATACCTTTGGATCAAGTAATGCTTGTATTAGTGAGTCTCTCATTTCTTTTGAAAGAATGAGAGCATCATAAATGCTTAATCTAGAAGGGAGCTTCCTAAGATGGGATAGAACATTATAATCTACTTTGGGAACCTTTATTTCTGCTGGTATTTCTTTAAGTAAGGAATCTGAACTTGGGTTTTCATTCATGATTTTCTTCCCTTTTTCTTGAGGAGTAGGATGTAAACGAGGAGGTAAGACTCTTCCACTACAGAGATTTATTTCAGCAATATCTCCATGGTTCAAATCTACCTGTTCCACATTTTGACCATCCTTTTTTGATAGATGATCAAAGTCTGACACTTCTATATCTATGATAAGTGGGCCACCATGCAAATCTTCCATGTAAGTTTTTGACCCTGAGTCATGTAAAACATCATGAGATTCTACTTTTTTGATATTTAATTTTTCAATATTTTCATTCTCATTTTTTCAAAATAGCATGAATGTAAGAAATGTCATCGAGATAGACTTTTTTATTCATTCTTTTGAAATAAGTACATAAAGATAAAGGCTTATATGGTACCATTTCCATCTTTATAGTATATCGCTAGATACTGATGTCCCTCCCTCACCACACTTTTGATCTTCCTGTAGTTGAAAATGCTGGCGGCGGTGGAACTGTACTCTAGACTCCAGTGGATCAACCTGGGTGATCAGCTCTCGAGTCTAACTCTGATCCTGCATGGCAAGTTTTAAAATTTTCTACATATGTTTCTTTATAGAATGGGATAAAGCTATATCTCATTCATTTTGAAATGAAGAACTAAAAGAAGAACTACCTGTTATAACCTTAATGGACCCTTGTTCAGGGTCCATAAGGTACTCCTTTGGAATAGTCACAAATCCTTTCTTAAAATTTCTTTCAAGCCAGTCTTCAAAAGAAAAGCAATCCTCAATGGTATGCCCCAACATCTGATGATATGGGCAATAATTAGGATCATTTACCTTTCCTACCTCCTCTGGCTTTCTCGGGTCAGGGAGTTTTAAGTCTGACATTTTTATCAGATTTTTGAAAATTTTTCTCATTTCTTCTCTCTTAAAGGAATAAATCTGGTTCATCCTTTCTGAAAAGAGCTAGTTGAAAATTTTTTAAGGAATGATGACTTCTACTACTGTGGTGGTTCATAAGATGAAGCTCGCTCTGGTTGTACTTGCATAGGAGCTTTCCCTCTATCCACTATAGAGACATTGCTGCTCTTTTTCTAAAGGCTTCCTAGGCTTGGATGACTCAGATTGGTCTTTTAAGAAAGACATCCTAGGAGCTTCCTCTTGTAAACTAAAGGCTTTATTTAGAAGTTTTTTGAAAATTTTAATAGTAAAGCCTTTGAGTAGGAAGGCTATAAGGCCTTGCATGTTCCTGAGGAGGATCTCTACAACTTACTGCTCTTGTAACTAAGGCTCACATTTTAAGCTGAGGATTCTCCATCTAAGGATATAATCTACTAGAGACTCTCCAAGCTTGTGCTACCACCATTCTCTCTGATAACATTGAACACCTGTGAATCTCTTCATAAACATTTCTTCTAATTCGGTGAAAGTATGCATCGAATCATTTGACAAATTAGTATACCAGTTGAAAGCAACTCCGCTCAAGCTACTAATAAACTATCTAAATAATATAGCATTGCTCCCTTCAGCATTACAACAGCTTGAACTTAAGTGAGCCAATTGTTGCTTGGGATTTCCAGTCCCGTCAAATACTTTGAAAGATGGGGAAACAAACCCTTTAGGATATGGAATGAAATCAAACTCCTCAAGATATGGTCTACCCTTTGGAGTCAGGGTTGTGCCCTGAGTATGTGCAAATGCTTTTTTTTCACCTATTGTTCTACCAATGTCTTTAGTTCAATGTTGGAAGGTATTGTGATTACAGGTTTTGACTCTTGCCGATAGTCTTCCAAACTAGACCTCACATATAGGACACAGTGAATCTGAATGCTCAATCTGATGGGGTCGAGAAGAAGATGGAATCATACTTTGGAGTGATTGCATGGTAGCAATCATATTTTCCATCTTCTTACTCATAGAATCAATTTGTTTATCCTTCTTTTGAAGCTGAAGGATAAGCTGCTAGGTTGAAGCTAAAGCAGGGTTTTCTTGTGTTTCTTCCTGCTCTTTCTTATATGATATGGTGTCAACCATATAGATATGTGCTACTGGAAACCCTAAATCATCATCCAATAGGTCATCTTACTCATGATCAAAATATTCAGAACTTATTTTCAATTTTTCTTTTTCATCTTATTCTTTAATAATGTTTTCCATCTCTTCTTTGGATAAAGAGAGTGGAACACCATTACTATCTAAGATGACATCCAATGGATCACCAATTTCCACTGGCTTTACTTCAAATGATTCATTCACATTACCTTGAGATGTAGGGATACTCTCAAGGAAGGCTCCTTGGCCTAAGTGACTATCATCAATAATTTTCCTGACATAAGGAGATGGATGAGAAGAATCCATTCCCTTACTGGGAACATCTAATAAATGTACCTTAGCCTGAGGTCCTGGTGATAAAAATAAAGGCACATCTGAACTGGGCCTAACAAAATATCTCTCTAAAGGTAAAGATTGTAAGGGTGGTGAAGGAATCCTATGCTCAGAAGTAGAAGAGACTTTCCTAATATAAACCTTTTTATTCTTTTTCTTAGGGAAAGTTCTATCATTTTCTAACCTAGTAGATTGATCTCTATGCCATGTAAGTGAGTGCACGGAATGAGGATATCGCCCTGATACTATAAGCATAGGGTAAGAAGGTTTCCTCCTGTCATACATGACCGCCTTCCCTTCCCTTTGATGACGGAAGGTGGCAGGTCTTCTTGAAAGTTCTCTAGCTAGATTTTGAGAAGCCTGATGCTTCATGGATCTCAGTAGATCTTCTTTAGTGTAGGAAGAAGATCTAGGAATCATGTGCAAGGTTTGGTGAAGTTAACCTTGGGATTCCCTATTTACTTGCTTAAAGATTTTCTTTTCAGGATGGATGAAAGGATGGGGTGGAGAACTAGCAATCCTCATCACATCCTCCTCCTCTAGGGTAGTAAACAAAGGGTAGAAAATGCTTCCACATAGGAGTGGGGAAGTGTCAGGAAGAGTATATCCTTCCCTCTGCATAGCTAGCTCCATGTCTAGCATATCTCTCTACTTCCTCTCCCTAAGAGATATCCTCCTGAGTCTCCTCCCTCTAATTTTCTTTTGACTTTTGGTAATTTTAGATGTTTTAGAGGTTGAACCTACTTCAAAGGTGCTAAAGGGAACTAGAGCAGGAAATGCCTCCGAAGTGGGAAGCTTTGATTTCTTTTGAACAGGTCCCTGCTGGACCCTTTCAATAGTTTAGCTAGTAAGCATCCTATCCTCAACATGATCAAGAAAAGAAACACTAGAAAAATCCATAATAGGTTACTTATTTTTCAGAGTTGCCTCAGCAACAGGAGCAAGAGTTACTCCGTTGGTAGTAATGTTGAGGTTTTCAAATCCAGTCCCATGATGGAGCCATCAGGTAAGCGACTACTGTCAACAAAAAAGCTAATGCCAAAAGTGGTAGCAAAGATCAACTGGCCAACCTTTTCCTATTTTTTTAGAAAAAAATTAATTTTATTGAAAATGTAAAATAACTAAGATATGGTCAAAAATAAGTTTTTGACCTATCAGGAATATTTTAGCCAATAATATGGGCAAGATTATGTTTCTTTCTCTTTTTTTTATTTCATTTTAGATTTTATTTCTAGATATTGGATAAATTCAACTAAAGATGAAATGGAGAAGTATCCAACGGAAACAAAGGCAGTCATGACTGGTGATTTACACTAGCACACTAGCGATATATAGAAATAACTGTCTATTTTTAAATATGGAGAAATGAACCAGTCTCTAGTGGAGTCTCTAGAAAATATGTTGGTATTTTCTCTAGAATAGAGAAAAGAAATGACACCACATAGAGTTTAGGAATATTTTATATAGATGAACAAATACGGCATTAAGGAATAAACATATTATCTTGAAAGATAAACATGCTCTCTTATAATGGATTCGTTCATTTCAATAAAAGACTCCTAAGGCTAATGGGTCTTTCATGTACCAGAGTATTTTCCCTAAACTACATGAAAAAGTAGAATAGGGTTTATTTTATCCTAGGATCATGGTTCCTTATAAAGGCAAGCCTCTATAGTTAATTACATCTTAGGAAGGGTATCTTCCTAAGAATACTCTCGATTAAAGAAATAAGTGGTTATTCCTAAAGACTACTAAGGTAGCTCACAAAGGATTGATTTTTGGAAAATTAATTGGGACGGGTCCAATTTGGAGATAGTCATTTTCAAGAGTTAAATTGGAAAGAGTATGAAATGCTTGATACTGGGATACCTAGTAGACATTTCAACTATCCTATGATTGGGCTTCAAATTTGGGATTTTAATTTTAGATTTTAAGTTATAATTTTCTTAGAAATCTAGAGCTTAGATTCTAGTAGCACAAGACTGCAGAAACACCTAGGGTTGAAGACTTATTCCTAAAAGGATGCTTTAGAACCTAGTCTATAGGTGCTTCTGACTCATGTTAGATGCTTGACCTTGTTCTATCCCTAGGAATCATTGGCAATTCTCCTCACTTGAGCGACTTAACCTATCACTAACTCTTCTGGACATACAACCTACCTAGAGAAGGCTACCAACTAACACCACCTAAGCACATTTTAAAACTATGAGGCTAAGTAATATGATTGCAAGATGGTTGGGATGTTGCATTTTTAGGAAAGAAATCTATAAACTTAGACTTACTCTCTAATCCCTAAGATCATGTAGGGTATGAAGATGACCTAATTAATGCATATTTTTTAGATTTTTATAATTTTTTTACTCAAGATTCATTTTAGCTCATAGGAATACAATTTATGCCTAATGCATGCAATTAGAAAAAAGATTATGGGCCAAATCAGAATAGAAGAAGGTGTACTTCCATCATAGGCTCTCAAAGGTCAAGCCTAAGTTCTCTAGCAAGGATGGAAGTCCTTCGTTAATCAAGAGTGAAACAATATGATTTATGCATGATGTTAAAACATCCAGCTAAGGGGTTGCTACATATTTTATCTTTCTTTAATACCTAGGCTTTCATATGAAGATTATGAGTTATATTTATTTTTATATTTTAATTGATTTAGTTGGGTAGAAAATTTAGTTTATCCTCTGAGCCTACGTCTAGGCATTCATCATAGCACAAACACAACACAGAAAGAAACCTAGAAAAAGAATGTTATTTCTATTGCACACCCAGAATAAATCAAGCTAAATTAAATTATATAAGAAAAAGGCCAATGCAGCCAGGTATGTACATCTCGAAAGAAAGAAAAATGGGCAGCCGAGTTCTGCCCTTGTACAACTCGGCCTAGAACTACAAGTTTAGATCTATGGGTCATCTTTCTAGGAAAGTCTCCTACTTCAAGGACATCCATTGGGCTCTAGAGGAGACAACCACACCATCTCCTAGTTGGGTTAGCTCCTGCTAATCCTAGACCCCATAGATCCTAACCTAATTTTAAGCTAAAATTTACATTTAAATTTTAAAAAAGAAATCTGCCTATAGATGTTGAAATACACACACAAAGCAATTTATATTTCACAAACATACGGGCTTAGCATTAGCTACTTGCCAAGCCCACCTGTCCTATGGATTATGTTAAGGGATTTTTAGCACCTGCAAGCAAACAATAATTTTATAATTTATTTATTACAATGATCCCTTTAACACAGTCCTCTATAGAAAATAGTGTTAAATCTTGAGAGAATGCCCTAACATCCAGTCTAACGAGCAAACAAACCTAAGCATCCAGTCTAAAGCAATGCACCACACAGACATGTGAAGCACAACATAACATATCACAGTAGATTAAATGAAAATCACAGAATGATATAACCTAGATCTAGAGTCTGTGACCAAAGTAATCTAGTGTGTGTAAAAGAGGGGTTTGTGTGGCAAGGCTTTGCTAGGCTCCTTTAAGTTCAAGTTTAAATTTGATGTTTGAATTTGTTTAATTTTTACCATTGGTTGGTTTCAATTCAAATGGTTTAATGATTTAATTTCCCTTTTTATGTTCATTTTATTTGGTTAAAGTAATATTTAAGTTTTCAAGAATGAGAAATAGAATGAATTTCATTTTTAGGTGAAACTCACTTTATTCCACATCATAAATCAGAAGTCTAACTAAGATCCCTAGGTATCTTAATTAATCTTTTTGATGTTATTTATGTTTGGATTAATTTTATGTTATTTTTATTTTTATATTTGATTTGAATTATTTCATTTGTTTGAATTATTTTGTTTGATTTGTTTCATTTTGAATTAATTTATATGGGTTTCATTTTATTTGGCATATGTTAATTTAAAGGGTTTAGATCAAAGTTTGATTTCATTCAATTTAACTTAAGTTATTAAATCATGGATTTGTAAGCTTAAGGTTCAAGTTCATTAATATGAATTAGTACCTTAGGTTAGTTTGGATTGGGTTAAATTTTAATTAATTTTAAGGTTTAAGTTAATTAATAGTTTTAATTTAGCAAGGTTTTATTTCATTATCTAAGGTTGAATTTGATCACTTTAATTGACTTAGGATATTTAGATAAGTTCCTTAATAGTTTTTTGATGTTTTATTGAAATTGATTTGAACTACCATTTAATTTAATGGATTAATTAATTTCCTTAACCTAATATTCGATTAACATTGACCTAAGGATTTAGAAATTTAATAACTCCTAATCCAGAGATTAATTAGGATTGAAAATTTTATGGCCTGTGGGGTTACATGCCAATTTCAAAATTTCAAAGTTTCATCTTGATTAGATCTGTTATTAAAAAGTAATTAGGGTTTTATTTATTTTATTAAAACCTAAATTAAGCTTAATTTATTGAGATTTAGCTAAGGGTTTTATTTTTCGTAAATTTTTAATTGAAATACCTTTCCAATGAGTGTTTATTCATAATTTTTAGTTAACTAGTTGATTTATTATAATTTAATTATTTTAAGGTTATTTAATTGAATTATTTAATTCATGTAATTACTTAATTAGATCAATTTAAGGATTTTTAGGTTTAATTGACTTTAAGTGATGTGTTAATGTTCACTGAAGTTCATTAGGGTGATTTAAGGTTGTTAGATTAAAATTCCCTAATTATTTCATTAAGGATTAATTAATTTGATTAATTTAAGGGTTAAGCATATGAAATTTCAATTTCCTTTGAATTCATAGAATTAAATCCTCAAAAATTCACCGAAAGTGTTTTATGCTTAATTTCATTTCCCCAAAGTTTCAAATTAATTGGATTATTAATTTGATAGTAATTTAGGTTTAATGTTTTTTAATTAAACCCAAATTAAGGGAAAAATACCTAATAAAAATTGGACATTTTAATTTCTATGAATTCCTCTCATCAAGATGAATCTATAAAGCTTTTATTTATAATTTTTTGATTTATATTTGATTTTCTGTGACTTTGTGAAGTTTCTTTAATTTTTAAATAATTTTAAAACTGCTATTTAACTAATTTTAACAGAATTAAGTGACGGGGACTGTGCAGGATCCGTGTACCGCATGGAACGCGCTTGCGTGGCATATCCCGCCATGTGGCATGTGCGGGTTGGTCTACGCGGAGCCCACGTGGCACCGCGTCAGCCCGCGCGATTACGCAGGATGACCTTGGACCATCCGATCGAAGATCAGACGGTCTGTATTGAAGATCGGACAGTCCGGATCGATCCTGCGGTTCCTTAAGGGAAAAAATTGATCTGGTCCACCTAAATCTAGAATGTTCAATCCAAATACATAGATCGAATGGTGGAGAGCTCGTCTTCTTCATTTCCTGTAGGAGCCGAGAACCGTCCAACTTATTTTGCTAATATCTTTTGATCTAGGCAATGAAATCACACGATTTCAATTGCTACACAATTGCTGAAGAAAATCTTATGATTCTATATTGTTGGATCAATTTAAAGATCACATTTCCTATGAAAATGATCAAAACTAAAAGCTTCAAGGAAAAAAAATATGTATGTTAATGGTGTACCTTTGTTCCTTTGCTTTCAAGCTGTGGGATCGATTCGTTTAGCTCGAAACTCCAATAATAGCTTGCATGCCAAAGGAATTGGATTCTCCTTTCTCAAATTGGTCTCTTGACGAAGCTTGGATCGGTCCAAATGGTGTTGGTCGTTCTCCTACTTGTCGGCGATTTAGGAGGTGGGGAATGGTTCGTTTCCTCTTCATTTTCACTGGAGAAGGTGATGGAAAGGTTGTTATTGCTTAAGGTGAGGTCTAAATATCTCCTTCCCCCTTGGCCGTGAGTTCCATCTTTATATTTTTCCTCCTTGGTTGACTTGGCTAATAACAAACTTTGGATGGTTTCTACCATGCTTATTCCTCATCCTCCACCTATTTCAAATGAAGAGGTGGAGGGGAAGAAGTTAGGCAAATGGCATTTTACTTTCTTCCCATTTTCCATTTTCTAATTCCCCTTTTTTATTTTGCTTTTATTATTTCCATGAAATATGGCATTATCATCTTATTTTGGACTAAAGTATGATATGCCCAAATCAATCTCAAATGGATTTGAGATTAGGTTTAATTCCATTTGAATTGGCTTAGAAAATTTGAGTCCAACCAAATACTTTGATTCAAAGTATTTGGATTTAACTTTAGCCTTTGAATTTTAAATTTTATTCTTTAAACCATAATGCAATTAATGGTCAATTGCATTATGATTTGATTAAACCATTTAATTTGAGTTGATTTTAAATTTAATTTCATTTTAGCCCATTTAGTTTAAATAGGTTAGGTATGATTCCAAATGAGTTCAAATGATCAATTTGATTCAAATGGAATGGTTTTGGATTCTTTCATTCATTTTCATTTAGTTTTAATTTGATTTATTTGAGTTAATCCAAATTGAAAGTTTGGGTTGATTCTACCTATACCAAATAAACTCATAAAGATTTTCTAGGACACCAAGTGAGGTGTCCTATGCTTTGAATTAGGAGATTCGTATTTGAGAATAGGAATTCCTAATTACTGATTTCAAATTGATGTTAACCTTATTCAAAAATGAGGTCAACATACCTTTTCAAAAAGCACAAATGAATATCTCCATTCAATATACTCAATTTATTGAATGAAGATTTCATTTTCAAATCAAAATCAACAATCATTTTTTTTAAAAATAAAATCAACAATCATCTTTTTAAAAATAAAGTCAACAATTATCTTTTCAAAATAAAATCAAATATCATCTTTTCAAAATAAAATCAACAATCATCTTTTCAAAATAAAATCGATAGTCATCTTTTCAAAAATAAAATGAACAATCATATTTCCAAAAAAGCACAAATAAACATCCTCATTCAATTTGTTGAATGAAGATTTCATTTTCAAAAATAAAATCAACAATCATCTTTTCAAAAATAAAATCCAAAATCATATTTTCCAAAAGCGCGAATGAACTTCCTCATTCAATTTATTGAATGAGGATTTCATTTGTAAAAATAAAATCAACAATCATCTTTTCAAAGATAAAACACCTTTGGATCCTTCATTTAGCATACCTAAATTTGCTAAGTGAAGATCCTCTTTTCGAAAAAATAATGAAAACATTAAAACATAAAATACACTTGGATATTTCATTTAGCATACCTAAATTTGCTAAGTACAGACCTCTTTTCAAACATCAAAACAAAACACATTTGGATTTCTTTAGCATACCTAAATTACTGAGAATCCTTTTTCAAAAATCATCAAAACAAAACACATTTGGATTTCTTTAGCATACCTAAATTTGCTAAGAATCCTCTTTTCAACTTCAAAATAAAATAGATTTGGATTTCCTTAGCATACTTAAATTTGCTAAGAATCCTCTTTTTAAAATCATCAAAACAAAACACATATGGATTTCTTTTATTTAGCATACCTAAATTTGCTAAGTAAAGAATCCTCTTTTCAAACATCAAAACAAAACACATTTGGATTTCTTTAGCATACCTAAATTTTCTAAGATTCCTCTTTTCAAAAATCATCAAAACAAAACACATTTGGATCGTTTATTTAGCATACCTAAATTTGCTAAGTAAAGAATCCTCTTTTCTAAAAATCAAAATAAAACACATTTGGATTTCTTTAGCATAGCTAAATTTGCTAAGTAAAGAATCCTCTTTTCAAAAATAAAAACAAAACACATTTGGATCCTTTATTTAGCATATCTAAATTTGCTAAGTAAAGAATTCTCTTTTCAAAAATCAAAATAAAACATATTTGGATCCTTTATTTAGCATACCTAAATTTGCCAAGTAAAGAATTCTATTCTAAAAAATCATCAAAAACAAAACACATTTTGATTTATTTTATTTAGCATACCTAAATTTGCTAATTAAGGAATTCTCTTTTCAAAAATCATCAAAAACAAAATACATTAGGATTTTTTATTTATCATACCCAAATTTGCTAAGTAAAGATCCTCTTTTCAAAAATAACAAAGCACTTGGATTCTTTATTTAGCATACCCAAATTTTCTAAGTAAATATTCTATTTTCAAATTCACACATAATTCACAAACAAGCAAACAAAAGAAGAAAATTATTTTTCAAACACCTCACTTAGCATACCCAAATTTGCTAAGTGAGTAAACTTCAAAATCACAAATCAAAACAAAATCAATTGACCCTTTACTTTAACATACTCAAATTTGTTAAATGAAGGGTTCCCAAACAATCAAAAATCAAATTCAAATATGAACTTATGGAAGCATCAATCTCTTCAAAGATATTTTTGAACCCGTTTTCAACATACACAAGTTTGTTGAAAATGGATTCTACATTAAAAAATCTCTTTTCCAATCAATTCAAAATCTCTTTTAAAATCCAAAGAGCCCCACTTAACATATTCAAATTGTTGAGTGTGGGATCAAAAATTCTAAAAGCAAATTAAAGCCAAAATCTGATCCATGTTTATTTTCTAACATTGCATACTTTCAACCAATTTCAATCAGTTTCAGTTCAGTTCAATTTAGTCTAATGGCAGCCTAGAAGTACGTGTTCACATTTTCTTTCTGGATGGATTTGGCCTTTGGATCAGGCCAGCCTCCCACAGTCTAACTTTTCCCACCTCATTCATTTTGGTCGAGGTTTCGAGGGGGCTATGGTCACTTGTGAGGGGACCACCCTCACAATAGTCAGCAGGAGTGTGGTGATTAGGTAGAAGCCTGTCATCCAGGTTGAGATGCCATCTGACTTAGAGTTTCTCTCACTGAAGAGGATGGCTGTGGCAGTCCCCACAGCAGTAGTAGTTTCAGTGCCAGTACACTCAGTGGTTCCCCTTTCTACCCCAGTATGGGCTAGCACCCACTCGTTGGCTTCCTCCAAGGGGAAGGCGACCCTATCTTAAGGGATAGTCTCCCTCACCTATGAGGTTGGGTCTAGTTCTCAAGCTTCCCCTCCTAGCAGGACTCAGTGCCTCAAGATCAAGAGGCATCTTGATCGTATAGCCAGGGAGTTAGAGGCAGTTTCGAAGCATACATCAGAGGAGTTACCTAGGATAGTGTCTCCTATTATCACAGAGAACAAGCTTCACACCCTCTCTAGTTCTGATGGAGAGGAAGACATTAGGAGGATCTCAGTTTCACATCTACCCATAGTTTATTTTGAGGCTCCTATCAGTGACAGGAGGTCGTATGCCAGCCTTAGATTAGTTCTATATCGAGTTGGTGGAGCTTATGAGTGATTAGAGTCCAGAGCTCAATTTGATTTATGTTCAGTCATCCCTCGCAGTGTGGGTAGACATATCAGACAAGAGAGGGCAAGGGAGGCCCGAGTATCAATACAGATTACTAACAGAGAGAGACATAGGTATGCTAGACAGTCGAAGGCCTCAACCCTCATTGAATTTCCTGATCGACGTGCTATCTACACTGATCATGCTGATAGAATTTTACTGATGGGCACTACCCACCATAGGAGAGGAGCTCCTACCTAGAGAGAGTCAGTGGTGCCTCCACCACACCACTCTACTTCACGCCCACCATCTCCAGTACATGTTCCATCATCTAGTGTTCTAGTAAAAGCCATGAAGGCTGGATCTGGGGAGAAGAGAGCCCCGCAGGTGATCTGGCTATGGATAAGAGATCCCATTCCCTCTACACCACCGACTGAGGTGAGGCCGAGCTCTCCTGCTTGACCTACTACCCTAGTTGTGGTGAAGAGGGAATGGTGACCTCAGAGCATTGTAGTTGTTCTATCACCACCACTACCATAGCAGAGTATGGAGATAGCAATAGTAGAGGGAGGAGGAGACAATTCAGTTGCCCCCATGGCCATAGATCCTTCTAAGAGTATTACTCCACCTAGATCCAGTGACAACTAGAAGCATCTTTATTCTAGTGAGCATAGCCCTCACAGGGTTAGCTCTCCAGTAGCAGTGGAGGTTAGATGTCTTTTTATTCATTACAGTGATCTTACTACCGGTCAGCCTCGATCTTTTGTACCTGTTTAGTTGGACCGATCCCTATATGACATTGTAGCTCAATATCTAGTGGAAAAGAAGGAGATCCTAGGATATGCCTGGTTTGATTTAGAGGATGAGAAGGTCAATTTTGATCCTAATGAAGATGATATGTTGGAGGATTTGGGGCATGGTATAAGGGTTCCCTCCTTCATGATTAGGTTTGGAAGTGCCGAAAGCAAGAAGATACAACCTACCCAACACCTTGAATTAAAGTAAAAGGATGAAAAATATGATGGGAAGAGGATTGAAGACTTGATAGCGATGTTTAAACAAGCCCGGTAGTGCATCATATTACGAAATAATGCCTTGGTGTGCATGTCTTGGATCAAGCCAAGACTTCACCTCCAATAGAGCGGGACCACCTTGGAAGGTAGTGGATACTACAGGATATTAAACTCAGGGTTGACTAGCAGGTGAGAGAAGTGTTGGCATAAGATTGAGGAGGATCATCAGTTCCAAAGGGTAGACCTTACCTAGAGGAATTCAATGCCATCTAGTATCATAAAGGTTTTGTGCCACATTCTTTCAAGAGCTTTGATGGCAGCGGGAACCCACAGCAGCACATAGTGCACTTCAGGGCTAGATGTCGGAACACTAGTGGCAATGATGCATTACTATTCCATCCTTTTGTCAGTAGTTTAGCAGGCATAGCCTTCAATTGGTATGCTGAACTTCCCAACAGTTCAGTGAAGACTTTTGCTGAGTTGGAGCAACTCTTCATTTAAAGGTTTGCTAGAGCTCAGCAAATGGTGACTGTAGGTGATCTCATTGTGGCTCAACAACACCCTGGTGAGTCCCTCATTAGTTATATTCTCAGATGGAATAAATTGAGTATGAAATGTGAACCGTAGTTGTCTGAGGAACATACCATCGAAATTTTACTAAAGAATATTCATGGCCTGATCACCTTCATGCTCAAAGGTTTTACCATTAAGACATTTGAGAAGCTGATCAACAAGGCGGCTAGCTTACAAGGAAAAGCCAAATAGTTGCCTTTCCTTGATCAATCAATAAATTTGAAGCCAGAGAAAGCTAATACGAAGAAGCTAAGGGTAGTGATAGTAGTAGACAAGGGGAAGTAGTCGGCTAGAGAGTAGTATGAGAAACCTCATGCTCCACAGCCATCACTTTCACCTACTATACCACCACTAAAGTCATCCTATAAGCCGCCATAGCAGCCTCCATGGCCTTCGTTGCCTCCTCCTCAGCCATATCCACATCAACAGTGGTACACATACCTACCGCCAGGTAGCTAACATCCACCTACTCTTTTGGATAAACTAAACAAACCTTATTCATTTAAGAGGAAAGTAATCAAGAAAATTATTAAGAATATCTTAAAGAAGCCTAATTTTCAGCTACCTGAGCTTAGAAGGTCGGAGGAAGTGAGCAAGATCAATAATCCTAACTTTTTCGCTTACCATCGCATGCTAGGCCATATTTTGGAGGATTGCTTTACATTTAAGGACTTGCTTGAGCATAGCTTCAAGATAGGCACCATATTTATCCCAAAGGATTACCTTATGGAACAACCATCCAGTTCCATTAGGGTAATCCTTGGGGATACCTACGATCTTCTCAAAACCAAAGAAGGTTGGAAGATCTCTTTATCCCAAACCTCAAAAAAGATTGTGTCAAAAATCAAGAAACTTTCCTTACAGGTGCCTGAGGTAGCTCGAACCTCCAACATCAAGGAAGGTTTGCAAGTTGCCAAAGATAACTTAGGGAAGGTAGGAGCTCAACAACAGCAGCCCATGCCAGACCGGGATAGCCATATAGCGCAACCACCGGCCGAGCCCAGCCTCCAATCCATAGTTGCAGCTACTACTTCAGCGAGCACCTCTACTTTAGCTAGTTCTTCCTCTAGTAGACATCTTGTATCAGTGGATGAGGGTATCAAATCCATCACCCCATTTACTTTACTAGATTACTTATATGTACCCCATTCAAAATCCAAGAAATCAAGGAATAAAGCTAGTTTGAATTATATCTATGTCACTTCTGATGGGTTGTCTAATTCTACTCTTATTGAAAACTCTCCAAGTCTAAATAATAATTATAACAACTTTGATCTTCCTCTTCTAATTAAGAGTTGGACTTTCCTTCTCTGAATACTATGGGTTCACCTCTTGAGTTAGACTTGGAATCATCTGATTCTGAGGGTCCTATGGGAGAAGCTATAGGTAAGCCTGACGAGCAGGTAGAATCTTCAACTAACCTGCCACAAGAGATCACCGAAGTCAACCTTCATAGTGGCAAGGTTGTACCTCCTAGGGTAGCACCTCAAGATAAGGGGAAATAATTCATTGGTTCAGATGATCGAGAAGCCCCTCCACAGGATGCTCCACTCATGAATATGCTTGTGGAGGATCAACCCAAAGTGGATTACAATGTCCTCTCTCACCTAAGAAAGTTGTTATCTAAGTTAAGCATATATGATGCCCTTGTCTTATCCAAAGAGATGAGGGAATCATTAATCAAGGCTCTTCTTAATCCAAAGATATGCTTAGCTCAGCTGACCACTATTGGAGAGGAGGCACATTATTCCAGAAAAGCCCAAGGAGTCACTTTAATAGATGAAGACCTTCTACTGGGGGACATGGAGCACAATCGTCCCCTCTACATTGCAGTGGACATGGGAAGATTCAAACTTTCCAAGGTTCTTGTCGATCCAGGTGCATCAGTGAACATAATGAGTCTAAAGACCCTTACCTATTTGAGGATCATTATCTCCACACTCCGAGGAGATCAGATGATGTTGAGAGGATTCAATGAATATGGTGAGAGGGCTTTAGGTTATATAGTGTTGCCTTTAGAAATAAGTGACTAAAAGACTGAAGCCAAGTTTTATATCATTGATTTGAATGCTTCATTCACTACTTTGCTCGGTAGGCCTTGGATACATCAGAACAAGATGATTCCATCCTCCCTTCATCAGTGCATCAAGTTCAAAAAGGATGTAATTGAATACTATGTCAAAGGTGATGAAAATCTATTTTCAGTCAAAGAGGTTGAGATATATGAAGATGCAACCTACTATCTTTGTCAAAATACTTTTTCTCATGAACTTGGTCAAAATTCAAATTTAAAAGAAAGGGAAAATAAAGAAAAAGAAAAAGAAAAAGAAAAATAAAAATAAAAGAAAAATAAAAATACAAGTGAACGAGAAAATGATATCAAAGAAGAAGTAGAGCCACATGTCACATTCCATGCACGGTTCATTCCATCATATGGACATGTGGGTAGGATGACTCAATCTCCCCTAGGCAGAGGTAGAGGTAGAAATAGAGGCAGTTCCAGAGGCAGAAGACCCCCTGGTTGGCCACCAGTCAATAGGGGTTATGTTCCAGTTCACAGGAGTACCCCTATTATTCACATATACTTAGAATCTAGCTCGGAGGATGAGTCTAATATAATTAGCATACCAGCCAACCCCTCTCAATGAGTTTCATTGGAGTTGACACTCAAGCCAGACAGTGATGAAGACCAGGCCTCCAAGCAAAGAACGAATGTATTCGAATCAAATTTATGTGAAACTATCAGACAGCAGTTAAGAACCGTAACTCTAACCTCACTTTCCTCTCAAAAAGTTGAAGGTTTAGTAGTTAAAGAAGCCCCTCAATTTTCTAGGGATGTCAAGCCAAAGAGATTCCTATTGGGATCATCATCATCAAGTCTAGAAATTGACGTAGGACTTGAGGATAATTCATATAAAGAATTAGTGGAATTACTTTTTGATTGGCACTCGCCTTGTGTTCTTAATCTTGCAAAGAAGAGTTTGATTCCTTATACATGGTCCAAGCAAAAGTCAGAGTACTTCGAGAAGCTATGGAACAACATAGGCAGGGATGCATAATCAAGATCAGGATTAGAATTCAGTACAGTGGGTTCAATCGATGATGATGATTACTGCTTAGTTGTCATCAATCATTTGGAGTCAGATAGGTTCTTCAACCACAGTAACTCTTATGAGGATGCGTGTTTAAAAACTTCAGATGATCTAAATGATCTTCAAATCAAAGATGCATTGCTAGAATTTGAAGAGGAGATCCATTCAATAATTGATAAGCTTAAAAAAATCAAACTCAGGGTGGAAAAAAATCCATGCTCGACATACAATAGTCCATTGCTAAATGAAGAAGAAACCAATGACTTAGTTAGGCTATTGATTGAGTTTAAGGACTACTTTGCATGGAGATATGATAAGATGCCCAGATTATCTTCTGACATAGCAGTTCACAAACTAGCAATATAATTTACGCAACTCATTAAGTCAAGTTTACCGATGCATAATCAATCCTCAAATTCATATATGCATTGATTTTAGGGACTTAAAAATAAGGCATGTCCTAAGGATGAGGTTCCTCTTCCTATACTATAATTAATGATGGACATCACCTCATCTCATGCAGTATTCTCCTTTATAGATGGATCATCTAGCTACAACCAAATCAAGATGGCCCCCGAGGATGAAAGAAACACTTCTTTTCAAACCCTGATCGTAATCTATTGTTATAAGGTCATGCCTTTCATCCTTAAAAATGTTGGTGCTACATACCAATGGGCCATGACTCAGATCTTCAATGAACTCATCCATCATCAGGTTGAGTGCTATGTTGATGATCTAGTAGTCAAAAGCAAAGAAAAGAAAGATCACCGCTTTAACTTTAGAGTAGTTTTTGATCGGCTAATACAATTTCTCCTCAAAATGAATCCCCTGAAGTGTGCATTTGGAGTTGCTTCAGGTAAGTTCCTTAGGTTTGTTGTCTGAGATCAGGGAATAGAGATAGATCTAGAAATGATCAAAGCTATCTTAGAAATCCCACCTCCCAAAAGTTTAACTAAACTCAGATCTTTCCAAGGGAGGTTGGCGTATCTAAGACGCATTATCTACAACCTATCAGGAATATTCAAGCCATTTTTAGCACTTATCAAAAAGGATGTCAAGTTTAAGTGGGATGACAAGTGCTAGCATGCCTTTGAAGATATCAAGCAGTATATGGTGAAGCCGCCAGTTCTAGTAGCCCCTATCCCAGGCAGGCCACTCATCCTCTACACTACTGCATTGGATGACTCCCTCGACACTTTGTTGGCCCAAGCCAATGAAGAAGAGAAGGAGAGTGCTCTCTACGTCTGATTCTTGCTGAAGCAAACAACCCAGCTATTGAGAAATATTACCTAGATTTAATCTTTGCATCGCAAAAGCTATCGCACTATATGCTTTCTCATAAGGTGAACTTATTTTCAAGAACTAATCCACTCTAGTATCTCATGACATGACCAACACTCTTCAGATGTTTGGCACATTGATCTATGATTCTCTTGCAGTTTGCTATCACATTCATACCCTTCCGTGTGGTGAAAGGACAAGCACTTGTAGATTTCTAAGTATCACACCCACTGCCTGCTGATTCCCCGCTTAGTGATGATCTCCCTGATGAACAAATCATGAACTTAGGGGAGGTTGACAACCGCCATTGGGAGATGTATTTTGATGGCGTGGCTTTCTTTCATAAAAGAGAAGAATCACAATCTACTCTTCCAGGAAAGATAGGGGTAGGAATAATTATCTTAACTCTAGACCGCAATGTAATGAGATTCTCATATTATCTCTCCAATCCATGCACCAACAATGAAGCTGAGTATGAGGCTTTGATTGTGAGTTAGCCATTATTGTGTCAAAAGCAACATCTATGGGACTCGGGTTGGTCATCAACCAGATTGTTGGGTCTTATAAGGTTCTAAAACCTAAGCTTCGTCATTCCTAGTTGTTGGCCCAGATCCCCAAGGTTACCATCTACAAGGTCCCTCGAGGAGAGAACGTAGTAGAAGATGCTTTGGCCAAACTTGCCAAAGATTTGACCTGTTTGGAAGATGAGTCCATTCCAATAAAGGTCCAAAACAGACAAGTCCTATCCCTTATTGATGTTGAACTCATCGAGAGACTTTCTCTTGAAGGGGAGGTTGTTGTTGCCAATAAGGACAAGGAGCTAGATTGAAGGCAACCGTTCATAGATTACTTGAACACTGGCAAACTACCTCAAGAGAAATCACAAGCCCATCATATGAAATAGAGAGCTCTCTCCTATGCTCTCGTGGATGACACCTTATACCGATGGTCTTTCGATCAAATGTGGTTACGTTGTTTGGACAAACACGAAGCCCATAGGATCTTGACGAGGTACATTCAGGTCTATGTAGAGCGTATCAATCTGGTTCAAAGGAGAAAGCAAAGATCAAGAGACTAGGATATTACTGGCCTTCGATGATCACATATTGCATGGATGTATCTAGGAGATGCCATCAGTGTCAAGTACATGGTGTGGTCCTACATCAACCACCCAACATTCTCCACCCTACATTGGCCTCATGGCCATTTAAATGTTGGGATACCAACATTGTGGGTCCTATCGATCCTCCTTCTTCCAAGGGTTTCTAGTACATCTTAGCTGCCACCGACTACTTTTCCAAGTGGGTGGAGGCGATCCCACTCAGAGAGGTAATAACTCAGCATGTGCTCCAATTTTTCAGAAACCATATCATATATAAGTTTGGGGTGCCTCAATGAATTATATCCAATAATGGTACTGCATTCAAGAGCACCAAGATCAACAGCTTCGCTAGAAGGCATGGTATAGATTGGAGATATTCCACCATCTACTTCCCCAGGGTGAATGGCTTAGTAGAAGCATTCAACAAAACTCTCATTCAAGAGCACCAAGATCAACAGCTTTGCTAGAAGGCCTAGTAGAAGTCTACTACGTGTTCTTTTTTGCATGACTATCGCAAATTGATGGGCAACCCAAGGTCAGGTTGACATGTTACCTTGCTAATGTGTCACTCCAGTGGTCTTTTATTCAGAAAAGATGTGAGTCCCTATGCTTTACACTGCAAACTGAAAGGCACTCCTTTGGTGGATAGTCTCTCGAGAAGCTACGAAATCCGAGATAGAGCAAATATAAGCTCTTTCTTAGTGTGATCCCTCATAAACCAACAAAATTCATTAAAAATAATTAAAAATAAATAAAAATAATATTGATTACCTTTGATGATTTATTAAAACTTAATTACTCCAGTCAGTTGATTTATTGCACAAGAAACCGATCACCCCAGTGGTTCCTTATTTAGGAAGATGTGAGTCCCCGTGCTTTCTTCTTAAACTTGATCACAAATTGAAAGGAAGTCCCTTTGGTTGGATAGTCCTATTATGTGGTTGGTAGACTATCTCCTTTGGATTGGTAAATCTGAGCTAGACCAAGGCCAACATGACCCCTAATCAGTCCAGTCTATCGTAAATTGATGAGATCCGTCAAAAATAATTAAAAAAATAAAATTAATTGTTGACTATCTTTGAGCTGATTAAGTCCCCCAGTGGCATTGACTCAATAATCAGCCCTAGGTTGGGCTCAATCAGTTGCCTCGCCAATGGATCACCCTAGTAACGGATCCTTACTTTGGAGGATGTAAGTTTACTACGCTTTCTTTCTAGTACAGCTGTTGCATACTGAAAGGCATTCCTTTAGTTGGATAGTCTTACTATGTGGTTGGTAGACTACCCATTTGGATTGATAAATCTGAGTAGACCAAGGCCTACATGGTCCCTACTCAATGCGATCCATCTCAAACCAATAGTGTCCATCTCAAAATAGAAAAAATTATGAATCTGAAACAAATTCAACACTCATCCCTTAGTGGAGTCAAAATAAACAAAACAAACTCAATCAACCTCCCTCAGTGGAGTCAAATAATCAAAATAATCAAACAATCAAATCAATAAAATCAATCAGCTTCTCCTTAGCGAGATGCAAATCTTTCTAGTTCCCCTAGTGGATCTCAAATTCTAGTCCCTCAGTGGATTTCAAAACCTCTTCTCCCTAGTGGATAACCTGAACTTGTTCCTCTAGTGGAGAGTTCACGTTTTCATCCCTAGTGGAGCACCAAATCCTAAATCAACAAATTAAATCAAATTTCTCCCCAGTAAGGCTCAAATTAAATCAAACCTCTCATCCCTTAGTGGATGACTTGAACCTATTTCCCTAGTGGAAGGTTCACATACTTAATCCCTAGTGGATCCCTCCTTCACTCTCTTATGTTGTTGACATGAGTAGAGTCACATTGCACTAAGCTCTTGATTCTACTCTGACTTCTATTAGTGCTTGCGATCATTCGGTGTTGTTGATCATCTCGGTCAACACCAATACGTGCGGTGTACCTTGTTAGTCACACCACACCTATTGGGTGCCCTTTGTTGACCTCATTTTTAGAATGAGCTCTCAACCTCTCCATCTTAGACATAGGGCTCCTCTTAGATGCTAAGAGTTCCTTAGCCTTAAGACACTTCTAGTGATTAAGTGAACACTTAACCTAACTTTAAAGACATAGAAGAGTTAGCCATAGGAATAGGTCATGCCTTAGGGGTATTAAGAAAACTTGTCTACCCTATAGCTTGAACCAAATCCTTACTTCCTTCCTTCAAGTCAAATTTCAAAACTCATATCAAACTCTAAATCCAAACCAACTTCAAACTCAAATCAATTCCAACTTAATTGATTTTCTTAAATTCAAATCAACTTCAAATTCAAATCCAAATCAACTTCAAACTCAAACCAATTCTAAATTAAATTTCAAATCAATTCTAACTTAATTGATTTTGTCAAACCTTAAATCAATTCCAATTGATTTTCTTAAATCATGAATTAATTTTAAATGATTGAAATCCATGATTGAATTCTAAAATTCAAAAATCTTTCTTAAGTCACTTTGATTTCATCTTATGGACTTAGCTCAAATCAAATTCAAATCATTTCAAACACAAGAGATTTTCTCAAAAAACCATTTATATTCTCATTTATAGTCACAACTATAAATGAAATATAAATTCAAATATCCAAAAATCAATTCAAAACTCAAATCCAAATCTAATCAAAATCCAACCTAAACCCTTTCAAGTCAAATTCTTGAACTTATCCAAATCAACCTCAAATCTATCCAAACCCATGTATTTTATTCATGATTCAATCAATCCATCAATCATGAAACCAAATATAAACAAAAACTTCAATCATCAAACCAAATCTAAACTCAAAACTCAAACCCAAATCAGACCCATGTTCATCCTTTGAACTTGAAATTGTCAAATGAATCAAAACCCATTTGACTCCAAACCACTTGCAAATGGATTTATATTTCAATCATAAGTCCATATGTGAGTTCAACCAAACTTGAATCAAGACTTGATCAAGTCAATTGACCCCTTTAGGCTCACTTGAACCAAAGTGACCTAAAGCACCCTTTTGAGCAAAATTCTAATTATACCCAAATTGGATTGGACTAAGCCCATCTAAGCTTCACATTGTGAGTAAAAATCATCATAAGATGATCAATCACTCAAATTAGGTCAAACCAAGTCAAACCTAGCCTTTGACCAAGTCAACACTTAACCCAAATGAAACCCAAACTAGCCAAAATACATCATAGGCCAAATTGATTGAAACCATAGATCAATACTAGTTTATGATCAATGTTTGAACTTGACCAAGTCATCATTTGAGCCTGACCTAGCCCAATTGGCCACTTGACCCAAGTTGACCCAACTTGACCTAAAAAGTCAAATTGGGTCAAATATTGATCTAAGCAAATCAATTGCAACCAATGGGTCAAGTTCATTCTAAATCACTTGTTGAACTTGACCAAAGGCTAAATTGGCCAACTAGACCCAACCTAGCCCAAATTGACCATGAACCCAACTTGACGTAAAAGGTCAAATCAAGCTAAAATCAAACCAACCAAAATTGATTGAAACTGAAGCTTGCAAAACATTTCAAATGACCAACCAAACCTAAACCAACCTATGGCCTAACCCAATTGGGTCAAATGGGTCAAATTGATCAACTTGACCCATTTGACCTAAGTGAACTCAAATGAATTAAAACCAAATACAAATCAAATTGAACCAAACCAATGATACCAAAATATTTTAAATGGTCATATGAACTTGACCCAACCCTTGGTTTGACCCAATTTGACCAATTGGCCAACTTGCCCAAGTTGATCCATTTTGACCCAAATGGGTCAACATGATCAAAATAATATCAAATCAACTCAAAATTATTTGAAATTTGGCCCAACACAATTTAAAAGTATTCCAAATCGGTCCAAATTGAAATCAATGCAAAATGACTATTTTACCCCTAGGTCAAAGGGTAACCTATGGCCAATTCCACTTGAAATTTGGTCTAATCCTTTTCATGGCCACTTGACATCCTCTTAGTGGTCCATTTGTACACCAAGGGATGTGGTGCACATGACCCAATGGGTTTGGGTCAGCCAAACCCAACCCAAAGCCAAAATCGACCACCCAATGGAAACTGAGCACATGGAATCACTCCCACACTCATTTTAGCACACGGGCAACTCCTCCATTACACGCTCCTACCAAAACTGAACCATGTGAAGCCCTTAATAACCTAACAAACCCATTCCATCTCATTAATTGATCCAAAATGGCAAAGGAGCTCACGGTCATCCAATCCAAGAAGGGCATATATACTCCCCCTATATTTATTTCAATTCACATCACTTGCATTCGATTGAACCCTAGGAACTTAGAGGAAGCATTGCCAAGCTCTCCCAAGCATTCCTAAGTTCAATTGAATTCTCCATTCTTGATTTTCCTTAAGCCAAAACTAGGGGAGGTGAGTGAGAGTTCCAACTTGGTTAATTTTCTATAGAAGTCTTATTCCTCTTGTAAGTACCATCAAGGCATCAAGTCAAGCTCATCCAAAGAAAATCCCAAGCAACCAAGCCATGAGAAGAGGGAGTTAGACCAAAGCTGCAATACATTGAAGATCACTTTAACTAATTAGAAGATCCACTCCATCTTAAGCCGTCAAACCTTCAACATGGCTTCATCTCCACTAGACGAACCTACCTCAACATTTGGAAGCACCGGTGATAGCCTCCAGCAAGGTATGCTTCAAAACTGAGCTTAAAAATATAATTCTTTGGTCCTTTGTGAAGGGAAGTGTAATCCTAATAGAATTCCAGCATTGGATGTTTTTTCTTTGCTCTTAGATGGTGTGTATTCTATTCTAGCTCAATCCGAGCTCAAGTGAGCTCTGATCAAGCCATGGAGGACGGATGGCCTCCGTCTCCTACAAGCGAGGGAAGGGATGAATCATGGACCATCTACCCCACATGTTTTGGATGGACGGTCATGATTAATCTAATTAGATATGATAATTAATCCTTTAGAAACCACGTGTTTAATCCTGACCATCCGATCTTTGATCAGACGATCCAAGGAGAAAATGTGTACCACCGCCGGCTGACACGACATGTGATTTGACTACTTAAAAATAACTAATCTTGCGAGACCACATGGAAAGTGCGCACTGCGTCAGCGATCCATGTTGCGCCGATGGGATTAGTTATATAGTTAGGGAATTTAATGACCTATTAATCATCAAAACTTCAAAAATACATAATTAAATGTAGAAAAATAAAAAAATATATAATTGAGGGCTCATTTTAAAGATAATTCAGTGAGGAATAATATAAAATTATTTCTAATTGATTTTGAATAGTGAATTTTCCTTAATAAGGGTTTATTTAAAATATTAATAACCTGAATTACTCCCTAATCATTTCATTAATTAATTCTAAACCTCTCAGGCATGTTTTGGGGGATGACCTCTGCCTCCCCTAATTTTCTTGGAATTTATTAATGAGTTAATTAGAGAAATCAATTAATGAATCTCTAATCACTCTCTTAATGTAATTAAGGGTAATTAAGCATGTGAACAGTGGTTTAATCATTTAATTTAGGTAATTAAACAATGTTTAAGTGAAGAGGAGGTTTATGGAATGAGTTTGGGATATTTTCCCTAAGTTATTCCCTAAAATCCCTTTCTTCCTTAATCCAAACCTAATTAAGGATTAATCCACTAATAATCTTTTTAATTAGCTTAATCAAAATTTTAAAATTAATCTAAACTTAATCAATTCTTGGGGAGATCCTTAGGTGTTCAAAAGCCTAAGGTAAGCTTAAGGAAATCAAATCCAACCTACATGTGTGGGAAGGGTTATGAAAGTACTTAATTAAACCCTTTAGCTTAATTAATCAATAATTGTGAGCCAATTATATTAGGCCCCTTTCTTTCCTAGGTGCATCACTAATTTAAATTTAATGTGGTTGAATATCATTTGTTGGTTCATAATTGTTAGGTTAATTATGTTAAGGTGGTGTAGGTAAGGGGTAATTAATGGACTTAATGTACACCTTAACCTAAGCAAAATAAAAAATCAATACTAATGGCTCTAAAAATTAAAATAAAATAACACACACATGTGGGAGATGGGTTAGGAGCAGCAAACCTTTTCACATTTTCTAAAATCAAATCAAACTTAAAATTAAAATAAAATTTCCTTAAACAACTTGATTCACTTTAAATGATCTTATTCTATAGGATTGTCTTTAGGAATTAATTAGGGTGAGTGAAGTTATATGCTTACATCACTTTATTTCTGTCCTAGCATGCTAGATATTGTATGTCATATGAAATCATGCATTCATACTTTTTGAAAAATTAAATTAAAATGAAATGTTTTCTTTATGTAAAATTGCATGTTTTGGCTAAAGTAAGAATATGAATGGCTATTATCACTATTAAATCTAAAATTATTTTTAAAACCTATAAATCAAAGATTACAAATGAAAGGTATGCTACTTATAATTACTTATAAGCTTGCATATGAGTATAACATAAGATGTGCATTATGTGTCTTTTCCTTCTCTTCTCTTTTAACATACTTTTGAATAGGATTTGCAAAGTGTATAGTTCATTTGAAAAGAACACAACACTTGCTTAAATCTATCCCTATTCATTCCTATGTTATCATTTAAGAGGGATTTTCACATTTACACATGTAAACTACATAACCAAATTAAACATAAAAATCTTTTGTATGACTCTTTTTCCATTCATTTATTTTTGTACATGCACATGTATTTAAGAAAAGTGGTATATTAATCTGGTCATCCTGGGGTTACGAGACTTTAAGTAGCCTAAAGAAGGTCTTGTACCTTATACCCTTGGTGTAGAAAATAATGGTGCCGTACTCACTTATGTCTTTCATACATGTAAATTTGCATTTGATTAATGGATAAAAGAGTTCTTCTTTTCTACTTAACAAAATCATGCATCATGAAGCATCCAAAATTCCTTAAGCAACATCCCTTAGCATTCATCATTAAGGTGTGCTAAATATTTGTATTGCATGTATAGATATGTTTAGGATTTATTCATATGCATGATACACATGTTGGAAAGAAATAAAGTGTTGTGTGTTTTGTAATTGTAATTCACTTTAATTAATCTTAAAATGTCTTTCTTATTTGAATGGGTTTATTTAGAGCAAATCTAAACTTAGGATTAATTAAAATACATAATACAACATTCACTAAACAAAAATCATTAATGAATCTACCTTAAAAATTACTTAAGGTAGGGAGGAAAGAGAAGTTCTATTCTCTTTTTCTCTCTTTGCAACACTTAGTAATTAAGTGTAAATTCATTTGAACCAAAACAAATCATTAAATGAAATTAACAAATCAACTAAATCACTTAAAATAAACCACCCTCTAAGTTGAACCCTTTCATACTTAGGAAATTCTAACCTTAAAGCCTAGCTAAGACATACCACACAAGCCTTAAATGGCACACACATTAGGCTAAGTCACCATTTCTAGTCCTATGTTAGGGCGGTGCATGGTTTGATGCTGATTTTATTTTTGATGTAATGTTTTAGTTCAGATGTTGTGTATGTGCATAGACTGAATGGTAGGATGATCTTAGTCTAATCATCTCTGTAGGGATTGTGCTTAAGGGGTAATAAAAATATAAATGCTTTGTATGTTGCTTATACCCCTAAGCATAATCCAAAATAGGCCAGGTGGACTTGGTTACCCATGTGTGGGGTGCTAAGTCCAATTTATTCATATACATGCTTGGGATGTGTGGTGTGTTTAGCTAATCTCTATTTTGCATATTTTAGTTAGATTTACTTTTCCCATTTTCATGTAATTTTGCAATTAGGATTTGGAATGAATGTTATGGAGGATTAGGATAAAGATTGGTCATAAGACTATGTCTTATGCACCATGTGAAGCCTTTGGAGTAGCCACATTCCAACCAACCAAAGGAAGAAAGAAGAAAGAAGAAATGTAGAATGAAGACCCCCATAACATGAATTCCTTTTTGATTGTAATTAATTAATTTATAATACGGGTTGTATAAAGGTAGATCTCAGCTACCCAATTTCTTTTTGGGTTTATGCAGCGGAGCTCGATCATAAAAGGCCTTTTATTCTTTTGTGCTAGCTTTATAAATTATTTGATGTTTGTTTAGCTTGTGCATTAAAATGGCAAGTTTTCCTAGTTTTTTTCTTGGTTTGATGAATGGCCTAGATGCGATTAGGCTCTTAAGAAAAAATAAATTTTCTATCAAATTAGTCAACTCAAAACTAAAAATTAATAACTCATAACCTCACCTAAATCCTAGGTTATAAAACAAGATAAAATATTTAGCAACCCCTTAGCTGGATGTTGTATATTTCCATATCATGCATAAAAAGCATCTTGCTTCACTCTTGCTTATGGAGGGCTTCCACCTTTGCTAGGGAACTTAGCTTAAACTTTGAGATCCATGGTGGAAACACACCTTCTTCTTGCTAATTTTGGCCTATAATCTAATTTCTCATGCATTAGGCATATGAATCCCATTGCCCGTGTCAAATTAATTATCCAAAAATGAAAATAAAACATAAAAAAATTTGCATTTGATTTAAGTCATTAATCATGCACTATATGATCTAGTCTCTTAGGGAGTGTGTTTAAGGACTTAGTCTCTTTCTAAATAAAGAATAGTCTAGCTATCTTGCAAAAGCATATGACCTTCTTACATGTATTTAAAATTGTAGGAGGAGTTAGTTGGCAGCCACCCCCAGGTGATTGTAAGTCCAACAATCGGGTGGTTTATCCTTTCTTATGGAGGTAAGCCAAATACCCCTTTTCTCCTTAGATTTAGGTCATGCCTTTGCTCTCATCAAAGCTCCCTAGATTTAGGTTCAGAGGTTGCTACTTCTCTTTGTGGGCTATAAGCATAAATCCTCACCTCTTAGGCATTTCCATGATCATGTGCTCTGAAATTGTATGTCCTAGATTTCTAATAAAAATTCAACTCAAACAAATAAATTACTTCAATTTCAAAAATATAAAGCCCAACCATAGGATAGTTTGGGATGTTTACTAGGCTTCCTAGTATCATAAGCATCCCCTACTTATTTTCCTTTGGTTTCGATAATAACTCCCTCTTCTTGATCAATCCCACTTGATCTTCTAAAAATAAACCAATTTGTTGATAGTCCCACCTTTGAAATCTTTGGAGACAATGATCATTTATCTTAATCGAAAGTATTCCTAAGGAATCCTATTCCTTAGGATGTAATTAATTATGGGGGCTTGCCTCCATAGGGAACTTAACAAACCTGGTTTAAAATAAATCCTATTTTACTTTTCCATGTAAAGTAGGAGAAGAATCTCTTGTACATCCGAAGACCCATAGTCCTTAGGAGTCCTTAATAAGGTGATTAAGTCTATTGTATAATGGTGACTTCTGTCTCTCGAGATAGTACATCATTCCTCAATGTCATACCCGATCAGCCTAATAAGAACATCTATGGATCTACGTGGTGTTTAACACAAGGAAGTTGTTATTTTTGTTCTTCATTTATTTTTCTCAGAAGATAGATGAATATTAAAAATTTCACCACACCAGTAGGTTCACAAAGTTTAGAGTCTCGCCCAGCCTTCAAGATAACATAACCCTAAAATAGAATTTTCTATTCCCTCCACCCCGTAGGTGACCTTCCCCTTGATCAACATCTTTTTGTTCTTAGGGTATTGAACATGAACCATCAACCAGTGAGTGGAGTTTATGAAAAGAGTCATGGGAATGAGAGCTTTCAATATGTGAGCCATATAATTTTGGTTTTTCCTTGAAGTCATTCCTGCTCTTAACTTACACCTACTCAGAACTCTTAAGAACCTTACCCTCCCATAGGTACTAAACCTACTAAAACACCTATTTTCACATGAAGAAACTCATTCTTCTCTAGCACCTTTGGTGACTAGATCTCCTACCATATATCTTTGATCGGTAAAGCACCTAGCGCCTTTAGTGTATGATTCGACTCCACTTCCTTTTTTCTCTTTGCTCCTCCTACTACTTGCATCACAAAAGGACTATTCCACTACTGGGGTAAGAGAACCCAGTTTTTGTAGATAGGACTTGACCGGGTAAGATGCAGAACTTTCTGGGTCTTTATCATGTCGGGTATATCTGCTTTGGATTTCTTGCTAAAAGAATGCTTGCTGTTAGCTTTCAGTCAAGTGTCTTTGAATGTGAATGTCCATATCTAACTCATTTAATATATGGGGATTTAGAGACAATCTAATATTGAGTTAGTTAGGTCCCCAGAAAAGATCTATATATTCCCAATCATAATTGCTCGGCCAAAAACTCTTTTTAGGAGCTAGTTATCCCATTAGTTCTCTATTTAGCTTCTTCTTCCTATCATAGTTATCTTGATGTGAGAAATGGTCCTCCTTTGTTCCAAGATCTAATATTGAGAAACTCCTGCTCATGGTGAACTTCTCATATACATACTAATATGATCGCTACCTGGTCATCCCACTACACACCATCAAGCAACTACTACTGGAAGCTATTAACTCGATGTTCTCTCTTTCACTTTTACCTCTATTTATTGGGTTCCCATGTAGTTTTTCTTATATAGGAGGCTCAATCAGAGCTGGTGATTATCTTTTACCACTTTAATCAATGTATAAAGCTTAGTTCTCTAGCTACCTTAGCGCATCAACTACTTGGCTCAGGGGCTACAAAAAGAATTGATTCTATACCATCCTCATTCCCCTTTTCTTTCGAAGAAATCAAACTATAACCTTTTATTTTAGGTTTCACCTTGACGTCTCCCAAGTTTGGTTTATTTTACATCAAGATCCTGTGCTATCTTATAGGCTCATACTTCCTTGATCTTAGCAGCGATATGCCATCAAGCAGTTCTAATCCTTTCTAGCCTACCTTTATCGCTTCACACTTCAATCGACTACTTTGAATTGAAAGTCCTTTGCAGTACCTTTCTTGCTTTTGAATCTTGGATTTGTGTAAGATTATTTGGAAGTGTGAACGATGCCTCGATAACTACCACATTGAAATGGATCAAATCTTGAGGCCCGATCACAAGGTCAATAAAAAGGACTCCACTCAACCCTCCATGTTGATGAAGGTTGGATTCTCTATGTAATGTAAGTTAGCTTTCATTTTAGCTTCATGGGTTGATGTAAGTAGAGAAAGAATAATTTGCAACCTTCTTTGAGCTCCACTCTGGAATGCTCCATAGTGACTTCAAGAGAAAGAAGAAAAATCTCTAAAGCAGCTCAAATCCATTTTGAGGTTTTGCTTGAAAGGAAGCTTCATCCTCATTCTTTGGAGCAGCATCTATCTAAGGTTGCTTCTTCCTTATCTTGAGATAGAGTCTGTCATTAGGGACCCAACATTGTATGGGGGCTCTTTGTGTAACCAATTATGTCTATTAGTAAGTTAAGTAAGCTTAGTCAGTAAGCAGTGGGGTCGGGCATCTTTCTCAGATATTTATGTGGGCATAGAAAGAAAGATGATCTGTCAATGAAAAATAGGGAAAGAATCTCATGTTCTGCTAAAATGCTAATTCATACAGAGTAGAGCTTGATACAATTGACTAGTATACCATTTTTTCTTCTAGCTAGGACTTTATTTTCAATGTATGCAACATAGGGGAAGTCATGTGCAATGCAATGAGAAATGAAAGCAAGCATGATGTGGAGAGGTTGGCATTTACCTTGGAAAATTAGAAAGTTACCTCATGGGGAGTTAGCTAAGCCCATGAATGATATAAAGACTATAGTTGTTTTAGCTTTACCCACGTTAGTGGCCTATTTGTATGCTGGTCTTAGCAAATTGGGATATTTTGGGAAAGACATTCAACTAATTTGAACAATTCATATTCTAAAAAGTTTCGCAAAACCTTTCTCTCTTAGTTTTTGACTTTTCAGGAATATATTGGTTGATGAATTAGTGGTTGTTGATCTTGTTTCCTTAGTGCCTTCAGTAGTTCCTATACCTATCATGTTTCTTGGTTTATTCATAAGTGGTATTGAAGCTCTACTTCTTATAACAATGGCTACAGCTTATATATGTGAATCCCTGAAGGGTCATCATTGACTCACTTTTGAAATAGTCTTTTTTGAAGCTTATCACAGTTCAAGCAATGCGGGGAGTTCAATATAATCAACTGGGTTGGAGAAGAAAATGCAAATAGTTACATGTATGTATATATGAATAAGCAATCATTTTTCTCTCCGTCAAACTGTAATTCTCAGCACTCTGGCAAAATTCATTACCTTGGTGGAGGCACATCTCCTTTGCCTTCTACTATGGACATTTTGGCTGGTTCTCCTTTTTGGCTACTTTGTTGGTTCTCGACTTCTCCTTTAATGTGTTATTACTAATCATGGCTTCGGTCTTTGCTTCCCTGTGGGGGAATCCTGACATTTCGACTGCTCCCGTAAATTTTTTTGACTCCCAAAGGGTCTCTGGCTTAATTCTTTCATTGGCTTCTAAATTATTCAAGGATGTTCTTGCTGGTAAGGCGAACTATGCTGGTGACTCTCTTGACCTAATCTCTACCTCTTTCCGAGGTGTTCCAATAATAATGTGTTCTGATTCGATTATAGAAAGGCTTGTAGAACCTTTTGAAGTCACGTTGGTGGGTAAAGTTTCTTTGCACCATCCTACTATGGAGAATATTCGATCATTTTTCATAGTTGAAACTTTCTGGCATTTTCTCTATCGGTTTGATCGATTCATGGAATGTCTTGATTCAACTTTCAAATGATTTAGATTATTCTAGGATTTTCTCTCGATGCTCGTATTTTGTTTTCAATTATCAGATGTGATTGTTGAAATGGATGCCTCATTTTGATATTAAGGAGGAATCTCCAATAGTTCCAGTATGGATCTCTCTGCCCAATCTGCATGTTCATTCCATTAATCATGAGTTTCTTTTTGCTATGGGTGCACTGTTTGGTCATCCTCTTCAAGTTGATCAAGCGACTGCTTCTAATTCTAGGCCTTCTATTGCTTGAATCCTAGTCGAGTTGGATATAACCAAAAAATTTCCTAAAAAAATTTGTCTAGGATAAGAGAGATATGAATATTTACAAAAGTGGATTTTGAAAATTTTCCTATATTTTGTTCCCATTGAAAAATTCACGGTCATTAGTTTTCGGATTATTTTGTGGTTCATCCTCACCTTAAGAAATCCAAATATGTGCATATTAATCTGGTTCCTAATCTCAAGGTGCCTTTGGCTAACCCTCAAAAATCTATTCTCATGGATAATTCATTACCTGAAGTTGAGGCTTTTTGCATTGATCCTAGCATTTCTTCTTCAAACAAGGCTATGGATATTCAGCCTGATCAGCTTCTGGATGTCACTCTTGTGCATAAGGATGCTTTACCTTCTAATGAACCTATACATTTGCATCACACTGATATTGGTATTAATATGGACAATAATATGTTTTCAAAACTTGTGGATGATGATCCAATTTCAAATGATTTCATTCTTGTTTCTTTACCACCTTTAATAAAAGAACATGAGATCCCTCATGAGGGTTCAATTGGTGAGATTACTAAGGATAAAGGTTACAATTCTGATTTGGGCATTGGTAATTTAAATAGTTCTAATCCTACTTCTGCTTCTTCATCTAATGTTGCACTAATTTCTAACTCGGTTGTGCAAAATAATAATGATTTAGACTAAGGTGAAGTGCCTTGTAATGAAGTTTTAAAGATGCAACCTTATCCCAAGCATATCTCTGAACAATCTTTATCTGATGGTGATGTTATAGATATGACTAATAAATTTTAAATGATTTTTAGAAAGAAAAATAAAACTCCTAAATCTAAACCTTCTAACTTTTCCAGAGTTACTAGATATGGCTCTTCTGCCCAAAAATAAATGGTTTCTTTCTTAATTTGGAATGTGTGAGGGATTGATACACTCTCTATTAGAAATAGAATTAGAAATTTAGTTTATTCTCATAATATTTCCTTTTTGGCTTTATTAGAACCTTTTATCCTTCCTTCTAATATTTCTTCTGTTACTAGAATGATTGGTTTTGGTAATTACTTTGCTAATTCGAGCAATAAAATTTGGATTTTTTAGAATAGTCCTTTTATTTTGCAAGTTTTGGATGATTTTTTCCAGGTTGTGAATGTTAAGATTACTCTTGATAATTGGTTTTTTTGTTCATTTGTTTATGCTGCTTATAATTGATACGGTAGATGATTTCTTTGGGATGATCTTATTAATTTTTCTTCTTCTATTAATGCTCCTTGGTTTGTGGGTGGAGATTTTAATATTATCTCCTCTTCTTCTGAATGGGTTGGTGGTAATGCTCTAAATTTATTTTCAATGGAAGATTTTAATAACATTATCTTTGATTGTCATCTTATGGATATTGGCTTTAGTGGGTCTTGGAATAATTACAGACTTTGGCAAAGGCTTGATCGAGTTCTTTTAAATCATTTTTGGATTAATATTCTTCCTAGTACTTCTATGGAGCACTTAAGCATAACCCTGTCAGACCATTCTCCCTTACTTATCTATGTGAATTTGAATGCTACTAAACCCTCCTCTTCTATCCCCTTTCATTTTCAAAATATGTGGCTAGTGGATGAGAGATTTTTTGATGTTGTTGCTAATAATTGGGGTGAACCTCTCCATCTCGATGATTCTGTCTTTGGGATGAGGAGATTATGGTTCAAATAAAAAATACTGGTGGAATAAATATTATTTTAAAAACCTTTTTGTCAATATCAAAGCTATGGAGAATGAGGTTATAGTTTTGGAAGATGTTGTTGTTAATGACCCTTCTAAATTCATTTATTGGCTCAGGCTAAAAATAGGTTAACATGTTATCAAGATATGGAAGAGACCTATTGGCAGCTAAAAGCCTCTATGAAATGGATTTTTGATGGTGATCATAATACTAAATAATTTCATTCTATGGTTAAAAAGAAAAAAAAAGGTTTTAAATCATATTCATAAAATTAAAACTTATGATGGTGTTTGGTGTTAGGATAACAAGGAGCTTACTGATTCTACTGCCTCTTTTTTTTTAAAGAGCTTCTCAATAAAAATATTGCTTATGATGATATTTCTTGGCCTAAAGTTATCCCTAATCTCATTTCTGATGAAGGTAGCAAGATGCTTTCTTCCTTACCTTCGAAATCTAAAATTGATGTCATTTTGCAAAGTATGAATACTGACTCTGTGGCTGGCCTAGATGGTTACAGTACTCTCTTTTTCCAAAAATGTTGGTGTATCATTAAAGAGGACTTGGTTGAAGCTATTCTTGATTTCTTTAAGGGTGGTACTCTCCCCAAATACTTTGCTAGCACCTCCATAGTTTTAATTCCTAAAAAGACAATCCTGAAATTTTGAGTGATTTTAGACCGATTAGCCTTTTTTTTTTAATAAACTTATTTCTAAAATTTTGGCTAAAAGGTTGGGTATTTTGCTACCTAAAATTATCTCCCCCAATCAAATCAGGTTTGTTAAAGGGAGATCCATCTCTGATAATGTTCTTTTAGCCCAAGAGTTAGTCCATGATTTAAATGCCAAAGTTCATAGTGGAAATCTATTTTTTAAGCTTGACATTTCCAAAGCTTATGAAAATATTGGTTGGGTTTTCCTTTATCGAATCTTGGCTTTATTTGGATTTCTAATAAATTTCTTGCTTTAGTTAAGAATGGGATTGGGAATTCTTATTTTTCATTCATTTCAATGGTGAAGTTCATGGGTTCTTCTCTTCCTCTCATGGTCTTAAGCAAGGGGACCCTCTCACTCCTGGCTTTTTCATTATTGCTATGGAATATCTTTCTAGATGTCTTGAGTAGATGTTTAGTAATATTCCTAACATTTATTTTAGAACTCGTGGTGGGTTACCCATTCCTCACCTCAATTTTTCTGATGATTTTATTATATTATATAATGGTTCTACTATTTATATTAAAAAAACTGTGTAAGTTCTAAACTCTCTTTGGTAGGGAAAGTGGCTTGAATATTAATCTTGAAAAAAGTTGTTTTATTGCTAGCTCTTCTATTTCCTTGCCTAGGATCAATGTTATTAAGAATATTATGAGTTTTTTTGCATTAAATTCCCCCTATTAAGTATTTGGGGACTTCTTTATATCAAGGAACTAAAAGATCTTTCTTATTTGATGAAGTCATACAAAACATAAATAAGAAATTCTCCTCTTGGGAGTTTCATTTACTTTCCTCTGGTGCTAGACATATCTTGATCAAAAGTACTCTTTGCTCTCTATCTATGTATCTCTTGTCTACTATTGTTCCCACCTAGTCCATTATTAAAAGAATCAATAGACTTATTAATAAATTTTTTTGGGGTTCTAACTCTTCTTCCAAAAGGTTACACTAGACTAGTTGGCAGAACTGTTGTGGTACTTATAATGAAGGTGGTTTGGGTTGCAAAACATTAGAGGATTATATTAATTATTTTTCTTATAAATTGTGGTGGAATTTTAGAAATAATCGAAGTTATAGGTCTAAGTTTATGCGTGCTAAATATTGTCAGGGCAAACATCCCCTCATGTGTGCTTTCAAATATGGGGATTCTCCTATGTGGAGAAGATTTTGTAGTATCAAATGGCATGCTGAGAACCTTATTTCTTCAGGTGTCAAGTCTGGTTCCTCTTTCTTTTGGCAAGATAATTGGCTGGGGCCAGGTTCTATTAACTCCTTGCTCAATACACATTCCATTGTGAAGCTTAAGATTAATCAATTAATTTCTCACAATAAATGGGATGTGGTTAAATACCCTTGTTCCTAAGGTGATAGTTGACAAAATCATTAACATTTGCCCTTTCCCTAATGAACTCGACCAAATTCTCTTTGAAAACTCCTCTTCTGGAGATTTTATCTTTAAGGATTTTTGGCATTTCATTAGATTTAAACTTCAAGAGTCCTTGGTTTTTACTAAAATCTGGAATTATTCTGTTCCCACTTCAATCTCGATTTTAACTTGGCACATTCTGAAGCATTATATTCCTGTCGATGCTACTCTTCTGAAAAAAGGTTTTCATCTCCCCTCTAAATGCTACTATTGCCATCATATTGAAACAGTGGATCAGGTTTTTGTGAATGGCACTATTGCTGCTCGAGTATGGAATTGGTATGATAATATTTTTAACTCTCTCCATTCGAATGGTTCTTTTTCTATTTTGCAACTTCTTGAAGCTTGATTTTCTCATACTTTTAAGGGTCATGTTAAAATTTTTTTAGCTACTACCATTCTTTGGTATATTTGGATGGAGAGAAATGATGCTAAGCATCATAGTATTCCTATGAACTATCATCGTATTATTGCTAGAACAAAATATAAAATTATGTCTCTTTTCAAAGCTAATCTGCTTACTTACAATAGTTTATATATTGGATTAAACCTAATTCTCAATTCATTAAGGTCAACACTGATGGCTCAATATCTAATGGTTATTATGATTGTGGTGGGATTTTGAGAGATTATAGCGAGAAAGTTATCTCTACGTTTGCTGCCCCTTTAGAGCCTTGTTCAGTGTTATTTGCTAAGCTTAAAAGTTTTTATCATGGTATCTCTATTTGTTTACAACTTAGTTTTTATAAGATCTAGTTTGAAGTTGATGCCCTCCTCCTTTTACACTTACTCAATTCTGATGCTCATGGTAATGTTGAAATGTTTTATGTTCTTAATCACACTAGGAGGCTTCTTGCTAAATTAGAGTTTTAAATTTCTCATATCTATAGGGAAGCCAATTCCTATGCTGACTTTCTTGCCAATTTGGGATCCAAGTCTTCTTCTATGCAAATGTTTTCTTAGGATGACATCCCTTTCCTTTTAAAAGGTATGTTGAATCTTGATAAAATGGGTTTACCTTTTGTTAGAAGCTTTTAATCTTCTCTCCTCATGTGGGGCTTTGGCATACCATTTGCTATTGGTTCTGATTCTAATTATTTATGGATTTACGTTGTGGTGGTTTGGTCTTTATTTATTCCTTCTCCTCATTCTTTTTCTTTTTTTTTCTGGTTGGTTTCATCCCATTCTTTGGAAGGATTGTGACTATTTTTCCAGTTTTTGATTTTTTTTATGTTTTTCCTTTTTTCTGGTTTGCTTTCTTTCCCATCTAGTAGTGGTTTTGGCTGCAGGTGGTGTGGTTGGACCTCTATGTAGCTTTTTATTTTTGCTCAGAAT
This sequence comes from Cymbidium sinense, assembly GCA_021442155.1. Classification (NCBI taxonomy): domain Eukaryota; kingdom Viridiplantae; phylum Streptophyta; class Magnoliopsida; order Asparagales; family Orchidaceae; genus Cymbidium; species Cymbidium sinense. The sequence goes on along the minus strand of CM038218.1, from coordinate 76,465,816 downwards.
TCTCGGTTTGGTTTTTTCATGTGGTTTCCTAGATTGAGGTCTTTTCTTTTTCTGGGTGCTGCTCTTGCTACCATTGTGTCCTTCTGGTTTTGGTGGGTTGGTTTGTATCCTTATTGTTGGTTGTTTGGATTGGTTTCTCCTATTCTTTTTGGATGTTATTTCTCTCTTGAGTCCTTTTATTCCCTTTTGTTCCTGCCATTCTATGTATTGTTTGGGGTTTGGCCATCTGGGTTAGGTTTTGCTTTTTGGATTGTGGTTGTTGCCAGTAGTGGTGTTGTGGTTTTTCTCCTGCAGCTTTGATGACTTTTGTGCCCTTTTGGGCTCATTGTTCTATGCCTCTGGTTATGGTTTGGAGAATTATTTTCCTGCACTAGTTGAGTGGTGTTTTGGCTGCTTCCCTTTCTTCTTTTTTGGTTTTTACATGCTGGACTTTTTTCTTCTGGATTGTGGCTGATTCTTTACCCTTTCTGGTTTGTTGGATTCCTTACCTCCTATCATCCTTGATGTTAATCTTATTGTTAAGTTGGATAATATTTGGTGGCTTTGGTGGTGCTCCCTATAGCCTAATACTTTACTGATGGGGCTCCTCCTTGTCTATTATACTAAGCTTAATATATTTAACTGCTTGGGTCTTTGTGGCTATATTTTTAGGTTGAAGTCTTATGCAGGTTTCTGTGATGATCATCTTTGGATAAGGTGCTACAACAAGTATGCTGGCAATGATGGCCATGATGTGTTCCACTTCCTCTTTTGGCTGGTAGTGTTATATGTAATTGTAACCCTTCACTCGAAGTCTGGATGCTTACATATGGTGCTACTCCTTAAGACATTTATAATTAAGCCGGAGCCTTTTCTTCATCCTTTGTCTTCTATCTGCTCTTATTTTCTATGCTTATTTAATTATATCATTATCTATACTAATCACTTTTCTAGCTTCTTGCAGATCTCTGGTTTAGGTTGGGAGACTTTTACTGTTGGATTGGGCTAGTTTCATAAGATCTCTGGTACAGGCTGAGAGGCTTTTGTTGTTAGAGTATGCTAGTTACAAAAGGAGTAGAGGAAGATTTTGATGAATTCAAGAAATTATTTATGTTGATCTTTATTTCCTTTTTTATTAGCTTTTTGTTATTATTGATTGTATTAGCTAGGGGGCTTATCTCTTTAGGACTTTTTGTAGCTCTTTGAGCTTTATCTTAGAGATTTGCCCCTCTAAGGACTTTATACCTTTTTGTGGCAATAAAATTTTCCTATTTCCCTTAAAAAAAATTATATGCAGAAGCAATGTTTCATTGCATGAAAGAGCCTTCCTTTGTCATAGGGGAGGGTTGGGATAGTAGCTAAATAAGATAAGAAAAATCCTGCCGATTAGCTATAGACTTTCTAATCATAATTGGACTTAGCGATGAGCCAAAGAGAGAAAAAGCCCTTGATCATGAGAGGCTTCAAATTGTCCGAAATGGAAATTCCATTTTTTTGGAGATTATTTTAAGTGTAGAAGTAATCTATGTTGAGATCATCGATGATACGATTAAAAAAAAAACTAGAACTTGAAAAAGATGACTCTCTTCTCTATTATATGACACTCACTTCTACTTCTTTTTATTTTGAGTCAGGTTTTTCCCATGCCAACTCTTTCACTACATACTCAGTCAAAGAGAAGACTGAAGCCTTTTCTGAGAGGAAAGAAGACCATAACTATATTACTGTCGGCCAAAATGGATACCTCATAGATTCACACAGGAAAGACTACCCCTCATCCGATCCTCCACTCTCAACTCCTATAATATATACCATACTTACCTACTCAATGTATGCTAACTGGCGAAGAACCTAATGCCATCTCCTTTTTTTATTTATGAATTTATCCTAGCTTGAACTAAGACTCAGGACACCACAGCAGAATGGTTTGGTTGAATGTAAACACCGCCATATTTTTGAGAGGGGTCATACATTAATGATTACATCATATGTGCCTCTTTCTTTTTAGGAGAAGCTATTTTCACTTCTCTATTTTTGATAAACTAGTTGTGGGATGGCATTCTCTCTTTGAAGTGAAGTTGGTCATATACCAGATTACAAGGCCCTACGAACATTCGGATGTGCGTGCTATCCCCACTTAGCACCCTATATTGCTCACAAGCTGGAATGTCATTCTCGCTAATGTGTATTTTTGGGTGATAGCCCCATCCAATTTCGTTGTTTAAATCCCTCTTCGGGTCATGTTTTCATCTCTAGGCATGTGATCTTTGATGAAAAAAGTCAAGCTAGAAAACTACTTTGCTTATTGTCTAAGGAAGCGAATGCTTGCTTTTTAGGAATATGTACTATGATATAACAAGCTATCCTCCCCTTCCAATTATGATATTCCTCATAAGTACTTTTCAGACTTCCTCTGCTTTACTTGGAAGGGTGCCTAGGAAACGGGGGTACATATCCCTTCTACAAAGAACTCTTAGCAAAATTCTTTAGGAAGTTCTTACCGTTTATTGTATTCTCATTCATCTTCTCCTTCTTTATCAGACTCATGAGATCATTAAGGCTTGAGCAGTTTTAAAAGAATCCCAACAGAGGAAGGGGTCAACTGCCTCAACTCAGAGCTAATCTGTCAAAGGTTTTGACTTTCAGTCTGGCTACTAGCGTCTCATCCTTGATAGAATGATCAGTCCAGAGATCTTAAAATTTTGTAGTCTTCAACAGAGTTAGATCCTTTAACAAAGAAGTTCAGGAAGTTCTTTAGGATTATGAGATCCAGCACGGATCCTGGAGGGGGCAGTAATGCTAGTGGGGTGGTGGATAGTAAGCATTTAGGAAGAGTATTCATCATCTGATGGCTCTGTTCCATCTATGTTTAAGGTTTAAGTCTTTTTGAATCATGATAGTCAGTGCTACTTAGGTCTATAGATGCTTGGGTTCATCAAAGTTGACTATCAGACCTATAGGGTTATAAGCTGTTATACTTCCAAATTGGAAAGGAGCAAGGTCGCCAGTGGATGATTTAGTCCACTGAGTGTGTGTGGAAAAAAATTCCTCGTGGAGTGTGTAACTACTAATAAGCCATAGACTGATACTCTCCCTAGTGAAGTTGCCACACAGATACTCTTTATTGGTCAGGTCTGAGAGGACTCGACTGAAAGGATATATGATATAAAGAAGAGAGATATAAAAGAGAGATATCTTTCTTTATATATGATCTTTATGGTATTAAAGAAAATCAAAAAAGAAAGAGATATTCCTTCCATATTGGTATGAAATCAGATATGATATTTTCTTAAAGAAAGATATATATTTTTGAAAATCAATGAATATATTCATTCTAGTCGATAGGAAATCCAAAAAATCAAGAAAAAATTGAAATACAAGAATATTAGGCACAATTCATGAATTTGAATAAAAAAGTTTTCTTTTTAAAAATTTCTATTCAATTAGTATCTTGAATATGAAAATACTGAAAGAAGCACACCAAACTGATCCCTGTCTAAATCAAGAACAACAAGCACAAAATTCTAATGAACATGAAATCTTGTATTGCATATTTTAGATATTATGTTCCTTATTTAGAAAGGAGAGGATGGTCTTTTTTTCGAGCAGTAGACTTACCCTAAAGGACTCTTTCTCTTTAGCTTTAGGAAGAGTGCTGCCACTGTCTTTGCACTCTAGTTGCATTTCTTCATTGAAGCCAAAACGGAAGTGTATATCTCTTATTATAATGGCTTAATCCCTTCTTTTTAGGGCTTTGAGCAAGGATATTACTGAAATGAGTGTGTAGATGCTTTGAATCTTAAATGACAGAGTCTGATTAGGAACTGAAATGAGTTCACCTCATGTAGCCGAAGATGGATAATCCGCTCAAACTAAAGTAAAAGGAGGACCAGGTTCTCTGCATGGAAAGAAGCAGAATGCCAATCGACGACCCTCAGGATCTCAGTTCCTATGATGTGGAGTTACAGGCACATCAATTTCTTATGTAAGAAAAGGGTGAGCTTATACGTTATCACAAGAACTCAAAAGCAATATAGAACAACACTTCACTCACACTATTTCTTTAGTTATTAGTAGCGAGATCAGTCTGTCACAAGAACGGGAGATGTTCCCATTTCTTCATTAGAATAAGAGTTCCTTTTGAAGCCAAAATTGCTTTCCTTTATATCAAACATTGAGATTATCAGGAGCGCATTCTTCCTTGCTACTTCTGGTTATGCCTTCTCTTTTTGACTTTTTCTATTTTGATATGCAATGATGGAGATGAAATACTTGGCATTATGTACTATGATATGATCAAACAAATTTTGAATTTCTTTTGTTACTTGATTTTGACTAGCATTTTTTTGTAGGTTTGTTTATTTTAGGCTTCAATTTGCATCTCATTTTTTTGAAATTGGAATGAGATCTATGTTTACCGGAGAGTGAAGATGAAATGATTTGATAACCACTCCTATTCTAGCATGCTAAGCTTTTGATTCCTTGTGTGCCAAGCTAGTTCTCCCCTTCCCACCTCTATTAGTTCAGTACCATTAGCTCTCTAAAGCAATCCATTCTTTCTTTGCAAGCAAGTTCCTTATCTTCGTTCTATCCAATCGGCAGCTTGGTTGAGGAAGTTGGGGATGGAGTAGATGTTGAAAGAGCTAGGGTAACAATCAGTCAGGGAATCATCATTAGCAGTCAAAGCATTGATTCTAGGCCAGCCCAGTCTATTAGCAAAGATCTATTCGAGATTCAATGTGGGAGAAGCTAGAGTAGAACGATCTACTTTTAGCACTTGTGGTCCTATGGAAAGAAGGTGGATTCTTTATAGAAAGTATCCTAGTTTGTCTCTTAATCAAGTTTGTCCAATAAAGTCCTTGCTCTTCTCATATATGCTATTCTCTTTGAAAGAATAGGCTATCTGTGAAGGTGTCCTTATGAAATGTTACCTGCCATAATGTGATGTGTTTCTAATTCCAATAAAAAGTAATACATCCAATGGTATTTAATATCCAAAAAACTGCCAAGCAAAATCCATCCCAAGCAAAAATATCACAAGTACCGCCATGCCCTGGGCTGTCGTAAGAAAAATTATAACTGAAATCCTTTTTATTTGGCATGAACTTGGAACCATGCGCATCTAAAGCACCTTTTACTAAAATCAATGTATTCGTATGTAAACCCAGAGCAAAAGCATGATGAACCAAGAAATCTCCCGACGTTATTGTTAAGAAAAGTAAAATACTATTATCATTAATAGCATTCAACAAGCCAGGTAACCATATTCTTCGACCTGTAAAAGTTTCACCAACATCAATAATGGAAAAAAGAAACCTAATAGTAAATCCTGGACAAAGCACCGATTGTCCAATTTTGAAGCATCCAACTGTAGGAAGAGCCACTCTAATTCAATTGCTTCACACCTATCGCAGTAAGGGAATTAGGTCCAAAAAAAGGAACTAAAAGAATTCTGGTCATTTTTCATCTCAAAATGCCTACAACATGATGGTGGAAGAGAAGAAGAGAATTTTAGGACAACGAACTTGTAAGGCATGGTCTAGCTTTCAAGCGAGTGTCATTAGAGCTCCTTTTGGGCTCATAAATAGATTCAAAAATTTATTGATTCTTAAGATTTTGATAAATCATTGATCCATAGTTTTGATGGGAAGGAAATACAAACTCTAAAGATCCAGGCCCGATCTCAAGAGTCCGTCCGAACCTATTCGTATTAGCGTCTCTATACATACTCCCATTCAATTCATGTTCTTATTCTCATTGTATGCCCTATGCCCTACCTTAGCTGAGCTTTCCAGACTTAGCCTACAAGTGTTAGTGCCAGTGAATGACATACAACTAAGCCTTCTCCTCCACTTTAGATATCTAAACACCCACCCAATCCCTATGGAAAATATACATTTCTAAACTCTTTGCACTAGTTTAAGTTCCTATGATCGAGTCTTTCTGGCCCCTGTGAACATCTTTTTTGAAAGTCTTAGAAAGGGATTCTCTTACTGGTGAAAAGTGGTAGGTTTCCACTAATAGCTATTCCTAGCTCAACTCTGATAACGTAATTCTGGGAGGAGACGGTAGTTAGGCACTGGATCCCTTTGGACTTGGAGAACGTGTGTGATGTTGGGTCGGGGTTTGGTAAACTAACAGGTCACTCTTCTATTTGAAAGCTAGAAAGAATGAGAAAGATTAGATTTGTCTTTCACCGTGGAATGTACTGACTCATCTTATAAAGTTTTCTAAAATAAGAAATAAGAAGAAAAGAGATCCTATATGAAATGATCACTATGTAGCGAATAAACCATATTTTCACTAAGAAGGTGATAGTTTGATTTTTCCAAAAGTGGTTAGGGTTAGATTAGTATGTTTTCCCTATGGGCCCCAAATGACTACCTACTCTTATCCAGTTCCTGAACCTTGCTCCTTGACTTTCGGGGAAAAAAATAGGGATACACACCAACTATCACATAATCCAATAGTGATATCAGAGCAGAGTTTTTATGCAAATGTCTATTTTATCATCTGACACCCTACCACCTCCATGAACTAAACCATTGACACACAACCTAGAAAAAAGATTGGAATCTGAATTTCATGATTTCTTCATTCATTTCAGAATTCCATTCATAGACAAGATTTTTTTTTCTTTCCATAGCCTATTAGAATCACCACCTACTTCAAGTAAATCTCAATTCAAAATCATACACATACACTGTTTCCATTTGTCATGTATCATTTTTAGTACAACCCTTCTAGTGCCTCAATACAGTCCCTTTGCTTACCCAGTCGAGACTTACCCAACCAATCCAAAGTAGACACTTATCAAAAAGAGTCAGTCAATTTTTCACTCAAAAAGGAATTGGGTGATTCATAGTGCCTTCAACAACTCCACACAAGTTTGACTTTCTTAAACATTGACTGCTCCCACAAAAATAATTGCCTTTATGATTCTCTTTCTCTCATTTACTTCTTGGACTTTTCATTTATACTACACTTCACACTTCACCCTTTTCTTCTAAGGCCAGTGTGACCAACTGCGTTCACTACTCATAACAAGAAAAAACTTCATAGATTACTTCAAGCTAATTTATAGAGACACAAACAAGCAAGGGATGGCGAAGCAATTCAGAAGAATTACATAAGAACCAAACCCTACTATACTGTGAACTACAGTTTGCCAATTTCTAGCTTAGTGATTTCCAGCTTGCAGCGAATTTGTGAAATTGAAGACATACATCTTCTAACAACCTATTTTCAAAATATGGAAAGCTATTCAAATGCATTTTTCAGGGATCAAGGTTGAAGCGAAAACCAAAACTAGTTCTTTGCCAAGGAGAAGATATGGGTTCGATTCCCACTATCCACCCAAATAAAAGAGAAAAAGAAAGAGTTAAGGAAAGGCGACCAGTAGGGAGATCGACTACTCAAGGAATTTTGAGAGTTTGAGCTATTGAGATAAAAGTGATAGAATCCAAATCATTCAAAGAATCTGGAGTGGCCAATCCCACATTCGATTGATTGCCTCTGATCGGAGTCCTTGAGTTAGCTGTTCATTTTTAGTTTAGCTTTTTAAGAGAAATCTACCAAAGATTCCACCCTTTCTGATTAAAATTATGTGCATATAGAAAGAGAAAGGCAATGGTTTGATTCTAAAAGAAAAAAGGGGTCATCAAAATAGTTTGAGTTAGAAAACTAAGAATGAAAAAACTAGAGAAATCTTTGAATTGAGGAAAGAATAAGAAGGAATTGATGAAACAAATCAAAATACAATGAATTTAATTTTGACTAGGAAGAAATTGTTTTCGAAGACTGAGAATAGCAATCAAAATTCCAATACTTATTTGAACTTATCTTCCCTGTCCCAAGCATATGTCTTTTACAAATTATAACAAACCGAACTACTGAACCAATTACTTCAGAAGTGTCAATTAAGACCTGTACTTCAATATCAAGGATCACTAGACTTTCTATAGGGTATAACTACTTGAAATAGGAAGAGGGTGGTAGGTAAGTGGTAGGAATGGTAGAATAAAATTGCCATGAGATTTGTGCAAATATTACATACCTTATACTTGACTATGGAGGCACTAGTTTTTTTCTGAAAGAAAAAGAAGGATGAGTTCTTCCCACATTGAAGCCAAATTGAAGTGCATTTCTCTCATTCTAATGGCTTAATCTCTTCTTTTTTGGGCTTTGAGCAAGTATATTGCTGAAATTAGCTGAGGAGATCATATTTAGAAATCCTCTCCTATTAGATGAGTATTTTTTGTGGCTTCTTTAGCGGGAGCATTTCTTTAAGGCAAGATATCGAGTCGATATTGTCGTCAAGGTGGGGCATAGGATAGGGGTGATCTGTAAGGACCAAGTCTTTGTCCTTAGAAGAAAGGAGAGATTGTATAAACACCAATCCTACCAGGAGTCTAGTCGAGGGCTATCATGAATGAAATCGACTACTTTTTCTAAAGAAAATTAAGTTCTCAAGAATCAGATGCTTCTGACCTTTGTTTTCTCCATGCAATAAGAACTAGTAAGAAGTAAAAACTGTAGGCTCATAAGCACAAAAAGAAGACATCTCATGAAATGCAGAAAGGAAGTTCTAACTTCTCTAGTAGTCATTAGTAATGCACTTTGTAGTCCTTATTGAGTGCTCGCGAAGCATGAGTGGAGAGGTCCTACCCAATGAATAGTTTAGTGAGTGGGTTCGGGTCAGAGCCCAAAGTTCTATTTGCCTAATTGGAATCGAAGGAGAAGGTGAGGCATGATTAGGAGTGTATAATTGGGACCCACTTTTTTGTTGGAGAGATAGAATGGAATTCCTGATGAAGTTTGAGATAAAGCTCAATTTTGTACTGTATTGGCTAATCCTATTAGTAAACTGATCTAGATCGATTTATCAGATTATGACATTATTGATCAATTTTATCAGATATGTAGAAATCTTTGTCATTATCATAGTGGATCCTCAAAGAAGCAGGTTTTGCATCGTATAAAGTATATACTTTGACTTTCAGCACAAGACTACACCAACCAATGATGTGATAGGGAAAAGAAAGGCCAAGAAGTGACCAAGAGGCTGCCCGCAAATGAACGAGACATAGACCTCCTTATTTTTACAAAGGGAAAAAAAGATATTATAGACTAACACCAAATTCACACAAGCAGATGCAAACTTTCTGTAAAAGAAGACCACCATCATTTCAAACATGAAGAAGAATGGCCATCGATCAATGGAAGCTCTTTTTTTCTTATTTTAGTGGTTCACTTCAGGAAATTGTTCTTTTCTTAGCTTCTTTTATGGAATAAGTTGAAATATCTCCACCATCCCCTTCTCAAGGCACGTAGTGAGAAAGAAGCCAGAAGAAAAAAAAAGTTGAAAGTCTTCCCTAGACAAGACAAATTTCTCAACCATAAAGAAAGAGTCTCGTAAGGTTTTTTGACTTCTCATTCTTTTCTGGGCTTCTGACTTTCCACTTCAATATTCTAAAAATGATTGTCTTTCCTAAGCTATTATAGCCTTTGCTAACGAAGGCTTGCTATTGTTCTTAGGAGATTCTACCACTTTTGAGATGGAAAGAAAGACTTTTTCTCACTGGGGGGAGGAAGCAAAAAATAAAATAAAATAAAAATAAAAACCTATAACATTTCACCCCTCGACAAAATTTTGTTCATTGAAAATTACGCTTGTGAGTAGTAGAGTGTTTTATGTTTTGAAAGGCCTTCCACCTTCTGTACCTGATATTGCATAGCTCTATCTATCTTTCATCTTATCATTTCATCATTGTTCATTCTCATTAGGCTGAAGTGTTTGGCATTTCCTTCTCTGCTCATGCTTTGCTGACCTATCACGTGGTAAAGAGAAGATAGTATAAAAGAATTGTAAATAGGATAGACCGCAGAAAGAATCTAAGTATGACAAGTCCCCCATGGATTCGAGAATAAGGAAATTCAAAATGGAAACAAAATGAAAGAAAAATTTCTAGTGGATGAGCTTTCCCTAATTATGTCTATGAATAGAATAGGGCAGATTGCTCTAACCAACACTCCACTTTTTGCTCTATCCATGGAGCGTGTAAGCTCAATCTGAAGGACATAAGCTTATAGAATTATTTGGAAGCTATGCGACCAGAAATTGATCCCTATGATAGAAATTATATACTTTGTAACATAGATCTTATACACACAAGCAACGGAGAGCATACAAAAGCTTAGATTGGTCTTGTTCTGGATCTTATTCACCTTCTCGCAGTGGCCCGACCCTAGTTTCTAATCATCTCACCACCTTATATACAAATAATTGACATGACACAACATATAGCTAACCTGACAGAACCAATTGATTTGTGTATTGAATTACAAATCAAGAGAGGTTATGTATATCATCTGAAATCCACAAATCACTCTCATGGTGGAAGTTATCCTATAGATATTTGTCTATGCCTGTTCAAAATGTAAATCATAGTATTCATTCTTATGGGAATGGAAATAAAAAACAAGAGAGACTCTTTCTAGAAATATGAATGAATGGAAGTTTCACTCTTAAAGAAGCACTTTATGAAGCTTCTCATAATTTGATTGATTTATTGATTCCTTTTCTACATGTAGAGGAATAGGACATGAATTTCTAGGAAATGGAAATAGATGGAATCTACCCCTTTTTCCCTTTCAAGATAGATTCACTAATATCAAGAAAAACAAAAAAGGAATTCCATTGACATGTCTTTTTATTGACTAATCAGAATTGTCTTTCGGGACCTACAATTGTCTCAAAAGATTCAATATACATACATTCTTGGACCCTTTTAATCACAATCAAGAATATCTTATGAAAATAGAATATTTTCCCATAAAAGATGTAAAATAGATATTGGCAAGATAACTAGCACTTTCTTTCCCAAGGGATTACCTTAAGACTCGAAATGCAATAGGGTGCGCTTGCTTACCAGATTGCTTATAATAGCTAGAAAAGCCTCCTAAACGGAGAATAGCAGAAACTGAAATTGGATCTCAAACTGTAGGTAAGGAAACTACATCCAATGCAAGCTTTGAGGGATTTCACTGATTTACCTAAGCGAAAAAGAAGAAGTGAAGTGGTCATCATTTTTAATGAATCGGGAAAAAAAATCTAACTTAATGGAGTGTGGCCAAGCAAAGACCTTACCTGAAGTAGAGTAGCCAGTGCAAGAAAGAGGCTACTTGGCAAGTTGCTACTTTGCTTTGAACAATGAAGTAAATGATGATTTCAAAAATAGTATTTCCTAGGAATATTCCTTCTTTTTGTCCGAATGATCCTTGGTCATCCACTTTGGGGTTAGATCAAAAATGTGATGACATTTAGTTTTGAGGTTAGCCTAACTTGATGACATGCTTATCAAGTTTTCTGACCTATGTAAAGCATCTTTCTTGCTCAATGATCAATTAATGAAGTAATTTGCTCTTCAGTTGAGTCGTCTGCTTGACCTGTAGAGTGAGGGCTTGATTCAAGGTGAAAACTGCACTAAAATTTAGGGCATTTCCATTGATATATGAACTTCTATACCAGAAATAATGGTATATCCAATTATAGCTCGGATGGTGGATGTTTCAGCATGAATCTCGGTAATCACTTATTACTTTCATCCAGTCCAGGCAGTGAGAGAAAGAGTACATATGATTGTGTCATTTTAGGTCTTCAAACTTTTAGACAATCATATGAATTGGTCTTTTTTATCCATGATACTATGTTTCTGATGTGTTGTGATGGCTCCATTTATCTTTAGAGTATTTTCTTTACTGCATTTCAAGAATTTTATATGTACAAGAGTATCAGCAAAGCTTTTTGACACAATTCCTGATGAATAAGTGTATAATCTTGAACAAGAGAAAGGACCAGGAGCATAGGGAAACACAGACTTCTGCTTTCTTTATTATTTAAATTATCCGAGCTTGTTAAAGAGAGTTTAAGTGCATAATGCTTGTTTCTATTCATTCCATTTGATTATTGTTTTTACTTTCATATTGTAATGTGATTTTCTAAGCTATAGATGATTTGACATTTGGTTCATAGGATCTAATGTTCTCTACTAAAAATGAAAAAAAACTTGAAAATCAACCAGGAAAATGTTTGACCTTGAATCTAGCCCTCACTCTACAGGTCAAGCGGATGACTCAACTGAAGAGCAAGCTGGGTCTGACAGTTCCACCAACTACAGATGAAGAGGTAAGCCGAGCATAGTTAGAAAAATCTGGTTTCACTAAAGCTATTATAGTTAGGAAAATCTTGTACTTTTTGGTCATTGAAGATTATGATTGTGAGTAGTAGAGTGTTTTATGTTTTGAAATCTGCCTTTTATAGCCAACATCACATAGCTCTATCTATCTTTCATTCTTTTAGTTAGGCCATTACTACTCTTTCTTTTGCAAGGAATTTGGTTTATGATTGAACTGAACTCAGGCTTTTTACTATGTTCTATCTTAGTGATGAATCAATTTTAATATAAAAGTCTTACCTTCAAAAAATCATAAAGAATCTTTCTTCTAAACTAAAGAACCCTTAAATAAATTTCAATTCAATGTGGTTGTGGTGCTTTGGATTCATTGCCTCTTAGAAAAAAAGATTGGTAGTACACAAAAATATCTGGCATGAAAGAAATTTTTGTACTCATCATCTAGCTAAGGCTAGTCTTTTGAGCCGACTTGCAATCCTAGATGAGCCCCCTCCCCTTCTAACCTCCCGGCCCTGTCTCTAGGATCTCATTCAATAGATCCAATCTAGTTCTAAAAGAAAATATCAGAACCAAAGTTTGTCCCTCGCTTCCTTTGCTCCACTAGCACAAAAGATCAATATTTCAAGATGAGATAGAAAGAAAGATTGGTTGGTGGGCTTAACCTTATCACTGAAAGGCAGACAGATATCAGAAAGGTTAGTAGCTACAACATCATTATTCATCATCCCCTCTCACTGGATGACTGAACTCTACCTGCCTATGTTGGATGGGATTGGATTCAATCCACCCTCAGGCCTTGGAGGACATTGGCAACAATCTCCACTAGCATAAGGATCTCAACTAACACTACAATGGTGAGAGTAGCGTAAGCCATTGTGGACAGCTTTGATAGGGCAAAGCAAAAGCAAAGGCCTTGGCATTCTCTGACCTTGGGATATGTGGAATGGAATCTAAAAGAAGTAAAAGCATGAGGTGATTGTATTCACTATACCAAAAGACTTTCTTCAAGCCTCATACTCATAAGAACTTCAGACCTGATGCATGACAAGCTAGGTGTCACTATCAAATTTGACCTTCTTTATGCTTGACCAGCCCAAGTGCCACTTTTTAAAGATAAACCATCTACATAGAGTGTCCAGATGGTTGGCTCAGCCGCTTCTTCTGGCTGAGGCACTGTTGACTCCTTTTCTTGAGTGGTGCATTCCACTCCACTAAGGAGTCTGTTAAGACTTGTGCTTTGCTAGTCTTTGAAAAATCTTTGATCTAAGAAGAAATCCTCCTCTACTCTTTCCCATCATCATCGTCACTTGCGAGGAGATGATGTTGTGGATGGCTCATGAGCCTCTTCATGATCCTCAACATCATTGAAAAGCCTAAATGCCTCTTCTCTTATAGTAATGAGTCAGGGTGAGGTGAAGGTTATTGTGGAGTCCCTTGGATTCTTGGTGAGGGCTGAGTGATGGATTCTAACCTAAGCAGGGTTGCACCATAGGGACCCATAGTCTCCAGAGTTTGAGTCTGCAGGCAGAGACTCATCATGATCCTAATGTAAAAATTCCTTCAATCTATTAGTCTACTTCTAGGTGTCTAGTCTTTGAAACCAGACTGCAGTGAAAAGCTCTTTCTTGCACATTCAATGCTCCAAACCATTCTTTCTAAGAATTAGAAAATTTCTACTTCATATGTTAATGTCAGATGCCTTTTTTTTCAAGTATGAGATAATTTAGCATTCACTAATCATTGATTGAGTATGCAACTCATGGTTGAGCTCAAAAGAGGATCAATAGAATCCACTCATCCATTGATGGTATCCATGCCATGGATCAATTTCTACTGATTCAATTTCAAGACATATAAACAATAGAGACCCACAAAGATCCTTGTGAAAAAAGGTGCGAACCAAAGAGATGAGCTTGAGCCGATACTAGCTTCCGGCAGGAGAGGGAAAAAACATGAGGGATGGATCAGGAATCACTCTCCAATACACTTCATATGATGAAAAGATTCAACCAACTATCCTCCTACATGTATTCTCTTGATTATCAACATCCAATCAAGAGGAGTCTGATGAAGACATCTTACCCGAGTTTGACACTTTACCCAATACTTCGTTAGCCACTAGAGAAAAGGGAGTCTACTCAAATGTCTTATGACCTTCCATAACTAAAGGAAGAGAGATTGAGCCAACCCAAACAAGAAAGTGAAAATCCACCCTCTCCTCGATTAGAAAGAAGATGTGGTTTTTTGAACCCGACTGACTAACACATAATCATTAGCTAGAGGAGTGGAGGAGGTGGGCATAGGCTTGTAAATTGCACTACAAGTGACTGAACAATATTCTGAAAAGATGTTCATTGAAACTGGCCCATGTTGTACTACAGTCGCATTTAGGGCCAACAGGATTTGATTTTGCAAGCAGTTCGATATGAATGAAGAAATTTTGAACAAAAGGATCGAAACTCGCTGATAGGAAATGAGAGAAAAACAAAGCAATGCTAAGAGCTATGTTGATCTGGTGTTCATCGATAGGCAAAGCTCTCTCATTTTCATCTCATGCCAGATGCAATAAAAGATTAGTCATTTTTCCTTCTCGTGAACCACGAGAGAGCCCAACGCTCATAAGTGCAAAGCTCATTTTTGGGTCAAGCAGTGCATGAAAAAGGGATGTCCAATCAAAAGTCCAGTTCCTTCATGAACAAAGTTCAAAATTCACAAGGGTTCATAAAATGAAGTAAGTGTACCACTGGGGCCCACTTTTATTGGAGAGATATAATAGAATTCCTAACAAAGTTCGAGACAAAGGCACTTGGAAAAGTTTGTCCGGGCTGGATCCTGCACAGAAAAACCCCTACACTGGCTCATAACCTATTTCCACCCACTCAATCGATATAACTAAGACCATTTCATTTCATAGGGTCACAACGGGAACCTTATTGATGCAATTACTCTAATCTAACAAGCTTAATAGCCTAGAAAGACACACTACAATTAGGTTTTAATACCAACCCTAGCTCTCCACAGGCATATCTTCTTTCTTACCAGAGAGGCATATTCATCCAGAGCCAAGCCCCTTAGTGGGAACTACTACCCTTACCCAAGTACTTTCCACTCGCCATTCATGAAAATCTTTGGTTTGACTCTATGTAAAGAAGCAGGGTCTCCTTTTAGGCAACCTTAATACGATTCGACGCTATGCTAATTAGCAGGACTTTATTAGCCCGCCAAGTTAGAATTCACAACCCAACATGTCTCCACATCCAACCATCATTTATGTCCCTTTATATAGCATAGGATAGGCCAGTTTTCACTTAAGGAGAATATTTTTTATGATCATACCCGAATCATGTCATGCATAAATAGGCTCCGTAATATCCCTAAAATAAGTGACGTAGAATGATCTAATGTTCTATTTATTTACTTTGTTTGATTTTTTTAGTAATTTTTTTAGAATTATATAATGAATTTATAGTATTAGTATTTCATACTAATTGGATAGTTATCTTAGTCAAATTTTTTATAGTATGTAGATGCATTCATTTCCTTTACATTGACCTTGATCTATTATACTATCGGAGTAAAATAAGGGATATAAGGAAGAGCAGGGGCTATACTTTATTAGTAATAAGTAAAAAAATTTGTATTTTTTATGTAATACAAACAAAATGTAAAGTCAACAACACTTCCCAATGCCACTTCTTCCCATCACATCGATCTTCAGGATGATATAGTCACAGGTTTTCACTTCTCAGTGAGTGAAAGATTTGTCCTTGGGTGTACATTGAAAGGTTTTATCGTAGAACTTCTTTGAGAGGGCTTGGTTGTTTTAAGAAAGGTTCAGGTGGGAGGTTCTATTTGATAAGGCACGAGAGAATCCTCTTCATGTGTTCATGCTATAATCAGAGTGGATCCAACACACATCAGACTTTGTTCTCAAGAAATGCAGCAAATCTTTAAGATATTGTGGGATGCCATGCCCCATGAGTGAGTTGCCCAAGCAGTCCAACGGAGGATAGTCTACCACAAGATTAAGTTGGAGCTTGGAGCCAAACATGGCTGGGTTGTTTTGGCTGATGGCCCCTAGCCAGTTGTTATCCCTGTACTTCTTCTATATTGACTTAGCTAGTCTTGGATAACCTTCAAGAGATTGTGTTCTAGCACCCAGATACATTGACTAGTTCTAGAGCCATTACAGATTCAGTCCTTAAACCTTTCACGGAGAGTATCCTGATCCAGCCTGGCTACCGATGTGGATGAGTCACTTGGCTCGACGTATGATAAGGACTTTAGATTTTATTCCAGCGACTAAAAAGATGGTAGAAACTTGATTCGGGGTTGCAAGACCTATCAAATATAGCTTCGATCCTTATCCAGAGCCCTGGCTTCTGTGACCTAGGAGGGTTAAGAGGATTGATCGTATGTGTGGCGTGGCCTCTTACTTCTCTTGCATGCATTCTAAAAGTAAGATAATCCAAGCGAGTATACGTTCCTGTCCCTATGTCTGCTAAGAGAGGAGTTGGTGATTGTATGGATCCTTTGCACTAAGATGGTTAGTGATGATTGGTAAGTGGAAGAATGGCCTAAAAAAAGTGAAGGTTGCTAAGCATCAATAATTGTCTAATTGTACTGAAGCTCTATTTTTGGCACCAATCGATTGTTCTACGTCATTCTTAGTGCACTGCCTAGATATCCCAATAATGAGCTAAAAGCTATAGCAAGAAATCTCACGTTGGCTTCCGACTTAGTGAGCTCATAAACTGGCAAATCAATTCATTTGAAAGAGAAAGTCGGGTCTAGCGGATTCCTTAGTTGACCAATGATAGATAGGCAGGAATGGCAGGAGAAAGAATCTTGCATCTATCTTGAGTTTCTCCCTTGAGCGATCTACCCCTGGTTTTGTGTGACATCAAGTTTGCTCTATTCACTTAGTTTAGGCTTCTATCTCTCGACCTCTTGTAATCCCATTGATCCCAAAACTTTGAAGTAGGTTTTTTATATCTGGCCTCATTCTCTCATGGCTAAAATTGCAAATACCAATGTGTCAGGCCTTCTCCAAGCTATGTTATACCTAAGCTAGTTGTCGTCCCTGTGAGTTCAGAGCCTTCTTCCAAATGAGAGAGGTGGTGTGGGTATATATAGATTCTCTATATAGTAGCACGTTTGAAAATAGAGAAACTTTCTTTGCTCCGCACCTCGTGAGCCGGGTCGGCTTTTTGCTTAGCACCGAAGGTTTCTCCCTTCTTCTTTCTTCGTTTTTGGTCTGACATGGCGAGTGGTATCGTACCACGACTACCTCTAAACAAAAACGTGTATGTACGGGTATCAAGATGGAATTCACTTTTAGGCTTCGGAGGAGCCAAGAACACTCAAGGTTGCGAAGCAAAAGAAAACTCCACTTTTGAGATCCGGGAATGGCCATTTTTCTAGTTTGAGAGATCTTGGACAAGAACCGATGTTCTTCAGTGGAATGCTCCGTAACCTTACTTTGACTCAATTCACTTTCTTTCGAATCAAGCAGACCCCCTATTCTATTTAGACAAATGAGTTAGTCCTTCATAAAGAGAAAGACAGGCTAATTCAGTCACTTGCGCCTCTAAAAAAAAGGAAAGTGTCGATCTAGTTTGCTGCGAATCCTGCTCTTTCTTTAAGGTCCCACATGGAATCTAAAATAGGTCAAAGAAAAAAGCACTTAGACAACGATAGTTTTTTGAAAAGAACAAAAGGCGCGAAGCGTTTTGTTATTCAAGAACAAAAGGACAGAAGGTCGTCTGTCAAGTCTCATCCTGGGTACGAAAGAACTAGGTGTTGATTCCCTGGGCCTGGCTATCTTTCAAGAAATGGTTTCCTATTACTAAAAGGCTAGGGTTACTGCCGACTACAACTCTTTTCTTTCCTTCTGCTTTTACCCAGTCAAATGAAAGGTGGCAAGATCGAAATTGACTTCTTGGATTTTAGGTTTCATCCAAGATAAAAATCCTAGGATTCTCAGTCAAGTAAGCACATAATCACTAGAAAGAGAGTAAAGGGTCGCTAAGGTGAAGGTAGGAACACATAGATAGAACATCGAGAAGATTCAAATCAAAGCCCTTGCTCCAAAGCAAGACTTGAATTCGGAATAGCCATTTCCCTTACATCAAGATATCCTTCTCTGCCAATAGATATAGATAAGATAGCTGTAGTTCTTCCTTCAACTATGCTAGGAGGTTTGGATCTGATGGCATCTATTTCAATGTCAATGATAGTTCAATTCTCGCTAGTTGAATGTAGCCTTGAGTGAAAATGCTTTTCTTTGACTTCAGAAAGTCCCTCATCACCGCTGAAACCCTCGATGAAATTGGCTAAAGCCCCATATTTAAAACTTTGCATTCTAGTTTCTCAGTTCAGAATGAGAATCCAAGTCACATGACATCCCACTAGTTTTATTGAGTTATCTCAGGTGCATCAGCAATGAAATTCATTCTTCTCCCTCTCATTTATGGTGGTTGGTGGATGCATGTGTGCCCTATTGGAGCTGTTTCTTCTTTGGATTTTGAGAAAAGGTAGAGTTTTAATTTTCCCTGATTCGCCTATCAGTTTAGTAAGAGTATCTGGTAATATAGAAAGAGAAGCTCATTTCAAGCTGGGTTTCTATCTAAGTTAGAGTCACTTATTTGATTAACATAAGCTCGAGAAACAACACAGCACAAGCGAAGTACTATTGTGAAGAGAAGCTCATTTTTTTCATTTCAAAAAAAAAATGAGTGAAACTCGTCATATAGGTTAGTTGTGAATTGAAAGTACATTCATAATAAAATGCCTCTTTTGGTTAGTGAGATAGCTGGATGGGAAGTCTAGGGTGATTTTCAATCAAGGAATGGTCTAAGATAGGCATACCATTATGCACTGACTCTCATATGGCAGCATCATGTGGGACTTTGTTCTATGGATTTAGCTATGTTGTCTGATTCAATCCTGAATACATAAGTAGGTGGCCTTGAAGTGGATCTATGCTGCCAATTCTTGCATGAAATGTCAATGTGATCTCAGATGATATAGAGTTGGGATCCACAAGCCCTCCCCTTCCTATATCCTAATCATATAGAAAAATCATTCACTTTCTTGACTAAAGAAACCAAAATCTAAGTGAAATGCATTATTTCAACATCAGGTAGATATGGAGTTAGGAACCACATAGCAAATGACTAGAAAGAGAGGTTCGGGGATTAGAGAGTTCAATCCTTGTATAGATCTATTTTTTTTAAAAGTCTATAGGAACATAAAAGAAACCCTTAGCCAGAAAGGAAATCCTATCTAGATCCATGGACTCTTTGGTCTCTCTTTGCTTTTCTTTATTGAGTGCTTTCAACAGTGCTTAGGTAGTGCTCAAAGTGAGATAGTCAGCTTACCTAGAGCCTACCCTAATTATAAAGAATAGAATAGGTAGCATAGGTTAGCAAGCAAGCATAGATTGATCTAAGGTCTATATCTGGATCATAAGGTATAGAATATCCCAACCCACCACCCTTCTTTCTACTCTAATATGTGACCAGTCAATGGAATCTTTATGCTCAAAACCCTAATTCCAATAGTCATTTATTTAGTAATTTGGTACCTCCCAAGGGGTACGAACTGCTATTCTAACCCTTCTTAGGGGATTCCATCCCCAAACACAAAGTTTATGGCTAACTGATATTGCTCATCATCATTTAGCTAATGCATTCTTTTTTCTCATTATTGGTCATATGTATAAAACTAACTTCAGGATTGGACACAGTATTAAAGATCTTTTAGAAGCACATATTCCTTCGGGGGGTCGATTTGGATGTGGGCATAAAGGTCTTTATGACACAATAAAGAATTCACTTCATTTTCAATTGGGTCTAGCTCTAGCCTCTTTAGGGGTTATTACTTCCTTAGTAGCTCAACACATGTACTCTTTACTGGCTTATGAATTCATTGCAGAAGACTTTACTACTCAAGCTACATTATATGTTCATCACCAATACATCACAGGGTTCATCATGACAGGAGCCTTTGCTCATGGGGCTATATTCTTCATTAGGTATTACAATCCAAAATAGCATGAGGATAATGTATTGGCAAAAATGTTTTACCATAAAGAAGCTATAACATCTCATTGAAGTTGGGCTAGCCTATTTCTGGGGTTCCATACCATAAGCCTTTATGTTTATAATAACATCATGCTTGCTTTTGGTACTCCAAAAAACAAATATGAATCGAACCTATATTTTCCCAATGGATATAATCTTCTCATGGAAAGACTTTGTATGGGTTCAATGTACTCTTATCTTGAACGAATAGCCTGACATTTAATGTAGGTTGAAGCATATGGTTACCTAGCTGGTTGAATGCTATTAATGATAATAGTAATTAACTTTTTTTAACAATGGGACCAGGAGATTTCTTGGTTCATCATGCTATTGCTCTAGGTTTACATACGACTACATTAATTTTAGTAAAATGTGATTTAGATGAGTGTGGTTCCAAGTTCATGCCAGATAAAAAGGATTTTGGTTATAGTTTTCCTTGTGATGGCCCCGAGCTTGGTGGTACTTATGATATTTTTGCATGGGATGCATTTTCTTTGGTAGTTTTTTGGATGCTAAATACCATTGGATGGGTTATTTTTTATTAGCATTGGAAACACATCACATTATGGTAGGGTAACGTTTCACAATTTCCTAAATCCTCCACTTATTTGATGGGATGGTTAAGAGAATATCTATGGTGAAACTCTTCACAACTTATCAATGGATATAATCCTTTTTGGTATGAATAGTTTATCGGTCTGGGCATGGATGTTCTTATTTGGACATCTTGTTTGGGCTACTAGATTTATGTCTTAAATTTTGGCATGGCTATTAGGGGAATTGATTGAAACTTTAGTGCAGGCTCATGAGTGTCCCTATGGCTAATTTGATTTGATGGAAAGATAAGTCAGTGGCTCTTTCCATTGTGCAAGCAAGATTGGTTGGATTAGCCCACTTTTCTATATGGGAATTGATTGAAACTTTAGTGCGGGCTCATGAGTGTCCCTATGGCTAATTTGATTTGATGGAAAGATAAGCCAGTGGCTCTTTCCATTGTGCAAGCAAGATTGGTTGGATTAGCCCACTTTTCTATAGGTTATATATATTTACTTATGCAGCTTTCTTGATTGCCTTCACATCAAGAAAATTTGGTGAATTTAGTGAATTCTTGTTTTTTATACCCTATCCCCTAAAAACAAAAATCTCATTTTACGGATGAAGAGGATGTATGTATGTACCTTTTCTATTTTTCCATCTAGGATATGAACTGTATCATTGATAAAAATAGGAACTTCACATTATGGCAAGAAAAAGTCTAATTCAAAGGGAGAAGATATGCCAAAAATTGGAATATAAATATTATTGGATTCATCGATCCTTAAAAAAAGAAATAAGTGAAGTTCCCTCGTTGAGGGAACAATGGAAAATTATGGAAAATTGCAATCCCCACCATGTAATAGTGTGCTTATATGTCTTCATCGACGTTGTTTTTTCACCGGAAGACCTAGAGTGAACTATCGAGATTTTGGACTATCTGGACACATACTTTGAGGAATGTTTCATGCATGTTTATTACCTGGTGCAACAAGATCAAGTTGGTAAGGAGAAAATCTTATTTCTTATTTGGATAAATCTCTATGATCTATAGAATAGAAGGGGCCTCTTTACCATTTTGTATAAATAGACTATTCTATTTGTATAGATATGGTCGAGGGGCACATCCAATCTTTCTTCGTCCATCAGTCCCAATTGTTCAATAGGGAGTAGAGCTGTTTGGTAGCTTGCACGGCTCATAACCTTGAGGTCACTGGTTCAAATCCTGTCTCCATAATATTTTCTCTAAACTTCCTTTTCTTTTGTATTTGTAGTAATTAATAGTAATTCATTACTTTTTTGTTGGGAGGAAAAAAATGTGATGCAGAAGATAGAACTACTATATTCACTACTATGTGTACTAGTATACATAGTAGTCAATTATATCTATAGAATCTTTTTATAGTACATTAGTTCACCATGGGCCGATAGTAGGAATCAAACCAGCATCATCTCCTTGGCAAAGAGAAATTTTACCATTTGACCATATCCGCATTTTCTTCGTTCCTGATATGTATGCATATGTCCACGTATATATGACATATATGATATATCATATATGCATTAGGATCATATTTGCGCAGGGCCAGTATAGTAAGTAAATTAAGATTGCAATTAAGATTAGATTCTTAATTATCTATATTCAATTCATAACAATGAAATGCCTTTTTTGTTTGGAACTCAGATGGAATCTTAGTGTGACTCACAATTTTAATTTCTTAGAAGGATTGTCATTTTTGGATTGGAGAAATACCAAAGAACTTCAATAGATGAGAGAATCCAGGATAGCTACTAGAAAGACTAATCCAATCTATAATGATGTACCAAAAAATACAACATTTTTGTTACTTGACCAACCATCAGAAGAAGCAAATATAATGGGTACACTAATAAGTAAGATTAATGAAGCTACAATTCATGCAAAAACAACTAATTGGAAAGCAATAGCCATATTTGTAATCCTACAAACTACCAACAAATGAACTATACCATTGGATCCCTCGCTTAGTCAAAATTGTCAAAAATGCATCATGAAGGTATTTAACAGACTGAATTGATTTGTTAGAATTATTGCATTCTTATTTTTTTTTCAATTCTTTTCATTTCACTAGAATTCTATTGAATAAGAAAGATGGTCCAAAGAATCTCGATAGTAGTTCCATGAAAAGAGCACAAAAGCACATACTCCTTGCTTCTAAAAAATTGAAGGTCCTACATAACCCGAACAAATCCAGCTGCACCATCCTAAAGGAACCAAGACTAGATTCTCGGCATCTCAGAGCTCAACTCTTCAATTTACATGAAATATCAAATACAAAAAATTTGAAACACATCTTGGAATTTCATTTAGCATACTCGAATTTCCTAAGTGAAATATCCATTTCAAAAATAAAATTTGCAAAACACTTTTATAAACTTCATTTTGGCATAGCCTATTTGCTAAGGTAAAGTCTCCAAAATCAATCACAAAAATTTGAAACACATCCTGGAACTTCACTTAGCCTACTCAAATTTGCTAAGTGAAATCTCCATTTCAAAAACAAAATTTTCAAAATATTTTTGAAACTTCATTTTGGCATACCCCATTTGCTAAAGTGAAGTCTCCAATTCTCAAAATCAAAATCTTCAAAATAAAAAGAAAACACATTAGGATTTCCTTAGCATACCCAATTTTGCTAAGGATCATAATTTTTAAAATCAAAATAAAAGAAACACATTAGGATTTCCTTAGCATACCTAAATTTGCTAAGGATCTATTTTCAAAAAAAAATTTTAAAAAAAAAATAAAAAACAAAACACACTTGGATTTCCTCATTTGGCATACCAAAATTTGCTAAATTAGAAGTTCCATCTCTCTTTTACAAATCACCAAAGATTCACAAGACAAAGCAAACAAAATCAAAAGAAATAATTGTTTTCAAACACCTCACTTAGCATACCCAAATTTTCTAAGTGAGTGGATTCCAAAATATCAAATCAAAAATAAAAGCAATTGACTCTTACTTTAATATACTCAAATTTGTTAAAGGAAAGGGTTCTCAAATCAAAATCTAATTTCAAACATGAACATATGGAAGCAACTTTCTAAAAATATTTGAACCTATTTTCAACATACCCAAATTTGTTGAAAGCAGGTTCCATATTCAAAATTCCTCTTTCCAATCAAATCTCTAAATCTTCTCTAAATCCATTTGAACCCCACTTCACTTCCAAAATGTTGGATGTGGGTTCAAATTTTTAATTCAAGTTCAAAAGTCAACAAAATAGAAACCTGATCCAGGTTTATTTCCAACATTGCAGATTCTCAACATCAGTCTCAGTTGCAGCTACAGTTTAGTTTTAAGGTTTCAGTTGACTATAATGGCAGCTTCATAGAAGTATGTGTTTACTTTCCCTTATGGCATGGACTTGGCTCTGGATCTGGCCAATCTCCCCTGCTCTGAGTACACCCATCTCATCCATTTCAGTAGAGGTTTTGAGGGGGTGAGGATTACTTGTGAGGGCACTCCCCTCACAACTATTAGCAGGACCGTAATGGCCGAACAGAAGCAGATCATTCGGATTGATTTTCCATCAGACTCCGATATCCCCTCACTGAAGAGGAAACCAATGACAGTTTCTACAGCAGTGCCAGCGATAGTACCAGCATCATCACCAGTCTCAGTGTGTCCTGTGGTTTCCTTTGTTGTCCTAGTGAGGGACAACACACACTCATTAGCACCCTTGAAGGGTAAGGATTCACTGATCCCAGAGATTGCCTCCCTAGATTTTGAGGTTGGGTATAGCTCTCACTCCACTCACCCTACCAAGACTCAAAGGAAGAATAAAAACTACATGATTAAGTGGTACCATACACACATTGCCAGAAAGATGGAGGCCGCTACACGGTCAATTGTTGAGGAGTTTCCTATTTTGACATCCCCGCTAGTTATAGTGAATCCATTTTAACCTCTCTCTGGGTCTGACATAGAGGATGCTAGGAGGATCCACCAGCGGTTCAGTACCAGCCCTTAGTTAGCCAGGGTAGGAGGTCGTATGCTGGCCTCCATTCAGTTCTATGCCAGGTTGGTGGAGCTTATGGACGATCTGAGTTTGGAGCTCAATTTGACTTGAGATGTTATCTACGATTATAGGGCTGACGATGGCTGTAGTAGCCCCATGAAGGAGATAACCCGGTAGCCTGACCAGGTCGAGGTCAACAACCCAAACTCTACCATTGCAGCCACCACATCAGCGCGCATCTCTTCTTCTTCTATTAGTAGAACTCTTGTATCAGTAGATAAGGGCATCAAATCCCTTACCACACTTACTTTACTTGATTTCTACTTTATACCTCCTATTAAATCCAAGAAAAGAATAAAGCTAGTTTAAACTACATTTATGTCACTTCTGATGGGTTGTCTACTTCTATTCCTAATGATAACTCTTTAAGTAAAAATAACTATAACAATTTAGATATTCCTCTTTCTAATTCAGAGTTAGATTTTCCCACTTTGAATACTACGGGTTCACCTCTTGAGATAGACTTGTTATCATCCGATTATGAGGGTCCCATAGGAGAAGCTCTAGGTGAGCACGATGTGGGTAGAACCTTCCATTACCTTGCCACAAGTGATCCAGTCAACCTCATAGTGGCAAGGTTCTACCTCCTAGGCACCTCAAGATAGGGAAATAAGTCATTGGTTGGAGGATAGAAGCCCCTCCAGATGCTCCACCCTTGCATATGTTTGTGGAGGATCATCCCAAGGTGGAACACAATGTCCTCTATCATATATGATGCCCTTATCTTATCCAAAGAGATGAGGGAATCATTAATCAAGGCTCTCCTTGATCACAAATATAGCTTAGTGACCACTATGGTGAGGAGGCACATTACTTGAAGCTCGGGGATCACTCTTAGATGAAGACCTTCTTAGGGGATATGGAGAGTCCCTCTTCATTAGTTGACATGGGAAGATTGGACTTGAGTTCTCATTAATCTAGGTGCATCAGTGATCACTATGAATCTAAAGAGCCTTTCCTATTTGAGGTCAACATCTCCACACTCCGAGGAGATCGGATGATGTTGAGAGGATTCAATGAACAAGGTGAGCAGGCTTTAAGTTCCATAGTGTTACCTTGGGAGATAGGTGAATGGAAGACTGAAGCCAAGTTTTATATCATTGATTTAAATACTTCATTCATTGCTTTGCTTAGTAGGCCTTAGATACATCAGAATAGGATGATTTCATCCTCCCTCCATCGGCATCAAGTTAGAAAAGATGGGATTGAATTGTCAAAGGTGATGAAAAGCCATTTTGGTTAGAGGTTGAGATTTATGAGGATGCGACTACTATCTTCCTCAAAACACCCTTTCTTGTGAACTTGGACAAAATTCAAATGTAAAGAAAATGAAGAAAAAATAAAAGAAAAGAAAAGAAAATGAAAATCCAAGTGAACAAGAAAGGGGTGAAGAAGAAATAGCATATCACATTCATCCACGGTTCATTCCATCATATGGACATGTGGGTAGGATGACTCAACCTCCACCGGGTAGAAGCGAGGTTCTGGTGGAAGACCCCAGTTGGGCCATACAG
The DNA here is from genome assembly GCA_021442155.1 of Cymbidium sinense. Lineage (NCBI taxonomy): Eukaryota > Viridiplantae > Streptophyta > Magnoliopsida > Asparagales > Orchidaceae > Cymbidium > Cymbidium sinense. The sequence continues at coordinate 76,439,446 of CM038218.1, read as the reverse complement.
AGTTATGTTCTAGTTCATAGGAGTACCCGTACTATTCTCATAGATTTGGAATTCAACTGAGAGGATGAGTCTCATGTGATTAGTATACCAACTAACCTATCTCAGTGGGTCCCATTAGAGGTGACTTTCAATCCAGACAGTGATGAAGACCAGGCCTCCAGACAAAGCAAAGTATTCGAATCAAATGCATGTAAAACTATTAGACAGCAGTTGGGAACCTTAGCTCTAACTCACTTTCATCTCAAAAAGTTGAAGGTTTAGTAGTTAAGGAAGCCCCTAAGTCTTCCATGGATGCAAAGCCAAAGAGATTCTTTTTTGGGATCATCATCCTCAAGTCCGAAGTTGATGTAGAACTTGAGAGGATTCATTTAAAGAATTAATGGAATTACCATTTGACTTTACTCACCTTGTGTTCATAATCTTATCTGAAAGGTTTGGTTCCTCATACATGGTCCGGGCAGTCGAGTATTTTGAGAAGCTATGGAACAATACAAGCGGGGCACAATCAAGATCTAGGATTAGATTGGTCCATCGATGATGGCGATTCTTAGTTGTTACCAATCATTTGGAGTCTGATAGGTTCTTTTCACACAACACCAACTTTTATGAGAATGTATGTTTAGAAACCTCAGATGATTCAGATGATCTTTAAATCAAGGATGCACCTCCAAAATTTGAAGAGGAGATTCATTTAACAATCAAAAAGCTTAAAGAAATTAACCTCATAATAGAAAAAAATTTATGCCAGACATACATCAGTTCGTTGCTGAATGAAGAAGAAACCAATGACTTAGTTAGGCTATTGACTGAGTTTAAAGAGTGTTTCGCATGGAGTTATGAAGAAATGCTCGATTATCTTCACGTAGTCCACAAGCTAGCAATAGATCTAATGCTAACCTTAGCAAGCTCCTAGCATGCGATTAGAAATTGAACAAGGTCATTTGAAGTCAAGAAAATCGATCTTTGGTTTCATCGGGAAGAAAAAATACCTACTAGTTAGCTGTCATAGGTTAAGAAGAAGAATGACCAAATTCATATGTGCATTGATTTTAGGGACTTAAACAAGTCATGTCCTAAGGAAGAGTTTTCTCTTCCTTTACCAGAATTAATGGTAGATATCGCTCATCTCATATAGTGTTCTCTTTCATGGATGGATCATCTGGCTTTAACCAAATGAAGATGTCTCTCGAAGATGAAAGAAACACTGCCTTTCAAACTCCGATCAAAATCTTTTGTTATAGGGTCATGCCTTTTCGCCTTAAAATGCTAGTGCTACATACCAATAGCCATGACTTCATCTTCAATGAACTCATCCATCATCGGGTTGAGTGCTGTGTTGATGATCTAGTAGTCAAGAGCTAAGAAAAGGAAGACCACCTCTTTGACTTGAGAGTAGTTTTCAAACGGTTAAGATAATATAACCTCAAAATGAACCCCCTGAAGTGTGCATTCAGAGTAGGTTCAGGGAAGTTCCTTGGTTTTATTATCTAACATCAGGGAATAGAGATAGATCCAAAAAAGATCAAAGCTATCTTAGAAATGCCACCTCCTAAGAGTTTAACTCAACTCAGATCCTTCCAAAGATGGCAGGTGTATTTAAGATGCTTTATCTCCAATCTATCGGGGAGATGCAAGCCATTCTCAGTACTTGTCAAAAAAGATGCCAAGTTTATGTGGGATGACATGTGCTAACATGTCTTTAAAGATATCAAGCAGTATTTGGTGAAGTCGCAAGCTCTAGCTGCCCCTATCCCAGGCAGGCCACTCATCCTCTACACCATTGTGTTGGATGACTCTCTCAATGCTCTATTGGCCCAAGCCAAAGATGAAGGGAAGGAGAATGATCTCTACTACCTCAGCTGTCATCTGATTCTTTCCGAAGCAAACTATCCACCTATTGAGAAACATTGCCTAGCTTTGATCTTTGCATTTTAGAAGCTACGCACTATATGCTTTCTCATAAGGTGAACTTGATCTCCAGAACTAGTCTGCTGCAACACCTCATAACATGAACAACGCTATCTGGATGGTTGGCATGCTGGCCCATGATTCTCTCATAGTTTGATATCATATTCGTACCATTCTGTGCGATAAAAGGATAAGCAATAGCAAATTTCTTAGCAGCAAACCCACTTTTTATTGATTTTCAGCTTAGTGATGATCTCCCTGATGAACAAATCATGAACTTAGGGGAGTTTGATAACCGTCGATGGGAGATGTATTTTGATGGTGGAGCTTCTTTTCATAAAGGGGAAGCACCACGATCTACTCTTCCAGGAAAGGAACGGGTAGGAATAGTTCTTCTGACTCCAGGCCACAATATGATGAGATTCTCGTACTATCTTTCCAACCCCTACAGCAATAATGAAGCTGAGTATGAGGCTTTGATTATTGGATGTAGTTAGCTATCACAATTAGTGTCAAGAGCATCAACATCTTTGGGGATTCTCAGTTGGTCATCAACTAGATTATCGGGTCCTACAAGGTTCTCAAATCCAAGCTTCATCATTACCACGAGTATACCATGAAGCTATTGGCCCAAATCCCTGAAGTCACCATTTTTAAGGTTCCCCAAGCATAGAACATAGTAGCCGATGCCTTGGCCGAACTTACCAAAGAATTGGCATGTCCGGAAGATGAGTCCATTTCAACAAGGGTCCAAAATAGATAAGTCTTATCCCTTATTGATGCTGAACTCAGTGAGAGACATTCTCTTAAAGGGGAGGTTTCTTTTGCTCATAAAGAGAAGGAGCTGGATTGGAGGTAACCGTTCATAGACTATTTGAACATTGACAAACTATCTCAAGAAAAGTCACAAGCCCATCAGGTAAAATAAAGAGCTCTCTCTTATGCTCTTGTTGATGGACCATGTACCCACGATCCTTTGACCAGATGTGGTTACATTATTTAGACAAACATGAAGGCCATGCACATCAATCCATTCTAAAGATGAAGATGAAGATCAAGAGACTAGGATACTACTAGCCTTCGATGATTATAGACTGCATGGATGTAGCTAGGAGATGCCATCAGTGCTAGGTACATGGCATTGTCCTCCATCAGCCACCCAACATTCTACACCCTACATTGGCCTCATGGCCATTTGAGTGTTGGGGTACCGATATTATGGGTCCGATCGATCCTCCTTCTTCTAAGGGGCATCAATTCATCTTAGCTTCCACCGACTATTTTTCCAAGTGGGCAGAGGCAATCCCCCTCAGAGAGGTCACAACTCAACATGTGCTTCAGTTATTCAGGAACCATATCGTATATAGGTTTGGGGTTCCTTGATGAATTATATCCAATAATGATATTGCATTCAAAATCACTAAGATCAACAGCTTTGTCAGAAGATATGGTATAGATTGGAGAAACTCCATCATCTACTACCCCGGAATAAATGGTTTAGCAAAAACATTCAACAAAATGCTCGTCCAGATACTAAAAATGACATTGGATGACAACAAGTGACATTGGAATGTTCAGTTGGTTGAAGCCTTGTGGGCCAATCGCACCACATAACAAACTATAACTCAATCTACTCCATTTTCCTTAGTGTATGGGTCTGAATCCGTTCTACCTTTAGAAGTCCAACTCCCTTCACTAAGGATAACATTGGGTAGCAAGATCACTATAGAGCAGAATGCAAAGTTGTGATTAGAAGAGCTTGAAGGTTTGGAGGAGAGTCACCTATGGGTGTGCTAGAACCTCAAGTTATACAAGGCCAAAATGATTCAAGCTCACAACAAGCTGGTCCACTCTAGGTCTTTCCAAGTAGGAGAGCCTATGTTAGTCCTAAGGAGACCAATTATTGCCCATCAAAAGATGGGAGGCAAGTTTGAACCCACTTGGGAAGGCCCTTATGTCATAGAGAAGGCCTACCAAGGAGGATCATATCAACTTATTTATTGTAAAGGGAAACGTCCGATGCTTCCAATTAATAGGCTCTATTTTAAGAAATACTACCCATAAAAATTTTATTTTGAAAATAATTCTATCAATCAATAAAAATCTAATTCCCTTTCATCCAAATCTTCTCTTCTTTCGAAGGGTTGTTTGCTTATCTTGTGAATCTACCATGACTTCTTTAGGTTTGGTGTAAGAGTCTCCTAGAGGCATCCTATCCTTCTTCATAACACAAACACATTCCTAAGTTCTATTAGAATAGATGTGAGAGAACCTAGGAGGCATCCTATTTCAATTAGAACAATTGAGTTAGGTGTAAGAGAACCCGAGCGACATCCTTTCTTAGTGGAAATTCTTGGTTGCCATCCATGGCTCCATTTTTCAAATTCCCCAGTGTGTTTTAAGGTAGGTGTAAGAGTCCCCCAGTGGCATCCTATTCCCTTTTACACATGCATAAAAATAAACACATATTTTCTTCTTGAGCTATCTTGATGTAGGAGCAATCCTTTGTGGCACTCACTCGTTGGCTGCTCTAGGTTGGGCCTACAAGCTACCTCGCTAGTATGTCACCCAAATGGTCATGTTTTGGAAGATGTGAGTCCCTGAGCTTTCTTTCTAACTTGGTTAATGCAAACCGTTGAGCACCTTGTTAATTTGGTAGTCTTCACTGCCCAGCCAATCACCTACCGCATGTTGACTTTGTTTAAGAAGATGTGAGTCCTCGTGCTTTCTTCTTGAACTAGCCATCATGTACTAACCAGGTTGAGTATATTCAAGGTTTAGGGTAAGTCCCCCTGAGGCTCCTTTGCTTTTGACTACTTTTGAGTCAATATAAGTCCCTTAGAGGTATTCACTCAGTAGTCGCCCTAGGTCGGATGACACCTATTGAGCCGAAGACAGACTATCCCAGCGACTAGTTCCCCTATGGGAAGATGTGAGTCCCCGAGCTTTCTTCCTAGGCTGGTTGTTGCAAATCGATGAGTACTTTAAGTTGATTGATGTTTTCTATGCTAACATTGACTCACTCGGTAAGTATACCACTCTTGGCAGATATGAGTCCCCATGCTTTCTCCCTGAGTTGTACACTGAATTCCTATGTGATATATGACTAGCCATGTCATGTTCTCCAGTGTGTTGGATCAAGACTTTAGTGGCCCTATTCCTTGTGGGAACTCTATTTGGATCATGTCCTTTGCGACCCCTTTTAGACACTACCTGAGTTACTTTTGGATTGGACAGTCCACCTTTCCTAGTAGCCACCCCTGGTTGGAGAATTTATTCAGCGGATGTGCATATTCTCCCTTAGTTCAGTAAATCTGAGATAGGTCTAGGCTGATATAAGCTCCTTAGTTTGATCCCTAGTAAACTAACAGGATCCATGATAAAAAAATATACAAAACAAACAAATTTAATTCGCTTGTGGATTAGGAATTCAAGCCCCAAAGGGCCCCCTTTTCCCAAGCAGGCATCTTATCTTTAGGGTAGTGTTAGCGGAACTCCCTATAGGAATTTCCTGACTACTTGAGTGGAGATAAATCCCTGGGTCGGTACTCACTCCGTAGTTACTCTTAGGTCAGGTTTAATCTATTTTGCCACAAACAAGTTACCTCGATAGTCATTCCTCTTTGGAAGATGTAAGACTATGACGCATTCTTTCTTACACGACTGTCACAAACTGACGGGTAGCCCTAGGTCGGGATCAATTAATTACCCAAAGCAACCGATCACCTCAGTGGACTTTGGCAGTGGAAGATGTGAGTCCCCAAGCTTTCTTCCCTTAAATTGATCATTGTAAACCAAAAGGCACTCTTTTAGTCGGATAGTTCTCCCTTCGGTCAAGAAACTACTCTCTTTGGTTCAGTAAATTTGAGATAGGTCTAGGCTAATATAAGCTCCTTCTGAGTATGATCCATCACAAACAATAAAATCCATCAAAAAAAATTTAAAATGAAATTAATCTTGACTAACTTTGTGTTGATTTAAGTCCCCTAGGGGAATTCACTCAATAGTCAGACCTAGGTCAGGTTTGATTTGTTGCCTTGCCAACTGATCTTCCTAATGGCTTCTTATTTCTAGAAGTTGTGAGTCCTTGTGCTTTCTTGTTAAGACTTGACCATTGCAAACTGAAGGACATCCCCTTGGTTGGATAGTCCTACCTTATGGTTGGTAGACTACTCCCTTTGGATTGGTAAATTTGTGTTAGGTTTAGGCCTCCATGGCCTTTACTCAATGTAGTCCATCACAAACCAGTGGGATCCATCTTAATCAAAATAAACTAAAAAAAATGGAATTTATCTTGACTATCCTTGAGTTGATCTAAGTTCCCCAGTGGCATTTACTCAATAGTCGACCTAGGTTAAGGTTCAATCCCTTGAATAGATCGCCCAAAGAAGCCCCGCTTTGGAGGATATAAGTCTACTATACTTTCTTCCTAGTACAACTGCTACACACTGAAAGGCATTCCTTCTAGTTGTTTAGTCCTACTATGTGTTTAATAGACTACCCCTTTGGATTGGTAAATCTGAGTCAAGTCCAAGCCATCATGGCTCCTACTCAGTACGATCCATCGCAAACCATTAGGATCCATCTCAAAAATTCAAATTTAAAAATTTGAAACAAATAAAAAAAATAAATCAATCTAAACCCAATCTTTGCTCCTCCTCAGTGAGATGCAAATCTTTGTAGTTCCTTAGCAGACTCAGAATCCTAATCCCTCAGCGGATTTCACAACCCCTCCCTTATGGATGACTTGAACTTGCTTCCCTAGTAGAGAGTTCACATGTCTATCCCCAGTGGAGTCAAAATAAACATAAGTAAAAAAATAACAAATTGAAATAAATTCAACACTCTTCCCTAGTGAGACTCAACTCGAATCAATCCTCTCATCCCTTTGTGTATGACTTGAACCTGCTTACCTAGTGGAAGGTTCACTTACTCTATCCCTTGTGGATTCCTCCTTCCTCCTCTTATGTCCTTGAAATAAGTAGAGCCACATTGCACTAGGCTCTGGATTCCTTCTACACGTCAGGTTAGGAGTTGATTTTCTCTATTAGTGCTTGTGATCGTTCACTGTTGTTGATCATTTTGATTAACACCAATACGTGCGATGTTCCTTGTCAGTCACACCACACCTATTAGGCGCCCTTTGTTGACCTCATTTTTTTAGGATGAGCTCTCAACCTCTCCATCTTAGACATAGGACACCTTTTAGACTTTAAGAGATCCTTAGTCTTAAGATACATCCATTGATTAGGTGGACACTCTACCTAACCCTAGAGACTTTAAAGAGGTAGCCATAAGAATTGGTCATGCCTTAGGGGTGTTAGAAAATTTTACAACCCTATAGCTTGAACCAAATTCCTCACTTCCTTCCTTCAAGTCAAATTCCAAATATAATCAATATCAAACCTAAATCAATTCCAGCTTAATTGATTTTCTCCAAACTCAAATTAATGCCACATGATTGAAACCCGTGATTGAAATCTATGATTGAAATTCCAAATTCCAAATCTTGCCTAAGCCCTTTGATTTCCCTTCATGGGCTTAGCCAAAATCAAATTCAAGCCATCTCAAATTCATGAATTTTCTCAAAACTCATTTATATTATCATTTATGTTCTCATATATAAATGAAATATAAATTCAAATCAATTAAACTAAATCCAACAATCAATTGCAAATCAAAAATCTGTTCTAAGTCACTTTGATTTTCTCTCAAGGACTTAGCTTAGATCAAATCAAATCACTTCAAATTCAAGAAATTTTCTCACAACTCATTTATATTCGCATTTATATTCACAAATATAAATGAAATATAAATTTAAACAACCAAAACCAATTCCAAAAATCAAATTCAAATTCAACCAAAATTCAACCTAAACCTTTCAAGTCAAATTCTTGAACTTAGCCAAATCAATTTCAAATCAAGCCAAACCCTTAATTTTCCTTCATGACTCAATCAAACCTACAATCATGAATCCAAATATAAACACAAATTTCAATCACTAAACTAAAACTCAACTCAAAAATTAAACCCAATTCAAACTCATGTTCACCCTTTGAACTTGAAATTGTCAAATGAACCAAATCTCATTTGACTTCAAACCACTTGCAAATGGATTTATATTTCAATCATAAGTTCATATACAAGTTCAATCAAACTTAAATCAAGCTTTGACAAGCCATTTTACCCACTTAGGATCACTTGACCCAAAGTGACCTAAAGTACCCCTTATGAGCCAAATTCTAATCGTAAGCAAATTGGATTGAACTAAGCCCATCTAAGCCTCTAATCATGATAAAAAATCATCATGAGATGATCAATTACCCAAATTGGGTCAAACCAAGTCAAACCTAAGAGTTGACCAAGTCAACACTTAGCCAAAATGAAACCCAACATAGCCAAAATCCACCATAGGTCAAATTAGTTGAAACCATTGATCTAAGTTCATTCATGACCAATGTTTGAACTTGACCAAGTCAACATTTGAGCCTAACCTAGCCCAATTGGCCACTTGACCCAATTTGACCCAACTTGACCTAAAAGTCAAAATGTATCAAAACTCGATCTAACCCAAATTGATTGAAACCAATGGGTCAAGTTCAATCCAAAATGATTGTTGAACTTGACTGGCCAAAACCAACCTCCCATTTAATTGACCTTGAACCCAACTTGACTTAAAATGTCATTTTAAGCCAAACCCAAACATAAACCACATTGATTGGAAAAAAAGATACCAATCCATTTCATATGACCAACCAAACATGAACTAACCCATAACCTAACCCAAATAGGTCAAATGGGTCAAATTGGTCAACTTGACTCATTTGACCTAAATGAACTCAATTGAACCAAAATCAAATAGAAACCAAATTGAATCAAACCAAAGTCACCAAAATATTTCAAATGGTCATCAAAACTTGACCCAATTTAATATCAACTTGACCCAAGTTGACCCATTTTGACCTAAATGGGTCAACATGATCCAAATCACATCAAACCAACTCCAAATTCAATGAAACTTAGCCAAACCTATTTTCTCATCATACCAAAGATACCCAAGCCGAAATAAAGGTCAAATGACCATTTTACCCCTAGGCCATAGGGTAAATTGTGGTCAAACCCATTTAGAATTTGGTCAAATCCTCTCCATAACCACTTGGCACTCTCTTAGTGGATCAAGTGAACACTAGGGAGTGTGGTGCACCCAACCCAATGGGTTTTGGTCAGCCCAACATAGCCCAATGGCCAAACTGACCACTCCCATTGAAATGGCCACATGGGAATCATGCCTCCACTTGTTGTGAGCACTTGGGGAGTTCACCATTCCACTCCTCTGTCCAAACTGAATTCAATGACTCATCTAACAGCCTAACAAACCCACTAAATCAAGGCAATTGATCAAAAATGGCAAGTTGAATCATGACCGTCCGATTGCCAAAGGGGGAGATATAATCCCCCTAATTTGATTTCATTTCACAGGTCCTCAATTGATTGATCCTAAGGAAGTCAGAGAAGCCATTCCTTAGCCTCCCCAAGCTTCCTAGAGTCAAATCAAACATCTTCTTCTCAGTTTTCATTGTGTGAAAATAGGGGAGCTCCACTCAAAATCCCAGTGACTCCACACTCAAAACCAGAGCAATTCCTTCTTCAAGTTCTATCAGAGAACCAAGTCGAGTTCACCTAAGCTCTTTCCTAAGCTCCAAAGGCAAAGGATGAGTGCCCTAGACCAAAACTGAGCTCAAGTGTAAAGGGGAGTTGGTCTCTAGAAGCATCCACCCAATCTCAAGACCTCTAAACTTCAACAGAACTTCATCTCAACCAAATGAAGCTTCTCTATGGGAGTCGAGTGCCAGTGATCACCTCCGGTGAGGTTAGCCATTTTTTTTAGCTTAATTTCAATATGTGTTGGTCCTTTGTGAAAGAGATTTTAATCCCATGGAATTTTAACCATTAGATGTGCTTGCCATTAAGTTTAGATGATATGGGCTAAATTTTAGCCCAATCCTAGCTCAATCGAGCTCAGATCCTACCCCTAGAACATGAATGGCCTCCATTGCTTACAAGGGATAATAGGGATGAATCTTTGGCCGTCCATCCACACATTTTGGATGGATGACCGAGATTAAGATGTGTAGGATCTACGAGTTTACCCTTTAGAAACATGTGACCCCGCCCAATCTTGATCACGACCGAGGAGAGCGAGAAGGCCATTCGACGCCTATGATATGACAAGTTAAAGATCCAATCCTATCACACCACATGGAAAGTGCATGCTGCGTTAGTCGCAGACGTGGCGCTAATGGGATTAAATACTTAATTAGGCTTATTTAATCTTTAATTAATCACCAAACCTTCCTAAATTCATATCTAAGCCTAGAAAAATCATAAAAATATGAAATAAATTACATTGGATAGATAATTGAACATATAATATTCTAAAATTAATTTTAATTAATTTTGAATAGTTCTTTTCTCTGAATTTGGATTTTATTGGGAATCTTAATTTCCTATTTACCCTTTAATTACACCAATGATTAATTCCAAATATCTTGAGCATGATTAGTTGGATGACTTCTGCCTCCCCTAATTTTATTGGAATTTATTGGTGGTTTAATTAGAGGAGTTTCTTGATTAATTCCTAATTATCCCCTTTGTGCAATTAAGCTTAATTAAGGGCATAATTAGTGGTTTAACCTTTTGATTGAGTTAATTAAGCTTTTATTAAGTGAAGATGAGGTTTAGGGAATAATTTTAAGATAATGTCCTTAAGATATTTCTTAAACTCCCTTTTCCTTCCTTAATCTAAACTTAATTAAGGGTTAATTTACTAATTATCCCCTTAATTAATTTCATAAAATCCAAAAACTTTCCAGAATTCAATTAATCTATCTTGGGTAGATGCTTAGGTGTTCAAAAGCCTAAGTCCATTAAGGAAATCAAAACCTAACTCACATGTGTGAGAGGGTTATGAAAGTACTTAAGTTAAACCCCTTAGTTTAATTAATCATTAATCATGAGCCAAATTGCATTAGGCCTTTTTTCTTCCTAGGTGCATTGCAAAGTTAAATTCCTTATGAGATTTTATGTCATCTCATTGGCTCATAATTATTTGATTATGTATGCTAAGGTGGTATAGGTAAGAGACAATTAATATGCTTAATTCATACCTTAACCTATTCAAAAGATAAAATGGATCTAATCATCTAAAATAATTGAACAAAAATATCACACACATGTTGGAATAGGTTAGGAATAGTAAATGTACCTCACATTTCTCAAACTAAATCAAACTCAAACCAAAATCAAACCTTCCTTAAAAATAATTTGATTTGCTTTAAGCTTTCTTATTTCATAAGATTGTCTTTATGAATTAATTAGGGTAAATGTGTTTACATGCTTTCATCACTTTAGTTTTTTCCTAGCATACTAAATGTGTATGTCATACGAATTTCATGCATCCATTCTTTGCAAAAATAAAAATATTTTTTATGTCAAATTGCATGTTTTGGTTATAATAGAAATATGAGTGGCTATTCTCACTATTAAATCCAAATTATTTTCAAAATATCTGAATCAATTAGCAAAACTGAAAGTGTGCTACTTATATTTTATTTATAAGCTTGCATGTGAGTAAAATATAAGGATGTGCCTAGTGTAGTTTTCCTTCTCCTCTCTTTTAGTATAGTTTTGAATTGGATTTGGTAAAGTGTTTAGTTCATTTGAAAAGAATATAACACTTGCCTAATTTCATTTCTTATTCATTCCTATGCTATTACTTAAGAAGTACACTTACATTTACACATATAATTTGCATAAACAAATCAAACAAACAAATACAAACTTTTGCATTTTTCTTTTCTTTTCATTTCTTTTGTACATGTACTTGTATTTAAAGAAAGTGGTATATTAGTCTGGACAACCCCGGGGTTACGAGGCTTTATGTATCCCTAAGTAGGTCTTGTACCTTACTCCCCTGGTGCTAACAATGGCGTTATACTCACTTATGCCTTTCATACATACATGTGTGCATGTGAAAATTGGATAAGAAACCCCTTTTCTACTTAATGAAAATCATGCATCATAAAGCATTCAAATTTTCTTAAGTAACTCATTTAGCATTCATCATAAAGTCTGCTAAACATTCCCATTTGTAAGTATAGATATTCTAAGGATTTATTCATATGCATGTTATACATGTTGGGAAAGAATGAAGTGATGTGTGTTTTTGTGATCTTAATTCACTTTACTTAATATTAAAATGCCTTTCTATTTGAATAGGTTTGTTTAGAGTTTCATCTAAACTTAGGATTAATTAAAACACATAATAAGACATTCATTAAATGAAACTAAGCTTGAACCTACTTTAGAAATTACTTACGATAGGGAAGGAAAGAGAAGTTCCCTTCTCTTTCCCTTCTCTTTACAACACTTAGTAATTAATTATAGGATTCGCTTAAACCAAATCAAAATACAAAATAAAATCAACCCAAATTAGTAAAACACTTGAATGAAACCACCCTCTAAGTTGAACATTTTCAAACTTAGAAAATACAAACCTTAAAGCCATAGCTAAGCATACCACATAAAATATTCTTTTTTAAAGCACACACATTAGGCTAAGTAACAACTTCTAGCTTTAGGTTAGGGTGGTGCATGGTTTGATGTTTGCTTTTGTTTTATGAAATATGTTTTAGTCTGGATATTAGTGTGAATGTGCATAGAATGAATGATAAGATGGTTTAGTCTAACCATTATTTTTTGCAGGGAAATGTGCTTAAGGGGCACTATCATAAATAAAAATAGAACTGCTTTTGCTGTGTTGGTGCTTATACCCCTAAGAATAATCTTATAGGCTAGTGGACTTGGTTACCCATGTGCGGCATGCTAAGTCCAATATACATGCTTGGGAATTGTACGGTTTATTTAGCTAATCTCTATTTTACAAGTGTTAGTTAGATTTAATTTTTCTTTTCATGTACTTTTGCAATTAGGATTTTAGAATGATTATTATGGGGGATTAGGATGAGCATTAGTCGTAAGATTACATCTTATGTACTATTTGAAGCCTTCGGAGCAACCACCTTCCAACCATCCAAAAGAAGGAACCAAAGAAGAAAGAAGAAAAAAATAAACAAGAAGAAAGAAGAATGAAGAAATGCAGCTTGAAGACCCCCATAACAATGAATTCCTTGCTTAATTGTACTTAATTCATTTGTAATGCAGGTTGTATAAGGGTAGAGCTTGGCTACACAATTTATTTTTTTTTAGGTTTGTACGGTGGTGCCTGACCATAATTTGCCTCTTATTCTATTATAAATTGCTTGATGATTTGTTTAGCTTGTGCATTAAGATGGCATCCTTTTCCTAGTTTCTTCCTTGCTTGATGTATGGCTTGGATTAGGCTCTTAGGGAAAATAAAATCTTCTACCAAATTTAATAATTCAAAATTAAAATAAATAACTCATAACCTCACCTAAAGCTTAGGCTAAAAATCAAGATAAAAGAATTAGCAACCCCTTAGCTGGATGAGTATTTGTTTTGTAACATCATGCACAAATGCATATTATTTTCACTCTTGATTGGAGGGCTTCCACTTTTGTGAGAGAAACTTTTCTTGACCTTTGAGAGCCATGGTGGAAACACACCTCCTCCCTTCTTGTTAATTTTGACCAATAATATTACTTCTCATGCATTAGACATATGAATCCTATAAGCCTGAGTCAAATAATTGTCAAAAAATTAAAAAATAACATGTACTATGATTTCCATTAGATTTAGGTCATTTGAAGAATACCCTTACATGATCTAATCTCTTTAGGAAGTGAGTTTAAGGACTTAGTCTCTTTCTAAGTAAATAACGGCCTAGCTATCTTGCATAAAGCATAAGACTTGCCTACATGTATTTAAAATTGTAGGAGGAGTTAGTTAGCGACCACCCCCAGGCGGTTGTAAGTCCAGGTAGTTGGGAAGTTTGTCCTCTCTTGTGGAGGCAAACCAAATACCCATTTTTGCCTTAGATTTATGTCATGCTTTCGGCCCTTGCCAAAGCTCTCTAGATTTAGGTTCTGAGGTTTCTTCTCCCTCCTATAGACCATAACCATAAATCTTTGCCTCTTAGGCATTTTCATAATCTTGTGTTGTGAAATCATCAGCTCTAAAATTCTAATAAAATGTCAACTCAAATAAATTAAATCAATTTCAGAAATGTAAAGCCCAACCATAGGGTAGTTTAGGATGTTTACTAGGTTTCCTAGTATCTTAAGCATCCCCTAATTTCATTTGGCTTCAATAGGTACTCCCTCCTCTTGATCGATCCTACTTGATTTTCTAAAAATAAGTCAATCGATTGATAGTCCTAACCTATTGAAATCTTTGGAGACAATAATCATTTACCTTAATCGAGAGTATTCCTATGGAATCTCATTCCTTGGGATGTAATTAACTATGGGGGCTTGCCCATGTAGGAAACTTAATGAACCTGATTTTAAATAAACCCTGCTTTACTTTTCCATGAAAAGTAGGGGAAGAATCTCTGATACATCATCCCATAGACCCATAAGTCCTTAGGAGCCCTTATTTAGGTGATTAGGTCCACCGTAGGATGGTGACTTCTATCTTTCAAGATAGAACACCTTTCCCTTGATGTCGTACCTAATCACCTTAATAAGTACACTTGCGATTCTATGTGGTGTCCGTCTAAAGAAGCAATCACGATCATATTGAATTTCCCCTCTCTTCTTTACCTTTTTATCTTTTTTTTGTCGTCATCTTTCTTTTCAAGAGGGATGAAGATAAGAAGAGGAAAGAATAAAAAGGAGGAAGAGGGAGGAGATTGATTGATGATGGTCAGCATGATGTGATAAAATTTTTCACCCACAGATTCTTCTAGTGACTCCGCTGAGGATGGTTCCTCTCTCCATCTTTGGTAAATGAGCGTGATGTGATAAAATTTTTCACCCATAGGGAGTGTGGGTGAAAATTTATTATATATCTCCGCCTTCATCTATCCCCTTTTTGGAAAAAGAGGATAAATAAAAATAGAAATATATAATATTTTATTAGGATGGCACACAGATCCACAAATGATCTTATTAGGGTGATCGGGTATGACATTGAGGAAAGGTGTACTATCTCGAGAGATAGAAGTCACCACCCTACAATGGACCTAATGACATCAATAAGGACTCCTAAGGACTATGGGTCTTCGGATTGTACCAGAGATTCTTTTCCTACTTTACATGAAAAAGTAAACCAGAGTTTATTTTAAATCGGGTTCGTTAGGTTCTCTACAAGGGCAAGCCTCCATAGTTAATTATATCCTAAGGAATGAAATTCTTTAGAAATACTCTCGATTAAGGTAAATGATTATTGTCTCCAAAGATTTTGAAAGGGTAGGACTATCAATCGATTGATTTATTTTTAGAAAGTCAAATGAGATCGATTAAGAGGAGGAAGTTCTTATCAAAGCCAAATGAAAATAAGTAGGGGATGCTCAAGATACTAGGAAGCCTAGTAAGCATCCCAAACTACCATATGGTTGGGATTTACATTTTTGATATTGAATTAATTTATTTGAGTTGAATTTTTATTAGAAATGTAGGGCTTAAAATTCCATAATACAAGGTTATGGAAATGCCTAAGAGGTGAGAATTTATTTTTAGGGCCGACAAAGGGGAGAAACAACCTCTGAACCAAAATCTTGGGAGCTTTGGTGAGGGACAAAAGCACAACCTAAATCTAAGTCAAAAAATGGGTATTTGATTTACCTCCACAAGAGAGGATAAATCACCCGACTATTTGGACTTACAACCATCTGGGGGTGGCCACCAACTAACTCCTCCTATAATTTTAAAATTCATGTAGGTAAGTCTTATGTTTATGCAAGATAATAAGGTTGTTGTTTATTTAGAATGAGACTACGTCCTTAAATACGCTCCCTAAGAGTTTAGATCATGTAGGGCATGCTTTAATGACTTAAATCTATTATAAATTTTGTTATATTTTATTTTTATTTTGGACAATCAATTTGACACAGGATTTAGGATTTTTTATGCCTAATGCATGAGAAATGATATTATGGGCCAAAATTAGCAAGATAAGGAGGTGTGTTTCCACCATGGCTCTCATAGGTCAAGATAAGTTCTCTGATAAAGGTTGAAGCCCTCTAATTGAAGAGTAAAATAATATGCTTTTATGCATGGTGTTAGGAAAGAAAAGACAACATCCAACTAAGGGGTTGCTAATTCTTTTATCTTAATTTTTAGTCTAAGCTTTTAGGTGAGGTTATGAATTATTTATTTCTAGTTTTGAGTTGATTAATTTGGTAGAAGATTTATTTTTTTCTAAGAGCCTATTCTTCATCCAGATCATACATCAAGTAAGGAAGAAACTAGAAATAGGATGCCATCTTAATGCACAAGCTAAACAAACATCAAACATTTTTATAAAGCTAGCGCAAAATAATAAAAGGCCAAGTGTGGTCGGGCTCCACTACACAAACCCGAAAAAATAAATTGGGTAGCTGAGCTCTACCCTTATACAACCCGGATTACAAATAAATTAATTACAATTAAGCAAGGAATTCATGTTATGGGGTTCTTCTTTTCTTCTTTTCATCTTTTTTCTTCTTTTCTTTCTTCTTTGGTTCCTTCTTTTGGATGGTTGGAATGTGGATGTTCCAAAGGCTTCACATGGTACATAAGATATAATTTTATGACCAATGTAGATCCTAATCCCCCATAATGATCATTCTAAAATCCTAATTGTAAAATTACATGAAAAGAAAAAGTAAATCTAACTATCACCAGCAAAATAGAGATTAACTAAACAAACCATACAAATCCCAAGCATGTATATTGGACTTAGCACCCCACACATAAGTAACCAAGTCCACTTGGCCTATTAGATTATGCTTAGGGGTATGAGCACCTGCACAACAAAAGCAGTTATATTTTTATTACAACGCCCCTTAAGCACAATCCCCTACAGAAAATAATGATTAGACTAAATCGTCATGCCATTCATTCTACGCACATGCACCCTAACATCTAGACTCAAACATAACATCATAAAATAAAAACAAAACATCAACCCATGCACCACCCTAATTTAGAGATAGAAATGGTGGCTTAGCCTAATGTGTGTGCTTTAAAACATTTGTGTGGCATGCTTAGCTATGGCTTTAAGGTTTAGATTTTCTAAGTATGAAGATGTTCAACTTATATGGGTGGTTTCATTTAAGTGTTTAGTTTATTTGGGTTGATTTTTATTTGATGATTTATTTATGTTTGAATGAACTTACAATTAATTACTAAATTGTAAAGAGAGGGAAAAGAGAAGAGAACTTCTCTTTCCTTCCCGACCTTAAGTAATTTCTAAAGTAGATTCATGTTTAATTTTGTTTAGTGAATATTTTATTATGTGTTTTAATTAATTCTAAGTTTAGATCAACTCAAAACAAACCTATCCAACAAGAAATGCATTTTAAGATTAAGTAAAGTGAATTAATATCACAAAGCACACACCTGTTTATTTCTTTCCCAACATATATAACATGCATATGGATGAGTCCTAAGCATATCTATACATACAAATGAGAATGTTTAGCACACCTTAATAATCAATGCTAAGTAGTATTACTTAAGAAAATTTGGATGCTTTATGATGCATGATTGTTATTAAGTAGAAATAAGGGTATTCTTTTATCCTTTATTCATATGCACATGTGTATGTATGAAGGGCATAAGTGAGTACGACACCATTGTTAGCAACAAGGGTGTAAGGTACAAGACCTACTTAGGGTTAGTTAAAGCCTCGTAATCCTGAGGTTGTCCAAACTAATATACCACTTTCCTTAAATACATATGCATATACAAAAGAAATAAATGGAAAAGAAAGATGCAAAAGTTTATATTTATTTGATTTTTTTGGTTTTGATTGTTTAATTTATATGTGTGCTGTGGAATTCCTTCTTAAGTCATGACATAAGAGTGTATAGGGATGGATTTAAGCAAGTGTTGTGTCCTTTTCAAATGGACTATACACTTTGCAAATCCTATACAATTCTATGTAAAAAAGAGAGGGAGAAGGAAAGCCACATAATACATATCTTTATATTTCACATGCAAGCTCATAAATAATTATAAGTAGCATACCTTTCAGTTTTGATGTTTGAGTTATAGGTTTTGGAAATAAGTTTAGGTTTAATACTGATAATAGCCATTCATATTCTTACTTTAGCCAAGACATGTAATTTGACATAAAGAAAGTATTTCATTTTAATTTTGATTTTTAAAAGGAATGAATGCATGATTTTCATATGGCATACACATTTAGCATGCTAGGAAAGAAATAAAGTGATTAAAGCAATGTAAATTCATTCACCCTAATTAATTCTTAATGACAATCCTATGGAATCGAATTATTTAAAGTAAATCAAATTTATTTTAAAGAGAGTTTTGTTTGATTTTGAGTTTGATTTCAATTTGAGAAATGTGAAAAGGGTTTGCTGGTTCTAACCCATTCCCACATATGTATATTACTTTTGTTTTATTTTTAGGTGATTAGGTCAAATTTATGTTTTAGTTAGGTTTAGGTGTACATTAAGTGTATTAATTACCCCTTACCTATACCACCTTAGCATATTTAACCAAATAATTATGAGCCAATGATATGACATAAAACCATACAAGGAATTTAATTCAGCAATGCACCAAGGAAGAAAAGGGCCTAATGCATTTGTCTCACAATTAGTGATTAATTAAGCTAAAGGGTTTAAATTAAGTACTTTCATAACCCTTCCCACAGATGTGGATTAGGTTTTGATTTCCTTAAGCCACTTAGGTTATTAAACACCTAAGCATCTACCCAAAAATAGATTTATTAAGATTCAGAATATTTTGAAAATTTTATCAAATTAATTAAGCAAGAAATTAGGGATTTGCTGTTAATTAAGTTTAGATTAAGGAAGGAAAGGGGTTTAGGGAATGACTTAAGGAAAATTCCTCAAATCCATTCCATAAACCTCTTCCCTACTTAAATCAGGCTTAATTGACTTAATAAAAGGATTAAACCACTATTCATGTGCTTAATTACCCTTAATTACATTAAGAGGGTGATTTAGGATTCATCACATGATTTCCCTAATTAACTCATCAATAAATTCCAAGAAAATTAGGGAAGGCAGAGGTCATCCTAATAAATATATCAAAGAAATTTGAAATGAATTAATGAAATAATCATGGAGTAATTAGGGTTATTAGGTTTTCATTAAAACCCTAATTAAGGAATATATACTTTTCAAAATCCAGTGAAATTATATTTAAAATATTCTCCTATAAATTATATTTCCAATGCTTTTTACCTTATATTTTTAAGATTTTTCTATAATTTGTTATGCAATTATGAAGATTCAGTGATTAAGAATAATTAAATAAAACCCTAATTAAAATAGATAATCTTGTTGGTGCAACGTGGAGGCTGACGTGGCTCGCACTTTCCATGTGGCATGATGGGAGAGGCTATTTAAGTTGTCACATCATAGCGCCGTATCAGCAGTGATGTTATGCGCTTTCTCCCCATCCGTCCGATCAAGGATCGAACATCTGAGATTAAGCTCGCAGTATTAAAGGATTTAATCGAATATCGTACGCATCTTAATCATAGCCGTCATCCCAAAACACATGGATGGACAACCCATGATCCATCCCTGATCTTCTTTATGGGAGATGGCCACCGTCCATCTTCTAGGAGAAGATTTGAGCTCGATTGAGCTCGGATTAAAACAAAATTCAACCCACACCATCTAAGAGTAAAGGGGAACACATCCAATGGTTAACTTGGCTTAGGGTAAAACTTTCCTACATAAAGGACCATGAAAAAAATGAAACTATGCTTGGTTTAATGGCATACCTCGCCAGAGGCTATCACTGGCACTTGAATCCCTTGAAGTAGCTTCATCTAGTGGAGACTAAGCCTTCTTCAAGGTTTGAGGTGTTGAGATTGAATGGATCTTCCTATGGACCACGTTCACCTTCAAATTCTCATGGCCTTGATCAAAGTCCCATCTCCCTTGCCTTTGAAGCTTTCAAGAAGCTTGGGATGAGTTCAACTAGGCCCTCTAAGGGTGCTCGAAGGAGGAATTGGATTGGTTTGGAGCATTGAGTGAGATGAAAATTGGCTTGAGCTCCCTTATTTTTGGTTTTGAGAAACTAAGAAATGGAGAATTCTAACTCACTCTAGGAAGCTTGGGGAGACTTGCTATGACTTGCTCTGAGTTCCCTAAGCTCAATTGAATGTGTCACTGATGAAATGAAATGGAATTAGGGGGAGTATATCTCCCCCTAGGTGAATCAGATGACCGCAAGCCTCCTTGCTATTTTGATCCAATACACCTCCTTGAATGGGTTTGTTAGGCCGTTTAGGGTGGCAATGCATTCAGCTTTGGCCAGAGAAGGAGTGGAGGAGCTTGGCATTTGTAAAACAAGGTGGAGGAAGGAATCCCATGTGTTCATTTCCTTGGGGGTGATCAGTTAGAACTTGGGTTGGGTTTGGCTGACCCAATCCCATTGGGTCATGTGCACCGTATCCATTAGTGATCATTTGGTCCACTAAGAGGATGTCAAGTGTCCATGAAGAGGAATTAATTAAATTTTAAGTGGTTTTGATTTTAGGTTACCCGATGGCCTAGGGGTAAAATGGTCATTTGACCTTGATTTCAATTTGAATATAGTTGGTATGATTGCAAAAATGGTTGGGCCAAGTTTCAATGAATTTGGAGTTGATTTCATATGATTTGGCTTATGTTGACCCATTTAGGTTAAAATGGGTCAACTAGGGTCAAGTTGACCAATTGGTCAAATTGGGTCAAACCATGGGTTGGGATGAGTTCATATGACCATTTAAAATATTTTGGCATCTTTGGTTTGGTTCAATTTAATTTAGATTTGGTTTTGGTTCATTTGATTTCATTTAGGTCAAACGCATCAAGTTGACCAATTTGACCGATTTGACCCATTTGGGTTAGGTCATGGGTTGGTTTAGGTTTAGTTGATCATTTGAAATGGATTAGTATCTTTGTTTCCAATCAATTTGGTTTATCTTTGGATTTGGCTCAATTTGACCTTTTAGGTTAAGTTGGGTTCAAGGTCAATTGGGCTAGGTTGAGTCTAGTTGGCCAATTGAGGCTTTGTTCAAGTTCAACAATCATTTTAAAATGAATTTGACCCATTTGTTTCAATTGATTTGGCTTAGATCAAGTTTTGACACATTTTGACTTTTTAGGTCAAGTTGGGTCAACTTGGGTCAAGTTGCTAGGTTATGCTCAAATGATGATTTGGTCAAGTTCAAACATTGATCATGAATGAGTTTTGATCAATGGTTTCAATTAATTTGGCATATGGTGGATTTTGGCTAGTTTAAGTTTCATTTTGGTCAAATATTGACTTGGTCAACCCTTAGGTTTGACTTGGTTTGACCTAATTTGAGTGATTGATCATCTTATGATGATTATTGCTCATAATGTGAGGCTTAGTTTGGCTGAGTTCTATCCAATTTGGGTAGGATTAGAATTTGGCTCAAAAGGGGTACTTTAGGTCACTTTGGGTCAAGTGAGCCTAAGTAGGTCAAATGGCTTGATCAAAGCTTGATTTGAGTTTGGTTGAACTCACATATGGACTTATGATTGAAATATAAATCCATTTGTAAGAGATTTAAAGTCTAATGGGTTTTGATTCATTTGACAATTTCAAGTTTAAAGGGTGAACATGAGTTTGACTTGGGTTTAATTTTTGAATTTAGTTTTGCTTTGGTGATTGAGTTTTGTATTTATATTTGGATTCATGATTGTAGGATTGATTGAATCATGAATAAAAATCAAGGTTTGGCTTGGTTCGAATTTGATTTGGCTAAGTTCAAGAATTTAACTTGAAAGGCTTAGGTTGAATTTTGATTGAATTTGAGTTTGATTTTTGGATTTGGTTTTGGATATTTGAATTTATATTTAATTTATATTTGTGAATATAAATGAGAATATAAATGGGTTATGTGAAAATTCCTTGAATTTGAATTGATTTAGATTTGATTTGAGCTAAGTCCATGAGAGGGAATCAAAGGGACTTAGAAAATATTTTGGAATTTGGATTTCAATCATAAGCTTCAATCACTTGGAATTTATTTGAGTTTGAGAAAATCAATTAAGTTGGAATTGATTTAAGTTTTGATGTTGATTTGATTTAGAATTTGGAGTTAGTTTAGACTTGATTTGGAATTTGACTTGAAGGAAGAAAGTGAGGAATTTAGTTCAAGCTATAGGGTATATAAACTTTCCTAATATCCCTAAGGCATGACCTATTCCTATGACTAACTCTTCTGAGAAGAATTCCCACTTGGACTAGGAGTGAGAGCCCGATCTCTAGAAGCTAATTAGCAAGGTTCATTCAAAACAGCTTGACTAGAGTGGATCACAACTAAGCAAGGAAAGAGTATAGAAAGAAGTGAGATTCTAAACTAGGGATTTGGATTCCATCTGAAACTTGTCATCCACCCATGGTCAAAAGTCATAAACATGATTTCCCTTAGTAAAGTCACATTTTCATCTGAAACTTTTCATCCACCCATAGTCTTTTTGTATAAAATGCATTTCTCTACTTCAATTATAGTAGTTTAGAATTGTCCAATCTCTAGACTCAAAGGAGATGAGTGTAGCAAAGAGATGAGTGTCATATTTGTACTGAATGAATAGAATAGACAGATCCAATCGTAACTTGCTTTCTTTTCTTAGAGGCTCATGAGCAAGATTTCTCACATGCTTACTACTAGCTTGGCTGGCTTATTCTAATGAAAAGAGTGTTTTCCCACTGAGGACCTCTTTGCCATCACCTTTATAGATGATAATCTTTTGTGAAAAACTACATATGATAATATACCATTATATGTATTATGGTAACACTCTTAACAGAATCCTACTAGACCCTGGATCTTCAATGAATGTCATTACAGTTCATACTTTATAACTTTTATCACTGAAAATGAAGAAATTATGTTCATACAGATTAATGCTTCATGCTTTAAGGAAAAAGGCCATAAGACTCTTGGTCATCTTACCCTACCATTACAATTCGGTGTTTTGAAATTGAAGTCCATGTGATTAATGCAAATACCTCTTTTCGAGCTTTATTATGATGAACATGGCTTTTCAAGTATGAGATGATGCCATATACTTTAAACCAATGTCTCAAATATACTCGTGGAGGAGAATAATTTTCTATTCAGGGTGATTTGTAACCCTTTACCATAAATTAAATTGGTGTATATGATGATACTGAGTACTTTCTTCCCAACCAAACTAGTCCATTCGATGGATCTTCCTACTAGTTTTTATTATAAGCAGGTCTCTCCACCTTCCATTTTCTTATCTTTAAAATAAGGGAAAAAGAAGGTTTTCCAAAGACAAGGTCAAGGAATGCCATCCCACAAGTTAGAAGGCCTTCTGGAAAAATCATATTGTATGATAGCTCTTCTGACGATTCAGATAAGGAAGTCCAACAAGTGAAAAATAAGCACGTCTTCTCAATAAAGACCTTACAATCTAAGGGAGTTTCAGATGATGAAATGCTTCCTAGCTTTCATTGCCAATATTTCAAGCACCACCCTTTGGTACGCATCAGTTATCAGAAGAAGTTTTGAATCTTACTCCCGTTCCAATGCTTTTTCAATGAGATATTTCATATATCAACATATATGTTATATCTCCTTTGAAAATGATCTACATGCACCCTATCAAGGGATGTAAAGAAACTCCTATGCTATTCTATATTGTATCGGTATGAGGCACTGAAATTACATTTGAGTGTGAACCTGATTACTCTGATGAAATTGTTAATGTGCCTCCCGAATTAGGGGAAGGCACTCCCTCAATTGTCGATGAACTCATTGAGGACAGGTTCATTCGAGAAGAGCAATATTCTCCCTGGATAGCTAGCCTCATCCTTGTCCGAAAGAAAAATGGGCAAATTTGATTCTATGTTGATTACAGAGATTTGAACAAAGCTTATCCTAAGGATGAATTCCCCTTACCAAATTGATATAGTAGCAACTAATTCAATGTTCTCTTTCATGGATGGCTTATCTGGATATAATCAGATCAAGATGGCCCCTGAAGATGAATGTCACACAGCTTTTAGAACCATGATAGGCATCTGTTATTAGAAAGTCGTGCCTTCTAGATTGAAAAATGCTATCACGACATACCAATGCATGATGACTCAAATCTTTGATGAGTTACTACATCATGAAGTAGAATTCTACATTGATGATATCATTATGAAAAGTCAAGTTATCAATGATCATGTAGCTGATCTCTGAACCATCTTTCAATGAATCTAAAAATATGGATTCATTTTGAATCCATTGAAGTGTGCATTCGAGTTTGATCTGGTCAATTTTTGGAATTCATTGTCCACCACCGAGGAATCGAAATAGATCCCACAAAAATCCAAGTTGAAATGCAACCTCCCAAAATTCTGGCTAAATTAAGATCTTTGTAAGGAAAACATAGATTTTTTAGGAGATTCATTTCTAATATCTTAGGTAGATGTAAACCATTTGCTATTTTAGCTAAAAAGAATGTCTGATTTCACTGGGTTGTCTGGATGCTTTTGAAGATATCAAATGATATCTATTATATCCTCAAGTGTTGAGATCCCCAAGACTTGGAAGACCTTTTGATAGTTGATTCTATCATGTGAAGGTTTTGGAGCTCGCTGGGCACCTATACAGGTAGATGTGGTAACACACTACATTATATAGAAAACATAGGCCTCTAGGTTCAGTTACATGTAGTGGAAATGGGTCAAACCATGCTGCTATTGTGACCTAACTAGAAGGTATCGCCATTACGTTGTCATGCCTTTGGAGTACTAATTACTCTCATCAAGCAAAGTTGTGTCTTTAAGGTACTCGTAACCTAGTGGAAAGGATGAGTGACGTGTCTCTTTGTTAAGGTGATATGGTAGTCTCACTCACTATGATGAGTACTACTATGTATACATGAAGATTAAGCAATGGGTGGAGTAGCATTAATAGACTGAAGACGGTCCCAGTAAAGTGGATGATCCATATCATATGTCATCTTTGTGTATGCATAATAGTACTTGACTTTAGTAAGTGAGATTGATGTTGCCATCTCACCCTCTTTGGTACCTTGCTTTGGTTGTTGGGTTTCACCACCTATCTTTTTATGATCGAACATAACATTGATTATTTCATTGTAAAGTTTGGGTCACGAATGTCTCACCACCCTTTTCAATGATGAATCATTGTTAGAGAAGGCGGAGTGTGAGGGGGTGTGGATTGCACTCGGATGACTAGTCCTTCATCACGAGTCACTGAAAGACCATAATCAAAAAGAAACTTTGATAAGGCAGGCAAGATCTTTGTGTTAAAATAGTCACTAGCCCCTCTTTTCATTGTGAGCATCTCTTTATGTTTTGTTGGGTAGAACCATTTTCTTCCCATGAATTTCTTTAGCATTGACCCGCAGGAAATCCAACTGATGGAACAACTCTCACTAACTAACCTTAGCCAAATTGAGTGAAGGCAATTCTTTATTTTTCCAACACTGACTCTGGGAATCATTAGCCATCCTTATCGCTAAGCTTTCAAAAAACTAAGCAAGATGGTAGAGTAGTGATACACAGTTGCAAGTCTGGTTCATCAATAAGGTGATGAAAAAATACACTATAGAGCGGGAACCCTACAGGATCAACTGTTTGAGCCCCTTCCAAATCATAGGCTAGCTCAAAATGACGAGGTGTTTATGCTTAGCTTTGCCCTCCTAATTTGACTGAGTTGTCTTTAGGATAAGCAGGAAGGCTCGTTAGAACGGGATCCTCACATCCATAATGGAGCTTTGCCTTGACTACATTTTGGGTACTTCACTCACGTGGCATTGTTAGATGGATGCAAAATAGTTGGATGGCCTCAGTCAATTAGTCTAGGCTGCCTTTTGAGTTAGATTTTGTTCTGAAATTTTTTCTTGTCAAGTGAAAAGGGAGATGAAAAAAAGGGTTGGATTTCTTTGAACACGATGTTTTTTGGGGAGTCGACATCCATTATGTGAAAGTTGTGTCACATCATGGATGTACATAATTGGAGATCGCTTCGTGCCTACTCCTTCACCTTCAAAATGTTCTCTCTAGCTCAAGATCACTTTCTTCTTTTTCCTGAAAAAGTAGATCCTTTCACTTTCATGACAACTGACTTCAAACTCATCTTTCTGGTGGATCGCTCAGTATGTTCCACAATTGCTTCACCAACATATCGAGAAAGATGAGACCGCCCTATTCTTTCCTCCAAACAACTTGCAGAGGCCTCAGTCTTCTTATTCCCCTTTGCAGCTATCACGGTAACAAAGGTCTTCTTTTTGATAAATAAGACATGGGAAAAATGGATGTTCTTTTTTCATGAACATTGCTCATCTTCCTCTGAGAAGCTCTGTACGAAGTTCATGGACTCAAAAGTGCCCGCACTCGTAATCCCCAGCCTATCAATTTTGACCGTTATTTTTTCTTGATCCAAAGCTCGAGTACAGTCTGTACTCCAATTTTCTTCTCTACCATGGTAAATTAATTGATTGAAAGTAGGCATCCCTCTTTCCTATGTCCTTTTCCCTTGATCTAAAGCACCCTTTTTCCATTCATAGAGAGATCTAATCATCAAAATCAAGAAAAAGGCCATCATAGACCAAGATTAAAATGGATCAATCAGAATATATCAAGCACATGACAGTTGTGACATATGTTCAATAGAATCTATCAAATCTCACATGAAATATCATAGATAGAAAATTTCTCCTTCACAGTCAAACTTGTTGGGGCTTTGATATGACACTAGTGATATGAAAAAAAATTGGATTTATATTTTCTAACAAACTTTAGGTTCCCTCCCCATTCTAAAAGCAAGAAAGGCAAGTCATAAGACCTAAATCACTAATTCCATCTAATCGGCTTGGCCTATCTCTAGGTATTCCATAAAAAAGAATGTCATCCAGCTCCTCATCATTATCACGTTTTCTAACATCTAGCTCAATGGTATCTAGTTCAATGTTCGCTAATGTCATTTCTGGTATTTTTATTTTAGGATGACGGAAATAACTATCTAGTTTAATGTTCACTATCACTCTTTCTGACATCTACCACAATTGACTCTTTATGGCATGCTTTTAGTGCTTGTGAAAATCACCATATTTGGGTTGAATGAATAGGAACTGCTAGAATGAACATACCCAATGTAGGTAGCTTGAAAGAAAGTCAAGGGAGGTGGGGTGGCAATATGCTCCTGAAGTCACACCTCTAGGTCCTGAGATTCTTGATAGAGCTTGAGTAGGAATAGAAGGTATATCACCTAGTAGGAGAAGAAAAAAAATCTTCTGCTATCAATAAGAAAGAAGGAATTGCCTTCGATCCCTTTTTGAATAGCAATGTTTCAAGGTGCGTAGCGGGAGAATACTTTCATACTGAAATGCATAACTAGAACTTTTCCAACTGATATTCAGCTAGCTTGACTGGTACTAGTGCCTATATGTGTTTTTATTAAAAACACTGACTCATAGGAGGGTAGATTTTTCCCTAGTGATCCATTCATTTTGTAGTTCAGTGTGCCAACAAATTGAAAGAAAAAAAATGGTCTAACTTTGAAGTGCTATTGGTTTCAAGAACATACATCTTCTACTCTAGGATAAAGGATGTGGCAGTCTCTAATTATGCTTGGCTTCACTTCAGTCATATAGGATTCAAAAGCATTTTTTTAATGAAATAATAGACTGATTCAAGTATCCACAGAATGAAAGAACTTGATGATAAAGTTTTGGAACTCTTCCTTCCAAAAGAAACTAAGGGGAGTCTTGGTGAGAAACTAGGCCACAAATAATGGATTCAGAAGAAGGAAGTTCCTACTAACTTCAAGACTTCTATTCTATGAAAAGAGTAGAGGAATATAGGCAAGCACAAGGGTGAGTTACCAAACCATTCTCTCTGGAAAACCTTGAACTTAGAGTCAAATATGAATGCGCGATCACTCAGGGAATGTAGTTCTGCTAGCCACTCATTGCGTGAGGTCAATCATCATCTTTGGAGACACTCTACTTCGCATCGATGACACCGACATCAAAATCATCCTACTTGGAATTTCTTTGAAAAGGTGCTATTTGAGGGTGGACGTAGTGAAGATTAGATCGTTAGGAAAAGGCGTGGATAAAAGAAAGCCTGAGTTAAGCAAGGTAGGGTTGGGGTAAACTAGACCTAGGGCAATAGCTACATCTATGAAGCTCAAAGAAGAGAGAGAGGGAAGGAGAAAGAGTTAACTTGTTCAACCCGGGAAAATATCTTAGACATCAAGTTTGCTGGGAATTTGTATAGTTACATGATAGCACAACAAGCATAACTGGATCAAATTATTGAATATTTTCATTTGATCTTTATTTTCTTTCTTTATTTGAATTCGATTTTAGGCTAACTCGATTCAAGGAAGAGTAACTTTGATTTTAGGTTCTATACTCTTTCTATATTAAAGAATCCCATCTTTGTTGCAGTAATGTGACTAGAAATCTAAGTCCATCCTATCCTACAAAGAGAAATCAATAGAGTCTTACCAAAGAATGAGAAAAGAATAGAATGATAGAGATATATAGATTACCAATGGACTTCAACTTGATTGATTTCATACATATTGAAGCTATTTAGACTCTGTCCTAATCAAACATGAACTTTTCTAAAAAAAAGACTATGAAGCACCCATAGAAACCTATACACTATTGAAATGCTTCTTCGATAAAAAAATAGCAAAGTGAAGCACTAGTTTCACAACCTGGCTTCACTCCTTTGCCTTTTTCTCTAGCCCTGCTCTTGTCAGCTAGGTTGCTCCTAACATTACCAACAAATCCTACCTTTTTTTAGAGTCTCAAAAGGCATCTAGCTTCTTGTAAAATCGAATGAAGGTTTCATTTCAATCCAAACTAAATTTGCAGGTACAAAGAGGCCTTAATGGGAGGGTCACTCCTACTTACTTTAGATTAGAAATAGAGAAATAAGTGGGATTCTAAGTCATCTTTTATCTTTCCCTAATGAGTGAAGAAAAAATACTAGATGGAAACGAGTGTTTTTAGTGTGCCCCATCAGCTAGCATAGAAAATCTAGCTATATATCTAAGTGAGCAGTAATTCTTTTTTTCCGATGGGATGGGAACCAAAAAATGGGAGGTACCGTATTAGGCATAAGATGCTCCAAAGAGTGAAGGCTCACACTTCAAAGTGCCACACATTTTTTTACATAGGATGGGACAAAGATCAAGAAAAGATAGACTGGACCCATTTGGTGACTTTTGTGGTCACCCTCACTGAACTGACTTGAATATGAACTATGATTCATATCAAGTCTATCTGAATCAGATTTCATTTTCATGTGATGCTGAGACTTTCCTTTTACCTCTTTCTTCCCTTTTCTTTATTCGTTCTTGAATGTCTTCATCTCCGTGTAAAAGCAAACTCTCCAAATTTATGACCAACCTTTCCTTCAATAATCCAACAACGAACGAGAGTTTTTCCATTATAAATGAGTAAAGAGCAATCAACGAATTCTGGCAAAATAGAAGAAGTTTTTCCATTCTAAGTGACCAAATTTTCCTGTTCAAAAGGTTTTCTCTATTCTTCTTCATTCTCAATGGGAAAAACTACGATAGAGCGGTTTATGAATGTCTATGGGGTGGACTTTATTTTACTAAGGATGATGAAAATGTAAATTTACAACCATTTCTACGTTGGAGAGATCATTTCTTATTTTTTTCCAAAGTAATTTAGAAATGCAAGCTAAAATGGGTGAAATGAAAGGACATTACTTGAATGCAACTATGGGTCCATGTGAAGAAATGTTCAAAAGAGTGGTATTTGCTAGAGAATTGGGAGTTCCTATCATAATTCATGAGTACTTCACTTGGGGGTTAATCGCAAATACTAGCTTGGCTCATTGATCTCAGTAGCTATGTCACCATGAAATTTAAAGAACCTAAAAGAGCATGAGTCATATATTCTACTGAACGTTGTTCTTGCCAAGGCTGTATGTCTTTTTAAGTATGCGTTGGTAGCAAGGAAGCATTGGAAATACTAGACCATACACACATTAGTACAAGAGTCATTCAAGAAGTGACGCTTTCACTTCCTAAAAGCTAGACATTTCTCTATCAGTGACCTCTATAGTTTTTTGTGGTTCTCCGTCAGTCATTAGCTGGTCGATGTTATACCTTATCTATACCCACCCAACAGTGGCTACCTTGCCTTCCTACCATGTGCATTTCCAACCCCTATTGTCTTGTGTCCATTTTGAAAAAGGAAAATTTTAAACTAGTGTTCCTTTTCGAGAAAGAAAAGTTCTCCCCCGCTAATGAATTATAAGTGCCTAGGGATCCCTACATAATTGAGAAAAAAAAATGAAATTCTTGGCAAGGCGCTAGTAGCATTGAAAAATAGAACCTCGCCTAGATACAATTTGAACCAGTGGAAGGCATGGGAATAAGGGTCTAATTTCTAAGATTTTGTCTTCCTATGATCAGGTCCCCCTTACATATAGATGAGAAGGATGGAAATTTCATTCGAAGAATGGAGGATAGGAGAATTGAACCAAAAACCATATATTTTATTTATCTAAAATGTGGAAATAACTCCAAAAAGATTCAAGATATAGCTTCCATAGTCTATTTTTGTAAAGCGGAATATGAATTAATAGCTCGTTCTTTCTATCCAATTTTTTTATTCTAAGCAGTCCTCATGTTAGTTGTAATAGCCATAAGAAATTTTGATATTAAGAATAAGAAACTTTTGTTACCTTTTGTAAGTGACTGTAGCTCAATATCCATGAGCTTGACCTCTTTCTAGATGGACAGGACTAGAGAGAGGCGAACAATTTTGCAGATGCATTGGCCTAGTGGGGACACATTTTGTTCAGAATTCTAAACCTCCTACAGATGAATTAACTTTCTCTTTCTTTCTCAGACATGTATTTTCTATGAGGGTCTAAGTATCCCCTTTTCTTTCTTTGCAAGAAAACTATAGCCTTTTTTTTCCTCCCTCAAGGAAAGTGAGACATTTGGATGTACTCACCTTCGTACCTTCGAGTTACGATGGTTGGCCAGTCTGACAGTTCTGACTCGTCTAATCGTACCGTAGTGTATTTCAAAAAGAGAAAACTATCAGGTCCCTCTAAAAGCACTCTACTTTATGCATTGTAGTAGCTTCCATAATCAAGTCAATAGGAGGTGAGGCCAGTGTTCTTTTTGTTTTCCTCCAACTAAGAACACTACTTTTCATATTCTGCTTCACAAAAAATATAAGGGGTCACTGTGAAGATTTCATTCTTATATTTTCTTTCAGTTCATGAAGAATCCTTCTTTCTTAAGAAAGCAATTTTATCAAGGAGTGATGAACTCAGACATTCTTGTAGACTAAGACTAGTTTTTCATTCAAAACTACTACATTCCCACATCTGTGTCAAAGAGAAGAGTCGAAGAAGAAACTACTCCATTGAAGAAAGAAGGGGGCAGGGTCACTTCAAATAGATAAGGACTCTATTTAGCATAAGTAACAAAGATTTCATTCATGTGGAGAAAATTGAACGAATAACCAATACCCAGATTAGTCTGATTATCTTATTATCGAATATCAAGAGAAATGTGGAGCATGACCAAGCAGTTATGCAAAAGATTTCATGGATTTCTCGATGATTTTCATTTACATATTGAGTCATTTCATTAGATATTATCTGCATACAAGACTTCTCAACTGTGCAAATGAGGAAAGAGAGGTCGATTTAAGCACATAGACCATTTTTATGCCAATGGAGATCTATCTTCTTCTTACAATAACACTTAGGGTACTTATCCTAATCATATTGTACAAGACTCATAGACCCTAGCCAATGAAGGGTATAACTAACACAATGTATTCTTTTAGCTAGCATAGAGCTAGCTCTTCAATACCCTTCTCTTCCAATTGGTATCGATAAAGAAAGAGTCATGAACACACCTGTAATGCACTAATGGACCTTCAATGGTTGTGAGAAGCTTGCACCATCTCCTAGTGAAGTGGATTCATCCAGCTGAAGATGCCAAGGTGCATCCTTCTACTAATGGAGAGGTCATCTATTTTATTTTGAATTTTGTTTGGTTTCTTGTACCAGTTTCAGTTCCTTTGTTCAAATCAATATTGACTATGTTAGGCTTACCTTCCTGGTTGTCCTGTTCAAATTGTTGTTCATCTATCGAAGGCAAAGGTGAATCATTTGATGAGCTTGTCAGGCCCGTTGAAGTCCCCAAATAAAGGGATATGATTATGCTATTTTCTATTACTGTAAGGGCTGCTCGCTTTTATACGACTTGAATTTTCTAGGTAGGCTTCACCGTCCCTGGTTGTACTATTCTCCTTCCATTCAGAGCCAATTTGGCTTCATTGTATTGCTGAACTGCTTTTCCTGTTGATGCTTTTACAGGGGGTTGTTGTTCATGCCGATTCAGAATGCTTTCTCATGAGAATAGGAAAGAGATTTTTTGTGTCCATTCAATGAGATGAGCATGAGATAGTGCTTTTTGATTCAATCTTGTCTTCTTTCAGCCCCAGGTGGGTGCGGTTGGGGAGTACATTAGAGAAGGCTCATCGAGACCTCAATGTCAGGTCATTCCAAAGTGACTTGCAATTGCTACTGTAGCGCATCTTGAATAAACAAACAAGGAATAAACAAACCATGGATAAATCCAATCAAGCTATCGTAAATGCAAGCAATCTTTTTGTAGGCGTTTACCCCCAATTGGATCCGGGGATCGAATTGATTATAGAAATATGAGTTGAATTAGTTGATTTCTTAGTGAATAAGGAAAAATCTTATCTAGATGGACAAATAGCTTTGAAGCAACAATGATTTATTACTATTACTATAAAACAAGCTTGTATTTTATCTTTGTTACCTTTTCATAATAATGAGAAACAATTGGAGAGAGCAGAGTTGATCCTTAGAACTACTAGTCCTAGAACCAAAGAGAAATAGATATACTCCAATTGGAACTGAAGCTCATATTAATGTTTTACTCAAAAAGGAAAAAACCTAGAATCCATATTTTATTCTTGTTCTATAAAGTACAAAATTAGAAAAAAGGAAATCCTATTTCAATCATTCTTTTTTTTCTGTATAATAATGAATCTTCTTTTATTCCATTATTTTATTTATATATATTTTCTTCTTGATTAATGATTTGATTTGAAATAATATCAAAACATTTCTTATTTAATAGGACTATTTGTACAAGTCTTTTTCGATTCAGAAGCAATTGTCTCTTGTATAGATTGCGGATGAATAGGCTATAACTATAGAATAGCCTATCTTTATGAGTGACCACATTTATCCAAGGATCCACAAATGATAAGAATCTCTCTTTTTCTTGCTCCTAAATCGATGAAAGGAAACCAAAGCTCTTAGTCTTGAATGAGCCCTTACAAAACTTTATGCAAATAAATGAATCTTTTTTTGATGTTTTCGAGTTGTATATCTTCATTTCACTTTGGTCATTGAATCAAATGAAACTTTCTTGAATAATTAATTTATTTC
Organism: Cymbidium sinense; assembly: GCA_021442155.1. NCBI lineage: Eukaryota > Viridiplantae > Streptophyta > Magnoliopsida > Asparagales > Orchidaceae > Cymbidium > Cymbidium sinense. The sequence continues at coordinate 76,405,898 of CM038218.1, read as the reverse complement.
TTTTCTTTCATTTCATTGAATTTTATCGTGAACTTGTACAGTTCATACTTTTTGGCTCTACCCATCCATTTTTTAATTAGAATTATTTTTTCAATTCTAATTAGAAAGTAATAGTCCTTTTCACAAAAAAGATATCAATCATTGTGCACATGAACTGCTTATTAAGGGTTCATCAACGAATGGTGTTAGACCCATTTCCTAGCCTAGTTTTGTAGCGGCACCATCCCTAGTCCAGTAGTACATCCCTATGGGTTGAGGCAAGATAAGCGACCCGCTTCCGTCTCATTCTGAGGGGATGGATAGGACCTCGATCTTTGACCTTCATCAGCTCCAAGGGTGAGGGAGAAGTGGGCGGCTGTTGGAGCTCTTCTATGAAGATAGCCTTTTGGTTAAGCTCAGTTGGGTAAATTCCAGTGAAAGAAATGAATGCTTTGGGGGCAGCACAAAAGGAGAGGGCACCAAAATAGATGCCGTTGGAAAGGCATAAGCCCTAGCATCCATTCTTTTGCTGACTCATTCAAAGAAGCGGGCGAAGGGCAAGGTTTTTCTTGCTATGGAGAGGGGAATGAAACCAACCTTGACTACTCTTTTCTTGGGTTGCATTCGTTAATCAATTGAAGCATTTTTGTGTGGGAGCTCAAGGATAAAAAGTAGGCTGATGGTGATGGACTAAGGGTAAGCCTAGAATTGCGTGTATATAATAAAAATTTGTAGTGAAGTTGGCAAGCAAGCAAGAAAACTGAGACTTATTCTGAAGCTAAGGATGCAGTTCCTTTTCCAGCAAAGGAAGAATTCCATTATCATTAACACAGGCCAACAGGAATAGAGAAAGAAGCTGGTTAGTTTTAGTGAGTGGTAGGTGTAGAAAAAGCTTATTCTAAAGAAAAGTTTGACTCGAGCTCAGTCAAGTGAGAGTATGCTCAGTGATTCCTCCCTACTAATGTAACTGGACACCATATTTTGATTTATTGTCTTCTAGGCAAGTTAGAGGTTATGAAAGAAAAGAAAAGCTAACTCATTCTTTTCATCTAGCGCCTCTCGCTTTTCTTCAATTGTAGCATCATTCTTCTAATTCGTCTTACATCTCCTTTAGTAGGTCCAATAAGCCCAGATACTTGCTGTTTTGAACTTGGTCCAATTTAGCTCCAGCAATTCTTTTGATAGGTGTTCCCTTTCCTCCTTTGTTTGGACTAATTCGAGCTTTCAATCTTGGGCCAGTTTCTCAGTTGTTTTAATAACCATCCATTTTTAACATGGCCTATCACACACTTCAGGGCGGATTAGCCCCAACCAGCTGATGCTCTTATGCAAGTCTGGTTGTGCCTCAGGTAGGTAAGGTGAAAGTAGTAGTAACGAGCCAATAAAGATTTCTTATGTTGTTTGATATTCCATGCATGAGTTAACGAGGAAGAGTGGTGGTCGGATGAATAGAATGTCAAAGGAAGGAGAACTTTCCAAGCTTATGAACAAGAGCACTAACCCCAAGGGTAAGAGAAAGTAAAGCTACTTGACCTGTCATGAGAGACTGCTCATAACTGCCAATTGTGATGTCTTAATTGTAATCTAGAACATACTAAAGTCAATGAAAAAGATATTGCATCCTTTTCCTTCCAGATCATTCCTATGTTAGTTCGGTTGCCTTGCACTTGCAACATTGATCATTTGAGTTTGACAAAGCTAGGTGCTTGTCCAAATACTGACCATAGGATGGGAGAAGGGCGATGGTGACGAGAGTTTAAAAAACATTTTAGTAGTGAAGTTTCAGCCCTTTACTATCTAATAATTAGTGTGAGCAGAAGAGAAGAGTTAGAATTAGAATAGTTTTCCCATTGAGAAGTTTCTACTAAACTTGGAATCGAGAATTATAAGTCATAGTTGGATGGCCACTGGTCCTCTTTTGAAAGAAAGCTAAAGCTTTCCCTATAAGCTTAGCTTTGAAGGTTTCAAGAGATAAGACCCTTCCCTTTCCCTTTCCCTTTTTGGTACATATGACTTACTGTTGGCAAGTCAGCTTCTAAAGTTTAAGTCTCTCTTTCGAAAAGAACAAAGAAAAAAAGAACAATTTTCTAAAATCTTTGACATAAAAGTTGTAATTGGTTGGTTAAAGATCAAAGAATATGATCAAAGAATTAAGGCAGAGTCTATTTTAGAATCATTTCTTCAACTTTAGTAGCCAAAATGGAGTGTCTCTTAGAAACCTTTGGATACCAAGATTTCTAACTTCTTACTTTCATAGTTCTGATGCCCAGAATGAATTCTCATGCTTTCTTTGATTTGATTCAATTCAGAATAGCCCAAACCAATCATTCAGAAGATCAGGTTGCTTCAGATTTCTTGATACCTGTTTGAGCTAAACATAGAAAAAAGATGACAAGTCTTTTATAGGCCGGTTCTCAAAATCAAGCATCGACAGACTTAGCCCTTGCCCATCAAGTTCGATCAACTGGATTAAGAAATTCCAAGTCTTAAAGTTTTCTCTACTTGTCCCATTGGTAAGGAACTCTGGTTTGGTAGAGGGCGTCCGTTACACTCATATGTCTATGGAAGGCTTGTCGAATTACTTCGAAAAAAGCTTCTTACAAAAGATTTACACGTGGCTCCTAAAATTAGGAATTCTACTTTCATACCAATATCTTCAGTTCATTCTATTGCTATGCACCTTTTCTTCAAAAAAAATCTATTGCCTTTTTTTCCAAAAAATAACAAAAATAGCACCTTTCTTCTTCTCTATAAAGAAATAAGTTTTACTACCTTGATTGGAAAGGGAAAGGATGATCTAGTAACCAAGGAGAGATGGAAATGATAGTTGCTGGTAAGGCATGCTTTCAGTGGAATAGAAAAGAAATATTGGAAAACCATGGTACTCATTCTTTAGATCCCATTTGGTGAAGACGAAGACTTGATCAAATGAAAATCGATGTCCCACCTATCCAAAATTTTGTTTGAGTGTGAAAAGGATCTCACATTTTCTTTATAGAAACATAGGTCTTCAGTTTATGTTTCTACTTTGATCTTTCACACTATAGTTTACCATTTTTTCTATGGATCTTCTCTCGGTTAGGTTCTCTCCCCTACCTCTCCCTGACTCACTATTTTCACCATAGATAACTAGCTATCACTTCTACAACTCTACTTCGACCCTCCACTTCATCTTTTGCTTACCTTACGGTACATTAGTTGATTCAATCCCAAGAAATCTCATTTCATAGTGAAATAGGTCCTTGTTGTCACGGGTGTGGGGGTACTTTAGTTGTCTTAACCTAACCACTGTAGTGGTAAGCAAAGGTACAAAGTGTATAAACCACTCAAATCTGACTAAAGAAAAAAAATTGATGTGAGTGACTGGGGGGATGTACTTGGATGGTAGAATCAAATGTGTAGATAGCCAAAAGGATTGAAAATAAAAAATTGGAAGGTGGGGCCTTCTGCTAGCTCTAAGACCATTCACTTTCTTCAAGGTCAAAGGAAATAGAAAATAAATTGCAATAGTAGAAGATGGATAATAGACCTTCCTTTGACTTTGATGAATCATCCACAGTTTTATCAAGGTGTGAAGAGTTCACATGAAAAAGTGAGATTTTGCTATTCAAAAATGCAATGGAGTAATTTGTTGTTAGTGGAAGGAGTTTGGGCAAGAGAAAGGTTCAAGTCAATGATTCAATGGAGGAAAATGTAAAGCTCACTATTTTCAGCTTGAGCTTAACCGATCTCGGTTCGATTGGCCCTTTCAAATCAACTAAATAGGTAGTTAGCGCTCTCTCCTCCAGTTCTAGGCCAGGATATCTTAAAAATAAAAATACAATCCCTTTTGCTATTCACTTCCCTATAGGACCTACAATAGATTTGGCAATCAGTTCTAAGAGAATAGAGGGGCTTGAGAACAATGTGTTACAGGCCACAAAAATGCCAAAATTAATGATTCTTGAGTGGATTTGTAGTTACCAAGAAACAAATGCGACCCAAAAATGTATGCAATATAATTGATTCATTGACTATATAATTTCATAGTGGATTCATGAGAAAGAATAGGAATATTGGCTTTATGGTTAGCAATAAACTACAGAGTTGGCCGGGATGTCTGACAGAATGCTTGGCCTCCTGTGCTAGAAGCAACACCCAAGGGTGAGTTCTTAAGTTAGCACATCGGAACCGCATGAGTGAACTGGAGTTGAGCGCGGTCAGCCAAAATTGGACTGAATGAAAAGGAAAATGCGTGAACAGACGTAGTTTAGGACAAAAAAAAACTTATCATTTTTGGGTACAATTTGATTGATCGGTGAATTTCATTAGCCATTTGGGTGTACAATAGGTGAAGGTCAATTTCTGCAAAAGCATGAATTTTTCTAGTGCTTTAGAAAGTTTCCTTGGCTGCTCCTCCTTGATCGATGCGGCCTAGTGCCTTATAGGAAATCTTGGCCCTAACCAATTTACCACCTCTCATTCCAGATCTGTCTCTTCCTGCAGTTGTGTAGCCATCATTTTCTCAAGATGAGGTGCTTCGAAAGAAGCTTTCGAAGAAAAGGCACAAAGCATTATTGTCAACTCTTCTTCATAGAGATAGATTTCTGAATAGAAGAAATATATTAATGTATTAACGAATGGAAGAAAAAAAAGAAAATTTGTCTTTGTGATTCAAAACAGGCTATCTAAGAAAAACTTAGTTTCTTATGACTTCGAGGGATCTAGGTGAGTTGGCCCTTAGTCAAATTTTGAGTCCTTCACCATTTAGGCCTTCTTCATGCGATTGATTTCTTTACATGGTAGTTTTTTTTTTCTTCTAAAAGTGTATAGCTACATTCCTAACTATTTTTTCACTATGAAAGTCTAGTAATATGAAGTTATACTAACACCATGACATGTTCAAACAAGTAAAAGACTATTGGGAGCAACAAGTGAGAAAACCAATCAAAAGTACCTCTAAGCCAGGAGGCTAAATCTTCTCTTTCAGAAGCTATGCTTGGGGAGGAAATGTGGTAAGTAAGGTATCAAGTGAAAAGCCCAAAAAGTCTTGTCTAGTCATGATACTCAAATTGAATATCAAGCCAAAAAAGAAAGAAAGGAGCTTTGAACGAACCTTAAAATCTTTGGAGATAGTGGCCTAAGTCCTTGTCAATTTTCTCAAAGCTGGTTCCCTATTTTTTGCTCTGGTTGATAAGAAATTAACCAACCAGTAAGCCGTTAAGTTCACTATGATCATGTGTTCATGTGCAATCTCTACGTGGCCTTAGTATATGGAATGGGGCAGTCCTCTTAAGCGGAGCTGGGCCAGTAGCATGCACGTGTGCTGAAATGCTAGAGTGAAGTAAAACCTATGGGGAGTTAGATGCTAAAAAATTGCAAGACAGGAGCATTTGCTGTAGGAGGTTCTTGTAGTGGTCCAGTCAAGCATATATTGCTTATTTTTAGCCTTCATGGTGAATGGCCCACCCTTTCTTTGAACCTTGTCAATGATCGAACTTCAAGATATGAACTGAGTGCCATTTGATGAGTAAGATCGAACAAGGGTGAGGGACGTGGAAAGGTGAAGTAATGAAAGAGGAAGTCATTTCTAGTAGTAACGACTTATCACGATCCATTAGTTCATATAGAATCCATGTCCTAGGTCTATTAAAAAACATTCTTTTTGCTAAGCGTATATAACAAAATAGAGTGAAAGGGTCCACCCCTGAAACCAAGGGGGTACTAACTAATAGCTGAGTTCTCTCCGAACCATAGGAGATAGTTTCCCATCATACGGCTCACTAATTACACTTGCCTCTAAGAGGGGCTCGCTTCGGGAAGGTTCAGATCACTTACAATACACGGCTCTACGAAGGCGTTAGGAGTATTTTCAAGATGATTCTTTCTTTGTCAAGACAGAACTTAGCCTGGAAAATGTCAGTTTGTTTTATTCACTTTATCCATCCCCCTCTAGAAAAATGATCAAAAAGAAAGGAAAGTTTGCTTCTTATTCCTGTGTTATCTCATTTTCATCTCTGTCCCACTCCCACATGGCCAGAGACCCCTATAGAGAATGAAGAGGGGCCAAGGATCTTCCTCACCCAATTCATTTCATATCCCTTTTATGTCATTGACATCATATATGTCATATATATTATATCTATTTCTATGTTCCTAATAGAGTGAATAAATCAAAATTTCAGAATTGAGAAATTGAAATAGAAAAAAAAACTATCGACTTGGAAAAATCAACATTGGAAGAAAAAAAAGTGTCAAGAAAAGCAACACTTTTCTTATTGTTTGACTCCTCCTTAAAGATGTAGCTTTTTTTGGGCTTTTTCATACAGGAGCTGAGACTTTCTAATAGAAGCCCTCTTTACTTACCTTTACCCCTACTAGTAGGAGAAGAAAAGTTCTTTTCAATTTTAACTGGCTCAAATAGAAAAGTTTCAGATAGCATGGTCTCTCTTCCACTCCATGCCATGCTACTCCTGACTAGAATCTTTCCCACACTGCCTTTAAGGCCTTTATAGCACTTGGGCTAATTGACAAAGCTAAAATACATTTTCATCCTCAGCCAATCCACTTTCCTAGTTGAAACTGCAATAACCTCATATACTAGATGAGTCTAAAAAGCATTCAAGTCTAAAGTAGAAAGAAAGAAATGTAAGTTGAAGAAGTATTCCTATACATATTAGTTAGGGAAACTAGAAATAGAATTAGGAAGGATTGATTCATCAAGATCAAGATGGAAAATTTGGCAGCATATGAGAAATAAAAATATGGAGTTCCGGCTAAACTCAGTGAGTGAGTAAAAAGATTTCATGAAAGTAGCAGATGCTTCATCTTTCGAACTGGCTACACTAACTAAGAGATTACTTTAGTTCATGGAAGTTGGTTGCTAAATTGATAAAACTTCTTCGCAAGAGTCGAGTCCTTTACAAAGTCTTTCCAACTTTTAAAAGAGCAAGGTACTGAAGTCACATCCTATTTTGTACCACTAACAAAAATGATTAAAAAAAGATAGAGAAAGAAAAAGGAATCCAAGAAGAAAAATTAGAGACTGTAGTCTCAAAGAAGACCATGAAAATGCTGAAATAGCTTGAAGGTGTTCTTGGTATTCAGTGCTTGAACCAGTGCTTCAAGTAAGAGATAGATCAAGTCTAAGTGCATCAGCGTCCTCATTATAGACTCATAAATTCTTTCATAAAGTCAGCTCACCTCAACATGGAAAGCAATCTATTCATAGTACATCAAAGAAACCAATTCTATGTACTAAGGGAAAGAAAAGAACTACAACCCAAAAAATGATCAACAATTTGGAGGACAAGCTCACATTCTTCATGTCTAAACTCCATATTGTCAAGTCCAATAAGGAAGTGAATGGTGTTGGAGAACTATTCTCTGCAGAGACCTATCGAGTCATATCAGTGATGTCAGATGTTTCTCATCAAACTCTATGTCGAGCTAGTAAAAAAGGTGGAGCAAAATAAGTTTCAAGGGAAGAAGAACTTTTCAAAGAAGTACATGGGTCTTCTCTTATAATACAACGGACATATGATAACTCAGAGGATAATTTCTATTTTTGAGTTAGAACCCACTATCGCATCATGAATGGAGCGTACAAATATGGACACTATATTTGAATCTTCCACTCAATCTTCTGAAATAGTGAAATATGACTCCGAAGGAGCTACTTTGTCAGTCTCGGGTAGTAGCCCAAGTCCAACTAAGTGGCAGTGCTACTAGCAAATAAAGACAAAGGAAAAGATCTTCTAGTTCATGAAGATATTCTCTTGAAAGACCTGAGAAAGTAATCAACTCCAAGTAACTATAATATTTTCTTGCATCTAAGAAAGATCCCTACACAATTGAGAGTGTATGAGGCTCTCTTGATGTAAAAGGACCTCCGAGATACTTTCCTTTTTGAGTGAAAAACTAACTAACTCTTTTTGATAAGTATCTACTTTGGATTGGTTGGGTACATCCCGACCAAGTAAGTAAATGGACTATATTGAGGCTCTAGAAGGGTTGTACTAAAAATGGTACATGATAAATGGAAATAGTGTATGTGTATGTGTATGGTTTTGAATTGAGCTTGACTTGAAGTAGGAGGTGATTCTAATAGGCTATGGAAAGAAAAAAAAACTTATCTATGAATGAAATTCTGGAATGAATGAATAAATCATGAAATTTAGATTGCAATGTTTTTTTCTGGTTTGTGTGTCAATGGGTTAGTTGATGGAGGTGGTAGGGTTTCAGATGGTAAAATGGTCATTTGCATAAAAACTCTCCTCTGATACCACTATTGGATCATGTGATAGTTGGGGTGTATCCCTATTTTCTTTTCTAGAAGTCAAGGAGCATGGTTCAGGAACTGGACAGGAGTAGGTAGTCATTGGGGACTCTTAGGGAAAATGTACCAATCTATTCTCCAACCCTTCTTTCTTATTTATAAAAAATAGACAACAACAAAGATTTTAGGCTCAATCTATCATAGTAAGTTCAGTGAGTGGCTAGCGAGACTCTATTCCAGGCACAGTTGACTGCTTGAAGTGTAGAAGTGTATAAGTATAATACAAGCACTAGGTGAGTTTTCTTATGAATTATAAATGCCAACATTCTAGCTAGTGTTTTTGTTTTCTATTCTTTTCTAAGCCTTTTCATCTAGGGATAGTTTTCTTCTAGGGTATGGACATCCAATTCTAGTGCTTTTGCATTAGAAAGATTAGAAAGTAGGAGGACTCATAATAAGGGCCATAACATAGTCTAAGACTAAAAAAGGATGCCTATAGATGTGTGAGCATGTTAGCTCACTAGTACTTTCATTCCTTTACTCTCCTTTCTATTTCATTCTATATGCAATTTCATATATAACAATCATTCAGTCCCGCTAAATAAAGTTTGTTGTTTGTTTACGATAAGCCAGTGCCCAATAGAGCCTAGCCCTGAGGATTGATTGAAATGGTCTAGCGATGCCGGTACCTGCTTGGTGTAAGTACTTCTCAAACTTGACACAACTTTTCAGGAGAGAATAATTGAAAGGTGAGTTACAACAATAACTTTTATACAAATTCCAATCATTACATGCCAATTTTTTTCTTCCACAGATCAACATGCTGGCTAGGTGTCATCTTAGACTAGTGACATGAAAAGATCATGTCCTCATGTAGTGGTGTTCATTCCCTATCTTCATCATCAATGAATGAAACTCCCTATTTCCCCCTGCCCTGACCTGAATTATTCAAAAGTTTGATTTTTATTTTTGAGACTCGATTCTATGTCTAAACATCACATGCCCATAAATGAAGTCACCATTATGGGTACTCAAGATATTATGTTTGGAGAGGTAGATAGATAGGACTATGTATTGCTCGATTAGGACCCTAGCTTGATTGTTAGTCAAAACACCCAATTGATCCTTGGTAGAGATGGGAGATTTTAACATTAATCCCATGAAGTAAGGATTTGGAAGCTCAGGAGCAAGAGTCATCATTGTTGCTATGGCCAGGGGATCTAGTCTCATAACATCGGGTAGTTCGAGTTCTAGTTCTTTACAAGATAGATGGGAATTGTAGATAACAAGTGTGCCCTGAGTGGAATCCTACTTATACTCTTTAGACTAGATTGGCAGGATGGGTGGCAAGTTTTGAGTAGTTCAGTTTAGGTCAAGGCAACCCATTAGTACAGAGGTAGGGGCATGGGGTCCACCCAATGGGAAATAATGCTTCAATTATGGCAATGGGCATAGTGTGACACATGGAAGAAATTATGCTTGGAAGGGAGAGCAGCGCACTAAGCCTGGGTACCGGGTCAGACATCATTCGATCCATAATTTTTTTTCTATAGAGGCCATCATTATCTTTTAAGGTTTGTAAATCCTTCTTTGAAGTAAAAGATTACAGACCAAAGGAAGCTAAGCTTGACTTGTTGTAAATGATGATGTAGGTCTGCCTTGATAAATTGAGTGTCTTGTACTACACCACAGTACATACATAAGCAAGAGCAAGCTAATATAGCTTGGTTATAGGATATTATCTATCGTATATATGCTTCAAGGGAGATGGTATGTTCTATTTTGCTAAGACTAATAAAGGAGTTTGTACTTTCTCATTTTAAATTGGAAAAAGTAATTCTAATCTACGACATCTTTCTCTTTCTTATGTAAAGTCTATTCTAGGTGTTCATTAAGTATCAATAGCTGACTCTAAAGATAAGACTGCTCGATATCAAGTTTGAGATATCAAACATATTATGAAGTACATTCTACCTATTTTTGATGCGTATCCACTATTTACTAGCCAATATTTTAGTTATAGCCTCTTTCAAAAAGCTATTCTAATTATGAATGATTATTCTATATCTAAAGAAGAGAAGGAAACTCAGAGAGATAGACAGAGAGAGTACTCTATTATACTTGCAAACTTCTAGGATGAAATTTTGGCAAGAATAGTGGAAGCTTTGCTACCTCGTAGAGTGAGTATACTTAGAGAACTGGTAGGACGTGGAGATCGATTGATCAGTATGCATATCAAGAGTGGATGGTTGACCACCGCCCCCTTGTCCTATTCTTGTGGCTCTCTAGCTAGGGAGACAAAGAAAGAGGATTGCTATCATCACCCTTTCCACTAGTGTATGTGAAAAATAAAATGTGACTCACTTTTTTTGGTCCTAAGAATGAGAGTCGGCTTTCTGAAGTCTATTGTTCCTCAATAGCTCAGCGATAGAGCGATCAGCTGTTAACTGACTGGTCATAGGTTTGAATCTTACTTGGGGAGATTATCTATTTTCTGAATTTGAATTTTTAGTGATAGCTTTTCTTACCTAGCAACCCTTATGCAACTAGATTGATCTACTAGATAAAAAAGGAATACAAAAACAAAAAAAGTAATTGGAGCAGAAAATGCAATTGCATTAGAATGTCACAATTGAATAGATCGAACAAGTTTGAATTGACATAACATTAAACCTATTAACCCGAAAGCACCTTAGAGGGCAACAAAAGTGCACAAACCACCTAATTGACACCAGTGAGTCAAATTTTCTTGTGCTTCAGGGCTGGCCCCATAGCCCATAGTAGTAACAAAGAATGCTGTAAAACTATACGTAGGGGGTATAAATTATAGTAGTGAAGAAATTACAACCTTTTAAGTAGGAATTAGCCAATCCAATTCCAAAAGTTGTACCTGTGAACCAACCCTCAAAAGTGAAAGAATCATAAGGCACTACGTGCATAAGACGGACCAGGCCAGCTTACAAAAAGATAAAAATGAAATGGTCCCTCCATAACCAAAAGAATTTTCTTCTTTGGTCACATACTCGCTTACTTGATAGGCTCAAAACTCACTGTGCCCCTTTCTTAGAAGGTCAGGGAGATATGGTTGGGAGCTCAGAGGAGAGATTAATAAGGGAGTAGGGTGCATGCCATGATGAAATAAGGGAATGAAAGGTCGATTTGCATTTGATGCTCTTAACCCTCCCCACCATGATGGCTCTATTGTCTTAGGGAGCATTGAAGCTTGCTTCTTCTCCAGCATTTCCTTGGCAATCAATACGATGACCTGTTCTTAATAGAACTGATCTTATTCTTAGAACAAGAGTAATTTCGTGCTTCTGTTGGATCCTCCCTATCTCCTAATCGAGCTTGTGTAGGTAAATGTTGCCTTGTAGGGCCGATAGTAGTACACTGTGTGGGATGGATTCATTACCACCTGGATCAAAGAGTTGTAAATGGAAGTGAAATATCAAAGTTAGGTTGGAAGCGCTTCATTCTATGGATGCTCAATCATCCTTCTTTCCTAAAATGATGCGCTACTTTTTGGAAAAGAGCTTCTGCTTGAGCTTCCAAAGAGAAAGGTGACTTTTCAAAAAGGTAAAGCCAACAGAGATATAGAAGCTGATGCTATTGTGAATACACCTCCTAATCCTCTCAGAAGATCTGCTCTGTGGGTCAGTCTCTCATCGATTCTGAAACAGCCACTGATGTCTTTTTTGCTTCTATTCCATTTAGCTCTGGAGGTGTGATCAGTCTCATCCATGCAAGAATTTGGAATTCCTCTTCCAACCCATCCCAGAATGGGCGTTATGGAAAAGAATAAAAAGAAAAAGATATTCACTTTGGCCAATCATCCCTCTACACTGACTAAAAAAGAGGGTAAGGGTACCAACTCTCAGAAGACACAAAAGAGCAGATATAAGATCAGCCCTGTCCTATTAGAGAAGAGAACTGCTTACTGGTTACCTCTAACTATAAGGCCTCATTTTGATGTCTCTATATAGAATTTAAGCATGATGTTCTCACAACCCTCACAATCTTTGAATTTGATTTGAATATTCAGTGATCAAATGATTCATTCCAGAGTTTGATAGATCTTTAGAAGATGAATAAGATGAGAATAAAGAGAGAGTCCCATTTTACATGTCAATAGAGACAATAATGAAATTTATTGTCAATGGAAAATCCATAGAATTTTTCATTCATGAGGGTTCAAGTCTCTCAACCCCAATAAAAAGCCCATTTTACTTCCTTGCTTTTTATTTATCCTCATCCTCTTTCTTTTTTCATCAGTGCTTAGTTGAAACAAGATGAAATATCTTTCTCATTTCATTCACTATGTTCTTTCACAAATGGATACAAATAGAAATCTTCGTATCTTCTTCCAATCCAATCTCATTTGTTTGTATAATATGATGTGAAAATATAAAAGGAATCTCCATTATGGAATCATTCATAGTCCATATCTTTTTACTTATATTGACAAAGAAAGACTTCTTTTTGAAGATCTAAGAAATTTAGAGGCTAAGGCCAATTTGTTAAGATTTTCTTTTTTAGTTCTTTTCATTGACATAGATATAAGTATTCTACTAGGATGATGCATGTGAAATGGTCAAGATAGCTCAATTGGTAGAGTAGAAGACTGAAAATCCTCGAGTCACCAGTTCAAATATGGTCATCAAGTTTCAGACTTCTTGAGGATTCCTTCCAATGTGATAGAGACTAGAGAGTCAAGACAGGTCTCCGACTACCCCTTCTTGTTGAATAATCTTTCATGTTGAAGTTGTGCGGTAGAATCTCTATATAAGATCAAGACTTGTGCAGAGAAAGACCATGCAAGATTAGTAAGTAAACAATTGTTCTCTTTTGCCCAAGTCCTTCTTGTATTCATTCTTTTCTTTCTTCGAGCATCCACATCTAAGGCCTTCATTGTTCATGAAAACTCTATTTATTACGAACTATAACGCCTTCTTTATTCTCTTGAAGCAGTGAGTTTGAGTCAACAGTCACTCCATTAGTCAATTATGTTATGCTTATTTTGTTAGAACTTTTCAAGCAGGGATTTTAGGCTTCCTCGGCCTAGGTCTGAAAACACAATTCTGACTCATCAACCCTAGAGATTGCCCTGATTCGGCTATAGATCCTGGTCTAGTTACAGTGAGCTTTTATGTCCATCTCAAGATGATTATGAAGATGTAAAAATCTAGAGGATGTTTCAAAAAAAGAAAAAAGTGAGTAGAGAGCATCTTTGTTTAGCCTTTTTCTTTTCCAATGCAATTAGAGTAGTTCAACAAGGTTTCCACTGATGCAATAGAACCAGCCAAATGAACTTCATCCCGCATGTGATCAAAGATCAAAAGAATCATGACCATGATCACAGGGGTAGGATAAGGGAGAATTTTAAAATGAAGTGACTTTTCCCTTTTACTAGTAAGGAAAATGAAGGTATAGAGCAATAGTTCACATTGGTGCTTCTTCCGACTACAATGGATCTTTCTGTCAGTGATGTTATCAATGATGCTTATATCACGCACAACTGCTACTGTGAATGTAGGTTCTACCATAGGCTGGTGGTGTTGATAGCCATGATGCAAGGTAGCCATTTTCAACCATATTTCACTCCTTTAAGCTTTCAATCAGAAGTAGACCAATGGTGGCTACTATCGCAATAGTGTCTTGAAGATCTAGAAATTGGAATTTTGACTTCTTCCACTACATCTTTTGTAGCTGGTTGAGAAAATGACTACTTTATTCACACTTTTTCATAGGTAGAGAAAGCATTGCATCCCGTCCATCGGTAGTAGTTACCCCCGGTAGGTAGTCATTTGTTTATCCAGTAGTACAAGTCCCTTTTAGACATCTTCTTGCATCTGAAAAAAAAAAGATATAAAAGAAGGATGGATAGCACGTGCAAGACCCTATCTTCAGTCTCTTTTATTTTCTTTTCTTTTTCAGGAAATTTGCTATTTCCTTGAACTTGTTTAAGTGAAATGCTTCACACCTTTTTTATGGTGTTTTAGGAAGGGTGGAAAGAAAGCCAAGAGTAGGGGTGTGCATTAGCCTTCAAGAGTAGTAAAAAGTGGTAGTCTCTGTAGTTATCGGGTCAATTAGAATAGGTTAAGTTCTCCTCCCCTCCCATTGGATAAAGGAAACAAAAGTAAACGAAACCAAATGGGCATAATAATGAAGGGAGTACTCCCTACCCCGCTTTCTCTTATATAAGATGTTGCGAACTGTGGATGCTATGGTTCCTCCATCACATGATAAAGCTTGCCACGGATTCACCCTTCCTCTACCTATGCTTCCTCATTATCAACTCTGTGATGCTGATGGCCCTCTGGGTACAATAAAAAAAATTGTTGAAGCAATATAGTATGTAAAGCTCATTAGGTGGATAGTGGGATGTTTACCACCACTCCTCATGCCTTTAGTTTAGAGACAAATGCCCTCCCTAAAAAATTGGGGAAATTCATACAAAAGTCATCTGATCGTCTTATAACACTTTGTGTACCTAACCTAATGTTTAGAATGAAACCTTGAAAGTAAGTGGGTGGGTCGAAAGATTTTGTGAAAGAAGGCTTCAATAGTAGAGCTTGGTGATGCTTTTCTTACTTCTTTTTATGATATGCTGCTCCACCAGCAAGGAGTGCAACACACAATTAGAGCAAACAAATTGAAAGGATAATTCATCAATGATATGATAAGCTTGCTTGATCCTTTCGAGGCTAACCACAGTTTTCAAGTTGGGATGTGAAGTTATTTCACTTTGCCTGGACCACGGGCCAGGAAGCTCTAAAGAAAGCTGTAGCAACTGGAGAGGACTAATAATTAGTCAAAACTAAGTCATTTGTCTTTTCATGTTAGTGTAACAAACCCTATCAGTTAACCACATGTTAGTGGTAGAATAACCAGTAATCTCTCGATGCTTCTTTTCAATTCATAATGACTGTTTACACATCACAGCAATCCATACTTTAAAATGGACAGACTAGTTTACCTTGACCCATTTGGAAATTTACTTGATGGTTAATCAAAGTAATGGTTATAGTATTTATTGTCATACTTTATCCCCTGGGTATATCCACATGTTAGTAATTTGCATGTAAGTGGCCAAGTTCAGGTTGACAAGATAATACAGTAACCTGCTTGCCTAGTTGCCCTATATGGACATATCATCACTATCAGTCAATGAAAGAAAATTGATGATTTGACTCATCTACTTTTATTCACACTTCAAGCTCAGATACACCAGAGAGTGATGAACTCTCCATCCAGGACATTAACATCCATGGATACAAATCCAGGTCTTTCTTGTTCCATTACCAAGGCAAGGAAAAAATTCTTACATTTCTGTTTTATTATTACAACCTTCTTTCTTTATGCAAAGACTAGAAGCTATGTGCAAATTCTTATTGGATCTTGGTTGTTCTTAACAGTGATGGCTATTCATTCAAGTCTTCCGGTAGCACCACCAGATCTTCAACAAGGTGGAAATTCTCGTATTCTGTATGTACATGTTCCTGCGATTCAAATGAGTATAGTAGTTTATATTGCAATGGCTATAAATAGTTTCTTGTTCCCATTAACAAAACATCCCCTTTTTCTTTGCTCTTCTAGAACCAGTACAGAAATTGGTGCTTCTTCTACTTTGTTGACCTTAATGACTGGGGGGTTTCGGGGAAAGCCTATGTGGGGTACCTTTCGGATGTGGGATGCTCATTTCACTTATGTATTAATCTTGTTCTAGATTTACCTGGGTGCACATCATTTTCAATAGCTTCCTGTCGAACTAGCTTCTATTTTCATCCATGCTGGACTAATCGATATACCAATAATCAAGTCTTCCATCAACTGGTGTAATACATCACATCAACCTAGGAGCATTAGCCGATCTGGTACATCCATACATGTTCCTATGCCCATTCCCATCTTGTCCAACTTTGTTAACTTCCCCTTCTCAACTCCTATCTTATTCGTTCTAGAATCACATCTTCTTATTCTATCTTTTCTTAAATATCCTTTCACTGAAGAAATAAAAGCTCGTTGTCACCTTCCATGGAGGATGATGAATGAAGAACCATTGGAAGACATTCATCAATGGCAGGTTCAAATCTTATAAGAGACATAAGATTTCAAAAGAAAGAGTTCATGAAAGGAATGAAGAATTAGGTAAATGGAAAGAATAGTAGTTCATGAGGGGCAGCACACCGGCTCACCAATCAGAACCAAAACTATTCTTCTCGTCTAGCCTTCCTTAACTCATTGTCTTGTCTTAAAATCAAGAATTGAAATTGATTTTATTCTATAGTAAATGAGTCCTGAAGTCAGCAGAATAGAAATCCATGTTTGGGATGGAACCATAGGTCCAAAGATAGTGAGCAGAGTTTCTAGATAGAGAAAGGTTTCATCTACTTAAGGCAATCAATCTCTATCACTCCCATAGTTTAGGTCCCAAAAGGGCAAGTCCAGACTCATCAATAGTACTAACAATAGCAGTAAGCATAGAGGCCCATTCTACCTTTAGTCTGTCCAGGGTAAAGAAGATAAATACAAGACTACTTTCCAATTTTTCAAGAAAAGCAGAGGAACTCTCACTCATGCTAACAATTTTGACCACATTTTTTATTTTCGGTTTGGGAATGTGTAAAATCTTACCGCACTCATCCGAATTTCATAAGCAATTGATGAGTGGCTTTTTCTCTTTGGCCTTTCTTTGTTTATTGATCTTTTCTCCTTCTTCCTTCAACATTTGCTTGAAAGAATTATGCCCCGATCTCACTGAACTGGGTCAAAGAACTACTTTCCTAGAGTGAGGTAGCCTTTTGATAGAACCAGGACTCCCTAGGAGCCCTGACTTAGATCGTTCGTTTCGCAATTCAAACTTGAATCAGTTGGCAAGTGGATTCCCATGCAAAGAGAACACACTTAAAAGTTGCACTCGAGGACTAACAATGTCACTTACCTTGTGAACAGCTATTATAGCGCCTTCTATGGCATTTGTCTTTAAACATCTTATTCATTAGCACCAAAAATTATCCCAACAGCTAGGCCAACAAGCAGAAGGGGAGGGACCTGCTAGCTTTCATTCTTATGAACTTGCTAAAAGCACCAATAACCTATGACTCGATGGATTCATTTTATTAAGTGAAAGATCTTCTGCATAATGAGAATGTTCTCACTAATTTAGCACTCTAGTATGAAGCTACTCTATATAGGAGAAAGAAGACTCAGAAGCACCGGCTTTATGCAATTAACTTGGTGATTATTTTATAAGGCACAAAACAACAACTAATAGGTTAGAACTGGAACAATGTTTTTGTATTACTGACCTTTAGCTCATCTCCTTTCACGATACACACCTGTTAGTAGCCCGACTGTAGATCCAACTTTGAGAAGTACCTCACTCTTTTGGGTTATGGTGAAGAAGTCTGCAATCAAAGTAGATACTTATTCGTTATGGTTATGTTATGTTATCTTGTTGGTCGCCCAATAATCAATGCACAAGGCTCCCACTTTTCTTCCATAGAAACTCCCTAACTTTTTCCCTATCACAGACTCTCACCTCCCCTGGTTTGTTGAAAGAAACTTGATCATCTACCAAAGTTGAGTTGATGGTTGAAGTTGATCTTGGAATTACTCATGTTAAGCATTTTCTCCACACCTTTTTTGGATTCCACATGGTTGGTAGTTCTTTGCTCCCCATCTTTTAGGGCTTTACACACTCCAGAGATATTATCCACAACTAATTAAAATTCTTGAGAGAAGGGTATACTCTCTTGTTATGGGATTCTATCTTGTGGAAGGTCTGATCCCGCTAGAGGGAATCTCTTTCTATCAGTAATATTGGACAAAAAAGGACTTTTTGTGTAACGGAGCTCTCCTACAATTTTCTTTATTTACCAATGGATATCCTCTAGGTATATTGAGGAAGATATAAGCAATCCCACTTCCTGAGGGCCACCTCCTAGCCCTACTTCACCACTGGGGTGAAGGAAAGAATTAGCCCACATTCATTTTATAGCATGCTTATTGCTATCTTTATTTGATTGTGCTCATCTCAATTTAAACCTCAGTTTGGGGCATCGGGGATTGGATTGTCATGTAAGAACTTGGATCCGTGTATGCCCTCCTTTCCTTCCAAGTTATCGGCCACAAGGTTGGCTTCCTTCATTTAATGCTATGCCTATCTATCGCTAAATTTGTGCCAGAGATTAGAGCAGGGCTAGAGGAAAGAGCAAGATCACTCACTTAAGATAGAAAGAAATCAAACCACCCAGCCGCAACATCCTCCACATTTGAGCCAACCAAAAAGCAAACTGGTGTTTTGGGATCCTAGTTCCATGCTAGACAAACTCAGCTCAGCTATAGTTTTGCAAGCCTGTAATCAAAGACTACTTTGATGAACTGGAAGAGTAGGTCCTAAAGTTTGTCAGCTTCCATCTGAGTTCATCAGCAGTAGTAATATGAACTGTTCTAATAATAGAACACAGTCGCAGCATATCAAGCGAGACATGATGAGGAAGATCCCATGTACCAACATGGATAAAGGTTGAACTACTATTCCCACACCCCAAATCATACACCATTCTATCAACATTCACCAAGCTCACAGGAATGTCCCCAGTCCCATAAGAATTGCCAAATTCTGTGAGGTCCAAATGTCAATTCTATTTTTGACTTTACTTGCTTCAGTAGTGCTTTATAGCTGAGTCAGCTTATAAACACAATAGATTGAAAAGCAGAAGGCTTGCACTCCCAAAATATTTTGCTCCAAAAATCTCTCCATGCCAACCATTTGCTCCACAGGCTATTACGCTGTAAGGTATTCCAGCATAATAGATTAGTATAGAGGTAGTGTTGTAGATAGAAACACTCATAATGCCTAAACCATAAGACTATTTTGGCCTACAAATATCCTCCCATGAAATGAAAAAAAAGGCTTTTTTCCCCTTAGCACTAAGTAGGAAGCGTAATGCACAAGAGACTCAATGTGCTTCATGACAAAGACCGGCAGGAAAAAGGCTTCATTCCAGTACACACTAAGAGCGAGGAGCATTGACTTGATAAGCTGACATCTTCCAGCCATATACAAGAGCTTCATTTTCCATCCACTAAGTTTTTTCACTATCTTCTCAATTAGGGGATGTGGTGTTTATTTTAGGGATGTGGGACACCATGTAGATCTTAAAGGGCACTTATTGAAGTGATCGGTCTTGAAAGATGGAAATCATTACTCTATAATGGACCTAATCACCTAATAAGGACTCCTAAGGCATGATTGGTCTTCGAATGTACCAGGGATTTTTTTCTCTATTTTACATGAAAAAGTAAAGCAGAGTTTATATTAAGATGGGCTCATTAAGTTCCCTATGGATGCAAGCCTTGCTAGTTAATTACATCATAAGGAAGGTAAGCTCCTTAGGAATAATCTCGATTAAAGTCAAAAATTAAAGTTTTCAAAGATTTCAAGGCTATATATCAAAATATTGGCTATGTTTTGAAAATCAATTCACAATATTCAAGGAGAGGACTTATTATCAAAGCCAAAAGGAATGAGTAGGAAATTCTCATGATATTTGGAAGCCTAGTAAGCATTCCAATCTATCATATGGTTGGTCTTTATTATTTGAAATTAAAGAGATAAATTTTGTTAAAATTGACATTTTATTAGAAAGTTAGGACTTATAACTAACAATACAAGGTTGTGGAAATGCCTAAGAGGTGAGAATTTAATCTTGTATCCTGAAAAAAATAGGTACCTTAGATCTTAAATCAAGGGAGCTTTAGCGAGAGCTAAAGCATGACCTGAATCTAAGCGAAGATCAGCATAAGGTTTACTTCCACAAGAGAGGATAAACCACCCGAATGGCTGGGCTTACAACTGCCTGGAGTGGTCCTTAGCTAACCCCTCTTACATTTTAAATCCACGTGGTTAAGTCATATGATTTTGCAAGATTAGTTAGGCTGTTGTTTACTTAGAAAGAGACTAAAGTCCTTAAACCCACTCCCTAAGAGACTAGAGCATGATTGGTATGAATAATGACTTAATTTAGAAATGCAAATCTTTTCAAATTTTATTTGATTTTGACACTTTATTTTGACCAAGGTCATAAAATTTCTTATGCCTAAATGCATGATGAAAATGGATTATGGGCTAAATCAACAGAATAATTACAATTACAATGAATGAATGCTATGGGGGTCTTCATATCTTCATATCTTGAATCTTCATTTCTTCATATCTTCTTGTATCTCCATTTAATTTGATTTGCTCCACTTCATCACATGGCATCCCAAGACAAAGCCTTCTAACCAATGCTCATATTTATCCCCCATAACACTAATCATAATTTATAATAAAAAATTACTTTAAAATAGGAAAAGTAAATCTAACTACACTTGCAAAATAAGTGTTAGCTAAACATTCACACAATTGCAAGCTGTTATATCATAATTTGGAATTGGCACCCTGCGCATGGGTAACCAAGCCCACCTATCTTAGCTTGGATTATGCTAAGGGGGTTTAAGCAACTTACAAAAGAGAGCATTGATATTTATTTTTAAGCAGCCCCTTAAGCATAATCCCCTGCAGAAAATATGATTAGGCTAATCATGGCTTACCATCCAGTCTACGAAGCATACACCCTAACATCCAGTCTAAAATATTACTTCACTAAACAAAGCATACTTCAAACCAAGTACCACCCTAATATAAAGCTAGAATAGTGACTTAATTATAATGTATGTGTTAAGGCTTGTGTGGTATGTCTTACTAAGCATTAGAGTTATAATTATCTAAGTATAGAAAGATTCAATTTAACAAGAAAGGTTGATTTCACTTGAAGTGATTTAATTGATTTGTAGATTTTCATTTGTGTTTTCTTTGGTTTCATGTGACCTACACTTAGCAACTAAGTGTTATAAAGAGAGGAAAGAGAATTTCTCTTTTTCATCCTTACCTCTACTTTCTAAAGCATGTTAATTTGATTTAGTTCTCTTTAGTGAATGGATTATTACACATTTTGATTTAATCCTAAGTTTAGGTTCACCTTAAATGATTGCATTCAATATGAAAGGCTTCTTAAGATTAATTTGAGTGAATTAATAACACATGACATACATCATGTTATTCCTTTCCACCATATGTAACATGCATATGATTGAATCCTAAGTATAACTATACATGCAATATATATATTTTAAGCACACTTTAAATTAAAGATGCATATGTGTATTTTATAGAAAATGGGTTTTTCAAGCATTAGCTAAATGCACATTCAAGTGTATAAAAGTTTTAAGTGAGTACTTTTCTATTGTTAACCAGGAGAGTGAGGTCAAGACCTCGTTGGGGCTACTTAAAGCCTCGCATCCTCCAAATATCCAGACTAGATATACCCACTATTCTTAAATACACATGATTGTACAAATGACAAAAAGAATAGAAAATCATGCAAAAGTTGTATTTTCTTTCAATTGTGTTATTTATACATGTGAGCTAAAGTTAAAAAAAAAAAGATTTTCATTCATTAGCTAAATGCACATACAAGTGTATAAAAGTTTTAAGCAAGTAGTTTGCCATTGTTAACCAAGGGAGTGAGGTAAAGACCTCCTTGGGGCTACTTGAGCCTCGCATCCCCGAAATGTCTAGACTAGATATACCCACTATTCTTGAATACACATGAATGTACAAATGACTATAAGATTGGAAAATCATGCAAAAGTTGTATTTCTTTCAATTGCATTATTTATACATGTGAGTTAAAGTTGAAAAGGTGATTTTCTTTCATTAGCTAAATGCACATACAAGTGTATAATAGTTTTAAGAAAGTACTTTGCCATTGTTAACCAAAGGATTGAGGTAAAGACATCCTTGGGGCTACTTAAAGCCTCACGTCCTCAAAATATTCAGACTATATATAGCCACTATTTTTGAATACACATGAATGTACAAATGACTACAAGAATGAAAAATCATGCAAAAGTTGTATTTCTTTCAATTGAATTATTTATACATGTGAACTAAAGTTCTATCAAAATTATAATATAGAAATACATAAGAATGAATTCAAACAAATATTGTGTCCTTTTCAAATGGGCTATACACTTGTTAACATACAAACTTTATGTAAATCCATATAGATTAAAAAAAGAGAACTCCATATCACATGTTCTAAGTCATAGACACATGCAATCTTATAGATATCTATAACTATTATCACTCCAAATATTATAGTTAACTTATAAACTTTTGAAAATAACTTTGATTTAATAGCGATAATAGCCACACTATTCATAGGTTAATCAACACATGAAAGCTTGACATAAAAAAATTCATTTAAATTTAAATATTTTGAAAACATGAATGCATGAAATCACATGACACACATCATTTAATATGATTGGAAAGGAATAATAAGACATAAAACACATGTTTCATTCAGTCAAACTAATTCCTAAGAAGAATCTTCTCAGATAGAAGCATTTATAGAAGGCCAAGGCTTTTTTATCATCATTTTAAGTTTATATTTCAATTTGATTTAAAGGAATGAGGGAAAGTTTGTTGATCGTAACCCATTCCCATGTTTGTAATTTAATTTTGTTTAATAAAAAGTAATTAAGTTTATTTTATGGGTTAATTAAGTTATGATATGAATTAAATCAATTAATTTACCCTTACCTATAGCACCTTAATGAAATTAACTAAATATTTATGAGCTAACATGATATGCAAATACATTTGGAAATTAAATTAGCAATGCTCCTAAGAAATGAAAAGGGCCTAATGTAATTGGCTCACAATTAATAATTAATTAAGCTTAGGGACTTAATTAAGTACTCTTATAATTCTCCCACACATGTGAGCTAATTATAATTTCCTTAGGATTCTCTTAAGTTATTGAACACCTAAGAGTTTACCCAAGACTTAATTAACTAAAAATAGAGGTGATTTGAGCTTTAGTTTGATTAATTAAGTCATTTGATTAGTTAATTAATTACTTCATTAATGCTCACCTTAATTGAGCTTACCTTAATTAAAATGAACTTAAGAAAAAGGAATAGAAAAGAGGTCTTAATCTCATTCCCACTGTTTATCCAATGTAAATCAAAGGTTACTAGGCTTAATTAACCAATTTAGCATTGTTTAGGAGTTTAATTAATCACTTAATTAAATTATAAAGTAATTAGGGATTAATTGATTGATTACCCAAATTAAGTAAGTGGCTAACCCTAATAAAATTAGGGGAGATAGAAGTCATCCCCTTAAATGAACCCATAAAACTTGGGGTTAATTACTTAAGTAATTAATGAGTAAATAATTAAATTAATTTTATAATTAAACCTTAAGTAAGCATTAATTGCTATTCATAATCAAATGAGAATATTTTTATTAAATTCTCCTCTGAAATACCTTTAAAATGGGTATTTATTTGTATTTTTTAATTTTTATATAATTTATGTTGAATTTATGAAGTTGTAGTGATTAAAATGCATTTAATTAGCCATAATTAACCTTGATCCCGTCGGTGACACATGGCGTGCTGACACGATGCGCTTTCCACGTGGCACCGTGGGATTGGTTCTTTATGTTGTCACATCCACGTGCTGACTCATCCGGTGGCAGGATGCAGTTTCTCGTGCGCCATCCGATCCAAGATCGGATGACCATGATCAAAGACGTGGTTTAATAGAATCAATCAGATTAATCTAGCATGATTGGATTAGGACTGTCCATTTCGATCACATGAAATGGATGGTCCATGATGTGTCTCTTCCCGAGTAATGACAGTGGGAGACCGTCCATCGTTCGTCACTCAATCCAAGCTCACTCAAGCTCGAATGAAGATCAAATCGATCCCTCCATCAGGGAAGCAAAATGAAGAGATCCAACAGTGGAAATCTCGCAATATGCACCTTTTCTTTACAAAGGAACAAAACATTTTAAGCTAGAGGTTGGTTTCAATGGAATACCTCCCCAGACCTAAGATCGGTAGTTCCAATCAATTGAGGAAGCTTTGTCTTGTAAAGATGAAGCCCTGTTGAGCAGCACGAGCTTTGATTTGGAGTGGTTTGCTCGGAGCACCAATGTATGAGATGTTGGTAGTTAGCTTTGATTGAACTCCCACTTTGGGTGATTGGAGGTGACGGGAAGAGATTCATTCTTGCTCATCTAGCTCCAAGGAAGGTGTGTGCAAAGTTAATTGCACTTTGGTGGTGATTTGAGCAAATGGGATTTAAAGGTGGCCTCCCCTATTTCAATTTTTCATAAAACTAAGAACGGAGGATTTTGAGAGCTCAAGAAATGCAAGAGGAATCTCTAGGAGTTCACTGGGTGCTAGGGCTATGAGGGAGTGAATGCCTTGATTGAGAGAATGAGGGGTAAACCCACACCTCATTGGATTTGACTATCATGGTTGTTTGGTCATTTTGATCATGTGGCAATCATGGGGAGCTCGATTTGGGCAGGGAATCACCTTAGCTGGCTTCACTTGAGTGGAGGAGGGTGTGAGAATGCAGCCAAGGCAAGGGGAGCGGGAGTCCTTGCTTGCCACATGCTATAATGGAAATGGGGAGGTGATTTCACCTCCCATGGGTCATGGCCGACCCAACCAACCCCTGGGTTAGGTTAGCCAGTTTCTTATATGCCTAGGTGGAGCAATGGATGAGTGTCAAGTGGCCAAGGAAGAGAAATGACCATTCCCCCAAGTGATTTGCCTCATGTGATACCCTTAGCCTAAGGGTACCTTAGTAGTTTGGTAATGGATTTGATTTGGGCAAATTTGAAATGATTCAAAAGTGGGTTGGACAAATTTCAAGTCATTTGGAGTTCATCTGATTCAATTTGACTGAATTTGACTGAATTTGACTCATTTAGGTCAAATTAGGTCAAATCATGTTAGGTTGACCAATTGGTCAAATTGGGTCAAACCAAGGGTTGGGTTAAGTTCACATGACCATTTGGAGTGTATTAGTGTCATTGGTTTGGTTCAATTTGCTTTGGATTTGATTTTGATTCATTTGAATTCATTTAGGTCAAATGGGTCAAGTTGACCAATTTGACCCAATTGACCAAATTGGCTTAAGTCATGGCTTGGTTTGGGTTTGGTTAATAATTTGGAATATGTTGTGAGCTTTGGTTAAATTTAATTTGGGTTTGATTGGGAAGGGTATCTTAGTCGTTTGGTAATGGATTTGATTTGGGTAGATTTGAAATGATTCAAAAGTGGGTTGGGCCAAATTTCATGTCATTTGGAGTTCATCTAATTTAATTTGACTGAATTTGACTGAATTTGACTCATTAAGGTCAAATTAGGTCAAATTAGGTTAGGTTGACCAATTGGTCAAATTGGGTCAAACCAAGGGTTAGGTTAAGTTCACATGACCATTTGGAGTGTATTAGTGTCATTGGTTTGGTTCAATTTTCTTTGGATTTGATTTTGATTCATTTGAATTCATTTGGGTCAAATGGGTCAAGTTGACCAATTTGACCTAATTGACCAAATTGGCTTAAGTCATGGCTTGATTTGGGTTTGGTTAATCATTTGGAATATGTTGTGAGCTTTGGTTAAATTCAATTTGGATTTGATTGGGTTTTAGGTTGGTTTGACCCTTTCGATCAAGTTGGGCTCAATAGGTCATTTGGGTCTAGCGAAGCAATTGGCTCACTTAAGGCTTTGGTCAAGTTCAACAATCAATTTGGAAAGAACTTGAGCCATTTGTTGTACTCAATTTAGGTTGAATTTTGATTTGACCAATTTTTACCATTTAGGTCAATTTGGGTCAACTTGGGTCAAGAGGGCTAATTGGGTTTGGTTTGGCTCAATTAAAGGTCAAGTCATATTCAAGTATTGATTCTGGGTAGATATGAATCACGGGTTTCAATAGATTTGGCTTAGGTTGCAACTTGGCTAGTTTGGGTTCATATGGGTTAAAGGATTGACTTGGTAAAATGGTTAGGTTGACTTGGTTTGACCCAATTTATGATAATTGATCAATCTGGGATGATCAACAATCATGTCTTGAAGTTTGGATTAGCTTAATTCACTTTGATTTGGATTGAATTGGATTTTGGTTCAAATAGGTAAAATTGGCCACTTTGGGTCAAATGAGCCAATTAGGTTTAGTCAACTTATTTTTGGGTTGAGTTTGACTTAGTTGAGTTTATATATGGATTTTAGATTGATATATAAATTCAATTGCAATTGGTTTGGGTTTAAATGAGTTTTGGTTCATTTGAAAATCTCTAGTCAAATGGGCTAAGTTGGGTTTGACTTGGGTTGATTTTGGTTTAGCTTGATGATTGTAGATTCCATTTATATTTAAATAGATAATTAAAGGTATAATTGATTTATTAGAAAATCAATTGGTTTTGGGTTTTGGAATGAAGGAATTTGGCTAACTCCATGAAATTGATTTTAAGGACTTTGGAAAGATTTCAAGTTTGGATTTGATCATGGCCTTTAATCATTTGGCTTGGGATTTGAATTTGTATTTGGATTTTAATTTAAAATTGAGTTTCATTGTAGGTTTGATAGGGTGAATCTGGATTAGATTTGGGTTTAGGCTACAGAGTAGGTGAATTTGTCTTAAGTCCTAAGGCACAACCTAATCCTATGATTAACCCTTCTAAGTCTCTAGGTTTAGGTTAAGTATTCACCTAATAACTAGAAGTATCTTATAACTAAGGAAGTCTTAGTGTCTAGAAGACTCCTAAGCTAATATGAGGAGATTGAGAACTCACTCCAAAAGTGAGGTCAACAGGGGCTTACAAAGAGATTTGTTTAGCTTTCCTAGATCTAAAAGGAGACGAAGGCACTTAAGGGGGAGGTCAGCTTCATTTGTATAAAGCTGATTATGAAACGACTGCTTGTGCACTACATATTTTATTTAGAGAAAAATCTATTGCTCTTGTGGTAGTGAACTTGTAGCCTAGTAAGCTCAAAAGTAGCACCAAGAACTTCCTTAATGTAAGATGCTCTCTCAGCATTAGCAAAGAGTAAGAGATCATCAGCAAACATCAGATGGGTAAAGTGAAAGGGAGACTTATCCACCGGCTGGAATGAGGTTTTACTGCTCAAAATCATTGTAAAAAGTGAGGCACTAGAAGAGATTGAAGTGAGCTAGTTTCACAAAAAGAGGAATTAGTCTCGATGAATAGGAATCAGAGTTCATCAGTTCTTATGAGAATCTCCCATCCATCCCCATCCTCTTCACCCTGGTTAAGGAACCCTAAGGTGATTGGGTTTGAATCCGACTCAGCTTGACCTTGGTAGTAGGAATTTTCTAGAATTAGGTGAGGCAAAGTAGTATGTTTGGAGACTTGGAAGTAAGGTAGCTTTAATGAAGTATGGTACTAAAGTATGTAAAAAATATTGGCATATCAGCATTTGGCTCAACAAAAGGCATTGGTACTATCTTGCTAATAGCATACAAAGGTGCGTAGAAAGCAATAACTAAGAACTCAGTCTTAGGTCCCACCGTCAATCAGATCGGGCTACAGGTGAGAAATGGTTTCAGTCACTAGTCTGACTAAAGAAAAAATGGATAGGGCTAAGAATTTCTTTCATAAATTATCCAATCCTATTTTGAGAACAACAAGGTCTTCAGTGATTGAGTTGGATGAGAATGAGATAGTTTGTTTCCAATTAGTCATTATGGATGTTGTTCAGAACTAAAGAAGGTGTGGTTTCACATGAAAAGTACTCTGTCGAGAGAATTCTGTGAAGTTCATTGTTTGTTTCTAATAAACAAAGATAATTTGTGTATGTATTCTTGATCAAAATATGAGCACTCTATTCCATTTCATTTATCATGAAAATAACAATTGAAAATTAAAGAAAGATTCCCCCCAGAGATTAGATTTTGTTCCTCATCTTCCCTTTCATGGAAAAGGGAGAGATGAATTGATTGCGACTTCATTCCTTCATGGAAGGATTCCTCTTAAAGCTATAGGAGTAGGAATGCCCTTCCTTCTTACAACCGAGATTGAAGGGGAAGATAGTCATGGGGAAATAAGGTTCCATAGTCAAGGCTAAGACAGACCAATTATTTACTTTGTGAAAGTCTTAGCTCAACATTTTCAAGCCATATTATCTACCCAAATGGATTTGAAACTCACCTAGCACTTATATATTGAAAATCTAAGGTTTAAACTTGGAAACCAAACTCTTTCCCGAAAAGAAGAGAAAATCTTTTAGGCAAGTCCAGCTATAGTTGGAAAAGGGATAGACCAGAATCTTTGCACTATATTTTTCTCTCTCTCTCTCTACGCGCTTAGCTTTCTTTTCTCTCTTTCTCTGGCTACAAGAAAGGAAAGCCTTACTGCAGGTGCATACGTAAGTAAATGATCTTGTGAGAACTAGTCTAGGTCATGTCCATGGGACGAGGTTGCTCCAGCTTAAAGTGGTCTCATAGGTATAGTCAAGGTACAACTTTTCTGACCTTAAACCCTTGTTTTGCTTCATATTTGACTTTCAGCCCTCGACTAATGACATAGTTGAGCTTCTTTTTATCGAGTGAGATATCTACCTTCTGTAAAATAATTCCTGCTTTCATCAGGGCTTCTTCATCTGCCAGTTTTCACCAAGTACATATAGACTTTTATGTCAACCCATTGTATCCCTATATGTTTCAAACATAATCATTTCATCCCTACCATATCGAATGCAACTTAGCGTAAGCCGGGGAGGGGAAGTCAGATTGCAGGATCGTTCACAGGCCACTTCACTTGTGATGAAAAATTGATATAGGGTCAGTATTCTAAAGCATACTGGTTCAGGTGGAGGTTACTTTACCAAATATGACTTTACTTTACGTGTTGGAACTAAGACTTCCTTTGGGATGAGTCTAACTTCTAGGTTAGTTGGCTAACTGTAGGCCCACCTAAAATGAGAAAACTATATATACATTTTGATCAGTTTATGTGTGCAGAAAAAACTAAAGCGTACTTTTGAAAATACTTATCTGGTTATAAGTCCCCTGAGACTTTGATTTCATCGCTACAGCATACCTTCTTTTCTAAAGCAGAGTTAGAGTCCTCCATTTCAAATTAGAGGGTTAATGTCTTTTGGATGAAATTTTGTTCCTTAATAAAAACGATAGTGCTTTCAAAATATAATTCTAAATTGTAGGACTTCACTTCAATTTCAATACTGACTTTAGTGAATTAAGACTTTACTAGTGAAAAGAAAACTCAAAGAAAAAAGAGTAAAGTAAAAAGTCGCTATAGAAGCTAGTCATTCTTTCACATAAGTTCTTTCTTCCTACATCTGGTCACTTCAAAGGGTCCCACACTTGCTTCTTTTGGGTGATAGAAGAGTTCCTATGCCAAGCCTCATTCTTAGGCTTTGATTGCTACCTCCCCTGGATTTTGCTTATTCCCCCAGTCTAGGAATCGATAACACCATCATCATATTAGTCTCACTTCTCTAACACCTCACACCTCAAAAAGATTTCACTTGGCAATAAAGTGTAATTCCCCTGAGCGCTTATGTGAAGCAAACTAACACTAGAGTTGAGTCTGGAATTCAAATCTTGTTCCTGAGGATATGTTAAGTCAGTCAATTTTTCTTTGATTGGTATGCATTGCACCACATCGAGCTAGCAATAGATAACCTCTTCCCCGCTCCTATCCACAATTATGGATGTTATCAAGAAGTCCAAGGTGCATAAGCCTGCTCCTTAACACTAGTGCCTTGTTCATATTCTTATTTGATAATCTCTTGCTGGTTCCCTTCCTTCCCCACCTTGAGTCCTCCTTCTCTGCAAGTACTTTCCTCTCTGGGGAACCTATCTGATCCATCACCAAAGAGAACTCCCTGGTGGTGATAGGCGATGAACCAGGAATGAAGTCCAATCCCCATCTTTTGAGCTTCTCTCAATCGGGTGGAAAACCTATAAGCTGGGAATCATACTTAATTCGATATGGCGTGAAAATTCTCGATCATTTCAGCATGAGCAAGCAGGCCTCTAGCATACTTCTCTTGATATTGAGTATTTCACAAGTATGAAAATCAAGATCCAATTCTAGTTTTCCTAGGATCTGGATGTTACGAACGTTCTTATAGGGACTCCAGATTCTTATCTCAGCAAAATAGCTTCTAAACTTTTATTTCATTATTTTTCTTCTTGCATTACTACACTTCCAGAGCCCCACTCCTGGCCGGGCCTAGCGAAAACTCTTGCTTCTTCAATCAATCTGGATTTAGGTGATTTAGTGACTCTCTATTATGTTCATAGCATAGTTAATTTTGAGATAACCATGAAAGTCAAGAATAAAGCGAGGGAGCGCTTAGCTAACACATGAGTTGGAGAGGAGCCGTTAGGCCACTTGACTGAACACCCATCCAATCTCTATTTTGTATTAACATAATTTATTTTGTAATCCATCTTTCTTTAATATAAAATTGGCTATGTTGATTGGAAAATGGTTGGAATTTGTTGTCGTAACTCATCATTCAATTATTCTCTCCTAAAAAGCCATGTCAAGTTCGAAAAATACTTACACCAATTAGGTAACGGCTTCACTAGAACATTTTGGTCCATCCTCAAGGCTAAGCTATAATGGGCACTCGCTTATCGTAAATAAACAACAAACTTGATTCGGCAGGATTGAATGATTGTAATATACAAAATTGTGTATTGTCCTAATTTTCATATACCTAATTCAACTCATAATTTTTGTATAGAAAGAGACTGAAAGGAGAGGTGAGTGAGTAAAGCCTAGAAGATAGCCTTACTGAAGAAAATGGGTCTGCTTCTTCTTTCTTAGAAATTATCAGTATTCTAATGACCTAGCTAACCTTTCTTAGATTCCATTCCTTTGAATCAGGACACCAATTTTTAGGTCTTTTTCCCACTCATTACATCTCATCATAAATTTGTGCATGAGCTTATATTCTAGGCTATCTCATTTTTACTTGAAGAAAATGCTTCTACTTCTACTTGAATAAAGTGACATTCATTAGAAAAAACTTGCAATCCATTTAATTTCAGATCTACCTCTCTTCTCTATTTGTAACCACTATTATCTTTAGTTTGTAGCTTTTCTCTGTATATCTCAGTCATCCTTTTCTAGAGTATAATCAGTGATGATCTTTTTCTTAGAAAGAAGAAAGGAGCTCTC
Organism: Cymbidium sinense; assembly: GCA_021442155.1. NCBI lineage: Eukaryota > Viridiplantae > Streptophyta > Magnoliopsida > Asparagales > Orchidaceae > Cymbidium > Cymbidium sinense. The sequence continues at coordinate 76,374,561 of CM038218.1, read as the reverse complement.
AGAAGATCTGCTTTGTAAGTCAATGTCTCCTCAATTTTGAAACAGCCACTGACATCTTTTTTGCTTCCATTCCATTTAGCTCTGGAGGCATAGATATACTTTTCCATTGGAGAACCATCGTTCCTATATGCCATATGATATGCTCCTATCCAGAGGGCATAGAGGAGGATTTTGTCGGTCAGCCACTCGATGTTCGACAATGAATCCTTGAGTGTTCGAATCAAAAAAGAGGTGCATAATAATAGAATTCTATGTTCAGTTGGATATAGAGAATGTATATGATAGGCTTGGGTGGGACTTCCTATTCATATGGAGTGCTAATCAATAGATTCATCAACTATGGCAGGGGGCAGGAACTACAACAAATCTTGATCTCCTTCTGATGTGAAAAAGGTGCTAGAAGAAATTATTTAAATAAAAGGAATGGATATCCTGCTTTTGTCCTACTTGTACTATGCAAGAGCTTTTCCTTGTCCTGTGAAGGTTTTGGGTCTTCATCGAATGCCTACTGGACAATAAGAACAACATCCTCTACCACTGCTACATTGTTCAAAACATTGCCAAATGCAAAGATTAAAGAAAAGATGTTCCAAGATTGAGCTTACCTGCATATATACGATGTCTTCTCTCTACCATGGATCTAAAATAAGCATGTGTGGTTTGTTAAAACCTAAAGGGCCTTAGTTCCCTATCTGTTGAGTCACAGAAGGATAACAGTAGTAAGGTGAATTCAATTGTTTGACTCAGGTGCTAAATAGTAGTGTGGAGAAACTGAACTTGTCAGCATGAATTGATTAGGCATCTATTCAACTTGGCTTGGATACAAGCTTGTTCCTATTGGTTATTATGCCAAACCAAGTAAACTACATTTATAAGGTTAGCCAGAGATATGGCTTCATGGAAATCATCCATGGAACATACTGGAGGAGGGTTTCCTCCCAGCTTCTTATTTGCATAATGGCGATAGTGAAATAACACCCGATCGTCTAGGGTGTTTGCAACACGTGTAGCTGCTGCCATAGTCAACATGGGTACAAAAAGGATAACACAGCCTCTTCCATGCCATTTTCTTTCATGTTGAAGGTAATGATTTGCTCATGAGAGTCCTAAAGGGTGAGCTGAGTTGCTGACTTCCACATTACCAAAAAAAAAAAAGAAGGAAGAATGCACTCTTGGCTATCTTGAAATTCTCTTTCAGCTAGTCAGCACTTCGCGCCTCACTTTTCATTCTTGTCCCTACTACAAATAGTGTAAGTTGTTCATGAATAGGATTCATGTCAAATGAAGGGCTTAATGACAAGAGACCTGGAGCCCAAAGTGGTGGAATGTTCAAAAAAACCACTCCTGGCCTTGCTGGTATATGTCAGCTAGGTTGGTGTGCTTTTGGGAAGTACTGATGCTCTATCTCGTAAGAGATATAGGGAAGACATAATTCCTCTAAAAAAGTTCATTTACTAATTAGATAGTACGATCACTGATAGTAGCCCAAGAGAACATTCATCGCTACAAAGATCATATTAGCATTCTTTTTTCTTTTATGGAAAGATGCATAGCTAGAGCCTTATCCGTCATAGGTTTTCTTGAAAAAAACTAGTCTATCAGTTACCATTCATAATACCTTCTCCTATCAGCTCTCCTCCTTTGCAAGAGACTCAAGATCTTTAGTTGCTTTGGTCACTAGTGAAGTTCACTAGTTAATAGATTTAAATCACATATTGCTCTATGCTAATGGTGAAATAAAAAAAAGGTTTCTTCAAAAAAATGTGAACTTGAATGAGAAAGAGAAATTTTGTATAGCATAGAAAGTAAGAATGACAAAATCCTTTCTTTCTCTTTTTAGAGTTCGTAGAGAACAAATCTTAGTATACCATACATAGTGACATTTAGACTCAAAGTATTCTAAAGGAAAGGTATGAGGTACCCTATTAGATTAGAGTATGAGCAGCTTAAAGCCTAATAGCAAGCTTCCTTCTCACTTTGCTCGAGCCTGTAAACACCTCTCCTTTCAATCGAGCATATAATCTATCTAAGATAACCTCGTATGCAGGTATATAAGAAATCATAGAACTCACATCTCTTACTCATTTTATTATGCTTTATGCTCATTTCTTCGCATCTCTTCTCATTAACCCAACTCTAGTTTCCTTCTTATTTCGTAAGGGCCATAGGCGGAAGGCTCCAAATACTTTCAATTACTGGTCCTTATAGATTAGTATATTCTTCTATATTGATTTGAAGCTTCCAATTTTCTTGCTATGCTACGTTAATAAAAAAACCTAGCAAAAGCTAGCATAAGAGAACCTGTAGCACCATCAGGCAAGGAAGTCAAGCATGGAGGTCATTCTTCTTTCTTAGAAGAAGAAATATTGAAAGTCCATCGAAGCCTCGCTGCAAAGAAGACATATTAGTCATTGATTCAATCCCTATGCTCACTTTACACTTTAGCAAGCTTACAAAGTAACTTGAACTTTATCTGAATGATCCAAATAGATTGACTCTTTGTACTAGTTGCTCAGCTTTACGAGTCACTTATGCATAGTTAGACTATTTTTGGCAAACAGAGAGAAAATGAGAGAAAAAGTCATGATAGATGAAAGTTTAATTGAAAATCTAAGATGTTCGTGATCCCAAATGCAGTGAAGCACTAGTACTGCTTCAACCTTTTTTGGATGTTTGTCAAAAATTCTAATAGACGGTACATTATACCATCAAGGTCTTCTTGAAAAGAAATATAGAAAGACTTTTTTCTTTTTATGTCTGTGAAGTCTTTCTTTTACAAATCTCAAGACTTTCTTTTATAGAAAGTTCTCCTCCTCCTCAGTCAAGTCCTCCATTAGTTTTCGGAAGGGCAAGAATGAATAGATTCAATTCATTAAATGAGAAGGCATAAAGAAGGAGTAGATTATCCTTTTCTATTCGAGGAAGACATATGTTCTACAACACAGCTTGATGTATTTTTTCTACATTGACGTTGTAATTTCACTAAGAAAGTCCCGGTTAGGACATCAAAAAGTCTTTAGTCTTTAGGTAATTTAGGTAAAGTAAAGGATCCATCCTTTTGACAGCTTTCACCCATTCTTCTTCTAGAAAAAAAAGGTTCTAACATCTGTGATTCTTTTTTTTACAAACATTTAGTTCTTAGGGCTTTGAGTAAGAAAGCTATCTAAATGAAACTAGAGAACCAACTAGTGTCAAAGTTTGGTAAAAAAAGGATGGAGATCTGCATATCCATATCAATATGAAGAGAGTCATTCTTGTGTTACCCCATTCATTTTTGTATTAGGTAATAGAACAAATAGAAATGCTGCTCTTTCTTTATGGCCACTATATCTCACATCAGAAGCTCATAGTGAGAATGATAGGATTTGGATTGGATGGAGAGCTCATCACTCTTTGACGTATGTGAAGTTCTAAAGTTTCAGTGCAAAAGTTCTTAGCTAATGAAATGGGTATTGTTCCGAAGGGAGCAGAAAATAAATTGTATTGTCTGGTCAACCACGACCATTGGCACAATTCTGCCATACTCTTAGTTTAGTTTGGTAAGTTAGGGGGAAAGATAATGACTTGGTTCATGACCAAGCACCAGTCCCTGGTGAAAGTCAGATGAGCTCCAATCTAGCCTAGACATAATTAGATACGCACGCTTGAAGGGGCCATGCTTCAAAATGATAGATGATTATCTAATAGAATTAGAAAAGCTGTGATCAAACCACTAGAAGGTTCCAATCAGCTCGCTATGTACCAACATAAGAAGTGCAGCTCATTAGCCTTCATGTAGTCATCTCCTTAAGCAAGAGATAATGAACTACACATATCTGGTAAGGAAGCGAGGTGAAATCTCACCTGTCAAATGGGTGGTATAGTGATAGAGTTCACATGAGATAATCTATTGTTATCTTTCTACTAAAATTATGCTCCAAAGTGGGCTAGTAAGTTAGAGTTAGCAACGATGATGTGTAGCTAGTTGTAGCTTCACGATATCAAACTCAAAAATCAAGGTGGCTCAACTGTTATTAGCACCATATGGGTTAGAATCAGCTTTATGAAGGTCAAACCACACACTTCGTGCTTAGAATCTAGTGAAAAGATAGCTCATGTACAACCCAATTTCATATCACGCCAAAATTTTAGGATTAGTTGCAATCCATCTTTGATGAATGAAAGTCCAACCTTACGGCTGCCCATTTTTTGGATGAACTCCAGAGATCATAGATGGATGGGCATGATGAATTACACAGCATACCATAATCACTTCTCCCTTATCTTAACCTTACAATCATGGTCATGATTGTTTCAATCTTCAATCATATGTCGGTTGAACTTCATTCGACTGGTTCTATTGCATCATGGAAACCCTTGTTGAACTACTATGATTGCATTGGAAATGGAAACGGCTAAATAGAGATGCTCTCTACTCACTTTTTTTTTTTGAAACATCCTCCAGATTTTTACATCTCTATACTCATCCTAAGATGGACATAACAGCTCACTGTAGCTAAACTAGGATCTATAGCTGGATCAGGGCAACCTCCAAAGTTGATAAGTCAGAATTGCATGGGCCCTTCAGGACACCTAATCCTCTTCCAAAAATGGATGTGCAGTGTCTTCTTTGATCATGAAAGCTAAAAAACTGAAGGGCATGAAGTTCCTAAATTTTTAATTACGATGGAGGGGATAGGTTCCATTGATTTCATTCTGGCAGACTGAGATGGAGGGATTCCAATGTGAGTTGAAAGAGAAGTTACATGATCTAATCTACTGAAGAACCTGGGGGACATGGAGGGAATAGGTGAAGTACAAGCACCTTGGCCTTGAATCAAAACCCAAATCAAAAGAGAGCTATTATTCTATTCCAATTCTATCTATGGTAGCTTATCATCCCAACTGCCTTGCCAATCTCAGCTACATGCCCATAACATGCCCTCAAACATCTATATAGTACTCTCCTCTCAGTTGAGTATATCAAGCTCACCTCTCCTTTCAATCGAGTATATCAAGCTACCCTCTCTCTCACTTTGCTCAAGTCAAGACAAGCTATCCTCTCGCATTGCTCGAGTACTTCTTTCTTTAGATATGATATATTCTAAAACTAAAATTAAGAAAGAAAAATAAGGCTTTGAATTGGAATCAGAAATAGTAGATGATCTGCCAAGAATCTGATTGGAAGGACTAAGCCCGAAAGCACGTATGAGACTTTTTCTTTATAGGCTTTAGTTCATACCGTCTAAAGGTTAGGAGCCCAACCCAAGATGTATTGGAGCCAATCTTTTCAACTCCACCAAGCGAGGAAAGAACTTAGAGTATCCCAAGAGAGAGAAAGACATGTTGTCAGATGACCAAGCACCTATTCTCTTTCATATGCCTAGGATCTCTTTCTTACCTTTGCTGCACATCGATGAGATAAAAGACTCTAAAAACTACATGAAGACGTAATACCAACTAAGAAAATAAGGCAAATGTATCTTTCTCTAAACCAATAGTTACACCAGTTACCAAGGACCACAAAAGTAAATACTTAATAGCTTCTAACCAACTCTTTTTTTTTTGACTTACTAGCTCAATTGCACTGAACACTTTATGTTAGCTAATTTCACTCAGGAAGGAAGGTAGCTTCAATAAGAGGAATCAGAGCTGACCATAGGCAATGACATTTCATCTTCTTATTGATTTGTATACTTTTTTATCATCTAAGTAGTCATTCATCTTTCTCACATCTCTCTTGCATGTCCTCTCTGGCTCTGGGCCTTGAAATGAAGGAAGAATTGGATGTGGGAATAATGTGTGGAACAGAATTCCCAGTATGGCTTGGTGCTTCTTTGCTTACAGTACTAAATGCATTGATGTTGTCCAAGCAAAATTGTAAGTCACTAGACTAGACACACCTATCGAGAGTGTACCCATTGAATGGAAGCCTTCCTTAGGAGCCATTCTCAAACCAACTTACTTGATTCTCTGACAAGACTAAGTATCCGCCCCTTGCCTGAGAGGGATATATGTTCACAAAGTGCTTTGCCTATAATCGATCACAGAAAGACTAATCCCCTTCTCTTAGCGCAATCTATGTTAGACAAGGGTGTTCCTTGCTTTTGCCACAAATGTCACCTATGGATAGGTTTTGAGGCATGATGGCAATCCCATATTTACAACTTGAGAATCTAATGGCTTCACATCTAGCGCCTCATCCTTAACTCACTGAGATTCCAACTTTTATCTTCGGATTCCCATCTAAGTTATATTATGCTTTTTACTATACTTTATCTATTCATTTTTTTCTTTCTTGAATAAGAATGGGAGGTCTCAAAAGAAAGCTCTTCTGGTTAAACAAAAGAAAAAGAAGCTAGTACGACCACTCCAAGGATGGTGATCATTGGGTAGCCTTCCCGCCACCATCACCAGTGGGGCATCGATCTTTATTAGGCCGTTACTGACTATTTCATCCAAGGCTATTGAAAGGATTTCAAAAAATACAATGGTGTCCTAGTTCATACGAACCCACATCATTGAATGGTTTAGAATTCCACAGCATCATAGCAACCATTATCTAAGTAGCCCTCTCTAATGGTTCAAATACAATATTAAGCATAATCTTTCTTCAAGATACTATGCCATCAAAAAGGAAGCATTCAACAAAACTCTATGCAAAATCCTCTAAAAATAAAAAGATTGGCATGAGTAGCTCCGAGAGTATAAGAATGACAAGGGGTGTAGACTAAGCTTTAGAAATTGATACAAAGTGCTTTTGTATGATTGAGGGCTCCTACAAGCATTCATGAATAGCCAAGGTAAACATATAAGAAAGAAAGATTCTAGGCCAACTGACCAAACCAACTGGGTATTAGTTGACTTATTGACTAGAGTTTTGGCTAAGCCCTATTGGTGGAACTAGTACGCTTTCGGATGACTCAAAGGTGCATATAATAGAAAAGCTTCTGTCTTCTCTGTCTCATGATATAAAAGCCAAGGTAATCAATGAAGAGCATGAGGGAATAGCTTCCTCTTTATCCCTGGTCCCTAACATTGAATGATTCTTTCCCTCAGCTGAACAACTCCTTTAATCAATCCTGGCCTAGAACAGCACCTCACGGCCTAGTGCCTTTAAGCCTTTCAGTCTAATCTCTCCATTGGCCTAATTCAGGGTGGGAACCTTGTCTCAATTCAAAGAAGTGCTCAGGCCTAACTCTATATTTTGCTTTTTCAATGGAAGCTAGATTACCACCTTCAAGGACGAAGGTTAGGTTAGAAGGTGATTTAGTTACGAAACTAGGCATTGAATAGAAATCCACCCAAGAAAGCATTCATCAAGCCAGATGCGGATGAAATTATAACTACTACATTTATGCCTTTTGATTAGACAACTCCTAATGCTAATAGGATTCATGAAAATAGAAATAAGAGGTAACGACTCTTAGAATGTTACTAGCATTGAGGCAAAAAGAAGGCAGATTCCTTATAGAAGTTCATTTCTTTTTTAATCGATTCATATCAGGCTTAAACTGCTATGTTTAGCTCTTGCCTCAGACTTGGAGTGGCTATCTTGAAAGAAATGTATTCACACACTTTGAATGAGTGGAAAGAAGTAGTCCTTACCCCTAGAGCTAAAATGAAATAGCTAGGTTTCTTCCTTTCATAGAGGTAATGCTGATTCTTCTCCTTTCTGTTTGAATAAGGCAAGGCCTTTACCTATTCCCTATGATAACCACTTGTTGTATAGAAATGAATTCATTTCAAATCAAACTCTACACCTTCAGTCATCCCTTTTATTCAGAATCTCATGTCTTGATCTCTCTTTCCGTTACTAAGAAATATTTTAGCTTCTTCTTCCTGAAAACATCTGCAGACTATAAGACTAGCTAGCTGAGCCAGCAGCCTCCTTTCCTTATTTTGACTAATTACCAACTCTGGTCTCTCTGAGTCTTGAAACCATAACTATACTATGGCTATGTTCTCAGATCTGTGTTTTCTTTTCTACTATTTAAATAAAAAGGTACTTTAACCTCAACTAATCAGATTCACCGATTGTGTCTACTAGAGTTACTTTACCTAACAATAAATGAATTTCAAGTGAAGAATGAATGAAACTTGATATGATATAGAAATCCTAGGCTTAAAAGCCACATTTATCGATCCTTCAGCTCGTAATCACTCGATTGAAGAGGGCTAAGGTAGGATCTGAAAAAGATGAATGCAAACAGGAGCACAAATTGCTAGTGACCAATACAAATGGATGCACAACAGAATAGCCAGTTGGATTCCAAGAGCTCTTCTTAGTATTTTCGGCCCCCCACTCATACTGATACTGATTGTACTTTCCTTGTTTTCTTTTCATATTATGTATTCCATATGTAAGGGCTTGGTCTGACTTCATTAGTCTAGTTTGCTTAATTGATTACGTTTCTATGTTTTCAAAAAAAGTACATTTTCTTCGTTGGCTCCATGACAAAATTTAGATTGATATAATTCTTTGTGGACCTACCAAGAAAGCAGTAGGGCCTCCCATGTGTCGCACCCTCAGACCAAGATTTCAAACTAGGCTCACAAAATTGATTTGCTCTAACTACAGGATGAATGTCAAACCCACAGGGTAGAGCTCCTCTTTTGTATCTGTATATCCATCTTCCTCATATGTAGTTTCTATGTCGCATCTTCTTGATCCACCACCACCCCCCATATGATAAGATGTAAGGAAGCTATATTGGCTCCAAATTCGAACATAGAAAAGAAGTCGTGAACTCCATAAAGGAAGTCAAGCAAAGAGACCATAGAATGGTACTGCTACTTGAAAGCTTAGGGACAATATCAAGACAGGGGGATTCATGGATAGATGTGTTATACTTCTTTCCATTTTCTCACTTGTTTCTTCTAGTTACCAGTAGATTAAATGAAAGGGATGACCAGTAGAGAATAGAAAGGCAAAATAGATTTGAGATTCTCGATCAGATGAGCAGACAGGGCAAGAACGTACTACCAGAAGAGTAGACCTCAGAGTAGGTTAATATGACACTACCAATTCTGATTTAATTGATAGAGTACCAGTGAAGTAGTGATGATTGGTAGAAATTTGTTATCGACATACCAAGGTGGGAAGAGATTCATTTTAGAAGGGGCGTATTAAAAAGAAAACTCAAACTTGTGACTCTGACTAGCCTATCCCAATGGAAGATGATTTCATTAATATCTGAACTCATTAGTTTTCCTCCGTCTATCTGAATGATTAGTCTCAACTCAGAAGGAAGAACTGGTAATAGGTACAAAACCATTCATTCTAGGTCTACATTTGTTTGAAGAAAACTTTTAGCTAATTCTATGTGCCTAAGCAAAAAATCCTTTCTTCTTCTCATTTTTTTATTCTCCCATTCTATTCTTGTGGACTCTTCATCTCCTATTTCCTTCCATTCTACCAAAGAATTCTCTGTAACAATTTGCAAATCTGAATCAGCTAATTATTCTTTGATAGCACCTGCCCTGTAGATATTTCTCAGTTTCAAAATGTCTCGAAACCTTTAGTAGCAAAAAAGAGTTGGATGGTGTATTTCAAGGATTGGATTTTATATTCGAATGAACCTCGTAATCATAAGAAAATCAATTTTTTATATATAGGACTAATAAAAGAAAAATTGAGATAGGTTTCTATTGTATTACCCTCACAATCGGACGTGAACGTTTCTTCTCATCCGGCTCAAGTAGTTACACCAAAGAAAGAAAAAAGTTGTTCTTATTTTGGAACTTTGTTCAAGAAAAACTTACAAAAAGCTACTCTTTACTCAAGTTCCCAGTAAAAACCAACCTTTTATTGATTCATTGTTATCTTTTTTTCTATTTGATTTTTTATTTTCATCACTTTAACCTTTTTTACTTTTCTTTTCTATTTACAAAAAAAAAATGAAATGTGAAATTATTGAGTAGTCTACTTCCCCTCAAATGATGAATCCCCGGAAAGGGATATTTTGGGACTCATAAAGGATTTCTTTATCTATATATTGTATTGTTCCATGTGATCTTTTTAGGTCTATACTCACATCAACGGTTATGTGCATGATATCCCTTGAAGCATATTTGTGATAGATAAGCTCCTATAACCATGCTATATTCTCTTACGCTTGCCTACACAAAATTTCTTTCTTAAAGAAATGCAATGTATAATTCCACAAAAAGTTCTTTTTTCATGAGGTATAACTAACTATTCCTATATTTTCTGTTATAGAATTGATCATGGATCAATTCCCCTTTTCTTACATTTTGAAGTATTGAATGCACCCATAATTCTGAGCTTCACGTTCCTATTCCCAAGATACATGTTACAGCTGGGGGCATCCCAATCAAATAAAATGGGGTGATAGTTTCTTAGTCTAAATCTATCAAATGAAAATTTTGATCAAATCACACATCAAAATATACTATGCCCACTAATTCCCTAAGGGGATTATCTAAAATATTCGCAATATAAGAGGGAAGATGTTTCAAATACCACACATGAGTCACTAGACATGTCAATTTGACGTATCCCATTTGGTACCTTCGTATCAAAGAATCAACAAATTCCACTCCGCATTCTTCATAAAATTTTGGGCCTTCTTTTTCAATTCCAATCCCTCAGTAATTTTCACAAGCACAAATCCCACTTTTTATGGGTCCAAAAATTATTTCACAAAATACTCGTATTGCAGAGATATTTGCTTTGTTCTCTTTATTTGTATCTTCTTTGGGTTCTCTCATTGGATGTTTATAGCACCTGAAAGAAGAGAGGCAAGGCTCAGAACGTTTGACTATTTGCAGCATGGGAGCTGATTTTAGTAAGAAAGAGGATATAGAGTTTAACAAGAGGAAGTACTTTATCCGGTTGGAACTGAAAGATTCTAAATTTTGAAAGTCTCACATTTCATGGAAAATTGATTCTTGGTGAAGCTGAGCTATTTTCTTTTCAACCAAGAATCCCATAGCCTTCATTTTGTTGAGTTGGAGCTCCTAACGTCAAACTCTACAACTATGGGTGATTTACCAATTATTTTCATCGAATTTGAGAAGCCTATTAAGAATGAACTCTAGTTCTTATAGTAAGAAAAAAACTATACTATCTATCCAGTCCAGTGATATCCATCTTTAGATATAAGATCTTCAGAAATAAAGAAAGAATATCATATCCAGATTCAAGACAGACATCAAGACATAACCTCCTAGATCAATTCTAAACTACTATAATTGAAGTAGCGAAATGCTTTTTCAACAAGTTTCCTAATGACAAGTTTATCATTTCTGTGTTCTCTACTCTAACTACTATTTACTTTGTTCATTGGATCAATTAGAATTTCTTTTCATGAAGGATTCAAAGATTTGGATCTCTTTGGTTCACTCGATCGACATCATCAGAAATGGAATTCTTGGTATGGATTTTTGTCAAATACTTTTTTTTCAGTTAGTATACCTCTTTTCAGACTATTGATAGCATCTCTTTTTTATAGATCTATTTATTCATCTTTCCAAATTTGGACTGAATGAATTTCTTTTTCAAAAGAGGTCCTAAAATAAGATAAAAGAAAAGGCGATAGTTTTCTTTGTCAAAAGAAAGATACACCCTACTACTAGGAGATGCCAACCAAAAAGTCACTTTCCTCTCTCGACTGACTATCTCTCTTCAATAGATCTAGCAAAAGATACCTCATAGTGAAGCTGGTCTTATAGAGCAGATACCTTTTGAAGGAATAAAAAAAGATGGTTCATTTTATTTCTATAAGAAATTATACGAAACTTGTTCAAATTAGTACATTACCAATGGAGACATCTTCCTATTATCACGTATGATGCTGCTTTTTGGAAAGAAGGATGATTGAGCACCCATGGAATGAAGCTTCTCGAGTTATCTTTTTAGAGTGATGGGGAGATGCTCACTTCCACCAGCAGGCTGAATATGTGCAGTCCCTCTTTGGATGAAAAATTTATGTGTTTCTTTCAAAATCAAAGTATCTTTACGATTTGAAAAAGAGACATTTCATTTGCACCATTGCATTTTTTTCGGCTTCACGAGTGGCAAAAGTTGAGAATAAGTGGGAGTGATGATCCAAATTCCCTACGTCCATACCGTAGGGGCACCTCGCAAGCCAGGATTTGGAGATGAAGCCTTTTTGGCAAAGCCAAGTCAATTTTGGCCCACCAAACCTTGCAATCAATGAGAAGGATTACGGAAGCGCGTACATTGTCAAACCCCCTGTCTTCCAAATGTTCCTAGAGAGTGGGCTAGACGCAACCCCAGGAGTGGATTCCCCACCAGTAGGGGATAGGGGACAACCATCATGAGACACATCACAACCTATAGGCAACACCGATGAGACTCAGGAAGGCAACCCGATTGGGAGTGAGGATCCATAGTAGCTGCAACTGACTTCCTATTCATCATCTTTGAAAGTGGGGGGAAGGGATCCTTTTTCTACAATGGAAAAAAATGGACTAGATTTGACTCAACACAACCTAATGATACATCCAATTACAAGCCTACCGATACTCGACTCCTTTCAGATGTCATACTTTGACTAGAGAAAGAGCTAGTGGAAGGCAATCTTTTTGATAAGATTCTCTCCTCTCGTGGGACTCACGACCTAATAGTAATAGGGAAAATTATATGGTAAGATAAGATGGGCCTAACATGCCTAATCTAATCGTAGGCTAGCTTGTAATGAAAGCAAAGGCATCTAGTCCCACTAGTCTAGGAATAGTTTCTATGGCCTAAGGCTAGGAAGGAGGGTGTCAGTCTTGGTAGTAGTATCCAAGCAGTTTCTATTTATGCCATCCTATCCTGGGTATCCCAGTTCATATTCAGATGTCTCTCTAGTGAGAGAGGGTCTCCAGTGGTGAATAGAATATGTCTATGAAGAGTGCCCATGGATGTGAAGCATGGTAGTTTGAGTTGAGTTACCTTTGTGGTCAATGCATTTTGAGTTCCCTGGGTGCTAGTAGGAAGACTAGTTTTGCAGAGAAAGAAAACCAAAAAGGGTTGATCCTACATAACTTCTTTCTTTCTCTTAACATACTAGAGAAAAAAGAATGGGAAGACTCGTCAAGCTATACCTGACTTTCTTTTGATTTTCCTATGAAAAGAAAATGGTAAATCTATCAATGAAAGCAATCAAATTTCACCTTGAAGGTGAATGCTAATCTTCCAAACCTTGTTCCAATACGAAAGACTTGCTTCATCTGTAGATGCTGAACTGGCCTTTATGCATCACCCGGACCCAATCCAAATCAGTTTTGTTGATTGCTACTATTTGATTATTCTAATGAAAAGCCATGACTGGGGATCGAAAAATAATCATAATGTGCTAGATCAGCAGAGCCCTTACTAACTTATGTCAAATTATGATGGATCAAATGATATGCCATGTCTTCATCCTTTTTGAAAATCAGGTTTTGGGTATGAGGGCTGTCCTAATTTATCCATAAACTTGCCCGTTGCTATAAAAAGTGGATTTTTTTGGGGTAGTGTCCAACTTCACACTTCTAAATGGTCTCCCTGCCTTGAGATTAAGACTCAGAGGGTTGACAAAATGAGGCATGTCATCACTCCATGCCTGAACAGTCGAACCTTTTTCTCAAGAACCAACTCTCTCTTAGCCTACTACTTTTTTTTAAGGAAAACTCAACTTCATTTCACATTCATCATATCTTCAAATTAAAAGAATTCACAGCATCTATAAAATTTTCAACCCATTCCTGGAACTTAGTTAGATTTCTAGACATTTGGATTCGCTACCTTCTGACTTCTTACGTTACTATCTCATATGAAAAATAAAAATGATAAATCCACCAAGTGCTAGAAAGAATGAAGAGGAAGGATGCAACTGAAACTCCCTGATAAATGGCTTTGCATCACCATGAGAGTTGTTGGTCATTGTTCTAGGATCATTTTCTCTTCTAGTAATTTGATCCCAAGAAACAAATATGGAAAAGGGCTGTTACACACTAGTTTCTATTACATTTCCACACAACCAAAGAAGGAAAAGTAATGGGTATTCACTCTCTTTTTAGATTCTGTGAAATAATGCCTACTCAGACCTTACCTAGTCTAAGTCCATCTTGAGATGAAGGAGGGATCCACTTGGGTCCTTGTGTAGTAAACCCACAGAGTGGTTGCTATTGAGTTTTGATCTTTAGAATGAGACTAATCACTTTCTAGATCAACTGCTAGACAAACTGTTGTCTTTGTCATCTGTGACTTATACCTTCAAGAAATTCTTCTTTCTCTTTTCTATTGTAAGACATATATAGTCCTAGTTCTTTTCTATATTAAAAATCAAAACCAAACATAACTCTAACTAAATGACTAGCCTGCCAACTAGAAAATAGGATAACATGTAATGCCTAAGTTTTTGAACTTCAAAGACGAGTGCTAAGCAGTCTTTTTCAATGTTCATTTCTATTGGCCAAAATCATTGGCTAGGATAGTAAAGAGTATTCTCTTTACCATGTTCATTATTTTAAGCAAGTAGGATCCCCCTGGCTATGTAGAGAATCGAGGTTTTTCTGAAGTTCATCGGAGGATTCAACAAAAATTATTGAATATCGTCAAATGCCTTTTGGCATGACGAATCCCAATGGAACTGGGTCTTCTTTTTGGCTAAGGTAGTGAAGGGTTGACATCTACTAGAGAGATTATAGAGAAAGATTCTCAAGAAGCCATGTCTTCTTCGAAGAGATCTTCATTGAGTCAAACTTTTCTATGGTTCCATTTACTTTGATTTTTGTGGATCTATTTCGATTCCTCTATGTCAAACAAAAAATCCCAGGAATTTCCCATAAGATACTTTGAAAGCATCATTTGAAAGGTGATAGTTTCACCCATATTTGTAAACATGTTCAAAAACTATTCATAAATCATTCACATGATTATCAACAGTTTTACTTTTTATGATGATATCGACAATATAGAGACATATTCTTTCCAAAATCACCTAGATGATCAATTCTAGGTTGGGCTCATTAGGTGAAGGCAGATTAGGAATGAGGATGTTCAACCAAAAGAAATAGGGATTGATTAATGATTTATACAGGACAGTTAGATGATAGATAGATTTGATGGATGACCATAAGTGAAGGATCCAATATCTCCTTTTTCATTTCATTTAGATACTATGTTCGGTCCTAGTACCGCATTCTTTCTTATTCCTCCTTTTTTAAACATTTCATAGTCATAGTCTTGTATCCATTCTTACCAGATTTTGTTACTTGCCAGAGCTAAGGGTAAACATACATACCCTATCAATTCCTTAGTCCATGAATAGTCTTTGACTCTTTCTATCATGTCAGTGCCTTACTTTGTCCTTGACTTCCTTAGGGTCAATCACTTCATGCATGTAGTCCCTATGTCAGAATCTTTCCTAAGACAAGCAGGAAGCACTTCTAATAAGAATGGGATAGTTGGCTTTAGGAAGGAGTACCCCATAAGCAAAAGAAGGGATGTTCTATCTCATAAGCGAAAGAGGGACATCAACTTTTTCCACCGAAGCTTACTTCTGATATCTATATATTTCAACATTTTTGTCAGTCTTGTCTTTGGTTTTTGCTCTAGTTCTATCATTTCATTGATGATTCGGTAAATGACTTATGAGTTCTCTTGTGAGGAATGGAATGACTTAAATAACATATCTGGTATCGATCTTTTGATACCCATGAAGGCTTTGATGAATACTAGCCCTAATTTTCCTGTCTTTCCAGGAAAGGAAGCAAGGCAGTGGCTGCAATGAATGAGGTGCTAGATATCTTTGAAGAAAATTGATGTTTTGGTTAAGATAAGTTTTGAATATAGAATATTCATTATTATTTTCTCTGAATTTCTTATTTTTCTGTCTAGTTTCTAGTAAAATAAGTTGAAAAGATTTGGAGAGAGATGGGACTGGTTATAGTGTAGGGGGAGTAGATGCAAGCTTTTTCTTTCCATAGCCTGCCAAATCACTATAGGCTCATCGGTCTACTCTACCTCAATTCACAATTTTGTACCTTATACAGAAGGATTTTCTGTACTAGTTCCTTCTACCTATACCGTAGTTGAAGCACCTAATGGAGAATTTGGTGTCTTTCTTGAAAGTAATGGAAGCGATCATCCGTACCATCATAAAATAAAAGCACCTGGCTCTACTCATTCACAAGGACTCGATTCTATGTCTGAACATCACATGCTAGCAGATGTAGTCACCATCATAGGTACTCAACATATTGTGTTTGGAGAGGTAGATTGATAGGTCTGCATCTTGCTCGATCAGGACCCTAGCTTGATTTCTAGCCAAAACACCCAACTGATCCTCAGCTCTACTAAAGCTAGTTCACATTCTAGCATCTCCATGGATAAATGGTGAAAGCACCCAACCTATACCAACTAGGTCAATTCATAGTGTTGGTTCCATTCTTACTTGATGCGCCGCCACTTCAAGAAGGATTTTTGGGAATTCCTTATCCATCAAGTAGGAAAAGTTGAATATTCATCTTCACTTCCTAAAAAAGTAAAAAAGAGCCCTCGAAAAAAATTCAATCCCCAACTAAGACTCCCATTTCAAAGAGCTTCTTCTAAAAGGAACCTATTTACTAACAACTTCATAAGAATTATTATTCTTTAGTTGTTGTAACATATTTAAATTGGAAAATAGCTTCTTCTAATTCACTTCATCACCAGCAGTGGATAGGACCAGAGCTTCTATTTACTCAAAAGCTCTTGCTATAATAGAAAATACTTGCATGGCTTATTCCAAAACTTGAATTAGCCCTCAAGAACCATTGTCACTTGTTACATAACAAAGCTCAATATCTGTATGTTAGCCAAGATCGGTAACTTTTCATAAAATATTTTTGAGAAATGAATTGAATAGGAAGGAAGAAGCAATCGAGTGCATATTGTTTCCAATTTTGCTTCTCTAGATCCTCCTTAGGCCTTCCGAGCCAACCAAGCTAATAAAGTCAATCAAAAAGTCTATTCTATCCATATAGAAGACATCATAGGTAGGCTACCTGGAGTTGGATTTGAGTCCTCATTCAGTGAAGTGCTATTATTTTGGTCTTAAGGAACTCGGTTAGATATTCATTCTATGCGGGAGCCAATAGAGTTTAATGAATCACCCATCTGAAGGTCTTGGAGGATCACGAGTCTCAGAATCAGAAGGCTTCCAAGCCAAGCAAGCAGATCTCTCTTGTTTCCTCCTTCTAGGAGATGTTCCCCTGTGAAATCGAATGAGAATCGATGTCTCACCTATCCAAAAATTTTTTTGAGTGTGAAAAGGATCTAACATTTTCTTTATAGAAACACATGTCTTCAGCTTAAGTTCCAACTTTGATCTTTCGCACTCTGGTTTACGATTTCCATCATGGATCTTCTCTCAGTTAGGTTTTGATGGTAAGACTATATGCTCTAGTATCCATTCTCCTATCCAGCACCGATCTCCGGATTAATCTATAGAAATTGAAACAAAGTTGAAACAAAGTAAGTTGTATGCTTCATTTGATGAAAGAGATTAGCTCCATGAAGTTGCATTCTCATCTTTGATCTTCAACTCATGTCAAAAAAATCCTAATTGAAAGATGAAGCAATCAATTAGTTTCAATTTTTATAAATTACTCGACCAATGAGGCTCCACCACTTATTGATTTTTGTTCCTTTCCCATCAACCCTCCCCTCTTCTATATTACTTGTCTTCCCCCGGCTTCCAGAAGTTTTGAATGGCTATGATGGAACTCTTATCACCCAAGAGACTCCCTGTGGAGCCTGGCCACTCTATGCAACTTTCTATTTGCTCAAAAATGAGGGGTCTTCCTATCTTTTTCATTGTGTAGGGAGTCATGCAGGTAATTCTTAGGAAAGTAAGGAGCAGAAGAAGGCAAACAAAATAATAGCAGAAGAGAAGAGTTAGGCGCTAGCAATCCATGCGGAGAAGATAGTATAGGTTGCCAAAAAAGTACCTCAAGAAAGAAAATGCTCTACACCTCAGCTCAAAAAGAATAGCAAAGACAAGGAGGGGCTAGCTATTGAAGGTCAATGAGTTCTTTACCAAACCTATTTGGTAAGGATAGGAATATTCTCTAATAGATAAAGAAGATGAATTTGCTTGACTGGTGAGCTAACCATTTATCTTGAGGAATTCCTTTCTAAGGAATTAGTTAGCTAAAGAAAGAGAGTATTGCCTTTCCCTTGTTATACAAGTTCAATGCTCTGTGCCTTGTTTTCCACAGGAGTAGTAGTGGAAAGTCATTCAAAACATGATCAAAGAACTAACATTTATTGAAGAAGGTATAGAGTCGATTACAAAAAGGATTAGTTTGAAAGGCTAGTTGGAATTGATTTGCTACCGGATTAGCATTATATGCTATAGAAGCACCTGAAGTACAAAAAAGAATAGGTATGAGTTTTGTAATGGTTGGATTAGCAAACTCAGATTCAGAAAGAATATCATTTTTGTTAGTACGAAGGGGGAATTGGCCCAAAATTTGGATGGGGTCAAGATCCTATCTAAGGCTAAGCGTTTGAGTCAACCCCCTGAACCTATTATGTATATTAGTAAGTTAAGCAAGCTTAGTCTTAAGAAGTAGTTCTTTCAGCCTAGCTATCTCAAACATCCCTTATCTTTCCACATGTCTTCTCTATGAGGGTTTGAGTATCACCTTTTCATTCTTTGAAATAAAACTATAGCCTTTTCTTTTCCCTTCTGAAAGAGTGACAAAAATGTACCCACCTTAGTTTCGAGTTATGATGGTTGGCCAGTTTGACAGCTTTGACTCATCCGCTGCCGCATTAGTGGATTTCAAAAAAGAAAAAATCGATCTAGTCCTCTAAATTCCACATTGTAGTAGCTTCCACAATCAAGTCAGTATGAAGGTGAGGTTGACGTTCTTTTGGTTTGCCTTAACTAACAACACTACTTTTCATATTCTACTTTATGAAAAAAATAAGGGGTCACTGTGAAGATTTCATTCTTAACTTTTCTTTTAGTTCATAAAGAAGCCTTATTTCTTAAGAAAGCTATTTTCATTAAGGAGTGATGAACTCGGGCATTCACGTAGACTAACACTAGTTTTTCATTCATAACTACTATAATCCCACATCTGTGCAAAAGAGAAGAGGCGAAGAAGAAACTACTCAACTAAATAAAGAAGGGAGCGGAGCTGCTTCAGACAAATAAAAATCAGATTCCATGAATCACCTAAAATGTTACTTTCATCATTACTCGACGGGTGAATCTTGCAGTCAAGTGCCCTTATACCCTTGCGCTTGAGGGCCAATCTTCGTTTGGCTCAAGGAAACTTTTGTGTGCCTCCTTTCGAAGCACTTTCATGTGTGAACCGAAGTCGTGTTGTGTCACTATCATATTTCATTATATAAGTACATTGAAATTTGTCACCTTTCTCATTTAAGTGCTCACCTTTTTCATATTCAATAGTGAAGCATTTGATTAGAGTAGGGGGCTTGAGAGAGCAGAACATACCACCCTGCCATAGTAGTGAGGATCTTGATAGTTAGTCAAGACTATTGTCATAATCAACTACGGTGGAAACTTCCAGGAAAAAACTTTGAATTAGGAGGGTGATCCTCCCGGTGAACTGACCGTACCCCAAACCGACATAGTTTCACAAGTAGAGTATACTAGGGTGTGTCTTGGGGAAAGACTTGATTGACAACTATAAAACTTTTTCAACTTTCAGTTGTAATTCTTTGAGCACATCTAGTCTTTAGTGGGAAGCTACTACAAAGTGAAGGTCTTCATTTATAGCAAAAATTCATTTCTTCTCATAAGACAAACATCAACATAGGTGTTAGACTTTTTTCATTTGTGAAGAAAAGGTTAAAGGTATCCTAGACTCCATCAAGTCAATCTCCATCCTCACCTCAATCCAGCTCTTTGTGAGCTTCAGGGATGCATCAAAAATGTGGTGGCCCTGATCAGCAAGAGTTGAAGAAGGAAATCCTCCCAAGTCAAGTGGGGAATCAGAGATAGGCACTTGGTTTTGGCCGAGAATGGGAAGTATTTAGGTCACTCATCAGTCCAAGGTTTTCCCAATCAGTCATGTAGCCCTTTCATATTTCTCATATAGTTTTTAATGGATTAGCATCTCAAGGTCCTTTGATTGGGGTAGGACAGGCTCCCTCTACCATCAAAATGTAGTTTTGAAAGAGTTTGAAAGGAAATGCTTTGGATTTCTTGAGCTGTCTCTACACTCTTTTTTTCTCCTTTCGGATCTAGTTTTTTCATTTCAAACTTGTTCAAATTTGTCTCCATGTTGCTAAACATAATTTGTTTCATTCTTGTCTTGGTTGCAATCAAAAGTTGGCCTTCTTTAAATTGGAATTGGATGTGAAGAATATCTTTCAAAAACATAAGGGAAGGGAGGATAGGATTCACAATCAGCTGTTAGGCAGCCTCCTCCAGTTCCATCTGTTATCATAGGAATTTGGTATGCAAGCTCAAGAAAGTGATTAACCTTACAGACTCTGACAAGCTAAAGCATGATATGATTGAAGTATGCACAGGCAAAAGTAGGTACTTTGGTTACTTCACTGAATTACTAGATCAACCATCACAATCGTTCCTTGTGATTCTAAGGGATTTACCTATATTCCAAGAAATTCTATCTTCTACCAAGATATTCACTGAAGAAGCTGAAACCCTTTTGAGAGAAACTATTTAGGAACAGATCAAACTCACTCGCTGTAACAGACTCATTAATCTAGCACCTTGGAAACATAAATCAGATTGATTGGAACCAGGTAGCCCATATAAAGAAAGTACTGATACACTACTTCCACGAAGACCTTTTATTTCACCTTTGCTTTTGGAAAGTCTTTTTTTTTTTAATTAGCATAAATCCAAGAATTCTAAAGATCTTCATCATATAGTTTTTCTATTATGTACAAAGAAATTCTTTATTTTAGCATTTCATAAAAAGTCGATAAACTGGGCAAATATGTAAATGATATTCTTTGTTTCCCATTACTTGTACATGTAAAAATAATTTATGACATTTCATTGTGTAAAGCATTTTCTAATTTCTCATTTTTTGTATATCTTAATGGAGGATTCCATCATTTATAATTGAAAAAAAGTGTCAAAAGTTTTTTAAACAAGCAATCTTTTCTTTTTCTCTTCTTTCAGTCTTCCTAATTCCCAATTCTCTTGATGGGTCTCCAGATCAAAATCTTCATAAACTCGGCTATCTTGATAACGTGCCTCTTGAAAGAAAGTGAAATGCTTCACACCTTTATTTTTTTCATTTCCATTCACTAGGATCTCTTCCATTTCATCTAATTTTTCCATTCGTAGTATGGACTGACCCCATCTAGAAATGCCCCCTTTATGACGATCCTTCAAAACTTTCTATCTGAGGTAGAGGCACTTGAGCAGTGAAATTATGTCTCCACTATGTACAATAGCATAGTCAAAAATGGAATCTTGGGCCCATTTTTTGACCAAATCGTTCAAGCTTGTCTTGTAATAATGGTTGGTGGGGGCTAAAAAAGTTTTTCCATTGCAGCTAAAGGAGGATTCATGAGAATGGTGTAGATAGAAGGACCGAGAGGCCCTAGACGTATTTGAAAGGTGAACTAAAAAACCAAAGTCACAATTAGAAGAAAAGAAAGTTCACTGGGTTGAACACAACTTCAAGCTCAAGAAAGCAATTTACCTTACAGACTCCAACAAGCTAAAGCATGATATGATTGCTTCATTAGTTCCAACAGTGGCAGCTGCAGAATCTACTATTGGATCAGCCATTTTCATTCAGACTTTTCGAGTCCAAAGGTCTTCGTCTCCATGTAAAAGCAAACTCTCCACATTTATGACCAACCTTTCCTTCAGTATTCTGATAACGAATATGAGTTTTTCCATTGTAAATGAGTAGGAGCAATTAATGAATTCTGGCGAAATAGAAGATCTACGTGACCAAATTTTCTTGTTCAAGATACTTTCTCTGTTCTTCTTCATTCTCAATAGGAAAGCATCAACAAAACTACCCTTCCATATAGATCATCATGGCATGAACTAAATTTTGCATTTCCCCACCCCCACTACTGCCCTAAATCCTACTTTGATGGGCTTCCCCCAAGGTGATACCAAAGGTCTACCTCCTTTTGTGCGCCCCTCACCTTCTCCATGAAGATTATCCACTGGATTCATTGCAACATCATAGTGACAAGTTGGTTCAATATAAATATTATATTTCTTATAATTTATGCAAGAACTAGGTCCTTTTAAATCAGCGTTTCATTTAGACTAATTCACCTCTTTGAATCAAAGATATATCAATATCTTTTGGATTTATCAATCTAAGTAGGAGACAATATACCCTAAGATTTTTCATTCTTTTCTTATTCAAGGGATTAACCCATCTTAGTTTAAAAAGGAAAGATTTAAACAAAAATTTAGTTCGATTTCATTCTTGCTCTTATATTGTTTTATATCCTTTTTAGTTTGAATCTTGCATAATCTTCTTCAACCTTGGAATTTCTTAATTCAAGATCTTTTTTTTTAGTTTTTAGGAATAAAATTCCCCGATCAAAACAAGCTAAGACTAAGAAGAGGTCTTCTCATACTAGATCAATTGAATTAGCTGGCCCAACCAAGAAAGGTAAGACCAAGACCAATTGAGTGATTGAGTCTTCCATTGAAGCAAGAGTAACCATTGGAGAAAGAGTTCACAAGTCGAGTCTCTCTGTATAAGCTGTGGAAATTTTCTTTGGGATAGAGGCTTAAACACTAGGCATTGGTCTTAGTTTCAAATGAAGTTTCTGTAGAAGAAAATTGATAGGAGGATTGTAGGTCAAATTTTTTCCTATATCATAAGTGTAGGAACCTCCAACAAGGATTCCCATGAAATGCTAATTCATTCTTTCACAGAGTCCTAGCCTTGTTGCATTCACTGACATTTGAAATAGAAAAAAAGTATTAGTGCAGCACTTGCATTAGAATAAGGGTATCCAATGGAAGCACTATTTTCTATTTGTAGTTAGATGTGCTCGGCAGATGCTAAAGCCAGAGTGTGATGGCAAGAGTTGTTCGATCGAAGAATCACAGTTCTCAGCTATCACATTCAAAAAGACTATTGCCTTCACTCAATGAAAGAAACTATACCCCTACAAAATGAAGTAGTACTCCCACATAGTTGTAAAATTTTCATGTCATTCTCTACTTTACCCCTGACTGGGTGTTTGATTTCAGGCCCTTTCGAGAAGGGTATCTGAGTGGTAATGTCAGCTCAGCTCGCATAAGCTTCCAGTGTTTCTTAGTTGACAACTGCATTGCAATTTGAAGTTCTTCAGTTGCTCCTGCATAAGAAACAATAGTTATTGATCTGATTGAGGAGCACTGGGAGATCGGGGAGATGCCCTTGAAGATCACTTACCTAGCTCTAGAAGGACATGAGTTTCTAATTGTCACTTGATCCAAAAAGCACATAGCAAAGTTACCTTATTGGTGAGTCTTGGTTGGGTTAGTGTTTCAGGAAGAAAACATCCTTGTATGTTATTTTACAATAGCACTCTTTTTGAAATGAAAGGAAAAAAGATGCTTGTATGCACATTCCATTTGTTGATCCTACTATCTCTAGATTGAGGTTCCTATCTCAGATCAGAAAGCTATGATAGCTTTTTCTTGGCTCCCATCTAACTTAACGGTGCACCCACCATCCCCTTGCAAGATGCGATTGAATCCCTATGTAATCAGTATATACGATGTAGTAGACTCTGTCCTTGTATGCATTATAGGCGGTCATCATAAACATCAGCATCTTGTAAATGTGCTCCTCATTCAATCCATTCAATGACCATGGATAGTTCATCCGATGAGAGAACCTGATGGAAAGTTGACTTGGCTTCATATGGTATGTTCATTGATATAGCTTTTATAGGTTTCCTAAGAGCATTGATGGCTTTATTTCCTCAGCTAAAAATGTTTTCTAACTCGGTTACAATAATTGGCATCAAGCTCTCTTTGCAATTTCCCATACTATCTGAGTACTCTAATTTACTGGAATTTGATGACAATGAACAAGATTTTTTCACATCGCCACTATCATTCCTAGAGGCTAGTCATCTAATTCTTCTCTCCTTCCTGAGTGGTAGGAGCGAGAAAGCTTCTCCATCCCTTATCTCAATTTCCATGTCACCTTATCTTGTTGTACCAGAAGATGATTCTGGCTTCTAGTCAGTGGGCCTCTAGAAAGGTTAGGGATGGATGATGTCTGGAACTTGAAGGTAGCTTTCCCGTTTAACTCGGTCTTCCTTAGATTGGATTCTATTTTATCAGGCTCATCGAGATTACCATCAATCTCAATTAGTCTATTTATTTTGATGGCATGGAACTTTCATAGCCTTCAGCTAAGAGACATCATTACATGGGTCTAGACCCAAGCATCTATAGCTCTTAGAGCACTCTTTGCTAGTTGAGCTGTTGATGTATCAGACTTAGACCCTCTGGCTTCTCTTTGGTCATCACAATGAGCAGAGCTAAATTAGTAGAATCACCATCCACTTGTAAGATATCAAATGGAGGGAATATTGTAGCTTCGATCTGTTCCAAGTGGTTGATTCAAACCCTAGACAAGCTTGTAAGCAGCTGCAATGGACTTACTATAAACACTCTCATAGACTATGTCTAGGACTACTATCTTTCTTATTGAGAAAGGCCTGAATGCCAGCCAGTCATCTCAGATTTTGATCCTTGAGTCCTCAGTCATCCTTTAGCCATCTTTCCCTATGAGGGCCATGCTAGTATTCTTCATGTTCCCTCTATAGCTATTGCCTCTTTGATAGGCGAGGTGGCTTAGACTGAATGGGAGTCCCACTAGTACTCTTTTTTCCTTTTAGTGTCAGATCAACAACAAGATCTAGGACTTTAATCCTCGTAATCCACCACGTTACGCTGCAACATCAAAATGGATTTTTGACCATAGAAGGATGGCATAGATTATTTTCCTCAAAGCTCAAGAGGACATCATCATCTGCTACTTCTTTGTATGCTTCACTTCTGTAGATTAGTAAGCCAGGTCAATCAATAGTGGTGGAATTGTTCACACCATAGGAGCAGAATGAGAAACTGCTCAGATATCACAACCTTCTGCACACGAAAGTAGCAAAGGAAGAGCGAGCATGCTATGTAAATGAATAATAGAGAAAGCAGAGGCAAAGGCACCACCATCTCTACATCATTTCAATAGTCAAGGACTAGATAGAGTCAGATATAGAAGAAGCGATGAAGGTAGAAGAATTGAAGTCGATCAAGAAGTAGCAAAGGGAGTTTCAGCAGCATCCAGTGGATTAGCGTCAGAGGCAAAAGCATTTGAATTAGATCTAATTGACCTAGTCCTAGCTAGCATCCCTATAGTTTTGAGGAGGCATTCTAGTTTATGTTATATGAAAAAGGCTATATTTTGATAGAGTTCATTGCCTGTTGTTCTTAGCATCCCTTTCTCATTAAAGATGTGTAATAGTCTTTTAGAATGGGTTTACCCTTTGTCCATAAAAACCATTCACTCGTATACTATACAATGGCAAAGATCTATTTTGTCTTTCTATTTATATATCTAGTGGAGGGACAGGTCAAACGAAGCTCAATAGGCGTCCATGCATAGCTCAGCGCCTAAGAAAATTTGCAGTAATTGATCGAGTTAATTCATCAATTATAGTTCTACCAATTTTGTTTTTTGATTCAGCTGAAGAACCCCTAGCTTTTTTCATCACTTAAAATCTGAGTAGCAGATCCAAATGCTTAGCTAACAATAGAATCTGAGCTGGATCTTAACCAATGATCCCCCATATTCCCTATTCTTCTGGCATTAGAAGGTTCCTACCCTATTTGTCAATTCAACATTGAGCTGGCCTCGCCTTTGCTCTTTATGTTGTGGGTAGATCTGAATCTCGATCTAGAATTTCATCTTCAATGGGTAGAACTACAATGGGATTGAGGGAAATTGATGTTGGGTTTTAAATGGGTGAGGATGCTTCCTTTGATACTTTCTTAGACAGGAATGAATAACCAAAGCAAAGGGTGTCGGATCACCTTGACAAGTTCAGTTCACTCAAGAGTCTTTCACGGAGTACCTAAGTTTGCATTTCCTCAGATAGTGGAATTGAATGAAGACGCTAAGGGTGCTATTGGTCAAGATTTGAAAATGCTCAGTCTGGGACCACTTCGGTTCTAAGGACTAGTAGCAAGATTGAAATGATTTGATACATCTTGGCTTAGAGATTCAAACAAACTTTGTCTTAGGCCATGTGAGTGAACCTATACAAAGTGATGGAGCTTGGTTGTTCATCATTAGCTAAGATATACTAAGATTTGCCAATTTTGTTGAGTCTCTTTCCAGTACAATCAGTCCTTCCTAAAGTTGGCTATCCTCCACCCACCCCACTGGCATTACAGCCCCCTCCAGGGCCCATGCTTGATCTTATAATCCTAGAGAACTTCCTGAAGTTCTTCGGTGTAGGATCTGACTCTACTGAAGACTACAAAACATTTTGCTCGGATGTAGAAGGAGACTCAGATTTGGAGAGAGGGAGCCTAGTTTGAACACAATAAACTTTCAGTGGAGCTAGAGGTAGCCACGTTTGGAATTCCCCGTTGGAGAATTCACACAAAAGGGAATGAAGAATTCTCAATGAAAAATGTGCTCTATGAACATAACATGAAAGTTGTTTTCCATCATACGACTGTTCATGTAACTCCACTCTTGGCTTGGATGACGGTAGGGATGATTACTTCCATTACTTACAAGAAAGACACCTAATTCTCCTTTAGGTGCTTCAACTGTGGTATAGGTAGAAGGAGATGGTATAGAAAAACCTTTTATATAAAGTTTGAAATGGTGAATTGAGGTAGAGTAGACCGATGATCCTATAGTCATCTGGCACGCTATGGAAAGAAAAAGCTTGCATATGCTCCCTCTAAACTATAACCAATCCCATCTCTCTCCAAACCTAACGTGGTTGTTTCCCATCATAAGGCTTTCTTATTTTAGTTTGAAAATATAGTCAGTTGTTTTGGGTACTAAAAGTGATCAAGGAGTAGTCACACATAGAAAGCCCAAGCATTCCAAGATCACCAGGAGATGCGGGATAAAGAAAAGAGGTGTTACTGGACTTTGTCTAATGATGCCTAAGGAAATTTCCTAGGGCTTCTGCTTGAGATGCAATATCAAGACTAGGTTTAGTTGACCTGAACTTCTCTTGTTATGCCTCAAATGGTCTGTTAGGACTTCTTCTTGAGAACAGACTCAAGTCTAGTTTATTTGTCCTCAATTTCTCTAGTTATTCTGAATAATGTGAAAGAGACTCCAATTTAGGAGAATCAAAGGAATTCGAACCAGCTTTCCAACCCCACTTGAGTCCTGACCCTTCCCACTTAGTTTTCTTTACTATTTGCTATCGTGTTATTGCCTACTTCCCTCCAGGTTGACCATAATGAAAATCCAAAATTGCATGAGCAATAGGTCTTACATCTTACATGTAAAGGGCCTTCTTGTAGTGGTCGGACCCTTCTACTTTGATTAAGTTTTGAAGGGGGAATCCTCATTCTAAATCTTAGTAGTATTTATAAAGTTAAATTCTTATTTTTTTCTCCTTTGAAAGGAAGGAACAAGCAAACCAACAAATAACTCTCCAAGCCAGTGATCCCACTATGGCCCTCTCGAGCCAAATAGCCTGATGATTCAGACTACCAATCACCTTCACGGGCTCTTGGCTCTACCACGATAAAGAATTGAAATTCCATTTCTTGATCTTTATCTATAATTTTTCAAAACTTATGAAATTCTTCCATCAAGCCCTAATTAATGAACCTACAAAATCCCTCAGATTGTATCTGACTAAATCTAGGTATATGCTATATCGAAGTCTGCTCCTAGGTAAGTTATTGGCTTTAGATTTGTCTCTTGAGCATGAGCGGTGGATCATTATCTGCCTGGGTCTTGTCGGTATCAATAATG
This sequence comes from Cymbidium sinense, assembly GCA_021442155.1. Classification (NCBI taxonomy): domain Eukaryota; kingdom Viridiplantae; phylum Streptophyta; class Magnoliopsida; order Asparagales; family Orchidaceae; genus Cymbidium; species Cymbidium sinense. The sequence goes on along the minus strand of CM038218.1, from coordinate 76,346,625 downwards.
AGAAAAAATCCAACTAGATAAACAACAACTAACTATGGCTCTTGGCCCAGACAATGTCTTAGGCGTAGGTTGGGGATAAATGATGATATGATGGAAGAAAGGTAAGGGCAGGAAGGGTGCTTTGCCGCTTATGCTCTCTCGTTCATCAGCCATTCTTAGCTAGCTATATGGTGCTCAATCCTCTATCTCTAGGACACTATTCATGGGTGAAATTTTGTAGAACCCAATCAGCTAGACTTTCAAAATTGTCCTCTGCCAGGTTTTCTCTTTTTTAGGTCTTGATTTGTCACGTTGGTTGGCAATAAGGCTATTCCTTCTCTTTGGGAACTACTATAAGTAGCCATGTAGGAAACTGAACCTAATTCCTTTAGAAAGGCTTTCATCAGCCTTTGGTACCTAGATAATTTAATCCCCAATTCCCCTCATACCATGGAAGAGTTTTCAATCGACTATTTTTCTAGTCAAAAAATTAAGATAAGTACATGCGATGAAAGGAAGGACAAATTCCATAGAAAGAGAAGGAACTGCTTAAGAATTTGCTTCAAAATCAAAAGGCTATCCAATGGGGTGATAATAGAGAGATCAAAAGTGACAGTAGTGCTAATGTTAGTAGTAGCAATCAAAGAAATAGCTAATTTCAAGGGAAGGAGATGGCACAAGTGAATCAGCTGTGGGGACTTCTTGAAGGCTACTAGCTTGAGAAGATAAGAGATGACAATAGGAATAATTTTGATTGATATTCTTAGTCTTTGAAAACAATTTTTTTAGTCAAAATAAAATTCATTGTATTTTGATTTATTTCATCAATTCCTTATTCTTCTTTCTTCAATTCAAAGATTTCTCCAATTTTTTCATTCTCAGTTTTCTAACTCAAACTATTTTTATGATACCTTTTCTTCTTTCATAATCAAACTATCACCTTTCTCTTTTTATACTCACATAATTTTGATCAGAGTATAGCCAGCTCATCTCTGCAATATTGTATAGATAAGTACCAAAGAAATAATATGCAATTGAGACTTTCTCTTCTCTTATGAACAACATACTTTTATCCGCCAAAAGAATTCATTATAGGGATGTTTCTAATAAAAATGGGTTGTTCTTGCATATTTCTATTGGTTTTCCAAATTCAGACCATGGGGACATATAATTCTCTCAAAGCCAGCTAAAGAATCATCTATTACTGTCCCCATTGATGCTATACCTATCTTTGTCGATGCAATATTTCCTGTATTTGCTGAGCCTATTCCTGAATCATCTACTTTGAATAAAAAAGGAAATAAAACTTTGACTTTTTTTCTGTCTTGTCTAAACAACCTATTGAAATTTTTTAGAATGAGAAATGCCATAACAATGAAAAAAATAAAAAAGTTGGGTAGGAAGCGCTAGTTCTTCTAGAAATCAAACTCTTCTGTCCATGTGCAAGCAAAGTCCTCTCGAGCCTCCTTGGAAAGGATTTCATTTGAGAATTAGAACCGATTTGAACTTTCATTTTTCTAAATAGTAAGTTCCTCAGTACCAACTCTGAAAACCATGCTGTAACAGGTGAGAGTAGACAATTGTGAACTTTTCTCTCTCACCATGAGCTTTTTTGTATAAAATGCATTTTGCTACTTCAATTACAATAGTTTAGAATTGATCTAATTCTGAAGTGAAGTGTTAGAAATGCTAGGGTAGCTAGATTGAAAGGATTATAGGATCAAATTCTCTTTCGGAGAAGCTTGACTTTTGACAAAATGAAGGACTTGACTTAGAAACCCCTCTTCGTAATAGTCCAAAACTCCTAAATCAGGGAGCTTGAGCTAGATAATAAATGCACCAGGTAGCATGAATTGCAACCAATTTTTTTTTTAGATACCATTATGAATTCGATAGAACAACCTCTAATTTGGTAAGATACCCTCACAGAGTCCACACCTCACTTTTTCAATAGTGAGGCACCAATGGCTCTACCAGCCTCAAGTTGTGATACTTTCAAAGAGAGAGGCGATAGTCTCCCCCTTATTGTCAAGAAATTGCTTAGCGAATTCCATTGCACCAGTGTGGGAAATGCGTTTGTGATTTCTCACAACTTTAAAGAAACTCACACTGATCCATGATCTTTGTGTTGGATATAGCCACTTTATCATAAGTAATAAAAATGTCCCAAGAATAGCATAATCTAGAATCCTGTGGTACACGTGTAACCACAACATAAACAACATGATATGTTAGTAAGACCGATTCTAGAGGTTGACCTTTCATAAAGAAATACACCAGGAAAGTGTACTTCTTACCCAGAGTCTTTGTAGGATCTCAAAAACCAATGGTTGTCATCAAATATAGCCACGAAGCTCCAATCCCTAAAGTTAGAACCCTGACAACATTGATCTAAAAATTATTTCTAAGTGTTTGTTGCAGCCTGAAGATCGAAAGAGTAGAGATGCTCTTTCCCTTTCAATCTATTAAGTGGTGCCAATTGATCGAACGTGTCAGCGGTCACATGCTAATGGAGATAATGCAAGTGCTACTTAATCCAGGAATGGGTTAAGCGCTCAAACATATAAGACTCATCATTTTGGATGAACGTCCAAAGTTCATCAAACTCACTTTACTTTCGTTAAGTCCTTAGACTTCACATGCTCAAGGATATATGATTGTGAAAACCCAACTCATGGCAGTCTACTATTCCCATTTCTAGGAGTTTCAACCACCAGGCCAAATGTCACTCGGTGAATGCTATGGCAATCAAATGTCTAAATCAAATTCGGATTCAACATTGTATGACACACCTCTAAGAATGTATAAAACACTTAGAGAAGTGACACCCAACCAACAAAACATGATAAAAGATGGAAAACTTCAACGAGACTGGTGAAAAAATTGTTTAGTTCACTGGAGTCAAACTCATTTCGTATAGAAAGAAAGATGTGTCAGTTTTGGATCGAAATGGAATCCCACAAAAATGTGGAGATAACGGGTCATATTCATGATAACTTCTTTTTCTTTTTCTAGAACCTTTTTTTAGAGGCTTGTCCTAAGTCTCAGGCATTCAGTTACCTTTGTGGATCTCCTAGCCAATTTTTGCATTATGTTACTGACGTCTAATTATCTTACGCAATTCTTAACTATTCATAGGTTAGCCTAAGCCTAATCAGGGGTTTCGCGGGGTTGGTAGGCTCCTTTCTCATGGTCATGGGAAGGGTTCACATCCAACGCTTCTCCTGGTCATTGGGAACATCTTCTTACTTGTTTAGTGAAAATAGCATATATTCTCTCAAATAGGATCCTACTTACAATAAGAGATGATCAGTTTCCACACATATTGGATAGAAAATTGTGCGAGAAGAGTAGTGTTCCCAACCATCAATCTTTCTGCGAGAAACCCCGATAAGTCACATTCATAGAAAATTTCATAGTATACAAAGCCATGTTTATACATTGGAAGGTCGTTCTGTTCCACTCCACATATATCTCTTTTGGAATAAGCCTTCATTGAGGCTGCTGCTACTATTGGTCTTGACACTAGTTTCCAATGGAAATTGAAAGCATGCTGAGCTGGGAAAAGAATACAAGGCTGTAGAATGAGTGCAAAAGCACACTCTCCTTGCTTCTAAAAAACCCATGTTCTTACCAGGCACGTAGTGGCTAAGAAACTTTCTCTATATGAAAGAGAACATGAAATAGACTAGATCAAGGCAATAGTTTCAATTTTGATTGAACCCAACTAAGACATTATAGAATAAGCTAAACTTCTTTGAATTGGGCAAGAGCTAAAGTAGCTCCTAAAAGTACTATTCTTAGGCCTACTAGACAAATGAGAGCAATTTCTGCAATGGTTATACTGTTCACACTTTCTAGACACTCCATTACTTCCATGGGAGGTTAAGAGGGGCAAGGAAAGCTTCTTATTTAGAGGTGGGGAGTGAAGTTAGGATACTATACTACCTGGTGTATTGAAGGAATGCAGTGAAAGTAGCTAAAGATTGACATCCCTTCATAGAAGAGGAGTTGAAGAAGCTACTAATCTGAGTATTCCCCTGAGGATGCAGGAAAGTAGGTTTGAAGCTACTCAACCTAATAGGAGAGGAATGGGACTAACAACCAGATTGAAGGGATAAGGGGGGAGGAGCTTAATTGCTCTTAGAAGGGATAGGGGATAAGATGCTCTACTATATAGAAACTCAAAAGCCTTGGATCGCTGAACATGGTTAGACATCGTCCAACATCTGACATAGCTTCTCCTGGGGAGGCCTGACAAGCTCATCAAATGGAAATGCTTCACATTTTATGGGAATGAATTGTATTACTTGATTGACATTGAAAGATATGATTACCAAAGAAGCAATATTCCTATATGTTTGATATACTGGACAAGCCCAAGGAACTGAAGAAAAACACCTAGTACACCTACTATATGAAGTTGAAGTATGAGTGGGACAGCATCGATAACAACCACAATGCCGAAGCTGGTGAATTCACATCTGGTCTTCGCCTCTCCTGCGATAGAGAATATACATGCCCGACTATTCCACACTAGTGTCACTACTCTAAAGTAATGAGTTTTATATTAGAACCCCCCAAGTGGAGACGTTTATCATTGAAGTACCAGTGGGGCTTGGCAACCTTCCATCTTTTCGAATCTAATTGTTGGTGCAACTCCTCTCGAGCTTTTAGTTTAGCCTAACTTCTATTATACTTGACTGAAAGGAGAGGCAAATTTTTTTTCTAAAGCAGACGAAGTTCTTTACTCTATTTCTAGTTGAGCTTGGTGGAAGCTCATTTTTAGTGACTCCCATTCAAGGATTAGAGTAGGGTCTTGGTTCTATTTTACCTAATGAGTCTTTCTTTCCAAACAATATCACATGAGGCACTAGAGCTCTTCATTTTTTACAGATTTTGATAAAGAGTGCATCTAAGGATTTTTTTTTTTTTTTTTGCTTTGTAAGTCAATAGATTACCTCCAACAATACTAAATAGTGGAGTACCTATCACATTGTGAGCCAGCCTAGTCCACATTAGAATAAGCAGATTGTTACAAGTTACCATATAAGATCGCTCTTTACCAGGAGATGCCTTGAAATACCAAAGAATTTGATGAAATGTTAATGCAGAACTGACGATGTATGCATGAATTGGCTCACTACACCAACAGTGTAGGTCAGGTCTGGGTCCCATCTCATAACAGTGAGGGAGAGTAGCTTCCTAACTAACCTCTTATATGCCTCCCTTCTTCAGAATATGATGAACCTCCATAGTAAGTCTATAAAGTCTAAATTCACCAATTTTCTAATTTCCCAAAGGAACAAATTGGGACCATATGTGATCAGACAAGATTCTTTCTATACACTCTAGCACCTCTACTAAAAAAAGAGGAAATCCCAAATGAGATCTTCTTCCAGAGAAGTCCTCGTATATGTTGCCCCTATCTATTCATGATTCTGGATCCAGATATGGAACTTGAATGGGCTATTCCTTCACCTATGCTATTGGCTATATGAAAGATCATATAAAAAATATCTATATGAATATTGAACATATCTAGTGCCTTGAGTTACTTCACTTTCAGATTGGCATGCAATCCAAATCGAAGACAAAGATACAATCGAATGGATTTAACCTAGACTTGCCTAAGCTTAAGAAAGGCAGAGATAGCATTCAATTACACATATGGTCCTCTTAGTTTTTGGCAACTCTTGCATTCTTTGCTTGGAGGGCAACCTTGCTTTCAATAACTAGTCTAGATTCTTCTTATTTTTTTTTAATAAATATATATTTTTAGAATATAGTACTAGCTAAAAGAAGCATTCCACACAAACATTGAAAGTCGATGAAGTCAATTTCTATTGTCCAATCTTTGAAAAAGAAATTCTTTTGCTTCGCAACCTTGTTGTTGAAATGTTGATAGAAGATGAGAAAGACTCTAATTTTCTTTATCTTGATAGTTGCACTCAACCTCCATTATCTACATTATTGTACTTTAGATACTTCGCTCTTGGATAATAGGTATCATTGGCAACCTTTGCTTTACTAGCGATGTTCAAACCTTTCCTTTTTGCCTGTGTCCCTGGTGCATGCTTGAACATCATAATTTGCTAAAATCTAATCATCATCTCTAGTACTTCAAAGAAGCTTAAGAAGAAGCTCATTTACTTATGTTTTCTCATATGAATCTCTGTCTCTAGCTATTGGGGATCTTATTTCCATACCAATTGCAAATTTAGGTTTGATTCCTATTGATTGATCACATATTAGAGTAGAAAGAAGGGTGATGTTATACCTTATGATCTAGATATAGGCCTCAGAGGGAATTTGGAGTCAAAGCAGAAACACCCCTTGTCAGCTATCCCAAATTGGCCTGCACCAAAATAGTGCTTTACCCCTAGATGTCCAATCAACTACTGCACCTCAACGCATTTCAGGGAGAACCATCTAGCTCTAGGTTCCAGTGGCTTCTCTTCGCAAACCTTTATTGGCTTCATGGGAGTCACACACTACACATAGCTGGAAGTCAGATGGCTTGTACTACCTACCTAACCCTTCACTCATAGGGATCGGACCATATAGTAGAAAATGCTTCTAAAAAACTCAGTAGAAGGGAATGGGTGAGTAGAATTGGGTAGTTTAGGCAATTTGACCTCTTCCTCCAGTAAGGTGTTGATTGAAATTATTCTACTTCCTTCTATCTATGAGATTGTTGGGCAGATGGATTTGGGGTCAGTTTGGATAAAAATTCAATTCATCAGAAGTCTTTTCTATCTAAGCTAGAACTTTCGCTATGCACCTCTTCTATTCTACTATTTATAAAAGTGAAGTAAAAAAGAAGATTGTCTGTTCTAAACTCAACTAAACTTCATTTTCAATAGCAGTTTTAATTAGCCCTTCCCCACTCTAGTAAGACCTCGCTCGTGAACGCTCATACTAAAAATCTTTTGAAATTTGTAAACTTTGCTCCATCTGGTTCAAGCTATCTAGAACAAGACCTGAATCTTCTTATAGAAATAGATCTTTAGAATGGAAAGGGAATTAAAGTAGCTACTATAAGTTAGTTATTTTACCAACAAATTGTAATTGTGGCTACACTACGAAGTTACACCCTACTTCTCCGAGTCTCAAGGTCGCCAAACCAATAAAGAAGGCTGGGAAGAGGAATTGGTCAATTCATTAGCTCAGCGAACGTAAGATGAAGTTTGAATTTTGTCTCGCTTCACTTGAGATGTTTGAGAAAAAATTACCGATGCATAAGATAGTGGCACTCTGTGAACATAGAGTTTGTAGCTAGGCGTCACTCACGCAAAGACCTGTGTGTTAGACTGGATAGTTAAAATTGAAAAAAGACAAGCTGATAACATGGAATGAGCTTCATTGGCCTGGTCATTATTGCCTTGCCATTTCATGCTTCCTCAATGTCCTTATCCTAAGAGTTGAGTAAGCAATGTTTTTCCTGCTCTGGTACTCAAATGGATTTTAGGCTACAAAGGAATTTTATAATACCTATATAAAGACAATAGAAAGAGATAAATAGCAATGAGGTATTACTAAGCTAAAAAGGTAGTGAGCCAGGTATGATTTTATCATTCTTCTTCCCTAATTGTAAACCCCTCAACTCTTACTTGGATGGGAGATGGGAAGGGTCCTTAATGTGATATGTGGGACTGAGCTAAATTAGTTGTCCTTTACACGAATAAGAAAATAGCAGGAGCCCACTCAGACTCAAACCAAAATCAGTGATCCTAAAATCTCACTTTGGGCATTACATCCTTCTATTCCTCAAGGATTGCCCCAATCTTTGTAGGCACCTCGACCTTATTATCTTGTCTCTTAGTTAGCTTGACCTCTGCTATTTATTATGTTGTAGTCTCAGTCCTTTTGTTTGAAAACCTTTCTTAGCCGATAACATGACCTTGGTCCCTTATACCAGAGGTAAGATGCAAGGGTCTTCTCTTCCCCAATGCATAGTGAATTCATCTATGGTTTAGAATCCTTTACTTGCTTTAGGAAGTATATCCACCAATACCACTTGCTACTCATCCATGGTGGCTAGAGTCAGGTTTACCTAATCACCCATGTGTAGCTCTACCAGATGAGCCAAAAGAACGGGTTAGGATGCTTCCTTTGATACTTTGCTCAAGCTTTAAAACTTTTTGACTTTTCTAGCATGAGGTTGGTACTTAGACGAGGCTGTCGTTTCAAATAATTTCTGAATAGGGAAAGAAAAGCACCATGGGATCAGAGCATTTTCTACTGAACCTAGCATAGAAGAAGGGAACTTTAAGTTTCTTTTCAGAATACATATATTAGAGAGAAATATATCATATAGAAAGAAGAAAAAAGTAGCTCTGCTGAAAGGAGAGGAGCCACTAAGCCACTTGAGCAAAGCGAGAGGAACGAAGTACTTGAGCTTGTTTCCTCTTGAACCTAACATGACATCCATTCTTTCGAAAGCTTTCAATTTGCTCTTGCTCCTATTCCAACTAGTCTTGTTTCAGCTCCATTTCAAAACAATCCAAACCTACCAATTTGATCTTCTTGAAGGCACCAAGTTACTCTGACTTTCACTGTGAAAATTGGACTATCCACTTTTTCAACCTTCCTACTTTCAAGAGTAGATGAGTACATACGATATTAGAAAGCCCTTAAACTGATAGTTAGACTATAGCGTCATGGGCAAACCGATGATAATGGGAGAGGTGGGATGGAAGTTTCTTTCTGAAGTAGGGGTAAGAAAGAGGAAGGGTTGAATCATTTTATTTTTCACCACCAACTAATCAAACCTAGATGAAGCCTGCTAAACAAAGATAGGTTTTTTTCTAGAAAAAAGGAAGAACAACTACCCTTTTTCTAAAGTAAGCACTCAAATCTCATTTCAGTTTTGAAAAGTGGAAAGTTGGCTCAACGTAATTTAGAATGGAGTTTTAGTTGATGCCTAATCCTAAAACCTTAATTTGAAGAAGAGAAGTCAAATCATTCTTAGTATTTCTCAAAGCAAGTAACCTATTCTTCTATAGATGATAGCCTGATGAAGGGTTGCTTGGTCCAACAAGTGTGAGGGAATGAGCAGATTGAATTTCTTTTTCTGAATGAGCATTAACAAATACATGATTCTCATGTGATTTTCCGCCAAGGTTTTTGATCATTCTCTAATTCTTGTGAGCAACATTGAGAAATTCCAACACACTAAGAGGTTCAGGTTTTACAACCACTGGGCCAACGAGCTTTACTTTCTTGATGTGGTTCTTGAAGCATGGAGTGTGGGTATAATTGGGGACCCCATGATTCATTACAATTTTTCAAGATTCTTTTGCTTTGTATAAAGATCACACTATTTGGTAGCTGGGTGGAAGCGTATCACTCAGTTCACCTTTGCATTCAAACTATGAGGCAATCAAACTTATGGTTTCAGGAGAAGGAAAAATTTGGATAAACCATTGACTCCCCTGAGAGATCGTCAAATGTAAGAATTGAACTAGTCAATCAATCCAACATCTTTTTGGAAACCTATGACTTCAGAGCTTGAGTATATATCAAGGAATGATTAGGAACCAAACTTGGGAGACGTCGAGGTGAAACCTAAAAGAAAAGGCTATAGTTTGATTTCTTTGAAAGAAAAGGGGAATGAGGATGGTATGGAATCAATTATTTTCATAGCCCCTAAGCTAAGTAGTTGATGTGCTAAGGGCAATAGAGAACTAGGAGGCCGCTCATCGCTTAGGCAAGAGTCTTCTACAGACAGAGTAACGTTAAAGGTGAAATAAAAGGTTCTTCATGTCAACTGCACTTTTTTATTTGTTCTTATATGATGTATGAAGTCTTGAGGGATTCTGGGTGCTAGTAGTTCAATTTAGGATAGAATAATTCCAATCTGTCTAGCCTTGGATATGCTAAGACCATTCCCAAAATTCTATTTAGTGGCATTCAATCACAGGGGTTTCAGATTCATAAATCACCATAATTTTTTTCAATTGAAGTGGTGAATATTGATTTGATTTGGCACTTTATCCCAAGACTCCAAATTGAGCTTTAAGCCACTTTGTGATATTGTGCAAATTTTAGTTTTGAACTACAATGGACTTATTTGATAGCTCTCAACTGAGCGGCAAACTCGAGACAAAGGAAGATCAAGGTAGCATATCAATTTTTTCTATATACATCACTTGGATCTATTTTTATGCTATTAGCTATTCTATTGATTCTTCTCCAAATAAGAACCACAGATTCACAAATCTTATTAACCACATAATTTAGTGAGTGGCGCCAAATCTTTCTGTAGATTGCTTCTTTCGCCTCTTATACCAACAAAGTGCCTATGGTGCCAGTTCATATTTGGTTACTTGAAGCCCATGTAGAGGCACCTACAGCTGGATCTAGGGGTGAGCATTTGGTCGGTTTGGTTTATTCGGTTGGTGTTGTGGTCAAACCAAATAAACCAAACCTTAATTTTAAAAAACCGAACCAACCAAATTAGTACAAAAAATTGTATAAACCAAACTGAATAAACCAAAATCTAATTCGATTTATTCGGTTCAGTTTTTCATAAATTGAATAACATAGACAAATTAAAAAAAAAGATTTTAAAGTTACAAACAAAAAAAAGGAAAAATTTTATTAACTCAACTAACCATATACATATTGTAAAGAGTTTTTCCGTTGATATAATTTAATATACACCATATAAAAAATAATAAACAAACTAAAAAAAAAGAGAAAAAAATAGTACAGTGTATTTAGCTTATATATCACAAAAGTAAAGATCCTTGGTTGATTTCTCGAACTCCGCGGGCTCACTACTATAGCAACATCCTCTTGGTTGATCTTCCCATCTCCTTAGCTTTTATATATCACAAACTCAAGAGCATTGTAAACAACCATTTGAATCAATCCAATCGAACCAAGAACTCAAGTAGCCTCGCTTAGCTCATTAAACAAAGGAACAAAAGTTTTCTACTAATAACATGAATGTATAATGTATTTAAGTTAAAGATATTTTTGATTCATGAGTTTACCTCACAACACCATCATCATTCAAATCAGCCAACAACAGAACTTGACCAAATGACCAAAAATAGCAAAAACTCAACCAAATGTTGTCGAGAAGCAACAACAATGTAACTCTAAGCAACCAACTACAACCGAGTGTGCTCGGTTGGTCGAAAATAGAACTCAAGTACCAACAATAACACTGTTGCTAACTCCGTACCAACAACAACCTCAGTTTAGGAAAACCAACAGGGCAAAACCCAAAAACTCAACAAAACACTCCACTAAAAAACCATTAAAAAAATAAAGTAAAATATCTTTAAAGTTAAAGAATTTTAGCCAACAGAACTCCAATAGTAGCCAACAACAACCCATAATCAAGAAACTTTTAGGTCTAGGAGAACTTACCAAGCAATGCCATCAATTTACCCAGCTAACAACTACTCCAATAGCAGCCAACAACAACCCAGATTCAAATGTAATATCACCTTCTCATCAATCAACAATTACAAGAATAAATAATATATATGTATATTATAGTTTATAGTTTGGGGCTCAAGATCAACTATAAAAATATCTTTTAGTAACAAGATTCGCATATCTAAAAATATGATCACCATATATGGGGCATCAATAATTTTGAGAAATCACCTCTAAACCTAAGTCTTTAAAGGGCAATAACACCAAAAAAATGTCACCACCATATGTATCAATCATCATCATTGCTATCATTGCCCTAAACTAAACCCTAAAAAAAAGACTACATTACTCAAAAGTGGTTGACTATATGATAAAGCTAAAAAGCCAAACCAAATTACAATCCAACAACAATATATAAGAGATGAAAGCAAAAAACAACAACATAAGATAAACAAACAACAATATTATAAAACCATAGCACATATCGAAATTAGCTTTCAGCAATCATCATTGATTCATCATAACCTAAGCTAAGAAGTTTGTGTTTCACTTGTTAACTTTTCCAAATCTATAAAATAAATGAAATGAATAATTAATTAGTCTAATTAAGATTAAAAAAGAATAAATAATTTTGAATTTAAGCATAAAATACCTTCATCAAATTTGTCAACATCATTAATATTTTCCACATTTACTTGATTAATGGTCCATTTTGTTTCGTGATCCAATCTTAGAGCTATGCAATCTTATGGGAATAATGACTCTCAATGACATTACGCACCAACGATCAAAATCATTCTGAGGCAATAGTAGAAATTGGAACAGCTAAAATATCATGAGCCATGTGTGAGAGAATAGGAAATCTTGGAGCATTAACCTTCCACCAATTTAAAATATCAAAATGATCTTTCATGACTTCAGACTCCTCAGCCAAATACTTACCTAGATCTGATTTATTGTCTACATCATCCTTTGCAAAATTGGATCAGATATACCCAAACCCAATAAAAAAACTGATCTGATAGTCATGACTCATGAGTCATGAACATCAACTAAAGCATCTTATTACTTGGATGAACATTACACTTGGAATGTAAATGTGAGGTTCAAGAATCCACAATTCCCCATAACACAAACTACAACATTCAAAGTATCATACATATAAAATGTAACACATACACACACAAAAAGCTCTGTAGACCCTCGTTGGTGAGGTCGTAATAATGTCATAATGTGAGAACATAACACAACAAAAGATTCGAAATATAAGGAAGCACCGCCAACTTAAGCCATACATACTACACAAGCTCACATCATCAATTCATCAAACCATCAATAACCAACCAAAATAAAGAACAATAATAGTGTGACAGAGAGAGAGGGAGGGAGGAGTTGAGATAATGGGGATTTAGTTCTTACCTTTCAAAGAGAATTAAATTTGAAATTAGAGGTGAGGTGAAGACAAAACCTGTATGCTATTAGGGAAAAAATTAAAAAGAAAGGAGTAGCCTCGAATAGGAAAGTGACAAAAGTTTGAACGTGGATTGCGTAAATCAGAGATTCAAAATCTCAAATCATCGGAACACCTATGCCCTAACTCAATTAGTCCTCCTAAGGAATGAAGTCGAAATGAGAGTCGAATCAAGAGTTGAAACTCTTGATTCTCGAAGAAGTGTATGGCATCATGATCAGCCATTGAGGAGACGACAGACTAGGAAGTGAGGAACCAAAGGCCAACTCAAGGAGTGTCACATAAGGTGAGTCTGGGGATTCCACCTCAAGGCAATCAAGGCGTAACCGCGGAAGGAAGTGGTCGGGAGTCCCACTCAAGTGAATCAAGGAAGACCGATATAATCGCATTTTATGATCTTTTTAAATTAAAACCAAACCAAAACCAAATAAATAAATACCAAAAAACCAAATAATAATCATAAAAACTGAACCATATTAACCAAATATCATTGATTCGGTTTGATTTTTTGGTTTGAACCGACTAGTGCACACCCCTAGCTGGATCTATCATCTTGGTAGGAATTCCTTTAAAATTGGGAACCTATGGGTTTTTAAGATTTCTCATACCCATGTTTCCCAAAATAACACTTCGTTCCACCCCTTTCATTTATACTCCAAGAGCTATTGCTATAATATATACTCCCTCGACCACTTCAAGAATCCTCTCAAGCTGAGCCCAAAAGATCTAATTCAGGATTGGCCTGCTCCATCTTGATTTTGAACATGGAGTTTCCGCTTCTGAGGTAGCAAAAAGGAGAGAAAGACTAATCATCAAATTTAGCTTGAAAACTAAAAAAATAGTCTCATCCTTGCTTTTCTAAGAAGTTAATATCCCCTCGGGCAAGCATAAGATAAGATTTGTATGAAAGAGATTTCATTTCACCGTTTGACTCTATTGACTCTAAAGCTGATTTCACACTTATAGGTTTGAGGGAAATTTCATTCACTAACCCTTTCATAATCCAAAAATCACACAATGGAGTTACCTTATTGGTGAGTCTTGGCTAGGTTAGTGTTTCAAGAAGAAAACATTATTGTACGTTCTTTTTCAATAGTTCTCTTTTTGAAATGAAAGGAAAAATCTGCTTGTACACCCATTAGATTTGTTGATCCTACTGTGTCTAGATCAGGGTTCTTATTTTAGATTAGAAAGTTGTGTTAGCTTTGTCTTGTCTCCCATCTAACTTAATGGAGCACACACCATTCCTTTGCAAGATGTCATTGAATCCCAGTGTAATTAGTACGTATGTCTGCAGTAGACTCTATCCTCCCATGATGTATGCATTGTAGGCAATAATCATAAACATCATCATCTTATAAATGTTCTCCTAATTCAATTCATACAAAGATAGTAGATAGATCATCTGATGAGAGAACCTGATGGAAAGACTGACTTGGTTCATATGAGAGGTTCATTGGTACAACTCTGGAAAATTTCCCAAGAGCGTTGTTGGCTTTGTTTCCTCCTATTGAAAATTTTTTCTAAGTTCGTTACAGTAGTTGATGCCAAGCTCTCTTCATCACTTCATGCACTATCTGAGTACTCTGATTTACTAGAATTTGATGACAATGAACATGCTTGCTGCACATCGCCACTATCATTCCCAGTGGCTAGTCATCTGATTCTTCTCTCCTTCTAGGGTGGTAAAAGAGAAAAAGATTCTTCTCCCCTTATCTCAATTTCCATGTCACCTTATTTTGTTGTAGCAGAAGATGATTCCAACTTCTATTCAGAGGGCCTCTAGAAAGGCTAGAGATGGATGATGTCTGGAACTTCAAGGTAGCTTTCCCGTTTGACTCAGTCTTCCTTAGATTAGATTTTGTTCTATTAGGCTCATCCAGATCACTATCGATCTCAATTGGTCTACTTATTATGATGGCATAGGACTTTCCCCTGAGAGTTCATCATCATCACATGGGACCATTTTTAATTAGCACTCTTCTCCCAGTTGAGCTGTTGATAAAATCTACATCAAATTATGAGGTATCATAATCATATGTCCAATATACTATTGGTCATATAATATAAAAATACAAAAAAGAAATAGTTGTAGAAATGAGATAGAAATAAGAAAAGAACAGATAAAGTATCAAAATAGAATATTCCAATAGATTCCTTCAAAAAAGGGTGTTGTGTGGTTGGTATTTTATTTGTATCCTCCTTCTTTCCTTCTTGAATTGGAACTAGAACACATACATAAAAAATGTAGTGTGAAATTTGGATGAGAATAAAATAGATTATTTCCAATTAGTCATTGGGGATGCACAAACAAAGTTTGTTCGGAACTAAAGAATGTCATCTAAACCCAAAAAGTACTATGTTGAGAGAATTCTATGAAGTTCATTTTTTTTTGTTTCTAATAAATGAAGACAATTTTGTCTGTATTCTTGGTCAAAATAAGAACACTCTATTCCATTTTGTTTATGACAAAAATAATAATCAAAAATAAAATAAGACAAGTATGGTCGCTTTTTAAATATTGAATATAATCTGTCTTATTCTAATAATTAGTAAGAAGTAACAATTTTACAAATCTACATATGTTTCTCCTTTACCAATTGGTGCTAGTAGAACAAATCAAAATTTCCATACTTGCCTGATGAAAAATACAAAATGAAAACAAAAGAAAGAAAGATTTCCCCCATAGATTAGATTTCATTCCTCGTCTTCCCTTTCACGAAAAAGGGAAAGATGAGTTGATCAATTCATCCATCGATCAGACCGACGGGCTCAACCCATAGCTGGCCACAGTATTGCTTTGAAAATTGAACTATAATCCTAGCCATATGCATAGCATGCATAGTCTTATGATTTTTGAAGAGCATTCTCTTTATCATGTGGCAACAGAAACACGAATTCTATATGAATATCTTCTTTGCATAAATATGGACGTTAGTGAGAGAGGCATAGATGACTAGTAATCTATGATTATTTTCTTGTATTTGTGGTATTGCAAATGAAAATAAAAAGTATGGATGAGAAAAAAATGGACTCTTTTTCTTTATTTTATATAGATCCGGGATTTCTATTTCTAGAGGACAAATTTTTTAGATCTTACTCATGAAATGATGAATTCTTGGGTTGAGCTGGATTTGAACCAGTGTAGACATCTCACCAATGAAATTAGACTCCATCCCCATTCACCACTCAGGCATTGACCCAGGAAGAATGAATTCTAGGTTCATTGATAGTCCTGGTTCACACTACTGATGAAAGTCATCATTTGGTGTGCTTGCGAATACATCATATTGGTATGTGCACATTCAAGTTTGGATCAAGGTACGTAGAAAAAAACTGACTCCTAAAACACCAGTCATCCTTTCCTGAATCTGAGCTCTTCTCCTTCTTATTCTTACTTCACTTGATCGGGCTGGGCTGAAAAAGAAAAGTGACACCATCACGTCTCAGGGTCGTACGCCTAGAATAAGAAGATTCTTCATACAATTTTGGCAATGAAGTCGTGCTGACCTCTCCCTGTTTATCATTCCACTTCCATCGTTCAAGAAAAATACTTCCATGTTTTGAGTCCTGGCCAAGGTTTTCCCCACTAACTAATTATGTTATGACCACATAACAAACTTGGTTGACAAACATGGTTTATGCACCCCTAATGTAGTGGCTTGTCGAGCATTTAACAAACTCACACCGTCCAATTTAAAATGAGATTTATCCCATGGACACTAGCAATCGAACCCATAGGATTTCCTTTTCCTCTTCCCATTCTCACTTCTGCAGGTTTCCTCGTAATAAGAAGATCTACAAGAAATCTGACCCATATCTTACCATTTCTTTAGAATTGTCCACTCATAGCGTGATGGAATTGTCCGATTATATCCCGACATGCTGCTTTAATGGCTCGCTATAAAATACGACTAGTTCTACAACTTTTGGTGCCATATCTTCCAAACTTGTGTACCGTCTGATTCGCGACCCCTACTACATATGCCTTTATGATATTTACTAAATTTTGTACATTCTGGATATAGCACATCCCTTCTTCTTTTTACTGTATGAGATCCACACTTTGACACCTTAAATTCCCTAACGAGTAGATACTTATGCTGGAGCATATTCTATTTTTTGGTGAAATACATTACAAGATATTTTTCCATACTTCTCGCATTCAGTTCTATCTATTTTTGCACCTCCTGATTTATATGAACAACAAATACGTATCCCCTCAACCCCTTGAGGCAACTATCCAGTGCTTGACTGCTCGCCGCATTAGAGTCTATCTCCCCTATTGAAACTGACACCTCTATGGTAGATTGTAGGCACATAAGCTAAGAGATAAAGAGTTTAGACTCCGACTCCTACTATGACATGCCTATGGGAGGTTGTCCCATTGAATTAGGAAAAGGGACAAGTGTAGGAATAGAAGGGTCTGAAAGTGAAGGGAATTTCATCAGGGATCCCTTCTAGCACCTTAGGCTCAGGAAAGGGGTGGCAAGAAAGGAAAGATACTCGCATTGAGTCACCTTCGATTTTATATTGCTCAAGTTCTAACCTTGATACATGACTTCAATCACTATCCTTGAAAGGGCTCCATAGTTAGTCCATTAGTTGAATCTAGTTTGATGGACATTGAATCGATTATCGCTCAAAGTTTGTTAGGGCACAACATGAAGTTGACAAACTCAGGCACGTAGTGAAGAAGAAATGCTTGATCCAAACTTGAAGGAGATCACAAATTCTTCTACATATGCAATTTGATGAATCAAGAAAAAAGCATTAGTAATCATGAATATCTAACCTTCCTGGCTTACCACTTTCAAACAAGTTGCTAGTGATGACCTCTTCTTATTCCAGGTCCTGACTTGCCTAAAGAATGCTACCGCTTTCTCTTCTAGAAAAAATAATGTGACTTGTTTGGGTGAGGGGGGCTAAGATAAGCCAGTCTTGAATTAGATGACAAGAAAATGAATCAGCGAAGGCACTAGAAGAATCACTCTGCCAAGAGCATAGCCCAACAAGCACAAAGACAAAGCTTGCGTGCCAGGGATGAGATCCTAGTGAATTATGTTCATTCTTTTGCTTAATCATTCTATTTGAAAAGAAACAATAATGAAGTTCAACGCTCCTTGGTCACACCTTTCTTCTTTCTCACATTGATCTGGTAAAAATCCTAATTCAATGAATATGGAGGTTCTGTCATTACTTTTTTATGCAACCTTTGTCCCGAGCTTCCATTAGGCTCACTTTCATCCAACTTTCCTTCGCCCTTTGTGGCTTCTAGTGAAGTGGCAATTGGATTGCCTAGTGACCATTTCCTATTATGTCTTTTTGAGAGAGCATTAAATTGCTTTCGGCAAGGAACTTTCTCTCTTCAAGAGGGTATTCTAGGTTAGTTCCTCATGAAAAAGGAAAATCACAAATCACAGAAGCAAGTTGTCCTCTATTCCATTATAGTCCTGTTTGGTCATGTGATCATCATTGTTAAGTCTTATCAAAACCTTGTCAAGTAGTCTTTCCTATGTGTGATCATAGCATTGCGATCTTCCCCATTTCTTATTAATGAGGAAAAAAAGAAAGATCCATCAGGTTAAAAGATAAGATATAACCATCCATATCCTGTGGCCTCTAGATGTGTGGTATTACGTCTATTCCTAAGTTGTTCCTTTAGAATGGGCTTGGGTGAAATGCTTTTGCTTTCACTTTATCAAAGACCAACATACAACCACGTAGAATGCCCTAGCCTGATTCTTTTGTGGGGTCATTTGCAGGCTTTAACGCTCTCCCAAAGCGTAAGTAGTGATTCTTTGACTATAGATATGAAATGGTAGGGTGAATCACTGCTTTCCTTGTGCACTGCAGCTTTGTTTGCATGACTTCACTCATGCTTTTTTAAGATTGGAATCAACAATAGCAACTGCTATTTTTCTTTTTGTTATATATGTAGAAAGCATCCTAACAGGATATGGATGACTTCTATTTTTGCTCAGGAGGGTGTGGTGTTAGCTTTTCAGCATTTCTAGTAGTTCTTCTATCATTTTGGTATGGAGCGGGGAAGTCTCATATCTTTTGTTGTAGTTTGGGTTGCTGGTGAATGATGCTATTGCTATTTGTTTTATTTGTAGTGGACATTGATCTTCCTTCAGTTGTGAATTCTCACAGGGGTTTTAGTTATTGCAAATTCTCAATGAGTTTCTGGGAACATAGCTCAATAAAGCTTTATTAATAGATTGTGATCAGTATGCTCAATCTTCACTAATGGCTTACAACCATACTTCAACTTTCCATATGGGTTGTTGGAAGCTTACAAGTCTAGTTCAAGAATTGAACATAATTCATGGAGCTCGCTCAAAAATCAAAAGAAAAATGAGCAATGCTCGCCAGGCTTCTGAGCCCTCAACATGGCATGGAAAATGAAGCTAATTTGGTACAAACCAGCTTTGTGCTTGCTTTCATAGGGTCAAAATGGTGTCTATGTAGTGCATCATTTTTACTCATCATGAACATAAGAATTAGATGGATGACTCACTCTTTCTTGAATGAGATGTCAAGTCAAACAACACTGGGGTGCCCTTGATGAAAGCATAGACCTATCGTAGGCTAACTTTCCTTGTCACATAGACAACATATGCTTTTTATATGATATATTACATATGAGTTCCATCATATATAGAAGTAAATTATGAATATGTATGTGACCAGTCAGGCACAGGCTAGGAAAGCAAAAAGTATAACTTATCCAGCAAAGCATGCAGTGTAGCTTATAGAATCTAAGAAAAGATGAAGAAGATGCTCGACTGCAAAAAGTACTACTAGTACACACACACAATGAAAAGATAGAAGACCCCTCATTTTTGAGCAAATAAGAAGTTATGTAGGGTGACAAAGCTCCACAGGGAGTCTCTCGGGTGATAAGAGTTCCATCATAACTTCAATTTTTAGGGATGAGGAAAGTCACATAACTCATATATAAGCCCAATGTAGAAGGCAAAGATGTACTCATTCTCATTCGCAAAGTGGGCAAGCATAAAAAAGAGGTTTTTTAGAAGATGCGGATCAGTATATTGGTTGGTTTGACTTGTAATCTTTGTCTTTCAACTTAAAAAAGAGAAAAAGAAAAAGAAAATGTTGTTCAAGTTTCCAAGTGTGGAAGCTCAGTCTAGCGCCTAGGCATTATGACTCACTATTGAAAGAAAAGACTTAGTCGATTGGTTAGATGACAACTACTACACTTATATCATTCTATTAGTTTCAAGATAGTTCTTATGTTAATACTATCATATTTTAAAATCACCCAACCTTTCTTTGCTATACTTTGGACATCCTAGCACCTTATGCATGCCTATTTTCAAGACTTCTACTTAAAAACTTACTTCTATTTGAAAGACTTTCTATTTTCTTATTTGGCTCACTAGCAAAAGAAAGCACTTAAGAACTCCAAATGCAGGGACCAATGGATCAAAACTAGATACCCAACTAGCTGGGAAGAGTGCTTTCTTCCAATAATAAACCCTAAAAGGTTCATGTCATATTATATCATACTGGTCTTTCTTATAGATAAAGAGAAGTGAAAACTAGAATAGGTACAGTAGTGGCTCTTCCTCTGTCAAGCCAGTGCATGAACTTCTAGGTGGTGAACCTCTCCTTTCAAGTTCTTTTTATATGCAATTTTGTATTTAACAATCGTTCAGTCCTGTTGAATGAAGTTTTTTGTTTATATAATAAGTTCCAGGCCAAATAGAGCCTACCTCGAGGATGACTGAAATGTCTAAGGGCAATACCCACTTGGGGTACATCTCCAACTTGACATAGCTTTTTAGGAGAAATTAATTGAAAGGTGAGTTACAACAACAACTTTTGTACAAATTCCAATCATTGTATGCCAATTTTTATCAACAAAAGAAATTTTATAGATCAATTTTGTATCAACAAAAGATAGATTGGGTGGGTGTTCAGTCATTCCTCTCACTTTGCTCAAGTACTTCATTCCTCTTTTCAGTACTAAGGCATTTTGGATTTCACTCCAGTTGGATTAAGTACAATCGTGCGATGTTTACTAGCTATAGGTGTGATAAAAGAGAAAACTAATCATTGATCATAATTAGAAATTTATGCAATCTTCCTCAACCCAAGAGAAAATTTACTAGGTTGATGAGAAATTTTATTCAGTTAGCATAGGATAGATTAAGAGAAGATGGGATGCAAAAAGAATCGATTACTAAGTCATATAAGGTAGGAAACTCTCAAGCATGGTTCTAAGGGAGGGAATTTACTAACCTATTCCGATCGGGGAGAACAGGACATTCTACAAGGTGATTAAGAAATTGCGTTTGCATGGTCTAATCAAGCTGCTGAGTATTGGAAATAATATATAGCTCTTACTCTAGGGAATTCTGTTGAAGCACATAGTTGGTGAAAAATAATAAGGCATTTTGAATAAGACCATTCTTTTTTTTTTTATCCAACAATCAAATGAAAGAAATCGTCCCTATGAGAAGGAAGCTAGGTTGCAAAAAATCATCCCTATATGGGCACTTCGCCATTCAAAATCTAAATAGAAGGAAGCTAGGTTGCAAAAAATCATTTTTTTGTTATCCTGGAAATACTTTGGCATAGAATAGGTCCCTTGGGCACTTATTCTTTATGTCATAATAAATCTGAACACTTGCCCTGGAGCGACTTCAATATTATAATTTCTTTAGTTCTTATTTTTGGGTTGGTTTGCCTGGGTGACTGATCCTCCCATAATGTACTCCTACTTATTCTATTACACCGACAACCGAAGTTGAACCTACATATGATGTTCTTCATGCATGAAGGGAAAAAAGAAAGGGCAGTAGATGATAATGTGTGACATGAACTCGAACCTGGATGATATAATTCTTTGACTAAGATGCTCCAATCGGTATAAACATAAGCATTCACTCCCTAAAATGAATGAAGTACTTGACTGAAAGGAGAGGAACGAAGTACTCAACTTAAAGAAGAGGAATGAAACAACTAATATAATTTTATTCTCTTACCACTAAGGGCTTGGGTGCTTTTTCGAGGGAACGAAGGGAAGGGGGCAAAAAAGGCTCTCTCTTGAAAATGAAGTAATGACTTTTTGTCTACCAAGGTACTAGTTTTTTTCTTTAAAAAAAGCTGCGAAGCAGTAGAACTCATGCCAACAATAGTAACCACGTGTTGTAAAAACTTTTGATTGAAAGGTAGTCAGCTCAAGAAAAGAAGAAATTTTATGATTGAAGGTTGCACGCCGCCATCAAACTAAAAGACTTCATATATCTTACTATTTTTTTCTTTGGCATTTTTGATGCAACTCTTTCACAACTACCACAGACTGGCAGTCGACAAGCATGAGTCTTTCCCTTACCAAATAACTGCTGCAATGTAACAAAGTGAGAAAAAGAAGGACTGGGAAAGCATGTACATTGTCACACTCCCTGCCTTCCAAATGTGCCTAAAGGACAGGCCAGATGCAACCCCTGGTGGCATTGGACTTTGAAATGAATCTATATTCTTCCTTCCTAAATCTCTCCTCCAACCAAGAACCGATTGCATTAGTGTGAAGCATAAATGCTGGTTTTCTTTAGAGGGGCATAAGTGAACTCCTGAATGAAGATTGAGCTTAAGCAAGCTAGCCAAGCCTTCTTTCTCTTCTAGACTCTGGGATATCCACCTAAAGAGCCTAAAAAGGCTATCATCCAATTGATATTCTCCACCACCCCCACGACAAAGGGAATGGTACTTTCTAAAAATGGATGCCTCATACTGATTCCATGGAATGCTCTCTCCTTATAACTAGAAAGAAAAGAATGGAAAATGGAAGATAAACCAGAAAAGTCTACTTCATGGGCTAGAAGCTGAACCGATTACCAACTGAAATAAAAGTACACTTACCATTGGGCAATGACAACCGTAATGTAGGAAAGGTTGACTTGAGGCTTACTTAAAGGATGGCCTAATTGCATGCTTCACTTCAAGTGCTCTAGTGCTTTGAGGAACCAGCAATGAAAGCTGTGGGACAAGAAAGATTACACGTTGTCCCACTCCTTGCTTCCAAAGGTGCCTAGATGACAGGCCAGATGCATCCCTGAGAGTGGATTCCCCACCAACAAAGGACAAGAGATGGCAAAGAAAGAAACCAAAATAGTCGATACATTACTACAATGAAGTTTATGGGAAAAGGACAGAATGGTCGTCTATAGGTTGGTAGTTATCGCGGCTCAGGACTGAGTGCAAAAACAAGGCACTAGAGACGTTAGAATTCATTTCAACCAAATGGACAACAGAACTCAAATCGATCAAAGGAAGATGATAGGTAGGGAAATAGAACTACAAGAAGTCTACAAAAGTAAGTTTGTTAGCAAGTTCAAAAATGGAATGATGAAGTTGTGAGCCACTCACATAACGGTGTTAGCTGTCCTAAGTTCATACGTAGTAGCTCATCAGATAGTCCATAGTGAACTCTAGCATATAACTAAAGAATGAGGTTGTTAGCAAATTTAGTAGTTCGAATATCTATCTAGAAGTCTGGATAGCTTAGTCAAAGTCAATCGAGAAGGATAAGTTGATCACCCTCCAAGTAGGAATAGATTCTATGAGTCATAATCAAGTTCAGATAAGAGGCATTTAAAAATCTCTATTCTTATTGAATAGTGAAAATAACTAGTTGAACATACGTAATCTTTTCATGAATAGCCTCCTCTTATCGAAAAGAGGGGCCTGAAGAAGAAAAAATTGGCCATCCTTCTCATCCCCGTTAGACAGTAGAGCATAGTGAAAAATTTTGTCATTTAGTCAAAGGGGCAAATTTCTTTGATGAATTAGAAGCAATAGTAATAGGACTAAGGGAGGGACAGAAAGCTCTGGTTAGAGAGGTGATCAGATGATGAGTAGGAGATGAGACCTTTTCCAAGAGCACTCCTGAGTCTACAACCCACCTTGCTCGAAGACAACTTCTATGAGACTCGACTAAAAGGAGAGGCGCTAGTTGTTTGAATAGAGTGATTACTTACTAATAAGAAATTCCCCTGTCAACCTCTCTTAACTAAAGACCATCCTTTTTTTCTAGTTGGATTGAACCGTGAGTGAGCCAACTAGAAGGGAAGTTTACTGGTGCTGATCCATCAAGAACAAGTGAATTAGCTTTCTTCGATTCCAAAGCAAACACATAGCTTTAGCATTCACTTTATAATAAAAATAAGACAAAGAACGTGAATAGAACCATCTGTATAAAAAAAAGCTACAGTCGAGCCAGACGTTGAAGAGGGGAAGAGTTCTAAAAATAGTTACAATTCTGAGTCTTTTGTCTTTTTTTAGGAAGTAGTTCAAAATCTCAAACTTATAAAGAATCAGATTCATCCTTTTCCTAGGGCAGAGGCAAGGAGTGTTTCTTTTTTACCAAATCCAACATTTTGAACAATTTATGTGTCTAGAGAAAACTAAACATACTTTTGAAAAACACCTGTCTTATTATAAGTCCCCTGAGACTTTGATTTCATTGACCCATATTCTTTCTCTTTCAACTCAAAATAAAAAAAAGAAAACACTGTTCAACTGTCCATGTATGGAAGCTCAATGTAAAGCTTAGGCATTACGACTCATTATTGAATGTATAAGATCCCTTTAGCTTAGGGGGTTATTAGTCTGATAGAAAAAAGAGTCAAACTCTCATTTCTTTTCTTCAATTTAAAGTCATTGTTTCGTTCAGCATTCAGATGAGTTATGCCTATCACAATCTCACACTGAGCAAAAAAAGATTGAAACATCTTCTTTTTCAAAGAAATTGGTTCAGGTTATGAATCCTCCATCACATGATTCAAGAAAAGATCTTGAATATAACATGTGACGAAATGAGTTGGGGATAAAACCCAAAATAATCATAGTTTTGCGAACTAAAAAGTATAAAACTAAACCCTTTCCTTTCAAGTTGAAGACTGTAAAAAACTATTGGATTTTCAAGGGAAGAACTATGATGATATCTTTCTCTTTTCTATTCTCTTCTCCTCTAGGCTAAACTTTCGTTTTGTTAGTTCTTTTCCTCGATTCTCACCGAAGTTATGATTCTTTGAGCTCTCATTATTCTCCTTCGGAACTAGAAAGTTGAACTACTAAGCTCTTTTTTACACTATCGTATGTGGAAAGAATGTCGTCTTCATCTCGTATATAGAAGTGACATTAATTCATTAAAATGGAAGTGAAAAAAAGGACCTAGGACTTCTTCAGTGATCAGACTATCTTTCTGATTTGGAATAGAATCAATTCACAAGCAAGATAGGTACTTCTCTCCTAGTTCTAGGAAAGATGATAGTCTAACAAAAAAAGGGAGTTAGCCCGCAATTGGACTGGCGGTTCACAAAATGTCATATTAAGGAAAGGTAGTGGGTGGATTCATTGAAGATCAATGATACTCCGATAATAGCAAGTTGAAGTGCTTGTCACTAGGAATTTTCTTGGAAATTTCATTCCCTATTGTTTCTTTTTTGGTGCTTCTTTCTGAGCGATTTGTTATCGAGTGGGCATTTTCTAAATGGATCTATTCCATTTTAGTGCCTATCTTACTTCTCTACTAAAGTCTTCTACTCCATCCTAAAGAGTAACTCAGACCAATTCATTCACATTTTCATGTTCCAAATGAACACTTTCCATTTATGATCAAAGTAGAAGATTCTTCTTTTTACCAAACCTATGCAGATCAAATCACGATCTTCTAATTATAAGAAGAAGAAGAGATATTTCTTAATCAATCCCTTTGCCCCTCATTCTTTGAGAACCAGAAAGATCATTTTTACATTTGAATTTGTTCATTTGGAATTAGGGCTCTTTTATCTTCTACACCCTTTCTCTTAAGTTTTGGATCGAACTAATCTGTTGACACAAATCATTCATGGAAGAAAATGGAGTTCTTTGGGTCCTGGAGGATTGAT
Source organism: Cymbidium sinense (assembly GCA_021442155.1). NCBI lineage: Eukaryota > Viridiplantae > Streptophyta > Magnoliopsida > Asparagales > Orchidaceae > Cymbidium > Cymbidium sinense. Next base: position 76,320,855 of record CM038218.1, on the reverse strand, counting down.
GGAGCGAGCTAATAGTTTTTGGATACGAGATATCCACTCAAGTCACTATGTACATATTGGTTCAATTGACACGTCCGAAAGAATCAATGTTGGACTTACTGGATCATTAGCTATTCATGTGAAGGTTGGTTATTGGGGATCTATAGAGAGTCCATTTTATGAATTATCTGATAGATAAAAAAATGCATAGATGGTTTATTTATCATGAAATAGAGATTAATATTCTATGGTAGTAGTAGGAAATTTCTTGGCCTTGAATCGGGGTATTCAAGAATAATAAATTATTCTAGCTCGATATCGTCAAGAATTCCTGACTATTGCATGGGAAGAGATTCATCTTAGAAGCATTTTTTCCTTTCCAATATTTTCTATTGGAGCTTCCCTCATTCCTTTTATCAAGCATAATGATGTGAATCGAGTTTTAATGAGTTATAATATGCAGTGCTAAGTAGTTCCCCTTTCTCAATCTGAGAAGTGCATAGCTGGAACTGGGTTGGAAGGCCAAACAGCTCTAGATTCATGGACTTCATCTATAGTCGAATGCAAGGGAAAAATCATTTATACTGATACTCAAAAGATCATTTTTCTCAAATAATGGGGATACTATAAGCATTCCATTAGTTATGTATCAATGTTCTAATTAGTGGCTCAATTCAGATCGATACATAGGTTCTGATATTGTAGATTGACTTCTAATCTGAACTTCACATGAGGAAGCTACTAAGACTCCTAAATGGCTCCCCTATTAGTGCATCAAAGTCTAGTTCCTTCGTGAATGAAGTTTAGAATCCACAAGTGTTCGTAGAATGAAGGAAGTGTATAATGGGGCCCACTTTCTTGTTGAAGAGATAAAATGGAATTCCTAACAAAGTTCGAGAATAAGGAGCTAGGAAAAGTTTCTCTATAGCCTCTTCATTTTGAGACATTATGGCTTTGGGGTCGACCCCAATAATAAAGAAGGAATCCATAAAAACTTGGGATCCAAGACCATGAGAAAATACTACCCTGACTATAATTTCCCCTGCCTACGAATCAAGTGACATTTTTCATAAATTTGATGAACATAAACTCTTATTATTATATTTCTCATTCTCATTCTGAATCTCTTTTTTTGGAAAAAAAATTAGTTTATTGCATTTTTGAACTTCTCCCTATGAGAAAATCACCCTGTCCGGATAGTGTATGTCATTGAAACCTGAGCTCAAGTTGCAGCTAAGGTAAAAGCCCAAGCTGCAACACAACATCAGAACAAGATTATAACGGATCTTCTCCTTTCTTTCCCTTCTATTCTACCTTATAGATGAGGGGTCATCCCCGTATTTTTTCACATATGTGGGTTCGGTCCTCCAAGGCCTGTGAGTGCTCTCTTCGACCTGCTCATGTCTAGATCGATCGGTTTCATGTCAAATAGAAAGGACCCCCGTATCCTTTTCTCGGGTGACTCCCTTTTCTTATCCCTTCCTTAGACTTGCTTGAAACATAAGAATGGTGTTTTTTTTTGTTCACCATAGGAGGAGTCATTGGAATAGTTCTAGAAATTCTGGGCTAGACATTTTCTTTTCAGTGACCTTTTTTCCTTTGATTAGAGTCTTCTTTGTGATCTTCTTGCACCTTATGTACTCTAGCATAGGAAGTTCAATGTTGTATTGATCACAGATTCCTCCTAATAGACCAAGAGATTTGAACCTTATTCCTACATGACCTGATCAGTTTGATTAGGCAATTGCCATCTATTTTCCAGGCTTCTACAAAAAAGGGGGTCATCTTAGTGTTTAGAGCCCAGGCTTGGTTTTATACATTCTATTGATCGAAGGCTTGTGTCATTCTACTTTCTCTGTAGCACTATCATCCATGGACATACCTACTCTTTTTGGCTTCCACTTTCAAAGACTACTCTTTCTTTTTTTTTTGTCAAATTATTTAAAAAAGAAAGAGAAAAGGAGCAGAGCGTTCAAGTTGGCATAGGTGATTCCAGTAGGAACTTCTATGATCACAACTATTATTCCTCTAACGTAAAAATTAATTCAAGAACCATGAAAGCTTTTGAAATTCCTTTATTACATAAAGTGATCTTTCGGCCATTGAGCAAGAGCAGAAAGTCTTCAAGCCAAGCATGAGTACAAAGCTTTGATGTATTGGAAGTTCTCTTACATCTAGTAAGCTAGCGGACGGGACAGTTTCCACAAATTCTACTAAAAAACTTTTACCAACCACTCATTAGAATTCGGTCCCAAAAGCATCTTCTGAAGCACCTCATATTGAGAAAATGTTGCATACACAAATGCAAGAAGAGATAGATCTAGGATGAGAAGTGGTAAATTGGTTGGGGCCAAGAATTTCTATAAGGTGCTAGGTCACTTCGATCAAGGAGCAGCCGAGGAAACTTTCTAAAGGAGATAGAAAAATTCATGCTTGTGCAAAAACTGACCTCACCTTTTGTATACCCAGATGGTTAGAGAAATTCTTGGATGTTGAAAAAGATGCACTATAGCGGCAATAGCAAGTCACTTTGGAACAACTCAGCATCGAGGTTTCGATGAGCCTTCTCTACTATACTCCCCAACCGCACCACATGGGGGTGAAAGAAGACAAGATCAAATCAAAAAACACTATGTCATGCTTATCTTATTGAATGGACACAAAAGATGTCTTTCAAATTATTTGAAGGAAGACCTAAGTAACGAGACTGCACCACCAAGAAAGTCGATCCCAATGCATGAAAGATAGATAATGGCATGCAAAAGGCGCTGACTTAGAACCAACTTTCCTAGGCAAGCCTACAAGGATGAATGAACCAGTGCTTAGCAAAAAGTGGGGTAAAGATGTGTAGTAAAAACCTTAGAATTCTTCGGGTGACCATGAACGACACTGTTGATCCTTCACCGGACGGGTGACTAGCTCACAATTATTTTTCTTCTTCTTTTTATTTTTTAGCCTCGCTCACTAAGCTACGGGCCCATCTCTGATAAGGTGCAAAGTTGTTCATTCTAACTTGAATGATAAATCTGCTATGATGGTTTTTCTCCACTAACCATAAGGATATTGGTATTCTCTATTTCATATTCGGTGCCATTATTAGAGTGATGGGCACATGCTTCTTTGTACTGATTCATATAGAATTAGCTCGAGCTGGCAATCAAATTCTTGGTGGGAATCATCAACTTTATAATGTTTTAATAATGTCTCATGCTTCTTTAATGGTATTTTTTATGGTGATGCCAGTGATGATAGGTGGATCTGGTAATTGGTCTGTTTCGATTATGATAGGTTCACTTGACATGGAATTTGCATGATAAAATAATATACCATTCTAGTTGTTGCCCCTAAGTCTCTTGCTTCTATTAAGCCCAACCTTAGTAGAAGTGGGCAGCGGTAAAGGATGATCTATCTACTCTGGCATATTACCCATTCTAGAGGGAGTAGCTGATTCAACAATTAGTCCTCATATAGCGCATGCCTTAGGTCTATCAATTTGTTTTTATGAGTTAAAAGCTCTCTATTTTTCTCATTTAGTTCTTGAAGATGCTTCACAGGAGGTAGGAAAAACCTCAGTAAATATATCACCCATGCAGTGTTAGTTTACTTGCTTACTCTTTATTTTCTCCCTCAATGCTCATGCAAAGAAGATTGACTGATGACATACTCTTCTATAAGAAAAGAAAGAGTTCTTCTAGTCCAGCTAGGAGAGCTAACTAAGACTAAGAGTTGTTTGGGAGAACTCCAATTTTAGATGATTTGAAATCGACGAGATCAAATCATAGAATATCAAAGTCTATTCCCGCATCCTTGGTTCTATCAAGCCAAACTCTTTCATTCCAAGGAGCGCTAAGAAGTAAGGTTAGAGTGAGATGAGCGTAGGTTAGGTTAGCTTCCAACTAAGTTAAGAAGTTGGGAAGAGCTAGTATGGCTAACTTTCCATTCTGATGTGTTAGTGTTCTTAATTGAGTACCAGCATGCTGAACGGCCAAGGAACGATTGCTTGACAACCATAAGACCTAATCACTATCAGACTGAGGAGTAGATTTCTTTCTTTCATCGATCACCCATTCCCCTTTTACCCAATACCCTCAATCGATGGGAGAAGAAATTGAATGTACTGTCAAAGGCTTACTGAGGCCCCATCTGCATTCCTTCTTGCACTATAGGTCACCATAAAAATCCTTGTGCCAATCTCGTAGCATCTCATTTCATTCCATTTTTAGTCAAATTGTTTAGGATTTTCCATTAAGAATGCCTCAAAGGGTTGAGGGGATATGTATTTGTTGTTCAGGTCAATCAAAGGTGTGAAAATAGCTAGAACTGAATGCAGAAAGTATGGAAAAATATCTCATAATGTATTTCACCAGAAAATAAATTATGCTCCTGTGGAAGTATCTACTCGTTATGAAATTTCAGGTGTCAAAGTGTGGATCTCATACAGTAAAAAGAAGTAGGGATATGTTATATCCAAAATGTATGAAATTTAGTAAATATCATAAAGGCAGATGTAGTAGTGGTCACGAATTGGACGTTACACAACTTGGTTTTGTAAGGTATGACACCTAAAGTTGTAGAGCTGGTCGTCTTTCATATTAAGCCATTAAAGTAGTGCATCGGGCTATAATCGAACAATTCCATTGTGGTATGAGTGGACAATTATGAAGAAATGGTAAGATATGGGTCAGAGTTCTTGTAGATCTTCCTATTATGGGAAAACTGAGAATGGGAAGAGAAAGGAATTAGTTGAAATCCGCTCATGTGTCCATAAGACAAATCTCATTTGAAATGGATGGTGTGAGTTTGTCAAATGCTCGACAAGCTGCTACATTAGCGAAGCATAAGCCATGTTTGTCAACCAAGTTTATTTTGTGGTCGTAACGTAATTGGTTAGCAGGTAAAACCTGGGCCGAGACTCAAAAAAATGGAAGTGTTTTTTCTAAATGATAGAAGTGGAAAGACAAACAGAGAGAGGTGGGCATGACTTCATCACCAAAATTGTACGATGAACCTTCTTGTTCTAGGCATACAACCTTGAGACATGACAGTGCCACTTTTCTTTTCCAGCCCAGCCTGGTCAAGTGAAGTAAGAATAAGAAGAAAAAGTGCTCAGATTCAGGAAAGGATGACCAGCATGAAAATAGTGAGTTAGGGAGAGGTAGGGGAGAACCTAACTGAGAGAAGATCCATGATGAAACTGGTAAACTAGAGTATGAAAGATTAAAGTCAGAACATAAACTGAAGACTCTCATCTTTTGGAATAGGTAAAAAATGTGATGCCGAGATCTAGCCATAACATAAGAAGAATGGTTGACTAACTTCTTGATTTTTGACCCCCTCAGTCACTACGAGTGCTCCCAAATCAATGTAAGGATGTGTCTATTTATCTCTTCCCTTAACTTAAATGGTAAGTAGGTTTGGGGATCTTAGAGTGTCTAGGGTTGGGTGCTAACGCCTTTTCTTTTTCCATTCCATGAATTACAAAGACTTGCCTTGGTAAGGAATAATGGGGAACAAGCACACTCAAAGTGCACAATACAATGGGGAGATGTATGCTGTGTTCAGGAAGGATGAATCACTCCCGAAAAATAATCTATTGATTCTCTCCCAATTAGTTGGATCATAGGTGAGATGATTTACTCACCAAGACGCCTCTAGCCTCTCAAGTCTGGATGGTCTAATGCGCTAGGGAAAAGAATAAATAGAATAACTCAACTCTTTCATGCATGCTTCACCCTCAAGGGAGGATATAGTACTGGTCGCCTCAATTGGGTCACAGGGATTACAAAGTTGGATGTCTAATTGTCTAAGTGGTAATGATAGTATCTTGCACATGAATCGGTGGCTTACTTTTTATAAGGAACAGGGAAGAGGATCGAAACATTCTACTGAAAGACTCATCTAAGATAAAAAGATGGGTGGTCAAGAATGTAGGGGAGGTAGGATGGACAGTTGAAAAGATCTAGTATGGATTATACGTGGACGATTGAGGGGTTGACCAGCTTTTCCGTGGCTCCTCATCATTCAATAAGTGGAAGTGGTAATAGCAATCCGCCTCCCAAGCTTGTGTAAGTGGGTTGTGAGAAGGGCAATCACTCATACTTAATTCTGAAGACCAAAGAGTCAGGCGAAAAAGGGGGTAGAGCTCTTTGTTTTTGGTTCTCCTATAACTGGAATCTCTGCAACCACAAGAATCCTTAGAAAGTTATTCCAACTAAACACCCTTTAAGAAGAGTTTCCCTTTGGAGAGAATAGTACAATGAAAGTTGTAAGTTGTGTTTGAGGAGTAGTTGTTTACCATTGGCCCCATGGTAGAACCAACAAACAAAGGTTTTACCCTTGTGGCTAATGTCAACGTTCGAAGTTCACTTTATCTCCGTGAACTTGGATACTACGATATGCACCCAATTTTTCCTGATTTGGCGCTTGATCTATGATTGTCTTATTCTTGATGGATAAGATCCTTCATTTAACAACAACTAGGGATGGAATAGCCTTCACGAATGGTGAGGTCAAACGAGGAAAGGAAATAGTGGATACGGATACCCGTACCAGAGACGCAGGAAGGCATAACAAGCAACAAAATGATTTGGGGAGTTGAAAATAAGCATAGATCTGGAGATTCCTGAATAAGTCAACCTTTTGAACTATTGTTGATTCCATGGGAAAGCAGGAGACAACCTGGCGAATTGAAACATCTTAGTAGCTAGAGGAAAAGAAAGCAAAAGCAATTCTCATAGTAGCGGTGAGCGAAATGGGAGCAAACTAAATTGTGAAAATGGGGTTGTGGGAGAGTGATACAAGCGTCATGTTGCATGGAAAAGCGGTGGAGTGCTGCACCCTAGATGGTAAGAGTTCAGTAACCGAAAGCATCATTAGCTTACACTATGACCCGAGTAGCATGGGGCATATGGAAAATCATGTAAATCAGCAATGACCACCTTGAAAGGCTAATTACTCCGGGATAATCGGTAGTGAAGTAGTACCATGAGGGAAAGGTGAAAAGAACCCCCATCAGATAGTCAAATAGAATATGAAACTGTGAGCTCCCAAGTAGTGGGAGGAGAATATGATCTATGATCACATGCTTATTGAAGAATGAGTTGGTGACTCATAGGCAGTGGGTAGGTTAAGGGAATCCACTATAGCCGTAGAGAAAGCGAGTCTTCATAGGGAGATTTTCATTTCTTATGGACTCAAACCTGGGTGATCTATCCATGACCAAGATGAAGTTTAGGTGAAATGAAGTGGAGGTCTGAATCGACTGATGTTGAAGAATAAGTGGATGAGTTGTAGTTAGGGGTGAAATGACACTCAAACCTAGAGTTAGCTAATTCTCTCTGAAATGCATTGAGGCACAGTAGTTGATTTGGACATTTAGGGGTAAAGCACTATTTTGGTGCGGGTCACAAGAGAGGTACCAAATTGAAGCAAACTCTGAATAATATATATGACCCCAAATAGGGGTCAAGGTCAGCTAGTGAGACGATAGAGGAAAAGATTTAGCATCGAGAGGGAAATTGCTTGGATAACCACCTAAGGCCCCTAAATGACCACTCAGTGATAAAGGAGATAGTGGTGCAAAGATAGCCATGAGGTTTGCCTAGAAACAACCTCTCTTGAAAGAGTGAATAATAGCTCACTGATCGAGCGCTCTTGCACTAAAGATGAATGGGGCTAAGCCATCTGCCGAAGCTATAGAATGTAAAAATGCATATGTTGGGGAGCATTCTGCCTTAGAGGGAAGCATCGGCATAAGCAGGTGTGGGTGAAGAGGAAGCAAGAATGTCAACTTTAGTAATGCAAACATTGGTTAGAATCCAATGCCCTAAAAACCTAAGGGTTCCTTCGCAAGGTTCATCCTCAGAGGGTGAGTCAGGGCCTAAGATCAGGTCGAAAGGCGTAGTCTATGAACAATAGGTGAATATTCCTGTACTTGAGAATCCAATATAAGGTCATGGCGAGATGAGTCGTTTCTCATTATGATAGGTGTCAAGTGGAAGTGCAGTGATGTATACAGCTGAGTCATCCTAACAGACTGAGAGATTTAAACCTTATTCCTACACAATCGGATCAATTCATTCAGGCACTCACCATCTATTTTAATTGTTCAACTATCTAACAACATGAAAAACCCAAAAGCTCTACCCTTCTATTCGATAGGGAGGGAGGGCAGAGGCCATGGGCATCCCTTCTAGTCAAAAATCAGGTCTCATGTATTTCTTCGTTCATGGTTTGATATTATAGTGTCCTAGGAATAGATGAACCACAACAATCCATCCCAAACTTGGTGGTGAAACTCTACTACGATGATGATATTGTTTGGGGGGGGGGGGGTGTCTGTGAAAAATAGCTCGACGCTAGGATGAGAAAAAGCTTCACACCTCTGATTTGATTTTTTCAACTTTTAAAAGATCCAAATAAAAAAATGTAAAGATAGTCTTATTCAATAACATTCATTCTCTCCCACTTCATGCCTCATAATGCATTGTTCTTCTAGAGACTCGATTGCCCAAAACACTACGCTCTATTCCCACCCTTAAGAAAAAAAAACAAAGGTGCTATAAGGAGCTATAAATAAATGGTAGGGTATTTAAAGACACAAAATCCAATCAATTAGCTCATTCCTATAGGAATAGAATCTCATTGTCATTTGAAGAAAGAATCCATCAGGGCAAAATGGAGTTCTTTTGCTTCGCCCAATGCTGTCATGGAAAAGATTCCTATAACTCGAGTCGAGAGCTGGTTTTTTTCTTATCTTGTATCCAGGTGAAGGGAAAGATTAGTCTAAAGCCATGATGAGCTTTCTATACATCGGATTCAAGAAAGTAGCTCGACTGAACATCCACCCAATCTCTATTTTGTATCAACAAAATATAGATACAATGATTGGAATTTTGTATTTCATGTTTTATACAGGATCAGGAATATGATTTTCTTAGTGAAAAGGTAGAGTAGAAAGGGGCTTTCGACCATTGATAATGACTACAACCCTTCCTCCAGCTGGCTTATTCTAAAAAGAAATCAAAAATGAAAACCATCATTTTTGAACCATGGGCTCAAATTGGAGAACTGAAGGTACTAGATCGCTCTCCCACTACATTTGGTCATATAGAAGAAAGAAGCTGAACCAAGTTAGAATGGGATATGTGACATACTAGAAAGAATGATGTAGTTCTCTTATCCAAATGGAATTATAATGGATGGGTTGGCATAAGACCTACTTTCACTGCTGGCCAGGCATACTCATACATTCACATAGACAACCTATCCACTCATTCATCTAGTGCCTCATATGTTTCTTTTCCTGATGGTCTACTAGCTATGAAGGCTACTTAAATATCCAGAACTAGATCAATCTCACTATATCAATAGAATCAAAAGAAAGTCAAGGCTTGACTAAAAGGAGAGAAATAACTGAGATAAGAGACTGAACACCCACCCAATCCTTATATTGTATCAACAAAATATAGATATAATGATTGGAATTTGATATAAAATATAGATACAATGATTGGAATTTGATACAAAATTTATGAATCTAGATTTTTTGATACAATATTGGCTATGTTGATTGGAAAATGATTGGAAGTTGTTGTTGTAACTCACCTTCCAATTATTCTCTCCTAAAAAGCTATGTCAAGTTCAAGAAGTAATTACACCAAGTGGGTACCGACTTCTCTAGACCATTTTGGTCCATTTTTAGGCTAGGCTTTATTGGGCGCTAGCATATCATGAACAAATAACAAACTTGATTCAACAGGATTGAATGACTACTATATACGAAATTGTGTATAGAAAGAAATTGAAAAGAGAGACATGAGTGAGGCTGGGGATGTAAGGAAGAATCAAATCTAATGAAGATAGGAACCAACAACCTCAATATGAGGCAATACCAAAAATGGCAAAAGAAACTATCAAAATGTGATCTAATGCCTGTGAACCCCCATGCCCATGTGTGTGATGTGATGAGTTCGTGCTATCACTAGCTGTTATTGGTGAATTTATCTACACAAGATCTTCCTCTCATCAATTCGGCCCAGCCGATCAGTCTCATTCTCATTCTTCCAAAATTGGAAGTGAGATTAGTGTTTCATTTCTTAAGTATAGAAAGAGAAGTCTTCTTGTTGTGGAGAGTAGCACTCGATCAATCATCCGAGGGTAATGGGTGGGCCTGACTCTTTCATTGGTACCTAACCTATTACATTAGCTAAGACTTTCCTTCATCTGTACCCAAGTACCTTCCAAGATGAGATCACTCTAGAAAAGTCCTTTATTTTCTAGTATAGGGTAAGTAGTAGTAGTGCTTCTTGTTAGGAAAACATTGACATGGTTCTGAACTTGCACCTTACTCCATTGGAACGAAATGCCTTGCCATTTGGGCAGCCAAAATGGTAAGGGCTAGTGCCACAGCTGAATCTTCCTTCATACTTTCCGTTACTTGACCATTCCTGTTTCCCCTTCTCCTGGATTTCCTTTTTCTTTTCAATCAAAATTGTTAGTAAGTTAGTCCTTATTTTCTATAGTACATAGTAAGGACTAATCGAGTTGAACTCATTCACTAGGTTGGTTTGTGGTATGACTTCTACCATTTTCCCTTTCAAACTTTTAGACCTCAACTTGGACTTAAGATCAGACTGCACCCAACTTTTCGCAACTAATATAACATGTTGTTCCTCTCACTTTGCTCAAGTTCTTTGGTTCGCTTTTTAGTACTAAGGTATTTTGGGCTTCACTCTGGCTGGATTAAGTACATCCATGTGATGTTTACTAGTTAGGTGGTTTTCTATTGGCAATGGCAATCCGAGATAGCATCTGGCCTAGTTTAAGTGACCTGCAACCTTGGCTTCACTTTCTTCCCAATAGAAGTAGAAGAGTAATAATGTATATTTAGATCCCCACCTTGGAGCATTTTCGGGAAGTAGTCCGCTCGTTGTTTCATTTTACATTGATGTTGGGGATCAAAATCTTACTTGCCTTGCTGAAACTTGACTGGTTGTACCAGCCAAAACTCATCTACATATGATTGTAACACCTGCTGATGTACCTCATAGTTGGGATGTACCTTCCTCAGGTGTCAAATATGATGTTGTACCTAGTTATTCAAATCAAATACTTGAATGGTTCACCCCCATTTTCTTCAGTAGTGGTATTGCTTCTTAGAATCTGATCTTCTCTCCTGAAAACTTATGTCAAGTTCGAGAAGTACTTACACCAAGAGGGTACCGACTTCACTAGACCATTTCGGACTGTCCTTAGGGCAAGGCTCTATTAGTTGTTGGCTTATCGCAAACAAATAACAAACTTGAATCAGCATGAATGAATGATTGTTATATATGAAATTGTGTATAGTCTTTATATAGAAAGATGTGAGATAAAAGACTACATAGGAGAGGCTAGTGAGTAAAGAATCAAAGTAAATTAACCCCCAACAAGATATCTTTCATAGAGCAAGGGAGTAAGGGCAAGTGATACAGCTTTTCTTAGACATTGTTTACATATTCCTGTTCTCACGCCCTCACCTATCGAAGTTCTATTCAAAAACCTCGTATGAGAATGCACATTCATAGGGCTCAAAATTCAAGCTAGAATAGAAAGTAATTGAATCAGGACTATTGATGTTGAATCTATCAATTGCATTCAAGGTTAAATAGAACTATGGGAGAGTTACCAAAGACTCAGTTCTCTAGCAACGTTCATTCTCTTCTTTCTTTTTCACTTATCCCATTCCATTATTGAAAGATAGATATGGATAACCTTTCCCAATGAGACTGAGTTCGATGAAGATGCTGGATAGAAAGATGTTATTTGTTGCTATTCCATCTATTTGTGCATCAAGTCTAAAGAAGATCTCAATATATAATGAAGAAATGATAGTAACTCATTATTTTATAGGATTTCTCATATTATGCCTGAAGAGTTTAGGTCAGACTTTCAAAGTCACTCCTGACAGGAGAATCTAGTCTATTCAAGAAGAATCATAGTAATTCCCCAATCCTAATGAAGTAGTTCCTTTAGAATTTAGTGAACAATGATGATTACTTAGGCTCAGCTTATGAATTTATGGCACTATAGTAGAATCATTACCAACAGCATGTAGTGCACCTAAGTGTGAAAAGACAGTGGAAGCTTTGTTATGCCGAAACCTAAATGTGAAGTCAACAATACTTCTCAATGCCACTTCTTCCTGTCGCATCCATCTTCAGGATGATATCGTCACAGGTTTTCACTTCTCAGTGAGTGAAAGATTTGTCCCTGGGTGTACGTTGAAAGCTTCTATCATAGAACTTCTTCGAGAGGGCTTGGTAGTCTTAAGAAAGGATCAGGTGGTGGTGGGGGGGGGGTGTTCTATTTTATAAAGTGTGGGACAATCATCTTCATGTGTTCATGCTATAATCAGAGTGAACCCAATACACATTACACGTTGTTGTCAGGAAATGTAGCAAATATTTAAGAAATTATAGGATGTCATGCCCCACAAGTGAGTTACCCAAGATTCCAATGGAAGGTAGTCTACCACAAGATCAAGTTGGAGCTTGGAGCCAAATATGGCTAGGTTGGTTTGGCTGATGGTCCCTAGCAAGTCGATATCCCTGTACTATTGAACCAATTACTATAGATGCCTCAATTGAGACTTGTACTTCAATATTAAGAAAGCTATCCTTTTTTTAGGATCAATTCAAAGACTATTGTATGAAACATAGAATATTGAATTCAAAATCAAGATATAAGAAAATCCATACATATGTAATGAACGAATGGAAGAATTGGTGAAAAGGTCATTATCAACTCTAGAAAAAAGATAAATGGATTGAAAACTACTGAATGTTTTACATCAAAATGTGAAACGAATCCACATGCAGGCTACTCCCCAAAAATGTTCAAAGGTGGGGGCTGTTGTACCATCTTGTGTTGATAATGAGACCTTAGACGCACCTCACCTCACACAAGGGGCTTTCCACAGGCCTATCCCCGAACTCCTCATTGGCTTCCTTACTACACAAAGTGAACTGGACCAGCTAGTGCCTATTATCTTAATGCTTATAAATTGGGACCCTTGAAATAATAGTTGACCAACTTCATATCAATAAGCACAAGAAGGCAAGTCAATCCTACCACTGAAGTTAGGCCTCCATAAATCACTGATCATCAATTCCTAATGAAATAGATGTAGCAGTGGCTTGCTGGAAATGCAAAGCATTCATTTGATCCAGAATATGTGATGTATATGCCATCTGAAGTGATCTATTAATCTACTAATAAGTCATTTCATAGGAATTCCATCTATCACTTACTGTGGAAGACCATATCAGTCTATTCTTCCATAAGGACCTCCATATTTTGATAAGTAAGATTCCACACTGGCCTAGGTCAGTGATTCAAATACTCCTTTCCTTAATCTTGTAGTTTGGAACCATGATCCTAACTATCAAAGACCTAGCGGCTTGAACTTGCTTGCTACCAACACTTGAGATCTAATTTCTAGTAGGTTGACATGGAAGAAGGAAGAAGGGTTGGAGAATAGATTGGCACGTTTTCCCTAAGGCCCCTAATGACTATCTACTCTTGTACAATTTCTGAACCTTGCTCCTTGACTTCCGGGAAAGAAATAGGGATACACCCGAATGGCTAGTAATACCACTTAATGGTGGATAGACCATCCACACAGTGCCTTTACACACTTTGTAATCTTCCAGCACCTTCTGTACTCTAGCTTTGGATGTTCAATGCCATTTTGATCTCAAATTCCTCACCTTCCCCATAAATAAATCTGTATGCATAGAAGTTGAGTGGACTATATTTCATGACACAACACTTAAGTGAAGCCCGAGAAATCAATAGAATTTCTCTTTTTCCCTTTACCCTGAAAAGGTAGTCTCATTCATATATGAGCTGATGGAATAAAATGACCAAAAATTGAGCCATAAATGGTAAGGGTAAGGTGGATCTCACTACTCCACCCTTTGATTCTTGAATAAGAAAACTAGTGTCTTTTGTTCAAAAAAACTAGCTCCTTAGTAGACAAAAGTCATTACTTTCCTAGGGGATTTCAAACAAAACTATCGTTGTATAAGTGAAATGCTTCACACCTTGAACTTTGTATTTCTAGAATCTTTCTTTTGTAAAAGTAAGAGAATTATTCCAAGTATTTTTGCTGGGACAGCAATGTACATTTTTTATTTTCTATTCATCATGACTAGGCCTGACTTGGTCGACCCGATCATTTTCTTTCACTTATGATCTGGAATTTTCGAAGCACACCTTGGATTTTGAAACAATACCATTATGGAAAAATTGTCTTTTCATACTACTCCTGATCTAAAACATCCCTTTTCCATTCATAGAGAGATCCAATCATTAAAATCAAGAAAAAAGGCCATCATGGACCAAGATCCAAATGGATCAATCAGAATATATCATGTACAAGACAATTATGACATATGTTATATGGAATCTATCAAATCTCATATGAAATATCATAGATAAAAAATTTCCCCTTCACAGTTGAATCTTGCTAGGTCTTTGATATGACACTTGTGATATGAAAAAAAATAGGATTCAAATTTTCTGCTAGACTTTAGGTTCCCTCTCTATTCTAAATGCAAGAAAGGCAAGTTGTAAGACCTAAATCACTAATTCTATCTAATCGACTTGGCCTATCTCCAAGCATTCCATAAAACAGAATGTCATCTAGCTCCTCATCACTGTCACTCTTTCTGACATAGGAAGGAGATCAGAAGGAAAGGGTCGTAGGCTCTTGGTCATTGGGGGAGACATTTTGATCTTCATGCCAAAGAAGCTTGGGCGTGTATCAAGCTTCAAATTGAATGCTAGTGAAAATTAGAATCATTCAATTTTCTTCACCTAGAACATAAACTTTTAGCTTGAAATCTGACATTGATTGTACAAGTTCATGAGGAGGGCTGGATGAGTAGAATGAGGAAAAGTGACTCGATCGATAAAAAAAGTGGTGCTTAGGCCTCTTCTTCCCTTCTCTAAGAGGCAAGAGTTTTCTCTTTCAGAAAAAATGGGGGGTACTATAAGCCCTCCACCCCACGCATATAACCAGGTCACATGGTTCACTGGTTCCACCAATGTAACCCTTAGATTTAGTGAAAAAGTTGATACAAAGGTGCACTTCAAGTGGGGGTGTGTTGTTCATATTGGGCTGGGCCTTTCCCCATAAGGCCCCACCGTCGGGGCATAAGCATCCTCTTGCTACTCATATGGAAGGCGTCATATTAGCCTTCCCTGACCAGGATTTCCCCCACAGCTATAACATTCATGATCAACCTCCTCAACTATGTATCAATCGAAAGGCAGGGTGGCACAGCTCCCAACCAATGGGAGTTGTGACGTCCAGTATGTCCCCCCTCGATTCTCTACATGCTTTTTGGCTGGGTAGGAGCGAGTCGAGTCTATATCATCACGAAGAAACTATGACATCCAGATCTTATCTATCTACTCTACACTTCATCTGGTGACTTCACAGTTGTGAAAAAATCCCTAAGAAGCATTAAACATTTCTGATGAGATCCATGGAGCTATTTTGAGATAGAAAGCACTAGCTCCTAGTGCAACTTTATAAAAAGCAAGAAAAGAGAAGATCAAAGAAAATGAAACACACACAATAGTTATTATAGCGGTTCCTTCTGATCCTAGAAAATGTCTAAAAAAATCAGCTAAAGAACTACTGAGCAAAGGCAAAAGTACAATTAGTAGATACATAAGAGAGAGTGTCTTCATCAAACCAAAAAATCATACAATGCATGAGCGGCCTATCATTTTGAACTAATTGCTATAATAACCACTAGTGGAGAATAAGCACAAAGGTTTCCTCGAGCCAGACAGAGATTGGCCCTTGAGCGAGCAAATAGAAAACCCTTCAGTAGGATCAATACAATCACATGAATTATAAATTCATGAATGTGATGAACCAAAAAACCCAATGCTTTGAGATATCTAGAGTCACATCTCAATAAGAGAACTAGCCAAGGTCACTCACCCTCAACTTGGAACTTTACAGGCATTCTCGCTCATTGGGATAGTTCCCATCCAGACTCATCTGCTACACAACTTGCTACACCAAGCCTAACTATGTACTTTTTTTGTATTCGATCATGTAGCCCTTCCTGCATTGCAAACCTTGGCTCACACATAGAAGTAGGGGTTAACTGTTCATGCATGGGGATCTAGAACATGAAATTTTGATTCTTGAGTCCAGGACACCACTTTGTACTTTTTGACCAAAACTCTGTCCAATTGAAATCCTAGATTCTCCCTCTGTCCTCTCTTGGCTCAGTTTGACTCTCTCTTTTTGTGCTTTAAGGTGCCAACTTATGGGTCCTCATGAGAGAGCCCATGTGGGTGAGATTTGGTATGGAGTCTGAGTAGGGGGGTTCTGACCTTTATCCTGAAACCCACAATGATGGATTCCAGAAAAAAATCTTCAACTCAAAAATTCAACAAAAAAAAGAAAAAGTGTCGTTGACTAAATGCTCTTCTCTATTGGTTTACCTAGCAACTTTGATTGGGCAAGCCAACTTAAGGTTAGGGACGCTCGTCAGGTATGACTCCCCTTAGTAGAACTCTTGAGTGAAGCTCTCTGGGTAAGATAAGAGTGATAACTCTAACAATCTTCTAATAGAGGCCTAAAGTAAGACCTTTTATTGAAGTCAAGAAATTCCATCTTTCATTATTCAAAGCCATACCAAGAACCAACAAGTAGATAATTCTAGATAGAAGGAAGGAAGAATGTTATTTCTCTCATGCCCTCCACCTTCTAAGGAAAGGTTATAAGTTCCGATACAGCTTCTCTTAGATCTGATACCAATGAGAAAATCCTATCACTTTTCTCGAGTAAAGACTAGCTCACCTCTCCTTTCAATCTCTTTCTATATGTAGGGCTCACACAAGTCAGTGCAAGACCTCTTTCTTAAGTGTGGCATGACTAGAGGGAGGTAGGGGGAGCTCTTGTGAAGCCTAAAGAGGTGGAAGTGGAAAATCGCTTCTAACAAGTTCCCCAACACTGAGCTTAGTAGCTTCACTCTTTCTACTGGTGTGTCATTGTTGGATGCTTCTAATCAAAAGGAATAGGAGGAGAAAAAATGATGATGACGAGCATCTATTAGAGTCAATCATTTCACTCACTAGAAAAGAATCAATTCGTGCTTGATTTATCATGTTTTAAAAAACTTGGGGTTCAAAATTGTCTGCTCTTTTTGGTAAAGGTGAGACTCGCAGGAGCAGTTTCAATGATGTTGCGAAGAGAAGATAGAGCACCTTCCATTGGATACTCATTGTGTCTTAGTGCATATGCAATGGGATTTCTCCCCACCGTAGCCTTTGAATAGATACTCAACTGGTGTAATCCGCCAACTCCTAGGAACTACGACACGTTGATGCCTGTGACTCGAGTCTTTCATCCGGTCACTTCAGCTGCATCATTACTAACCACCTTTTCCTTGAGTTTTCTCTATGTTCCTTCTTGGGCACTTAGATACAAGTGACTATGTTCATGGTAGATCGAACATTTTCATGGCACTTTCTCGTAGTACTAATGCACCATTAACGCACTGTTTGGACGGCCCTTTTCCAGGTTAACTGTGATAAAGAATTCTTTGAAAGTACCAAAAAAAAGAAATCATTTAAGTATTCAAACTTGAACTTGATCAATTGGGAATTGTTGGGCATGAACCAAAATGATGAAGAACATTCTTACTTGGTCAAGATTTGGCTGGAAGAATGGATGTAACTTGATGTAACTTTAAATGGAAGGAGCTTAAACCCATTTTTTTTCATTCCTAAGGAAGTTCATATCTTACCCGGATCTTCGCCCATAATGTCCAGAACAATAGTATCATTGGAGTAGATACACGACTTGCTTTCAATAGAAATACAAGAAGTTAAGTTGGTGGATTAGTTCGAGTGGAGAGAAAAAGTATGGAATTGAAACTCTTTTCTAGAGATATTCATTTTCTGGAGAGGTGGATAAAATATCTTGGCACAGTGGCATTTTGATACCATCAGGAATAGGAAAAAAAGATTATAAAGGATCAAAAAACTGGAAAAATTGGATCTATATCCAACGCATTACACATATAAAAGAAGTCTTTTATTTTGGTTCGTCCCGTAGTCACATTTGAAATAGCTGATGAGATAAATTTAGCAACACTTTTCTTTCAGGATCTCTTGCAGGAAAAGGATAATGTCCAACTTTGAATTGTCAATTATATACTTTATGAAAATGGCAAGTTAATTCAAGGAATTTTTCACACAAGTATTCAATTAGTTCGAGGTTGCTTAGTATTAACTTGGGAATAAGAAAAAAAGAGTTCTATAGAAGAGGTTCATGCTTCTTTTGTTGAAATAAGGGAAAACGATCTACTTCATGATTTCATCCGAATTGGGTTAGTAAAGTCCACTATTTTGTATGCCAAAAAAAGGTATGATACGTTAGGTTCAACATTGATTTCCAATAATGAATTAGATCGTATCCATAGAAATCCTTTTGATTCCAAGGCAAAGATTCAATCATTTCCCCAACATCAGGGAACTCTTGGTACTTTGTTGTATCAAAAAGGAGAACGGGTCTAACATAAATAAGAGACCGCTAGTAATTAAACAACTTTTCCCTAAACAGTTGAGGATTCCCACCCATCTTGTCAGTAGAGTAAATCACTTTTCTTCCTTGATCGGAGGTGTCAGTAACAATAGCAGTCCTCCCTCAGTCCTAGGAAGTGATTCGTATCCGTAGTTAGTGTTCTTAGTGTTGTACATGGTACACACGCCGTAGTCTTATACTCAATCTTTATGCCAGTGAAGTTGTCTTTCGAGTAATCGTTTGAGTTACAGTTATGCTTCGTGGTGATGAAATGGTTTTCCTTTGAGTTGATGGTATGGGTATTGGAAGTGTGAATAGTTTGGTGTTGTATTTCTAGATCTATTCTTCCTATACCTAATTATCTAGTTATTACAAATGTGCCTCAGTCTCTAGTGTTTTGGGAAGTGAGCAAAGTTCCCAATGTGAGAGAAAGAATTGCTTTCACCATAAGGCTTCATGAGAGCCTAATTCACGCATGCTTAGGTACAACCGATCATACCACAATGACAGACATCACTACATGAGGATGACACATCAACAGGTCTGATTTTGGTGGTTCCAGTTCGTTCTAAAGTTCAATACTTTCAATTATAATGGTAATCCCAAGAAACATCTGGCCCAGTTGAAAGCAACATGTGGAAATACTATGGGAAATGATGTGATGCTCTTTCGCCAGTTCATTAGTATTCTGATAGGGACTACTTTCAGGTGGTATGTAGAACTTTTCAATGACTCAGTCAAAATCTTTGCTTAGTTAGAAACTCTATTTAGAAAGTGACAGTGCCATTGAGAAGACTACCATTGCTAATCTTGCATTAGAGAAAGAGTTGAGTCAGTCATTAAATACATCACACGTTGGCGTAACTGAAGTATGAAATGTGAGCAACAATTAGAAGAGGAGCATGCCATACAACTACGGATGGATAATATCGATGTGAAAATGGCTCCTTACATATGTATGGCCTCCATTACTACTTTTCAAGAACTACTGGGTAGTAAAGTTGAAAAGTTGAACCAGTCTAAATTGGAGAATCAGTCAGACATGTCTAAGAAACATAGGGCTCCAGATTCAAAGAGAAGTGAATCACATGCCACATCTTTTTATCATAAGAAAGGAGCCGTAAGGTACATTGGACAAAGTTTTAGAATTACCTTATCCCATACAAATCATTTACCTATGACTATTCTACTCAGATGCTGCTACTTAGGCATTACTAAAAAAGAAAGAAGTTTATCATTCTTCTTCCCTAATCGTAAACCCCTCAACTCCTACTTGGAGGGGAGAAGGGAAGTTTCCTCAACGTGATATGCAGGACTGAGCAAAACTTGATTGTACTTTATGCCATACTCAATGCTTCATTAAAGGATAGTACACATGAAGGAGTGGGGCAGCCTATTCTCTATCTGAGGATGTGATCCCAATCTCTCCTTGGCTTGTAAAAATGAAGACTATCTTCTAGAATGAGTTCTTTTTATCTTTCTTTTCTCTGACGCCTCACTTTGGAATGATGTTCTTAGGGAATAAGTCAAAGTAGTTCAATACAGACATCTCCCCTCCTCAACCTTGTTAGCGAGTTGGGTGCTTGAGAAGGATAAAGTAGAAAATGCATCCATTCCATCCATGTAAATATCAAAAACTGATGGAGGTCATCAGGTAGCCTATCTGAATGGGATAAAGAGTTGAGTTGGTTATCGAAAAGCCCCATTCCATTTGACTTCGGATAAAGATAAAATACTGCATGGGCTTTAGCACTTGACTGAAAGGATATGCAGTAGTAGGCACACATGAACTCCCGCACTACCATTATGCCCTTACTCTCTGAAAGGCTTTAGATGGCTCGACTGGTCTACTCCCTGCTTGAAGATGTGGCATCAGAGTCCTCCTTCCTACCTATAGTGTGCATGTGTGGGTCTATACTCTACTAGCTGCATTTAAAATAGATGCTCGAGTAATTACATATATCATGATCAATATATAAATGGATCGAGCCATCTGTTCTTTTACCCAAAAAAAGTCTTTCTATTTTGCATGGTCCAATCATTGATCCCTAGAATTTCTACATTAAATTTGATAGGTAACCAGTAGAATTCTCTATCTACAAGTTTGCCATTATATTGATTGTACTGTAGGAATTATACTAGTGGAATATAGTATTAATACCTTTAGTTGAGAAGGTAGAAGTATAAAGAATAAGTAAGATAAAAAATGATTTCTTTATACACAAAGAAAGATTTTGATTTGATTGATATCAAATAATGAATAATGAATTATTCATTCATTGAATGATAAATTACTATAAGTGAAGGAGATACATTGACTTATTAGATTTCAGGTTTCATCCAAGATGAAAATCCTCGGATTCCCACTCAAGTAAGCACATACTCACTAGAAAGAGAGTAAAGGGTTGCTAAGGTGAAGGTAGAGACACATAGATAGAACACCGAGAAGAGTCAAATCAAAGCCCTTCCTCCAAAGCAAGACTTGAATTCGGAATAGCCATTTCCCTTTCATCAAGATATCCTTCTCTGCCAACAGATCTGGATGAGATAGCTATAGTTCTTGCTTTAACAACACTTAGGCGGTCTGGATCTAATGACGCCTGCTTTCAATGTCAATGATAGTTCGATTCTCGCTAGTTGAACATAGCCTTGAGTGAATCTACTTTGCTTTGAGTTCTAAAAGTCTCTAATCACCACCGAAACCCTTAGTAAAACTGGATAAAGCCCCATATTTGAAACTTTGCATTCTAGTTTCTTAGTTTAGAATGAGAATCCAAGTCTCCCCTGCCTACTGTTTGCTGATCGCTGTATGAAAAAATGACACGAAACTAGATATGAGTAGATGTTGTTGTCGAAAATAAAATGGTTCTCATGAATAATGGAACATAATGGTCTCGCTTGATGCTTTTTTTGTATTTTCATATTCAGGGTTCTCACTTCGACACTCAAAACTCAACCGTGAAAAGAATGTTACAATGTTCTCAATTGTCAATTTCAGACGCAGGGTGAGACGATGGGAGATAAGTTTCATCGTTGAGTGGGAAACAACTTGGATCTCCTTCTCTACTATAAGCCTAATAATATACATCTATGAGCAAATATGAGCATTTTTGTAAGTATAATTTTTGTGTCAAAAGAAAAAGCCTTTTCACCGTAAGTCAGATCCTCTATTGGAATTTTTTTTGCTATGAAAAGGCTTTTTGGCCCCATCGCTCCTTCAGTTCATGGGGAGTCTCCTTTCTTGTATAGGCGAGTGAAGCTTTTCCCTAAAGTGGAAATCTTACTTTTTTGAGAAGAGTAGTGTCCCAAGATGCAAGCTTTACTTATTCTGAAACTATAGACTCGCATCTATATAGATCAATTGGTGACCCATTTCATCAATAAGACAAGTGGAGATGCTAAGAGATCATGAGTGACAGTTTTATTTTTTTGAGCATTTTCATTGAAAAATAAGGCACTAGAGATTCCTACCTCCAGTATCACCTTCAAAAATTGAGCCAAAAATCTTTGACTCTAGTGTCTAATTTATACACCAAGCACGATTGGCACTTGAGGCTACCAAAAGTTCTATGGGCATACTGAACCACCTATTAGACTTTAATACATACCACGCCCTATTCACTAGTGTTTAGAGTAGAAGTGGCCCTCCCACTGGAAGTGGAAATTCCATCATCCAGGATGGTCGGGTTTACAAACAAGGAAAACACGTCAATGGCTGGATCGACACGTTGGATGAAATGAGACTTGCGACCTAGCAAAACCAGGAGCTAGATTTCATTTTTTATTTTTTTTTCTTGAGATGAAGGTGGAGTAAAGTCGCTTCTTTTCTTGACCTTCGGATGAGGATGGAGTTGAGCTTGAGCTCGAGAAGTGAGACCAAACCATAAATCATCCAACTTTGTGGAAACTTTTAGAGGGGATAGGACATCCTCAACAAAGAGGGGTGTTGATCAAGAAGTATACATTCAAGTGATTCACACGGCATCATCAAATGATACAAGTCTTGGATAATGATCTACAACGCACTAGAATCCATTTGTTGGCGATCCTTTACTCTGATAACATCTAGGGTTCCTCGAACAATGTGATATGTCACACTTAGTAAATTCTTAACCCTTCCTCCTCTTACTAAGACTACAAAATGTTGTTGTGAATTATGGCCAATATCAAGTATATAAGCAGTGATTTCAAATCCAAAGGTTAATCATACTTTGAAAACTTTATGTAAGGCAATGTTTGGTTTTTTGGGGGTGATAGTGGAAAAGTTGACAAATAAGTCACCCTTACTATCACTCTAGAGAACCGTACATGAGATTTTTACCTCATACGGCTCCTCATTCAATTCTTTCAAAGTAATTGGATCCTTTTCTTCATTCGAGAATCTCCTCCCTTCTTCTACTCCATCCTGAAGAGTAACTCAAACCAATTCATTCACATTTTCATGTTCTAATTGAACACTTTCCATTTATGATCAAAGGAGAAGATTCTTCTTTTTACCAAACCTATGCAGATCAAATCACAATCTTCTAATTATAAGAAGAAGAAGAGATCTTTCTCGATCAATCCCTTTGCCCCTCATTCTTCGAGAGCTAGGAAGATCCTTTTCCAGTTTGAATTTATTCATTTAGAATCAGAGCTCTTCTATCTTCTACTTTTTTTCTTTTTAGATCAAAAGTACTATGTGAAATCTTTAGGTTTTCCTCCTCCTCTATCCCTTTATCCCATAGATATAGCATTTGAATCAACACATAACATCTATATAGAACCTTTTCTTCTATATGAATCTATATTCTTACATTCCAATTCCTTCTCGATACCTCCTAAGGAAAATTTTGAATTGGATCAAAAAAGGATGGATTAGTGTGGGCTTATCCATGCGGTTATGTACTCTTCAAATAGAAATCCATTTTATGAAAGATCTTGGCTTTCATTCTTTTGTGAGTCATCCGAGATCCTTTCGATGACCTATGTTGTGTTAAAATCTATATGATCTGATTGATTGCATAAGGGTCGTGGTAGCAACAAAATCGGGGAAAGAAAAGATAGTTATTTTCAATGCTATCTTTTTGATTATGTGTTATTAGATTATTCTATTCTATATATTCTGATTATCTAATTACTCAAATTATTTCAATTTAAATTAGTTAAATTAGTCTAATAGTCTCAATTTTAGTATTAGTTTGTGGTGCCGGCTCAGCGTGTCCTTTCTTCCTTGATGAACTATTGGCACCAGTCTTACATTTTGTCTCTATGGACTGAGCATAGAGAAAGGGGGCTCCACGTGAAGAGGGTTGTACCATGAGAGAAGCAAGGAGGTCAACTGCTTCAAATATACAATATAGATTCTAGCAATGCAATGTCTTTCCACGGGGGTCCATCTTTGTCTACTAGGCAAGAAGATAGAAAGTTACAAATTCTATCTCTATCTTGGTAGGACATGCATTTCTATTACTATTCAATTCATAAATGAAAATGAAATAATTAATGGTGGGGGTTATCCTTTTTTATTATATGTGTTCGTAAGAAAAGGGTGTGGAAACACATAGGAACTCTAGAATGGAAATGGAAAAGAAAAGTAGCTCCAATTCCTTTAAAAATGATAGTAAGATCTTTGGCATAAGAAAAAGGGGTGATTCATATCATCTTGACTTGGTTCAGCTTGCACTCTTCTTTTTTGTTAATCCTAATTATTCTTTATTGTGGATTGGAGATGGATGTGTAGAAGAAATAGTATAGTGATAAAAAAACAATCTTTTTTTCGAAGTCATAAGAGTGATTGAGTTGCATATAGAAAGGATCTTTAACCCTTTTCTTATTTTTAGTATAGCTATATTTAACAAGGCGCTAGAAACTAAATTGGATAGAAAGGGAAAGGAAAAAAGATCTGTAGATTTGGCTCTCTATCTCCGGGGTATATATTCTTTCTTTGTTCTAACTTTTTTAGAATCTTTTACATCTTGTTTTATTCTTTTATTACTATAGTTTATTCTAAATAGTATTTGAGTATAAGAGAAACACAACATATCCATAAGCCGTTCTGATCATATTGCACTATGTAGCTTATTGAACGTGTCAAAATGAAAGGTAGAGTTGATATTACTCTTTTGCCTTGACTGGGATGAAAACCCATTCAAGGTGACTTTGATACGTTACTCACAACAATAAGATTTTTGTTGCAATCTAATCAAAGGATCCATGCAAGCTCAAAGATGTAAAATAGTGATTTGGTACCTCTTTCAAGTAAATGTACATTCCCCACATTTTCTTTCTTTCTCTAAATATAGATAAAACCTATTTTTTTTGTCTTTTGATATCAATGAAATTCAGAATCTCATTTTTAGGAATTGGATGGGTAGAGAGTGAGAATCAAAATTCCAAATTTCTTATTTTTTTAAAATGAAGATACAATGGAAGATAAGGAGAAAGAAGAAAAAAAAAGGTGAAAATGAAATTTTGACAAGTTCTCAAAATTTTCAATAAAAAAAAGAAAATCCTTTCTAAAAGTTAGAAAAGAAAAAACAAAAGTTTCCTATTGATCCAATGAATAAAGTGAATAGTACTAATACAAGGAGAGGAAAGAACATAGCCTTGTTTGATTTATGAGGATACATATAAGTGTACCTATTTCTAAAGTCATTACTAAAGTCTCATATCTTACTTCTTACATTCTTTTCAATTTTAGATATATCTTTTGATAAAAAATAAACCTTATTCTTATTCATTTTTGAAAAAAAAGGAAATTCCAATAGACTTTTTTAAGTGTCCCTTTTCCCCATAGAGATCTTAAATAAAATGAGCTATTTTTTGTGCTACAAAGACTACTAGAATCTTGAAACATAATAGCTTAAGATATCATCTCACCACCTTCTGTACAAATAGTTCACACGACACAGCATATAGCTAACTTGACAAAACCAATTGATTTGTGTATTGAATTACAAATCAAGAGAGGTCACGGATATCATCTGAAATCCACAAACAACACTTACGATGGAAGTTATCTTATAGATATTGTATCTATGCCTATTCGAAATGTGAATCATTGTATTCATTCTTATGGGAAATGGGAATGAAAAATAAGAGAGAATCTTTCTAGAAATATGGACGAATGGAAGTTTCACTCCTAAAGAAGCACTTTATGATGCTTCTCGTAATTTGATTGATTTATTGATTTCTTTTCTACATACAAAGGAATAAGACATGAATTTCGAGAAAAATGAAAACAGATGGAATCTACACTTTTTTTTCCTTTCAAGATAGATTCACTAATCTCAAGAAAAACAAAAAAGAAATTCCATTGACATGTTTTTTTATTGACCAATCAAAATTTTCTTATAGGACCTATAATTGTCTCAAAAGGTCTAATATACATACATTCTTGGACCTTTTGAATGACAATCAAGAAAATCTTATGAAAATGCAAGATTTTTGCATAGAAGATGTAAAATAGATATTGACAAGAGAACTAGCACTTTATTTCCCAAGGGATTACCTTAAGACTTGAAATGCAATAGGGCGTGCTTGCTTACCAGATTGCCTATAATAAATAGAAAAGCCTTTTAAAAGTAGAATAATAGGAACTAAAACTGGATCTCAAACTGTAGATAAGGAAACTACATCCAATGCAAGCTTTGAGGGATTTCGCCAATTTACCTAGGAGAAAAGGAAGAAGAGAAGTGATCAACTTTTTTCATGAATCAGGATCAAAAATTTGACTTAATGGAGTGTGGCCAAGTGAAGACCTTACCTTAAGTGGAGTATCCAGTGCAAGAAAGAGGAGCTACGCTTGAAACAAACTCCACTTTGAATGCATATCCCAGCGAGAAAAGAAGCTCGGAACCAAGGCATTAGTGCTCTCTATTTTCTTATTATGTATAAAGTTGGAAAAACCTCTTTGAAAAGCTAGCAGAGTCATGGAATAGGTAGGTCAAGCTTCCAGTGAGAAAGTAAGTTTCGTTTCATCAAGTTTTTTATTCATAGCTCATAGCAGATTACATATACCCTCCTTGAAAGACTAGCACCTTCCATTCAAATGTTATTCTTCTTATTATTCTATAAGTAGGAATCCTATTGTTCCAACAGTCAATATAAAATATGCTTTGTTCACCATAGGCTATCTAATGCCGATATCTTTTTCTTTCATCTCGAGCTAATATTGTACAAAGGTCGAGTATAACAAGCTAACCTCTCCTATACAGTCTCTTATCTCGCATCTTTTTATACAAAAATTAGGACTATACGTAATTTTATATATAACAATTATTCAGTCCTACTGAATCAAGTTTATTATTTTTTACGATGAGCTAGTGCCTAATAGAGACTAGCCCTGAGGACAAATCAAAATGGTCTAGTGAAGCTGATACTCGCTTGGTGTAAGTACTTCTCAAACTCGACACAGCTTTTTAGGAGAGAATAATTGATAGGTGAGTTACAACAATAACTTCCTATCATTTTCCAATCAACATAGCTAAATTTGTATCAAAAAAATCTAGATTCAAAAATTTTGTATCAACAAAAGATAGATTACAGAACAAATTATGTTGATACGAAATCTAGAGTATACAAATTGTGTTGATACAAAATATTGATTGGGTGGGTGTTCAGTCGAGTCAAGACAAGCTGACCTCTCTTCTTTTTAGTTGGAAAAATGCTTCTCTAATTCTGACTCTAGCACAAAGCAATTTTTTGATTCTGAAAGAAGAAAAGACAATAGTTTCAGAAAAGTTGGTTCAAGCATCAATTTCTAGAGCTGATGCATGTGCTCATTGATCTGTTGAAATGGGATTCATCGATTTGACTATTTGATGGGCCCTCTTAGATCAGAGAAATTTCTTTTTGGGTCCTTCCTAAAGTCAAGCAGTTTGAGATCTAGTTTTAGTAGTGGCATTCCATGTATCCGAAATAATTTAGAATCTTGTAAGTTGCATTCCAATGAATTTGAGTTCTATTTTCAAGGCTCTAGATCTATGAGTCTGTTACAACAAGTGAGGCAAGAAGTTCTAATGCTACTTTTTAGCCATTTAGAGATGCAATTTTAGTGGCAGTTTCTTTAGGTTGAGTAAGAAGCTATATCTCCATAGGTTGTGATCATCTTAAGGCTTCTTCAGCAACTAGTCCAGGCCCTATCATGTCAATTTAAATAGTGACCTTCAAATATAGTAAAATGCATTCTTTTCAGATTCTACATTCACCCTCCTTAAGCTTTACACATTGAAAACTAAGGGCCCAAAAGCAAACAAATGGGACTCTAAGTCTTTTTTATGTGAATTCTTAGAAAAATAAATGAAATTTTCAAAATTTCATTTGAAAGTGAATGAAGTTATTTGAAAAGGCCATATAAGAGGTCAAATCCAAAGTCAACCTCACTTTCCAAAAATGAAATTCTTTCTAAATTCAACCAAATTCATGCAAATTGTAGTTTCTTACTCCTAAACATCACAATGCACTCATAGCACATAAATGACTCCTTCAAGCTACTTCAATTTCTCAAGACATTCAAAAAAATGGAAATCTTGGTCAACTGTTGAAAATAGAAAAGAACTTCACATAATTCTGAAGAAATGAAAGAAGTAAGATGAAACATTTGGAAACATGCCAAAGTGAGTCAAATGCATAAGGGAAAAATGGTCATTTTCTAAATGATTCAAAATGGAAACCAAGACTTCCTCTTATCCCTCCTTCATCTCCTACCTCCACTCTAGACATTTTGGTGGTCACACGCCTTCTTAATCAGATTTCTCTTCATATATTGCATGAAATCAAGTGAAAAAAATTGGGTTCTTTAGAGGACCTTAAGGGAGCTCAAAATTAGAGCTAAATATTGACTAATTATGGTTTCATTATGCAATGATTTGGAGAGGGAGAGGGAAAGGGTTTAGTTTTTGAGAGTTTTCTCACCTTGGGAAGCTTGGGAACTCAGTGGGATGGCTTCTCTGATCCTATAGGGATTGAGGCTTGTTGTTCTCCTTCAGGAATGAGCTTGGGGAAGGCTTGAATAGAATGGAGCTTTTTAGATAGAATTTGGATTTGAACTTCACCAAGATACAACGTCTTAATTGTCACCACCTTGCCTCTCTTGCTAGCATGGTAGCACCTAGTGTGGTTAGACCAATCGTGTTTGGGCAATGATGCTAACACTCATTCACATTGGTTCATCCTGCTATGCCCCGAGCCTTTTGCTCTTCTAACAACAATGGTGGCTACTCATTCTTCAAGGCCCCAGAATCCACTGTACATCTCAACGGTGGGATTGAATACCCATATCAGATCAAAGTTCCATGTCAATGCCTCCTTAAAAGGAGATTCTATGTGAGTCACTTCGCAGAAGACATTGCTTCATGTATGAACAAGAATGATTGACATTTCTCAGGGAGTTGCATTTTCCAAAGTCTTATCCATCTATCATCTGAACATTCCTTATTAGAGTTGTAGGCCAGAGTATAGGCATCTTTTAAGGTATGATTTGACCTTTTCTTAGACAACAAGAATCAAAGTTACCTAAAATTTTCTTATTATTATTGTAGCTTCTTCTTTTGTGATGAGCAAACAACTATCTCTTTCAATGGAACATATACCTTTCTTTTAGAGCTTTTCTTTCATTGAAGAATCTTGAAAATCAAAGACAAAATCTTATCAGAGAGTAGCATATCTAATTGAATTTGAAAGCCTTCCAATAGGACTTTCGCAAGAGAATGCGCATTAGGGAAGTGAAGAAAAGACTAAAAACTGACTTTCTTCTTTCTTTCCTTCCACACTATATGAACATAGAAGGTTTGGTTTCATCCCCATTTCTTATTTCATAAAATAACTATTGACTTTTCTTATTTCAGAATCAAACTATTAACTTCTGGTGTTAGAACTTAGGAACTAGTCAAAGGGCTATCGCTTAAAATAGACCTATATAGGCTTTCAGAAACTTGCTATCGAATCAAACAAAACATTCATTTGGACTCTTTCCAAAACCCTAACTTTTCCTATTAAACTATAAGGGTACTGATCAGCTTGAAACTATGGCTTTTTCTAGTGCTAGAATAGAGTATGAAAATGAACATGCGATTGGGTGGCAATCACATGTCCAAATCAATACAATCTTATATAACCTTACTACATAATAGGCACTTCAAAAGTGCAGGGCATGCCCTTCATAACCATGCTCATTACTTTCTTCTGACTGGTAGGTAAGAGTGGATTCTACTAGTTTAATCAACATGATATATCATGGAATTGATTCTTGATCACCCTATCCTCTCCTTAAAAAAGTAGGATAGCAACTTCATTCCTCTCCCAGAGGTTGAGCTAGTATATACCTCCTCTTGCTTTGCTCGAGCCTGTAAACACCTCTCCTTTTAGTCTCATTACTTGAGGGCTAAGAGAAATGGATTTGCCAAATAGATTGTATAGAAAATAGAGAAAAGAAAGATTTGAGGTAATTCTATTTTAGAAAGATATTAGATCTTTGCTTTTACAAATATATTAGATCTTTGCTTGATGAAAAAACATTCTCAAAATTGACACAACTTTTCAGGAGAGATTAATTGACGGGTGAGTTACAACAACAACTTCCAATTATTTTCCAATCAACATAGCCAATTTTGTATAAAAAAACTAGATTCATAAATTTTGTATTAACAAAATATAGATTACAAAACAAATTATGCTGATACAAAATCTAAAGAATGCAAATTGTATTGATACAAAATCAAAATTGGGTGGGTATTCAGTCGAGTATAGCAAGCTCGCCTCTCCTTTTAAATAGAGTGATTGGTACAGCCAAGTCAATTAAGAAGAGTCGTAGGGCACAAACAAAGCGAACAATTTTTTGTGAGTTTCAGTTGACTCCTTTCAGTTTATAATTCATAGATACCTTTTTGATTGTGCTAAGTGAACCTTGTTTTCTTTCTCTGTCCAAGAAGCTATTGCAAGGAAGTCTCCGTCAGCATCCTATCTTAATGTCTCTGGTTGTAATGCAATTTGTTTAGCTTGGTGTCCATCATCAACCCTTCCTTTCCTTATTGGAAGAATAGGGAAAGAAAGACCTTGCCTAACACCGGGATCCCCTCTCATCGATGATACTTCTTTCTGGGTGAACCAGATCTATTCAAGACCCCATTTAGAAACATGGATTCCTATCTTTGGATGATAAAAACACCTGACCAAAAGCTAGTGCAAGTTGGACATTGTTTTCGGGGAGAACCAAAGTGAAATGAAGCAACTGTGAAAAAACACAAATTGGTTTTTTTTCTTTTTTTTCTCTTTCTCCTTTTCTTCTTTCAGAATTAAACTATCACCTTTTCTTATTTTGTATCTTCATTTAAAAAAATATGAAATTGGAATTCTCATTCTCATTCTCTGCCCATCCAATTCCTAAAAATGAGATACCACAAATGATAGGAGGAGACAATGTGATTCTTCATCTTCAATTCATCTATAGAGGGCATTCAATACATCCACCGCCACTTCTTCTTAGACCATTTGTGTCACATACCAATCAGTAAAACATGGTCTATGGTAGAGTATAAAGATGGAATTCACTTAGGCTTCATAGGAACTTGGCATAAGAGGGTCCCCTAGTTGATAACCCTAGATTTTCATTGACCCAATTTCCTTTCTCTACACCAAGACTAAAGTAAAGGCAACCTATACCATCTTCTTCATCTAGCATGCTAGCGCCTGACTCTTCACTTCAATAATTATTTTTTTTGCCTTTTTTTGCTCCTTCCTTTCCTTTGAATTACCTGTGTGACCCCCTCTTTCTTAAAAAACAACTACAACCCTAAGAAAATGATCGGAAGCTTCTTTCACTTGCAGTCTTGGCTCCTGCCGGCTTAAGGAAGGACTTGAAGCGTGACCAAGACAAGAGCTAATCCAAGTTCCTATTCTATTCTCAATCAATTTAGTTCACATGCTGATTACTTCTGGATTTGATTGAATCTATCTCGATTTCCAGCATCTCGTACAAAGATACCTACTCAGGGCAGTCTAACTCAAAACTATTTATTCTCGCCATCTTTACTTACAAAGTGAACCAAAGCTTCTATGACATCAGCTGCGCTTTCCTGGCTCGATCCTCTCAAATAGGCAGAGCTCTTTCTTCACTTTTGTAAGACATCATGCCCAATGATATATCGTAGCACATGAAAAGTTATCGGTCCAATCAATTACCTAAGTTAGATAACACTATCATTTTTGATACAAAGGATCGACTTGGCTGAACCCGAGAGATAGCCTTTCTTTTAGTAAAATTTCTTTTTCATTTACTATTTTTTAAAAATGATTATGAAAAAGAGGTGTGGAGTGAAAGAATTCATTATCTACTTCTATTTATATTCTTAGTTGTTTTATTTTCATTCAAAACAAAAGATTCTCGCTTGATCATGAAGGTTAGGAAGTTCACTATGCCAACCGCTTACCTTAGACTATTACTTTGCATATGCAAGGCCACAAAAAATAGAATGAAATTGTCTATAATGAGAATAGGAAAGGTTTGACTTTATTCTTTGATGGATGCTCTGATACCATTTTCCTTGACTCCTCATCTCGTCTGAAAATGGAAAGGATGGGGCAATTATCAATCTCTTTTTTTTCGATGAATACTGCAAAATCCTAAGAAATAAATGGCTGGAATAAAATAATTAAGAGGCCTTATACCATACAATGAGGTTGGATTATAGGCTAAAGATAAGAGAGAGGCCACCCCTCAGTGCAACCACAAGAAAGCTTGACATGACCCAGTAGCTACTATTAATTAGTAGTTAGCTTCAAGGGTTGTCCTACACACATCCTTGACTTCAAGTGGGAGATCAAAAAAAGTGGTAACTTCTTGCAGCTACAATGAAATAGATTTGTGGCATTGGTGGTAGTAAAAGAGCCATGAAAGTTCTGAAAAAAGTAGTATGCTTTTTTAGTCTATTTTGACCGCACCAACTGCGTGTGCAAAATTTGATCTTGTCTGAGAGCTCACTTCAAAGGTATCAGCTAAAAGTGTAAAGGCACCTTAATCAATTATTCCTTTATTTGATTTGGATAGCTTTTTTTTCTTTGTTGCTTCCTTCTCCCCTTCCCTTCATTTGCTAGGAAATCAGCACATTTCTTTGGCTTTTACCGAAAAGAAATTTGCAGTCTTTAATGAGGCCCTTGTGTTGATTAGAATGAAGTCTTTCATGTCTGACCAAGAATGATTGACATTTCTCAGGGAGTTGCATTTTCCAAAGTCTTATCCATCTAGCATCTGAACGTTCCTCGTTAGAGTCACAGTCAAGGGTATAGGCATCTTTTGCATCTCAATGTGCAATCTTTTGAGGTATGATTTGACCTTTTCTTAGACATTGAGAATTAGAGTTACTTGAATTTTTGTTATTGTTGTTTAGAGGGTACTCTATTACCATTTTTGATTTGGACTAGTTCATCCAATCCTCCGTATAAGCAGATTTGAGATTCACTTCTCTTGAGATGCTTTTTTCTGTAAAGACTGCGTATAGTCCTAATTTTTGTATACCTAATTCAACTAAGAATTTGCGTATACTTTTATCATTTCATTCAGATACTATGTCTAGTCCTAGTAACGCATTCTTTCTTGTTCCTCTTTTTTTATACATTTCATAGTCATAGTCTTGTATCCATTCCTACCATATTTTGTTACTTTCTTAAAGGTGATTCTACTTGCCTGCCTTGAGGGCTTCTACCATCTGTAATTAAGCCCCCAAAATGAGAAGGACTACATAAAAACCCAGCAAATAGAAGTAAAAGTGAAATAGAAAAAATCGAGTTGACAACTTCCAGTAGTAGTTGCTTGATGGTGTGTAGTGGGATGACTAGGTAAAGATCATATTAGTATGTATATGAACAGTTCACCATGAGTAGGAGTTTCTTGATATCAAATCTTGAAACAAAGGAGGACAATTTCTCACATCAAGGTAACTATGATAGGCAAAAGAAGCTAAATAGAGAACTAATGGGATAACTAGCTCTTAAAAAGAGTTTTTGGCTGGGCAATTATGATTGGGAATATATAGATCTTTCTTGGAGACCTAACTAACTCAGTATTAGATCGCCTCTAGGTCCCCATATACTGAATGAGTTAGATATGGACATTCACATTCAAAGCCACTTAACTAAAGTCTGGCAACAAGCATTCTTTTAACCAGGAATCCAAAGTGGATATACCCAACGCGTCTGCGAAACAGTCCCAAAAATGAGGCCTCCAACTCTATGTTATAGCCTTCATGCCCTCTATTTGGAAATAGTGACATGAACTAAATTTCCTATCCAAGCCATGTAACTTACTCCAAAAAGCCCAGATTTGAGTCTTGGAGATGGAAGCAAGATTTTTTTCTTGAAAGATAGGCGGTGTGAATGTGTTAAGTTGGAGGAGATGTTCCCCTTTATTGCCAGGATAGCTTCAGATAGTTGTTGTGTGGTTGTGGTGAATGTCTTTCAAGACTCTCATTTTGAAGGTAGTCGGTGCTCAAGATTTAGAAGAAACCTCTTTGAGGAGGCAATTTTAAAGTGTTTGTTGAAATCACAACAACTCAAAATTTGATGCACTTGGAAAAGTAATTGCTGCTCACTTAGACATATAGCTTGATCTTCTCTGCTAGCTGATGGTGAAGCATTGACTAGCTAAAAGAGAATTTTGAGATAGCCAGGAGCGCATTCTTCCTTGCTGTTGCATATCTATCTTTATATACAATGCCTCTATTCACCCATTCCTTATACAAAATTCATTGAATAGGTGAAGTGCACGGTCTAGTCTTTTCTAATGCGAGAAAGTAGTGACGGTATTTTCTTGTACTGAATCAAACTTCTGATCGCTGTCTGAAAAGCAAGAGAGGTCTTAGGCTACCGGGGATCGGTTTATCTATTCTAGAGTAAAGCACTACTGGGCAAAGCCTTCTCAATCAACTAACTTACTTAGAAAGAATAGATCTAGTCAATCAATCTATCGATTTGAAGAAGTATTGAAATAGAAAGAAAATGAAGAATAAAAAGAAAGAAGGATTCCATTCTCTTTTAGTGTTTAGGCCTGTTTCAAGTGATAAAGACTTTCAA
This sequence comes from Cymbidium sinense, assembly GCA_021442155.1. NCBI lineage: Eukaryota > Viridiplantae > Streptophyta > Magnoliopsida > Asparagales > Orchidaceae > Cymbidium > Cymbidium sinense. Next base: position 76,286,228 of record CM038218.1, on the reverse strand, counting down.
TCAAGGTCCTTACACAGTAGGACAATAGAGGGTAGGAGTGAGAACATGAGGGACACATGCATTGGTCAACAGTTTGAAATCGAGATCAACTCCGAAGATCAAGTGGGGTCAGTTATGGTAGAATTTTGTAATTAATAATAACAATGAGCAAGCTACTAATAATAACAAAATTGAAAGTTGATCAATATGTGCTTGGTGTGTTATTGGTTGAATTTTAAGAGAATAGAGATATCATATGGATGACGAGATGAAGTTCTTTCATATTTGTTAGAGAGGATTAATCCTTTTTAACGAGGAGGAGACTGCTTTGAACTAGAACATTCTGATCCTATGGCGATGTTTTCGTTGAATCTTCATTAAGAAGACATACATCAAAATACAAGTCCAAGCATTTTAAAGCTTCATCATCCCAGTTACGACCCAAATCAGACGGAGTCAGGGCTCGTCTCTTCCTCTGCCGATGCAGATGGTAAGAATCTTTTTGGGATCGGGATCTTAGGCAATAGAAAAGCAGATTCCCGGAGCAGGGGACACCAAAAGGTGTCTTTTCCACTAAACAATGGGGCACCGGTTGGGGACATTACACAAAGCCAAACTCAGCTTGAAACATCATCTTATGGTCTGATCAAACCATAATGTTGCAAAGCAAAGGAAGGCCTTAATGCTTGCTTTTGGGCTCGATCCTACACAAAAAAAACCCCCACACCGGCTCGTATCCTATTTCCGCCCATGCAATCGATCTAACTAAGACCGTTTCATTTCACAGGGTCACAACGGGAACCCTATTGACGCAATTACTTTGATCTAACAAGCTCAACAGCCTAGAAAGACGCACTACGAATGGGCTTCAGTACCAACCCCAGCTCTCCACAGGCATATCTTCTTTCTTTCCAGGGAGGCATATGCATCTAGAACAAAGCCCCTCGGTGGGGACTACTATATTTACCCAAGTACTTTCCACTCACCGTTCATGAAAATCTTTGGTTTGACTCTAAGTAAAGGACCAGGTCATGAAGGATGCCAAAGCGGCCACTAACCCTAGTGGCAAATTGACACAGAATTCAGGCACACATGAGGTTGATGCTACTTTCTAAAGAAAGGAGTGATGTGATGATGATGAAAGTTTTTTCTATCTTGCACACACTGGACCAGAAATTGCCTTTGCAATTGGACTTATAGGCAATTGTATGCAGTCACCACAAGATACTTAGACAACTCAAAGGATTTTATGGACTTCAATTTTCAAATCACTGAATTGCAATGGTAGGGTAAGATAACCAAGAGTCTTCTAGCCTTTTTAATTAAAGCCATGAAGGATCAATCTGTATGAAATTCTTTTCAACTAAGTAACAATTAAATCTCATTTCATTCTATTTTTAGTTAAATAGTTTAGGATATTCCATTAATAATGCCTCAAGGGGTTGAGGGGATATGTATTTGTTGTTTAGATTGATCAAGAGGTGCTGAAATAGCTAGAACTGAATGCAGAAAGTATGCAAAAACATCATGTAATGTAATTCACCAAAAAATAGATTATACTCCTACAAAAGTATCTACTCATTACGGAATTTCAAGTGTCAAAGTGTGGATCTCATATAGTAAAAAGAAGAAGGGATGTGCTATATATAAAATGCACAAAATTATTAAATATAATAAAGGAAGATGTAGTAGGGGTCGCAAACTAGATAGTACACAACTTGGTTTTTGAAGATATGGGACCAAAAGTGGTAGAGCTGGTCATCTTTTATATTGATCCATTGAAGTAGCATTTTCATATAGAAAGATGTGATATAAGAGACTGCACATGAGAGGTAAGCTTGTTATACTCGACTGAAAGGAGAGGGAAGGCCAAAATTGAGTTGAAAATAGGGTTTTTCATATGAAAGAAGCACTTGATAGGACATCTTTGAACAAAAGTAGCTATGATGAAAGAACATCCAACAATAATGATTGAAATGGAAGCAACGGTGCATCATAGTTGCATAAGGAAGGGAGTTGCATGTGACTTTTTATATCAAGGATATTACGTAAATAAAGAGTGAAAATCGCACTCAAAGTTATGGCATTTCCCATTGATATAGGATTTTCTGTACTAGAAACAATGGTATCTCCAAACCCACATTGATGGATTCAAGGCAAAAAGCTTCGACTAAGAAAGTCAAAAAAAAAGGAAAAAGTGTTGCTGACTAAATGCTCTTCTTTATTGGTTTACCTAGCAACTTTGATTGGGCAAGTCAACTTAGGGTTAGGGATGCTTGTTAGGTATGACGCCCCTTAGTAGAACTTTTGAGTGAAGCTCTCTAAGTAAGATAAGAGTGATAGCTCCAGTTGTTGTTGATACCTCCTTCTCGATTCCCTCTTCCATAACCCGAATTATACCATTGGATCCTTCGCTTAATCAAATTTGTCAAAAATGCATCATGAAGTTATTTGACATAAATGAATTGATTCATTAGAACTTCTTATTGCTTTTTTTTTTCAATTCTTTCTATTTCAATAGAATTCTATTGAATAAGAAATCTAGGAACTTTTTATGAGTGGATTCATGAAATTATTTCCTAAAGAGCCATAAGTAAGAATCCTATTTTTCTTTCTATTTCATTTAGATTGAGTATAGATAAAAGATCTTCCTATGTTATCTATGTTCTACTATGTTAGACTATTCAATTCAAGATGATAAATTGATTTGATTTTGGTATTCATAATATTGTTAGTATCATCAAGATGCAATTCATACCTTTGAATTGATAGGAGTCCACTTTATCATCTCTATGGGATTAGATCTTGAATTATTATGGAAGAAGAAAATAAAGAGATTATGGAACTCAATATTCTTTCACTTATTGCTACTGTGCTATTCATTTTAGTTTCTATTTCCTTTTTACTTATCATATACATCAAAATAGTTAGCCAAAATGATGAATTTGAATGAAACTTGAATTATTCATTTTTATCAATGATTGAAGAAATGAAAGGGTTTAAAACTCTAGTGAAGTATTAAATGAAATATTCTACAATTGAGTATTGTAGAATATTTCATATTCATTCATATTCTTAGTACATTAAATAGAAAGTTGTATTGTATGCAGAAAGAAGATTTCTCTTATATAGATCAATTAACAATAGATATCTATATCTAAGTAATAATATATATTAGATGTACATCAAAATGAAATAACACTTGAATTTTCAATTTTTTTCTCTACACCCAGTTGTATACATTTTGTTCAATCCAAAAGAATTGCAAGCCTAACTACTTGAATTCCTGATTCTTTATATCTCTTCTTATGCTTATGGATTCGGGGGCCCATCGAAAGAATTCATGTAGGAAGAATAGTACAGGCATATACTATATACCATATAAATACCATAAAATATACATATCATATATTAGAGAATTATAGAAATCTAAGAATACTAGAATAATATTAGACACTATCTAATAATAAATAATATAAATAATAATAAAAGAAAACTATTTCATTATTGAATAGTTAATTATTTTATGGAGGATTAATTAGAAATATAATACTAATATAATACTAGTAATATATCTAAGAAATAATATCTAGATATAGATAAACTAAAGTAAGTCAAGTTTTTTTAAGCTTTTGCAAAATGATCACAATTGATACAAGTAGATTTTTTAGCAAAGTACTAAATTAGTAATCTTCCTAGTTATAAAGCCCACTCCTTCCCCATACTACAAGTGAAAGAGAAAATGTGAACACTACCATTAAAGCAGCCTAAGCGAGATTTACTATATCCATGCAAATGATGTCCCCTATCTCTATGACATGAAGGAATTTTACCATTATTGATTTCTAATCATAGTTGAGTCAATGGTGCGGAGTCAAAATAGGATTCTTTATTATTATTGTATCAAAAATCCCATCTCATTTTCCTGGTTTTCCACTTTTCCTTTTCTATCACCTATTCTTTTCTTACTCACTTATCCAATTATTCAGTCTTATTCCTTTATTTATTTTACTTATATCTTATATATAAAATTATAATATGAAAATTATATATAATACAAAAGTAGATAAAATCTACATAAAATTATGCGGTATCATAATCATATGTCCAATATTCTATAGGTCATACAATATGCAAATACAAAAAAGATATAGTAGTAGAAATGAGATGGAAATAAGAAAAGGATGGATGAAGTATCAAAAATATATTATTCTAATAGATTCCTTCAAAAAAGGGCATTGCTTGGTTGGTATTTTATTAGTATCCTCCTTCTTTCCTTCTTGAATTAGAACTAGAACACATACATAAAAAAAATGCAGTGTGCAATTTGGATAAGAATAAGATAGATTGTTTCCAATTAGTCATTGCGGATGCACAAACAAAGTTTGTTCGGAACTAAAGAAGGTCATCTAAACCTGAAAAGTACTCTGTTGGGAGAATTTTGTGAAGTTCATTTTTTTGTTTCTAATAAATAAAGACAATTTGTGTCTGTATTCTTGGTCAAAATATGGACACTCTATTCCATTTCATTCATTGCATAAATAGCAATCAATAATAAGATAAGACCAGTATGATCGCTCTTTAAATACTGAATATAATATTTCTTACTCTAATAATTAGTAAGAAGTAACAATTTTACAAATCTACATATGTTTCTCCCTTACCAATCGATGCTAGTATAATAAATAAAAATTTCCATACTTATCTGTTAAAAAATGCGAAACGAAAACAAAAGAATGAAAGATTTTCCCCAAAGATAAGATTTAGTTCTCCGTCTTCCCTTTCACGAAAAAGGGAGAGATGAGTTGATCAATTCATCAGATTGGAACTAACGGGGCTCAAACCCATAGCTTTCTCCTTGACTAGGTGATGCTTTGATCGATTGAACTACAATCCCAGCCATATGCATGGCATACATAGTCTTATGATCTCAAATGAGCATTATCTTTATTGTGTTGCAATAGAAACACGAATTCTATAAGAATATCTTCTTTGCATAGATATGGACTTTAGTGAGAGTGGCATAGATGACTAGTAATCTATGATTATTTTCTTGTATTTACCTTATTGCAAATGAAAATAAAAAGAATGGATGAGAAAAACTAGACTCTTTTTCTTTATTTTATACAGATATGGGATTTTTGTTTTTAGAGGACAAATTTTATAGATCTTATTCATGGAATGACAAATTCTTGGGCCGAGCTAGATTTGAACCAGCTTAGACTTCTTGCCAACAAATTTACAATCTGTCCCCATTCACCGCTTGGGCATTGACCCATGAAGAATGAATTCTAGGTTTATTGATAATCCATGACCTACTTCCTTTCGTAGTACACTACCCTTAGGGGAAGTCGAATCCCCGTTGCCTCCTTGAAAGAGAGATGTCCTGAACCACTAGACGATGAGGGCATGCCCGCCCCGACTGTCATCATACTATGACAATAGTATGAGTAGTTTTTTGTCATTGTCAATATAGAAAATAGAAAATCAATATCTAAAATGAGAATCAAATGTATGACTAGATCCGAGGAGTCTTTACTACTTTTATGTTATGATCCCATAGAATTCTTTGGATTTGATGGTTCGTTCATGAATGAGCTATCCCATACTCCCATAAATATTCTACTATCCTAGAACTATATATATAATATGTAGATTATATGATATTATAGATTTAAAAAAGAAGAATATCTGATTCATGCGTAAATCACACTACTTTATTAAATCATTTATTGAAAAAATATGCATAGATATTTTGCTATGTACCATTACCATTTCTGAGATCAATACACAACTTTTCTTTGAATCAACAAAAAAGATCTTTAATAAACCCATTTACAATAATGAAATAAATTAAGAATAAGAAGGAATTGATGAAACAAAAAAGATCTTTAATAAACCCATTTACAACTTTTCTAATTTGAGAAAGGTGAAGGGAGTCAAACACATAGTCTCATTGTGTAAGTTGGCACCCCCTTACTTCATTGTATACAATTAATTTCATTATTCAGATCAAGGAGCATCTGTCTTAGGTACCCAACTTAGAAGAAAAAAGAGAATCTATGCACTACTTCCCTTCGATCACCTTTTTTTGTTTTCAAAGTATAGCCAATGCTATCTCCCGAGCCATCACCAGAAGTTTCAGCGAAGAGATACAAAACAAAGCTAAATTGGCTTTCAGCCTGGATGTCCGGCCCCTCTAGCCAATGTGCACTAGAATGAGTTCAACTAGAGCCTTTCTCCAGACCTCCTACCCTCTGAACTTCTTAGATTGAGAGGGTCCAGAGTGTTTTTAGCCATAGTGACATGATTTGGTGGGTATGGCAAGTTCATTGCAATGAAAGCACCAATATAGGGTCTAGATTGAGAATCAGCTCAAACCAAGGTTCTAGTTCAGCTATGAAATAATGAGGGGACGAATTTACTTCAAACCTTTGAATTGAAATTTGAGCTTACAATATAATATAGAATCAGGCTTTTCTTCATATTCATCTCTCATTCTCACTCTCGGTCTTCGGCGGTCACTTGAGAATCTTGATAACATTGGCTCAAACATTTCTACCAAAACAACTTCATAAAGTAGGCATATGCCAGACAAGTTCACGCTTATATATATATATATAGGATGTACTAACCATCCAATAGCTATTCCATGGATCCCACCCAAACACCATTCTTTGTCTCAAAATTGGCTTTTTCTAAAGTCCGACAAAGGCTGTAAGGTTCACGCATGCTAGTAGGATGGGTAAGAGCAATTCCTTCCTTTACAGTCCAATGAGCTAATGGTGCGGTGAAGGATATATGACAGGAGCATTTTGCTCAAAAGTAAGCCATTATTTTGTGACTTATCCTTCTTGATTGACTTCTTAGCTGATCGGGCTGTCTGAATCACTTGCTACCTTCTTAATTGATGATACCATAGTATGGTGGAATTTGGAGTGAATGAACCACTCTTTTAGAACTAGAAAACCTTGAGCTAACCCTAAGATGTGATGGTTTTAGCCAATTTCTTCTGGATGAGTAGTATGCCTTTTAATGTATTCTTTCTTTCTATCTATATGTGCAAAAAATGTTCCTTTCCACACTTATTTTTTTATAGTTGTAAGGTGTTTGGTAATCAAATTCTAGTCAGAATGCATTGAGTGGAAAGTCTATGTCTTTTTCGATAGGCTTTATTTTAAGCCATACAAGCTTCTCTTTTACTCTATGTTCCAATGTTCCCTAGTGAGAAAAGACAATATGTTTGAAGGAAAGAGTTTGGAATTGGAAATTTTGTCACTGATTTTCTCTTGATGCGCTTTCAATTCCAGTTATGATTCTTTCATTGTACATTGTACGATTACATAGAGAAAAAAATGTTGACAAACCTTGGAGTTCAATATTATAGAGTGGAAGAGTGGAGGTCTAAGGACCACGGATGTGATGTGTGTACCCAATATATGAACGCTGATAATTCATAGGAAAGGAAGGAGTAGAAGAAGGCAAACAAAATAATAGCCGAAGAGAAGATTTAGGCGCTAGCAAGCTAAATGAAGAAGATGGTAAGGTTGACTTTACTTTAGCCTTGGAGCAGAGAAAGGAAATTAGGTTGACAAAAATGTAGGGTTATCCACTAGGGGACCCTCTCACACCAAGTTCCTATGAAGCCTATGTGAATTTCATCTTTATACCCTACCATAGACCACATTTTGATCGATTGGTATGGGACACAAACGGTCTAAGAATAAGTGGTGGTGGATGTATTGAATGCCCTCTATAGATGAATTGAAGAAGAAGGATCACATTATCTCCTTCTATCATTTGTGATATTGTATAGAAAGAGTAAGGATACTTTTAGATATGAAAGGTGATCTGAACTATGAATGAAAAAAAAGAGCTGCTTTGCAAGTCAAGTAGTACACCCGGTTCACCTGGTTCTACCTTTGCGGGGTTCAATCATTGGTTGCCATTCCCCCATTACTAAAGTCATCCAAGGTACACCTTATGATCCATGCATTGAAATATGGATTGAGTCATGTCACTTAGAAGGGGGCTATAGAAATGGTGGGATAAAATTGCCATGAGATTTGTGCAAAGATTAAATACCTTATACCTAACTACGGAGGCACTAGTCTTTTTCTGAAAGAAAAAGAAGGACTAGTTCTTCCCACATTGAAACCAAAATGGAAGTGTCATTTTTCCAAAAGTGGTTAGGGTTAGACTTTGTTTGGAAGTAATGCCTATTGAGTCAAAGCTAAGAGTCATTTTCAGGATGGGGTGAAAGCCTTTCGTTCGTGCATAAAGATATGGATGTCGTTACCAACAAATAGGTAGTAGTAAGGAGCATGTATATACAGTAAAGTAAGGAGTAGGGTGAGAATGCAATTTTGGAAGAATAGAATAAAAAATCATGTAAATATAGAATGAAAGGATAGCTTGCTATAGTACAATCCCAAACAAAGGTATTGTTATTGCCTCAGTTCAGTTGATTTGGAAGCTACTACTTTTGCCATTTTGTACAATTCTTTTCTTTCTTCTATTTCTATTGATTTCTTTTTCTATTATTATGCGAATGCATGAATGACTGGTTGATGTGTCTGCCCCCCTAGAACTTGCATTTCATTTTAGGCCAACCCTAGTCAACAATGGACTGAGCAGGAGTGGAACATTTAGTAGTCCCATTATAGCTACTTACTCATGCTTTCATATGACCATAGACTGCCTAACTATAAGTAGAGTCTAAGGGGCATAATGTTCTCACCCAAAAGGCATTTAGGAGCTAGTGTAGTGTGAGAACCCAGGACCAGCCGGGGCAGGAGGGTGAACAATGAAAGTTGTGGCCTTCCAACATGAGAATCCATATATATATATATATATATATATATATATATATATATATATATATATATATATATATATATATAGATATATATATATATATGAATAGCATCCAAAGTGTATATCATTTCATAGACTTCATTGCATATATATATAAAAAAACTTATATATGATATATAGCTTTCTTAGAAAATGTGAGATTGATAACTAGAAAGCTTTTCTGGACCTTCCCTAATCGAGGCTAAAATCCCAAAAATGATAAATGCCAAGATAGGAATAATGCTTTATATTCTTAGGAATGCCCAGAAAATCTCATATTCGTGAAAGCAGAACATAAAAGCACTCCTATGAATGTGGACTTGAATGTGTAATAGGCTGAATTCCTCCATTTGAATTGGAATTTCAAATCATCTAAAACTTCTTAGATGAAACAAGAAAACAATTTTGATCAAAGAAAGCCGAATAGTTGAGAGTTTGTTTGTTGTAGGACATACCTTGTTTCAAGATTCATCTATTGTCATCCCACTTCTATTTTTTCTTTTTTTTTCCTTTCAATTCTTTTTCTACTTCTATATGTGATGTGTAGACATAACATGCTCTTAGACTTAGTTCTTTTTTATTTTCTATTCTACTTCTTATTATACTAAGTCTTTTTATACATAGTTTGTACTTCTTATTTTATGTATATTTTTCTATCTTATATAGATCTTTTATATTCTAAATAGAAAGTGAAAGTCAAGAATCCCTAATATTCTAGTCAAGAAGAAATTTGAGAATTAAAAATTCAAGAAAGAAATGACAAATTTCATTTTCAATTCAGATTTGAAATTCAATGAAAAATAATGAAAAGAAGAAAAATATCATATGTAATTATTGAAAGTGGATGAAGAGAGATGAGTATTTGATCCAAGATTTGACAAATACCAACTGGGTTCATTGGAATGAATTATTGTGTTTCTTTTCTCTTTCCTACTACTACTCAAATTTCTATACAAAATAAAAATGGAATGTATTAGGGCTATATAGACTCGAGCCATATACCTTCTCGATAAAACAGAGAGAACTGATCGAAATGATTCGAATTATTTGAAAGACCCAACATGTATTTTGATGTATTGGGCTCTTTCATCAAATGATGTAAAGATAAGTTAGTCCACCATATTTTTTCTTTAGAGGAAGAAAAGAAGATAATGAGATGGCTCCATGTGCTCTGATTCATTATTTGTATCTTGATCTAGGAGCAATACTAAAGTGTTTCAAAGAAGGGTGACATTTCTTTAGATCTGCCTTTGGCCTAGATCAATGCAATTTCTATCGCTCCGTTGCAAGAGTCAAATATGAGACTTCATGCACCTCAAAGCTCATAGGATGAAAAGAGGTTCTTTTGAGATCCTTATATTCATTATTTCTGGCATTGAATGGACTGGCCATTTACCTTATAGTGTAGGTTGTATTTGATTTGGGACTAGAATTTGCACCTAAACTAGATCAAACCAAAGGCTATTTTCTCTTGTTCTCTTGAATCTATAGAGTAAGATAAGTGCAAACCAGGGAAGAAGCCTAGATTACTTGTCTTAGTGAAACGTGGCACACACACCTTCCCTTTTCTTGCACCTTAGAGGTCTTCCATCAGGGAAAGGACCCGATATTGATTTTCCATTTAGAAAGGATTTTTTTCCATTTTTTTCTTAAAATTCAATTGATTGGCTATGAAAGAAAGAAAACTATGGATTTGCATTGAAGCAAGGTCACACAAGATGAAAAGTCAATGAAAAAGGCATCAATGGCATGGCTTTTTATTAGTGTATGAGGAAGTCGATCTTCTTTCACTTAAAAGTGGAGTTCTTTGATCAAAATGTTAGAATTCGCTGGAATGGGATAAGTTATTCTTTGATAGGCGTTGAAGCAAGAAAGATAGATAAGAGATTCAAAGAAAAATGATATGATTAAACCTCAGACCCTTTCGAATGTAACAGATAATAGTGGAGCTCAAGAATTGATGTGTATTCGAATCATAGGAACTGATAATCATCGATATGCTCATATTGGTGATGCTCTTATTGCTGTAATCAAAGAAGTGGTGCCCAACATGCCTCTAGAAAGATCAGAAATAATTAGACTTGTGATTATACACACATTTGAAGAACTCAAATGTGACAATGTCATGATAATACGATATGATGACAATGCAGTGGTTATCATTGATCAAGAAGGAAATCCAAAAGAAACTCAAATTTTTGGTGTGATTGCTCGAGAATTATGATAATTGAATTTGACTCAAATACTTTCATTAGCACCTGAAGTCTTAGCGATGAAAATAGGATAAGTCATCTAAATCTATAGAAGTCTAATATTCTAATTAGCTGAAAACTCCCCCAAACTTTGGTTGGAGCCCTTCCCTAGTGACATTTATGCTATTCCTTCACCTTCGAAGCCCAAGGACTATGCTGCTGGCTGAGCCACTTCTCTTCTCATTGCGTCCCATAGTACCCAACGGGCTATTCAATTATGAAGTTAGGAATTGATCAGTCAACCATCCACCCTTCTTTCTAACAAGATTGGATCTTTCATTCCTCTGCTCGGGAGGCATCAAATAAGTAGCTAGTAAGGCTTGCTTCAAAACTCAATTCTATTCAAGAAGTAGTAGCATTCAATAGGACTCGAGATGTAGAACTCTTAGTTCAAGAAAGAAGAACTTGGCCAGCAGTATTAGAGCAAGCTTCTGGTCTTATTTCGAGTGGGATCCTAACTCCTTCGCTACTGGTCAACCCAGAAGGTTGCGTAGCAAAGAAAGATGCAAAAAGATTACCTTTCTTTGATCTAAAATTCATAGAAGAGCCTTTTCCTGATGAAGAATTTCGTTGTCAGTGGATTCTTTACTTACCTAGGCCTCTTTTCAAATATATCAAGCTATCCTTTACTTTAGCCGATGCTGATACTTCTTTTGTTTTGTAGTGTAATCTGCTACCCTAGATTCATTATCTAATTGAATTTTGTTTCTTCTGGACCTCGAAACTCTTTATTTTGATCTATATTTTCATACCTGTAATAGGAATTGGTATTTATCTTTATTTTGTTCTCTTGTTATCGATTTATAAGGTACAAGTTTGATTATCTAAGGAAAGAATTTTCATGAATCGAAAAGACTTAGAATTCTTTGACTTTCCTATTTTCTTCATTGTACAATAAAAAAAAGAAGGTGCTAGTTTCGCTTCCTTGAGTGATCAAAGTGCTTCCAGGGCGTGTGTCATGGACACTTTAAAGTTGATTTCTTTCTTCAATCCTCCTCCAGTCAAGAATAATTTTGTCATGTGCAAAGGAGGTTCTGTGCTTTCCTTCTTAGTCTTTGACAAATTCCCCTACCCCTAGTTTTGCATTCCTAAGATAGAGTACTTCCTAAGTTAGAAGATCTCAAATCCTACATTTTTGAGTTTCAAGTGTGGAGGACCATTCCCGATGCTTTCTTGTCTACTTCAGTGGTAGTGTAGTGGGAGTCTTCCTTGGCCAATTGCTTTTCTCATGTAAGCGAAAAGTGCCTTTTATAGGTCAAGTCAAATTCTCTATCATGTGGTAAGTATCCCTGCTTGTTGAGTGAGTTTAGTCTAACAGGTACACATCGCGATGCAAAGACTCTTACTTGTCAATTTCCATTCTTTTCATCTAGAAGCCCGTACTGTCTTCGTCTCTTTGGAAGTCTTGTTAGTAGTGTAAGGTTCAATGCTTTGGATTCACTCCTATCTCTATTTTGAGTTTCAATGTGCATCTCTTTCTTGTATGAGTTTTTGCCTTGATGTGTAATAGATCTACGGGGAAGCCCGGGTAGCTTATGCATCTTTCTTTCCATTTTTGTAAGGATTCTAACCCTGTTTAGTCTCTTAGTATGAAAAGTAGTATGTCTATCTAGATTTCTGTTAGTTTAAGCTGTCAAAGTGGTGGAAGTCTTCTATCGAGTGCTTGTTCTTCCTTTTGTATGCCCATCCCCTATCCTTTCTGAAGGTCATAATTGCAATTGGAATGCTATTCTTCTCAATCCGGACTGGTGATTGGGGTGGATCACCATCTATCTCCTATTCCAGAATCTGCCTATTCCCTCTCTACAACTATGTCTTCATTTGAGGTTCCATTCTCTATTGAAGTCTTTGGCTTTGCTCTACTGTCAGACAGGAGAGTGGTATTCCATTACTATCAACCCACAAAAACATGACCTCTCTAAGATATACGGTTCATGTCGGAAAGGTACAAAGTTGGACTAATTTGGAAAAATTAGCCAATTTATTGTTTATCTACTATTCTGTCTAGACTATCTCCTTTATTTTCTATGTTTCTTTTAGTATGATACAAACTAAAAAAACTACACCAAAGCGTCATGACTATTTCCAAAGGCACTAGCCATCTTTTGGGCCCAAGAAGTCTACGCACATAAGAATGCCAACCACTACATAAGCCGCTTAGGAGAAAGCTTGAATTTGATTTGTGAACCTTCATTCGCTTCGTGAGAGTTGCACACAACACATAGCTAGAGGTCAGAGGGACTGTACTACCTACGTAACCCTTCGCTCCTAGGGACCGAACCGTAGAGTAGAAAGCGCTTCTAAAAAACTCAGTAGAAGGGAAGGGGCCTATGTATTTGCATGACCCCTATGGATTTGACCCTACCTACACCTAGAACCAATTCTCTACTGGTTCTGCCAGCACACTGCGAAATGAGAGATCATGTGGAACCTTTTCTTTTCTTTCTGGCATCACAGCAGTGCAACATCAAAAAATATGATGACTGTGTCACATAGGGGCCTATGTTATAGGTAACTCGACCAAAATATGGACACCCGAAGGGCCCGACATGCACAATCCTATCCTATCTGAGCCCGTCATTGCACTTCAAATAGCCATCTGTGGCATCATAAGGAGCACCTCCCAAGTAAAAAATGTACAGTCTTTCTCAATGTGTTGTTTAGAATGATAAAATATTCTTGATATGCTGACACGTTCACATGAAAGAAGAAAAGAAAGGTGCTAGTCTCTTTTTTTGGTCGGGCGCATTTTCAAAATCCTCCAGGCTCACAAGTGGAATGCTAAGCAAGGGTGGGGAGGTTACGAGCAAAGCATCGAATAGAAAAATGCAAGCAGGGTCAACTATTCTATTGCCTACACTTGCTCTCTAGTGTGCTACCTTAGTTTCAATAAGGCATATAGTCTAGTAGCAAGCTAGTGTTTTTTCTAGTCTAGTTAACCACCACTCCTATCATTGACTTCCCACATCCTTTGGGGGGCCGCTCAGATGAAGAACCAAAAAATCGAGTATGGAATTAGAGCTTGGGTGGGGCATCAACCACAACACAGGTTGCAAACCTATTGAGACACTTCTTTACAAAACCCAACAAGGGCTCTAACCCAATAGAGTAAGAAACCTTGCAAATGCATGCAGAATAGAGATCAGTCTGTCTTGGTTTAGACTAGCCCTACTCCATCCATCTTGACTATCTTGAGCTTATTCATAAGCTTGGGGCTACTTTAAATTTTTTGTTACTACTAGGGCTTCCAACACTAATTCCTACGCTTAATTGGGTCTTATAGACCCTGTGACATTCTGTTGACCTCACTTTTGGAGTGAGGTTTCAACTTCTTCATCCTAGGCATAAGGACTCCTCTAGTCACTAAAAGTTCCTTAGTCATAAGACACTTCTAGTGATTAGGTGAACACTTAACCTAACCCTAGATACTTAGCAAGTTAACCATAGGAATAGGTTATGCCTTAGGGGTATTAGGAAAACTTGCCTACCCTATAGCTTAAACCAAATCCTTACTTCCTTAATTCAAACCAACTTCAAATTCAAATCAACTTGAAATTCAAATTAACTTCAAATTCAAATCAACTTCAAATTCAAATCAACTTCAAATTCAAACCAACTTCAAATTCAAACCAACTCCAAATTCAAATCTACTTCAAATTCAAATCAACTTCAAATTCAAATCAATTCCAAATCAAACCTTAAATCAATTCCAATGGATTTTCTCAAATCATGAATCAATTCCAAATCAAATGATTGAAACCCATGATTAAATTCAAATAAAAAATCTTTCCTAAGCCCCTTTGATTTCATCTTATGGACTTAGCTCAAACCAAATTCAAAAGAATTTCTCATAACCTATTTATATTCTCATTTATATTTAGAAATATAAATGAAATATTAATGAAATATAAATGAAATATAAATTCAAATAACCAAAACCAAATCCAAAACTAAAATCCAAATCCAACCAGAATCCAACCTATACTCTTTCAATTCAAATTCTTGAACTTAGCCAAATCATTCTCAAATCAATCCAAACCTTTGGATTTTCTCTTCAAACAATCAATCCTTCAATCACAAACCAAATATAAGCAAAAACTTCAATCATTAAACCAAAATCAAACCAACCCAAGTCAAACCCATGTTCACTCTTTTAAACTTGGAATTGACAAATGAATCAAAACCCATTTGACTCCAAATCACTTGCAATTGAATTTATATTTCAATTATAAGTCCATATGTGAGTTCAGCCAAACTTGAAAAGCCATGATCAAGCCAATTGACCGACTTAGGCTCACTTGACCCAAAGTGACCTAAAGCAGCTTTTTGAGCCAAATTCTAATCCAACCCAAATTGGATTAAACTAAGCCCATCTAAGCCTCACATTGTGAGCAACAAACATCATAGGATGATCAATCACTAAAATTGGGTCCAACCAAGTCAAACCTATCCTTTGATCAAGTCAACACTTAGCCTAAATGAAACCTAAACTAGCCAAAATCCACCATAAGCTAAATTGATTGAAACCATTGATCTAATCCAATCCATAATAAATGATTGAACTTGGCCAAGTCATCATTTGAGCCAAACCTAGCCCAATTGGTCACTTGACCTAAGTTGACCCAAATTGACCTAAAAAGTCAAAATGGGTCAAATCTTGATCTAAGTCAAATTGATTGCAACCAATGTGTCAAATTCATTCTAAATCACTTGTTGAACTTGACCAAAGCTTCAATTGGCCAACTAGACCCAACCTAGCCCAATTGACTGTGAACCCAACTTGACCTAAAAGGTCAAATCAACTTGAAACCAAACCAAACCAAAATTGATTATAACCAAAGCTTGAAAAACATTTCAAATGATCAACCAAGCCTAAACCAACCCATGAACTAACCCAATTGGGTCAAATGGGTCCAATTGGTTAACTTGACCCATTTGACCTAACTGAGCTCAAATGAACCAAAACCAAATCTAAACCAAATTGAACCAAACCAATGAAACCCTTAAGCTACAAATGATCAATTGAACTTGACCTAACCCATGGTTTGACCCAATTTGACCAATTGTCCAACTTGACCCAAGTTGACTCATTTTGACCTAAATGGGTCAACTTGAGCCAAATCATATCAAATCAACTCTAAATTCTTTGAAATTTGGCCCAACCCATTTTAGAATCATCTCAAATCTGCCCAAATAAAAATCAAGACCAAATGACCATTCTCCATAAGATCCAAATTCACTTTGCAAGCACCATCAAGGAAGCAAGTTGAGCTCACCCAAGGTGTTCCCAAGTCTTCAGGCCACGGGAAGGGGGATCTCGATCAAAGTCGCATGCCATTAAAGGGGAGCTTGGTAAACCCACACATCCACTTCAAATCAAGGCTTGGAACTTTCAACAGAGCTTCTTCTCCACTAGAAAAAGCTACCTCCTCCGTTAGAAGCACCGATGATATCCTCCAACGAGGTATGACTAAAAACTGGTCCTCATTTGAAAAATGCTTGGTCCTTTGTGAAGGGAATTATAATCCCATTAGATCCTAGTTGTTGGATGTTCTTCCCTATACCTCTTGATGGTGTGGGGTGAATCTCAGCTTAATCCGAGCTTAGGTGAGCTCGGATCAAGCCATGGAGGATCAATGGCCTCCGTCTCCTACAGCTTAGGTAGGGATGAATCATGGGTCATCCATCCCGTGTGTTTTGGATGGACAGTCTTGATTAAATCATTGATATCCTATGATTTAAAGCCTTTAGAATCATAGGATTTATCTTGGCCGTCTGATCCTTGATCGGATGGCCTAGGAGAAAGTGCGTTGCACCTCTAGCTGACGCAGCGTGCGATGTCATAACTTAAAATACTAATCCCATCATGCCACGTGGAAAGCGCACCGTGTCAACAGGCCACGTGGCACCGTCGGGATTAGTTAATTAATTAGGCTATTTAATTATCCTTTAATAAAAAAAACTTTATAAATTCATAACTAAATGTAGAAAAATTCAAAAAATACAAACTCATTTTAAAGATAATTCAAAGAAGAATAATATAAAATTAGGTTTAATTGATTTTGAATAGTAAATTTCTTTCAATTTAGGTTTTATTAGGAATGTAATTATTTTAATTTCTCCTTGATTACTTCAACAATTAATTTCAAACTTCTCAGGGTTGATTAGTGGGATGACCTCTGCCTCCCATGATTTTCTTGGAATTTATTGTTGGATTAATTAGGAGAATTGCTTGATTCACCCCTAATCACTCCCTTAATTAATTAAATGATTAATTAACCTATTAAATAGTGATGAATCCATTAATTAAGTTTGCTAATCATGATGAAATAGTGAATGGACTTAGGGAATGAGATTAGGATTCCTTTTCCAATCTCTTATCCCTAAGTTCACTCCATTTGGAAAACATTTAATCAAGTTATAATTAATGGCTTAATCACTTCATTAATAAATTCAATTAATCCAAAATTCAATATCAAAACATTCCAGAACTTAATCATCTTAATTCTTGGGTAGATTCTTTGGTGTTCAATAAGAGGCTTTAAAGAAATCATATCCAACTCACATGTGTGGGAAGGTTATGAAAGTACTTAATGAAAACCCTTTAGCTTAATTAATCAATAATTGTGAGCCAATTGTATTAGGCCCCTTTATTTGTTAGGTGCATTGCTAATTTAATTTTCATGTGATTGTATATCATATGTTGGCTCATAATTATTTGGCTAATTATGTTAAAGTGGTGTAGGTAAGGGGTAATTAATGGATTTAACTCACACCTTAACCTAAATAAAACATAAAATTAATCTAATTATTCTAAAATTAAACTAAATCAATTCACACATGGGAGAAATGAGTTAGGACCAGCAAAATCTTTTCACATTTCCTAAGTATAATCAAATTAAAAACAAAAAAAATAAAATAAAAATCACTTTAAAGAATTTTGATTCACTTTAAATAATCTTATCTTATAAGATTGTCCTTAGGAGTTAATTAGGGTGAATGAAGTTACATGCTTACATCACTTTATTTCTTTCCAATCATGCTAAATATTATATGCCATATGAAATCTTGCATTCATATCTTTTGAAAAAATAAAAATAAATGAAATGTTTCCTTTATGTCAAATTGCATGTTTCGGCTAAAGTAAGAATATGAGTGGCTATTATCATTATTAAATCAAAAATTATTTTTAAAATCTATAAATCAAAGATTATAAATAAAGGTATGCTACTTATAAGTATTTATAAGCTTTCATGTGGTTATAGCATAAGAGATGTGTATTATGTGATTTTATTCTCTTCCTTTAACATGGATTTGAATAGGATTTGGAAAGTGTATAGTTCATTAGAAAATAACATAACACTTCCTTAAATTTATTCCTATGCACTTCTATGTTATGACTTAAGAAGTATCTTCACATTGCACATGTAAATTACACAAATCAAACAAACACAAAAAATCTTTTGCTTGATTCTTCACCCATTTGTCTCTTTTTATACATGCACATGTATTAAAAAAAAGTTGTATATTAGTCTAGACATCCCAGGGTTGCGAGGCTTAGTAGGTCTTATACCTTACACCCCTGGTGTAGGAAACAATGGCACTGTACTTATGTCTTTTATACAGATAAATGTGCATTTGATTAATGGATAAAAGAGTCCATCTTTTTTACTTAATAAAAACATGCATTCATGGAATACCCAAATTTTTTAAGCAACATCACTTTGCATTCATCATTAAGGTGTGCTAAAACTTTGCATTGCATGTATAGATATGCTTAGGATTATTCATGTGCATGATATACATGTTGGAAAGAAATAAATGGTTGTGTGTTATGTGATAGCAATTCACCCTAATTAATCCTATGATGCATTTCTTATTGAATAGGTTTATTTAGATTAAATCTAAGCTTAGGGTTAATTAAAACACATACTAAAACATTTACCAAAGAAAAAAAATTATTTATGAATCTTCCTTAGAAATTACTTAAGAAAGAGATGAAAGAGAAGTTTTTCTTCTCTTTTCTTCTCTTTACAACACTTAGTAATTAAATGTAGGTTCACTCAAACTAAATCAAATCATCAAATAAAATTAAAAAATCAACTAAATCACTTAAATGAAACCACCCTTTAAGTTGAAACCTTCACACTTAGAAAATTCCAACCTTAAAGCCTAACTAAGACATGCCACACAAGCCTAAAATGGCACACACATTAGGCTAAGTCATCATTTCTAGCTCTATGTTAGGGCGATGCATGGTTTGATGCCTGATTTTATTTTGTGATGTAATATTTTTAGACTGGATGTTAGGGTACATGTGCGTAGATTGGATGATAGGATAATTTTAGTCTAATCATGTCTTCTGCAAGGGATTGTGCTTAAGGGGTGTTGTAATAAAAATATAAATTCTTTTGCTGTGCAGGTTGCTTATACCCCTAAGCATAATCCAAATTAGGACAGGTGGACTTGGCTACCCATGTGTGGGGTGCTAAGTCCAAATTATGCCTATAACTTCTTGGATTGTGTGGTATGTTTAGCTAATCTTTATTTTATAGGTTTAGTTAGATTTATCTTTCCCATTTTAATGTAATTTTGACAATTAAGATTTGGAATGAATGTTATGGGGGAATTAAGGTGAACATTGGTCATAAGACCATGTCTTATGTACCATGTGAAGCTTTAGAGCAAACTACATCCCAAGTCCAAATGAAGAAAGAAGAAAGAAAGAAAGAAACAAAGGAAGAAAGAAAGAAATGAAAAAAATGAAGAATGAAGAATGAAGACTCCCATAACATGAATTCTTTCTAAATTGTAATCATTTATTTGTAATCCAAGTTGTATAAGGGTAGAGCTCGGCTACCCACATTTTTTTTGGGTTGTTCGGTGGTACCCGACCACATCAACCTCTTATTCTTTTGCGCTAGCTTTATAAAATTGTTTGATGTTAGTTTAGCTTATGCATTAAGATGACATAATTTTCCTAGTTTCTTCATTACTTTGATGAATGGACTGGATGTGATTAGGCTTTTACGGAAAAATAAATTTTCTATCCAATTAATGAATTCAAAATTAAAAAATGTTAACACACATAACCAAACCTAAAGCTTAGGACATAAATCAAGATAATAAAATATTTAGCAACCCCTTAGCTAGATGTTGTATGTCTCACGTCATGCATAAAAATCATATTGCTTCACTCTTGCTAATAGAGGGCTTCCACCTTTGCCAGAGAATATAGCTTGACCTTTAAGAGCCATGGTGAAAAAAATACCTCCTTTCTTGTTGATTTTGGCCAATAACCAATTTCTCATGCATTAGGAATATGAAATCCCATAGCTTGTGTCAAATAAATTGTCCAAAAAAATGAAAATAAAACTTAACAAAATTTGCATTAAATTAAGTCATTTATTCATGCCCTTCATGATCTAGTCTCTTAGGGAGTGTGTTTAAGGACTTAGTCTACTTTCCAAATAAACAACATCCTATCTATCTTGCAAAGCATTATACTTTCCTACATGTATTTAAAATCATAGGGGGAGTTAGTTGGCAGCCACCCCTAGGCAGTTGTAAGTCCAACAGTTGAGTAGTTTATTCTCTTATGGAGATAAATCGTACACCCATTTTTTTCTTAGATTTAGGTCATACCTTGGCCCTCGGCAAAGCTCCCTAGATTTATATTTTGAGGTTGTTGTTTTCCTTTGCGGGCTACAAGAATAATCCTCACCTCTTAGTTATTTCCATGATCTTGTGTTGTGGAATTGTAAGTCTTATATTTCTAATAAAAAGTCAACTCAAACACATAATTCCTCTCAAATTTCAAAAATATAAAGCCCAACTATAGGATAGTTTGGGATGCTCGTTAGGTTTCCTAGCATCATGAGCATTCCCTACTCATCTTCTTTTGGTTTCAATAATAACTCCCTCTTTCTGATCAATCCCACTTGATCCTCCAAAAATAACCAATTTATTGATAGTCCTATCTTTGAAATCTTTAGAGACAATGATCATTTACCTTAATTGAGAGTACTCCGAAGGGATCTCATTCCTTAGGATGTAATTAACTATGGAACCTAGTTTAAAATAAACCCTACTTTACTTTTCCATGTAAAGTAGGGGAAGAATCTCTGGTACATTCAAAGACCCATTATCCTTAGGAGTCCTCATTAGGTAATTAAGTCCATTATAGAATTGTGACTTCTGTTTCTTGAGATAGTACATCATTCCTCAATGTCGCACCCGATCACCCTAATGAGAACATCTGAGGATCTACGTGGTGTCCCAACATATACCAAAAATTTTATTTTTCAAATTCCCTCAAAAGAGTTTGAGAAATAATACACCACACCTTCACAGCCTGATTCATGTGTTTTCAAACTTCTATAGCACTTCATCGAGCTACTCCTTCTTCGTTACTCTATTGTGTCAGAACCTATGGGCTAAGGGACAGTCTCAAGTAAATAATTTCTATGGGGGTGTAGGCCTCCCAAAAGGTAATAGAGGCACACAAAAGTTTACTCGGGTAGGTTGTAGATTGGCCTTCGAGTGCAAGGCCATAAGGGAGCTTGACTAGAAGACCCACCCATTAAGCAGGGATGAAAGTCAGCCTTAGTGATCCGATGATGCCGGGTGGAAGGGCTATCACTCAATGAATCAGATGTAAAGCATTTGTAGGATCTAAAGAAAGCCAAGGTAGATAGGACATCATCCTAGAGAATACCTATTAGTAAGGGTTATTGACTAAGCTAGATTAGGGAGCTCCTTAATAAGATAGGTTTGTTGCTCTTGATTATCCTTCTTCTTTTTTTTTCTATTGATAGGTTATATTTTTGTATGAATGTTAGGAAACCCTCCAATGGAGTCTCCCACTACCTCGACTAGTGCTTTTTTTGGATATTTTTTTGGCTTTTTTTAGCCATATGTCTTCTTTCTTTGAGTGTGCTAGTAAGCAAGCAAAATCCATAAGAAAAACTAGTATGAAGTTAGTCCTCTTTGAAATAGAAAATAAAATTTGGAAGGAAAACATCTGCAAATCAGAGTCATTCAATAGTCAAGTTAGAAAGTCAAGCTTTCCATCAGTCAAGCAGCAAAGACTTTATGGATGTTCAATCGCTGCATCTTTTCTTACTCTATCTAAGTCAATTTGTGATGATCAAAATTCCTATTCTTTATCTCCCAAGGAAACTAAACTCACTTCATCCTCATCTCTTGAACTCACTAAAACTAAGCCAATGGAGATTATCAGGTAAGATGCTGACTGGGTATGAACTCATCCCTTCCCACTACTCTATCTAATGCCTACAGTTCTTTCACTCATCTGGCAAAATGATAATGACATTAGAGTATGAGGGTTTTGCTAGCGAGCTAGACAAGAAAATAGAAAGTATTTCAAACAAAAGTAAGTTTTCAAGTAGAGGTCTTGAAAATGGGCCAGTAGAAGGTGCTAGGATGTCCAAAGTACAGTAAAGAAAGGTTGGGAGATTTGAAAATATGATAGTCTAAACAAAAGAACTATCTTGAAAAATGACTCCTACTATGGATGGGATGGCCTCCTTCGGAGCCAACAAGCTTATATGATCATCTTTCGTAAGCTTGTTCAACTATAAAAGGGCCTTCCCAAGTTGGCTAAAACTTGTCGCCTTTATGGTGATGTGTCACGATTGGCCATTGAATAAAAAGAATAAGGTCTCCAACTTCAATGATTCTAGGCCGGACTAAATTGTCATGCCCTTGGGCCATAGTAGCACGGTAAAGCTAAGAATTTTTTTGAGCCTAAAGTCTGACTTCATTGAGATTCTGAAGTTCTTCTAGCCTTAGCTGGGCACTCTCATCCTTAATGAACTTTTAACTGAGGGAAACGTGCAATGAAGGAATCTCTATCTCTAGAGGTAAGACAACTTCTATTCCAAAGGTAAGAGCATAAGGAGTATATTGCATTACACTACGATAAGTAGTCTAGTAGGCCCACAAGGCCTCTGCCAACTTTCCATGCCTTGTTATTAGTGAGAAGTTTATTGATAAGTTGTACCAAAGTCTTGTTCAAAGCCTTCACTAAGCCATTAGCCTTGGGATAGTAAATCATCGAGTATCGCCAATCTATCTGATGTTAGTGACAAATCTATTGATTTTTGTACTATGGAAGGCACTGCCATTATCTGATATTATCCAGCGAGGAACACCAAATTGATATATAATTTTATCCAGTTTCTACTTTCTTTATTATCCTTGAAGAATTCTAAGACATTGTCTACCTTAACCTCTCTTAGTGGAACTGTTATAGCTCACTTAGAAAAGTATTCCGTAGCGATGAAGATAAACCTATGACCCTTGGATGATGGAAGATCAATAGGACCAACTACATCCATAACCCAGACCATGAAACCATCGTTGGATGGAGAGGATTCAGAGGTTGGTGCAAAACGGTTCCATGAACCTGGCACTGATGACACATACGAGCATGATTTACATAGTCTTGAGTCATCGTGGGACCCTAGAGCTGGTGGATGATTCACTGCAAATCCATATAGATCATGAGGACCCTTATACAAATTACAAATTTGTAAGGCTACCTGAAATGAGCCATCGACTTCATTTCCTTTTTCGAACAACCTTTCAGTAACATAAAGGAGAAATGCAGAATGCCTTTCTGTGGTGTGACTAATACAACTCTTGCACCTGAACGGGTCTTTAGGGTTTGACCATCCATTTTTTTTGGGTGCACAACCAAAGTCAATTTCTAACTTTATAAATCTGGCCTCAACCTTATCTATTCTCATTTCTTTCTATTGAAATTCTCCAAAGTCAACATCACTTTTAGAAAATGAAATTCTTTATAAATTCAACCAAATTCAAGCAAATTTTAGTTTCTTATTCCTAAACATCATAAGGCACTCATAGCATATAAATGAATCCTTCAAGCTAACTTCAACTTCTCAAGACATTCAAAAATGGAAATCTTGGTCAACTATTGAAAATAGAAAAAAAAACTTTACATAATTTTGAAGAAATGAAAGAAGAAAGATGAAACATTTGGAAACATGCCAATGTGAGTCAAATGCATAAGGGAAAAATGATCATTTTCCAAATTATGCAAAATGGAAATCAAGACTTCCTCCTATCACTCCTTCATCTCCTACCTCCAGCCAGCCCTGAACCAAACATTTTTAGCTGTCACCTGACCCACCCCTAATCCAAACAGATTTCTCTTCATATATTGTAGAAAATCAAGTAAAAAATTGGGTTCTTTAGAGGACCTTAAGGGAGCTTAAAATTTGAGCTAAATATGGACTAAATATGGCTACATTATGCAATGATTTGGAGAGGGAGAAGGCTCAAGTTTTGAGTGTTTTCTCACCTTGAGAAGCTTGGTAACTCAGTGAGATGGTTTCTCTAATCCTATCGATTTACAAGGTACAAGTTTGATTATTTAAAGAAAGAATTTTCATGAATTGGAAAGCCTTAGAATTCTTTGACTTTCCTATTTTCTTCGTTGTACAATGAAAGAAAAGAAGGTGCTAGTTCACTTCCTTGAGTGATCAAAGTGCTTCCAGGGTGTGTGTCATGAACACTTGAAAGTTAATTTCTTTCTTCAATCCTCCTCTAGTCAAGAATTAATTTTGTCACGAGCAAAGGAGGGTCTACGCATTCCTTCTTAGACTTTGACAAATTCCCTTGCCCCTAGTTTTGCATTCCTAAGGTAGAGTACTCTCTAAGTTAGAAGATCTCAAATCCTACATTTATGAGTTTCAAGTGTGGAGGACCATTTCTGATGCTTTCTTGTCTGACAT
Organism: Cymbidium sinense; assembly: GCA_021442155.1. NCBI lineage: Eukaryota > Viridiplantae > Streptophyta > Magnoliopsida > Asparagales > Orchidaceae > Cymbidium > Cymbidium sinense. Next base: position 76,261,357 of record CM038218.1, on the reverse strand, counting down.
CAATGGTAGTGTAGTGGGATTCTTCCTTGGACAATTGCCTTTCTCATGTAAGCAGAAAGTGCCTTTTTCGGGTCAAGTCCCATTTCCGATCATGTGGTAAGTTTCCCCACTTGCTGAGTGAGTTCAGTCTAACAGGTACACATCAAGATGTAAAGACTCTTGCTTGGTAATTTCCATTCTTTCCTTTTAGAAGCCCGTACTCTCTTCGTCTCTTTGGAAGTCTTATCAGTAGTGTAAGGTTCAATGCTTTGGATTCACTCCTATCTCTATTTTGAGTTTTAGTGTGCATTTCTTTCTTGATTGAGTCTTTGCCTTGATTTGTAATAGATCTATGGGGAAGCCCTAGTAGCTTATGCATCATTCTTTCAATTTTTCCAAGATTCTAACTCTCTTTAGTCTCTTAGTATGAAAAGTAGTATGTTTGTATGGTTTTCTTTTAGTTTAAGCTATCAATGTGGTGGAAGTCTTCTATTGAGTGCCTATTCTTCCTTTTGTATTTCCAACCCTCTATCCTTTCTGAAGGTCATAATTGCAATTGGGATGCTATTCTTCTCAGTCCAATCTAATGATTGGGGTGGATCACCATCTATCTCCTATTCCAAAATCTACTTATTCCCTCTCTACGACTATGTCTTCGTCTAAAGTTCCATCATCTATTGAAGTCTTTGGCTTTGCTCTCCTGTCAAACAGGAGAGTGGTTGAAAGCCTTCTTTTTTTTTCTTTTTGTCATCTTGGGTCTTGGCTTTGAGCATAAAATCTTAACACAGTGCTTTCATTGTGCATGAACCATTCCATTACTACCAACTCACAGAAAGATGACCTCTTTGTGATATACGATTCATGTCGGAAAGGTATGAAGTTGGACTAATTTGGAAACATTGGGAAATTTATTGTATACCTATTATTCTGTCTGGACTATCTCCTTTGTTTTTATGTGTTTCATTTAGTACAATACAAACTAAAAAAAGCTACACCAAATTGTCATGACTATTTTGAAAGGCACTAGCCATCTCCGGGGCCCAAGAAGTCTACGCGCATAGGAATGTCAGCCACTGCATAAGCCGCTTAGGAGAAAGCTCAAATGTGCTTTGTGTACCTTCATTCACTTCACTGGAGTTGTACATAGCACATAGCTAGAAGTCAAAGGGCCCGCATTACCTACCTAACCCTTTGCTCCTAGGGACCAGACCATAGAGCAGAACGCACTTCTAAAAAACTCGACATAAGGGAAAGGGTCTATATATTTGCATGACCCCTGCATATTTGACTGTACTTACACCTAGAGCCAATCCCGTAGCAGTCTTGCCACCACACCATAGAACGGGAGCTCATGTGGAACCTTTTCTTTCTAGCATCACAATGGTGTAACATCAAAAATGCAGACAACCGTGTCGCATAGGGGCCTACACTACGGGTAACTCGGCCAAAATATGTACACCTAAAGGGTCTGACATGCACAATCCTATCATATCTGAGCCTGTCATTGCACTTCGGATAGCCGTCTATAGCATCATAAGTAGCACCTCCCAGGTACAAAAGAGGTACTATCTTTTTCAGCATGGTGCATAGCATGAAAAACCATTCTTGTCAAGCTGGGATGTTCACATGAAAGAAGAGAAGAAAGGCGTTAGTCTCTTCCTTCGGTCGGGAAAATTTCTCAAAATCCTTCAGCATCACAAGTGGAATGCTAAGCAAGGGTGGGGAGGCTGTGAGCGGAGTGTCAAACAAAAAGAAGCAAGCAGGGTTGACTATTCTATTGCCTATGCTTACTCTCTAGCACGCTAAAATAACCCCAATTTCAGTAAAGTGTGTAGTCTAGTAGCAAGCTAGTGTTTTTTTCTAGTCTACTTAACCGCCACTCCTATCTTTGGATACTCGTATCCTCAGGGGTGCTGCTCAGATGAAGAATCAACAAATTGAGTATGGAATTAGAGCTCAAGTGAGGCATCAAACACAACACAGGTTGCAGACCTATCAAGATGCTTCCTTGCAAAAACCCAACAAGGGCTCTAACTCAATAGAGTGAGTAAAAAACCTTGCCAAATCTTGATCTATCTTCGGGTGATAAAGAATAGGAATTTCATTCATTACAAATTGACTTAGCTAGAGTAAGAAAAGATGCATCGATTTGGCAAAATGGAAACCAAGATTTCCTCGTGTCCCTCCTTCATCTCCTACCTCCAGCTAGCCCTGAACCAAATATTTTTGGCGTTCACCTGACCCATCCCCAACCCAATCAAATTTCTCTTCATATATTGCTGGAAATCAAGTGAGAAAAATTAGGTTCTTTAGAGGACCTTAAGGGAGCTCAAAATTCGAGCTAAATATGGACTAAATATGGCTTCATTATGCAATGATTTGGAGAGGGAGAGGGCTCAATTTTTGAGAGTTTTCTCACCTTGGGAAGCTTGGGAACTTAGTGGGATGGCTTCTCTAATCCTATTGGGAAAGGCTTGAATAGAATGGAAGCTCTTTAGATAGAATTTGGATTTGAACTTCACCAAGGTAATCCTATGGTGAATCATACTTAGCTTCCTTTCTTAGCTACCATCTATTAGCTGCCATCTGGTGGAGCTGGAGAGTTTCCTAATGTCATTTGACTGAGTTTTGGCAATTGTACTTCATCCTTATTTGGTGAATTATGACTAAGAAAATCCTAGAAGGAAAGAATGGAAATCACCAAGCAAGAGTCGTTCCTCCACAAAATTGCATATATAATAATAGTTCAGTCCTGCTGAATCAAGTTTTTTGTTTATTTACAATAAGCCAGTGCCTAATAGAGCATAGCCTTGAGGAAGGATTGAAATGGTCTAGCAAAGTTGGTACCTGCTTGGTGTAAGTACTTCTCAAACTTGACACAGCTTTTCAGAAGAGAATAATTGAAAGGTGAGTTACAACAACAACTTCCAAGAGCACCGTAAAGTGCTAAACTACCTTTTGAGAAGTGTTAAAACAACAAAGAATGCATTCGCGCTACCAGAGAGTGCTTTGAGGGTTTGGAGAAGAGGCAGCAAGCACTGTGGGCAGAGCAGGAAGATCTAATTGTGTGTGCTATCACCCGCAGTCACTAGGGAGACTAGAAGAGTCCGTCGACGAAAAGTAGTGTGTTTTGATGTGTGTCTTTCTTTATCTATTTTGGTTTTCTTTGTTATTTTTACACGTTTGCATAATAGAACCTCTAGCAGAGGCAAATATTAGTGAGCATAATCGTTTTATATAAGCTTGCTAAATAGAAAGTCCCCCATTATGTAGTTTCTTTCTGAATCAATGAAATGAGAGAGAGTGGGAGGGTGGGTCTCTTCTCATTAGGAAAGCTTGGAATTTTGAGTGGCATACGCCAATGAGAAAGCTTGTCTTCCTCTTCGAACTGCCCTTTGAAACTCAGTTGACCACAAATAGCCTTTCTTGAGACTAACATTTTTGCTAGTCACGACCATATAAATGTCTCATTTCGGATGACTATTCTATTCCATCACTGGTAACAATTTTCACTTCGGGTTCCAGCGAATGAATAATCATTAAGTCCTCCTTTTTCTAGACAACACATATAAAGTGACCCGCCAACAGTCAAGTTTTTAGTGAACTTCTGAAAGATAGATATTTTCTTTATGATTAGTCTCTTTCTTTCCAATTTTCCAATAGGAAAGGAGTAGTTTTCCAACCCCACTTGAGTCCCGGTACTTCCCCCCTATCGTCAGAAGTGAGCGAGATTGCTTATTGCTCGCTTAGCTTTCTTTGCTATTCTCTATCATGCTATTGCTTGCTTCCATCCCATTAATACATAGTGAACACTATAACCAAACCCTTCTCAAAGGAATCGTATGTGAGACTCTCGAGTCATACGACTCCGTCCCAGAATCTGAACCTCCCTCTTTCTTTTCCCATTTTTGGATTCGAAGAGCCAGCCATGCCGCAGAATTCTGTGCCGAGTTTTCTCTTTGTTGAGATAAGAGTTCCTCAATAATTTTAGAAATCTTTCAGAGATTTTCTGGAGAATCCTGAAGAAGGCCGGAGGAACTAAATCTTCTCAATGAGCTCCCTTTTGCGCCCTCTATTCCCATACAAAGAAACCAGTTCTTCCATCTTTGATTTCACCTCCTAGACTGTATGCTAGTGATGATTGGTGGATCTGGTAATTGGTCTATTCTGATTCAACACTGTGAGTTGGGGAAGAAAAAAAAGGTTAGTTTCATGGCTGCAATTTGAGTTCCGAAACAAGCACAGATTAAGGGGAAGATAATTATGATATGGTAGATCGATCTCGTGTTGCACAATCTGTCCCAGTGCCAGGTTGTATAATTTCAGCATTTAGAGCTTGCAAGAGATAAAGAGAATATTAAAGAAGAGACCACTCTTCCAACCAAATTGCATTTAGACAAAAGTGTAGGTGACTAGACATACTCCTAGGCCGAAGCATATAAACTTCAGTCCTATCATTCCCAACATGTGAGCCAATAGGCTTCGAAGAACCCATTAGATCACATTCTTAGAATATAAGGATTCACTCCAACATGGCAATGGTTAGACACGCCTCTTCATCAAGAGCCTATCCAACCAATGCAATATTACGTGGAATGTGAAAGAACAAACCCGCTTGATCTACGATAAACCTTCGACCCCAATAGCAGGGCTTTCCTATTGTCGCTCGTAGCAGACCACACATTGTTAATGCGCCCTGGGATGCGGTAAGGATCACTGTTAACTTAGTGATCCTCTACACTTTGTGAATACGTTCACATTTCCACTGAGCGTGGCTGTCTGTGAAGCATCCTCCTAGATGCACCTGCTAATATTATGAATTATGCTAACTATTCATTAGCAAAATGAAAAGTATATCACACAGTACCATTAGGTATAGTAGCAAACATAAGACTGGAAGATCTTCCTTTTTCATCTTCAAGGCTCATTGAGTAACTATGTGTTAATAAATGCCCTAGCCCTACCACTGATCAGGTGGTGGAGACATCGATAAATGACTATGGTAGACCTGAGTAGGGTCTATGGGGCCATGTTATGTAAGCAATAAACTTGGTCGTATTACTTAGTACACCACGAAGCTACACCTTTAGCCAACCTACCAGAGAGTACATGAGACAAAAGCTTCCGAATTCTAGGAGGACTATAATGAGGAGGATAATAAACCAAATCGACATCTCGGTCAAGCCTCCCGGTCAACCCTATTTGAAACCAGGGGAGGGGCTCCCAGTGAATGGGAGAGCCTTTGCTACTGCTCATGACTTTGATTATAGTCTTTGTAGGCCTTCCTCCTTCATTTTTGAAGCACTAGCTTCCACGCTGCCTACAGACGTGAAACTTCACTTCCACTACCTTTGAAAATTGCTACTGGCCTACTAACCAAGATCATCAAGCTGAACCTGACTATATATGAATCTGTAACTTTCACTTCGCGCCTGATGTCAGAACAAATTCTATCCTCTTTTTAAGATAGGGGAGCTTCTTTTTGGGGGTGAGTGGAATTGATTCAAAGGGAATAATAAGAATCAAAATAGTTCAGCACACTAATCTTAACTATTCAATTCTTTAATTGATAAAGCGACGAGGCAGGCCCATCAATGTTTTCTCTCAGCAAATTTTCCTAAATCTAATAGATGTCGAACCAACATCTCCCGTTTATCCCAAATCATAAACAAAATTGACTTGAGAAAATGAACTAGTTATAGCTCTGTATTTTGATGTTTTGGCCTCACTTTGGTCTCGACCTGAGCATAGTTTCAGTGCTTTTTAGCTCACAAATATTTCCTCTTTTTCTCGTTCTCGCTTTGCCCCTTTGCTTGGCTTTGGCTATAAGCCAACTCTTAGGTATGCAAAAGAATTATAAGGCTTAGGTCATGACTTAAGGGTTCGGTTCGTGACCTGACCAAAAGAAGAAAGTGTTTCTTTTGTTAGCTTTAGTTGAAACAGGAACTTGAAAAAAATAGACATTGAAATAACTAATCGTTGCTTGCCTATAAAAATCTTTCTTGCTCTACACCTTTCCTTGGATTGGGATTGCATACATTGAGAATCCAGTGTGTTGATGAGATAGATAGATTCTTGCTTCATCATATAGGTTAATAGAATTAGAGCTAGAAGAAAGGGGAATATGAAAAGTACTTTATCATCGGGGTCACTATGTTAAGTCATATCATAACAAAATGGAATTGATGTGCTCCTAGGAAAGACATTGCTACTAAGACAACTGGGATTCAAAGAAGGATCCACAAATTTATGGATAGAATTGGTTGTTGAAACAATAATAACAAGAATAGCAATCGAATCACTGACAATGCTAGAAGCAGTCGAAGTCATTGGTCAATGTGTAGCTGGGTTGGAGGAAAGGTTGAATGGAAAAGAATGACAACTTCTTGGAATGTTATTCACCCCACCAGGCAGGAGAGAAAGAAGGAGAGAGAATAGAAGGTTATGTGTGGGAAAGGCACTAGCTAATATTTACTCATTTGGGGTTTGATAAATAAGATCAAAGCTATGGCCATGCCTCTGAGACAACCAAATTGCCTAGACATTCATCCATTTAGTGCAGTTATGATGTCATTGCCTAGAATTCATACTCATTTCTTTATGTTTTGATCACATAACTCAATAGCTCAAGAATGAAGCGAGCAATCTTGTACTAAAATATTTATTATGTCATCAACTTTTTTGGGGTCTTTTCTCATCATTAACTGAACAGGCACGGGAATCCTATCCAAAGAGGACATTCAAGAAAGGTTTTCTTTCTATTTAGAAACTAAAGATGTCATGACAGACAATGGATTATAGATTGCTCCTTTGTAGTTGAATTCCCAACATTAGATGTCCGAGAAAGAATCCCTAGAGAGGGAGGCAAGTCCTGTATGCTATTATTCCAATACTGACATGTCAAATAGGCAATTGATTCCCGATGACAATAGAAAGCTTTCATCATGTGAACATCTCTATATATGGGCGGGGGGCATATAATAGAGCTTCAGCCTAGTTACTTGGTAGCTTGGTAGTAGAACTTGTTTTAGAAGCTGGTAGAGAGTGAAGAATAGAATAGGTTGTGATGCCAGAAGAAGGGGAAAGAAATTTTCACTCTTGAGAGGTCCTTTGAAGATGACTAGGGGGATAGAAACCCACTATGTGGTGAGATTTCCTGACAAGCAAGTGGAGGATCATTCCAGGCTCTAATCCAATCTCAGATGTCATAGCTGATGTGTTAAGCTAGGAAGCTAAGCTAGGGTTTAGCTTTTTAAGTTTTTGGTTACATAGATTCAAATTCCTAGATATGAAGTAAAGGAATGATAGTACAGTGCTAGAAGCAATGTTGCATTGCATGAAAGAGCCTTCCTTTGTCCTAGAGGGAGGGTAGCGATAGTAGCTAAATAAGTTTAGAGGAATCCTCCCCATTAGCTATAGACATCTTGATCATCATTCAACTTAGCACTGAGCCAAAGAGCCAAAAAGACCTTGATTGCGTGAGGACTTTTTTTTTCTTTTCTAGATACGATGTATAAGATATAAGCTTTGATGAAAGAAGATATGTTGAATAGCATATCTTGGGAAGAACCCAAGTAGAATATAGGTGGCAGATGCGAGGGAGATTGAACAGAGGTTCTTGATTCTATTGTCCCATACCCAAAATCATTCAGTGGCACTCAGAATGCCAAGGACTTGGAGAACTTCCTCTGAGATATGGAAGAGTACTTCAAGGCTGCTCGTGTTCCAGAGAGTGAAAATGTCAAAATCACCAGCATGTATCTCATCGGGATGCAAACAAACTCTAGTGGAGAAGATGGATAGAGGATGATGCTTACGTTGGCCATCCTACGATTGAAAGATGGGAAGAATGAATTGAATTGAAGGATCAGTTCCTTCCTTGCAAGACAACATGGGTTGCAAGAGACTCACTGAATAAATTGAAGCATACTGGAATGGAGAGGGAATATGTGAAAGAATTCAATTTCTTGATGTCAAGATACCATATGTTGGTAGCATTAACCACCACTTCATTGGATGCCGCCATACATTAATAATATTTTTGAGTTGTGTTGTTATCAAATGCTTTGATGTACTTGCAAGATTTTAAGGTGTGAGTTAGCACGTCAACTTATTTTTGCTCACCATTCAAGTCCCCCATATAGCTGAGAATTTCCTAGCAATTGGAAGCCGCTTTCGATGACGAGGCCAAGAAATTTCTATTACATGATCATTACTATCCATCTTGATCATCCAACTCCCCTTTTTCCTTCCTAACTCAGATTGTATGAATGGATGATTGACCCATGGCACAACTCATGCTAGAGAAAGACAAAAAAATATTTACTTTGATCAAAGCACTAAAAATGGATGATCGTAGATATGATTGACTAGCACCTTTTTTGATCAGAAGATGAATGAGATCAGAGATGTCATCATTGGGGCAAATAATGCAATAACTTCAGTGAAAGAAAAGCCCAAAATTTATCTTGGTGCATCTTCCTTCCCTTCAGTCTGTCATCAATGGATGTTAGCAAAATTAGAAAAACTTGAGCTTCGAAGGCTCGGGTTGGTCAAGCGAACTAATTTATTTCATTTATACGCACCTAGTCTAAGCATCTGCATAGTAGATGCAATAGTTTTCGACAAAACTCCCCTTGGTAAAGGAAATAGGAGGACTAAATCTGACCACTTCACACTGAGGTTCAAAAAGGTAAATCTGGCCTCCTTGATCCTCGTTTCCCCAAAGCCAATGCATTACTAAACAATAAAGTACTTCATATTTGACCCTCTACTTCTGGTTGTTTTGTAATACCATCTACCGCTTGGCTTGCAGTAGTACCTTGACCAACCCCAGGTCCAATTGAAGCAAGCCCAATAGCCAACAAAAGTAGTAAAAAGAAGTGGATTCATGGTAAGTTTTTTGCACCAAAAAAAGAAATGGTTAATGATATAACCAACCAATGAATTAGTAATTAATCTACTTCTTTTTCTACTTATACTTAGATAATTTACTTTACTACACAATTTTTTTCTTTTTTCTTCTCACTTTAACGAAGCTCACTTCTATCGAAGACATCCTAGCTTGCTCTAAACTGAAAGGAGAGACTCTTAGGATAGAGCTAATGGCTTACTTAGAATGCATGATTTTTTTTGAAGAAAAACTCATCTATTCTTCTATCCTAGCATGCTCTAGCCATCAAGGAATTATGAAGCCGATGACTTACTACTTGAAATCATGGGTGCCTTAGAGCTTCTCATAGAAGCACAAAATATATCACCCACTTCCTACAATCCAGCCTAAACCTTTGGGTAGGCTCCACAGGATCAACAAAAATAGTTACACACAGTACGGTAGAATTTCCTAGTACAGTCATTCGGGAAGTCCCTCCGACGACAACTCCTATATAATTCTTGTGAGAGTTGGAGAATCGTCTACGGGTAAAGCATCATAAAAAATTTTGAGGGCTATAGATCGTTGATGTTACCATCGATCCGACAAAGCGGAATGACTAGAAAAAAAAGTGAAGTTAGAAATCCATATGATAGGTGGTAACTATCTCGTATGGTTCGGGTTCCCTTTTCCTTCTTGTTTCTATTATTTTTTTAGATAGGAGAAATATTGACTCAATTCATTAGTACACATAAGATTGGACTAAAAAGAATAGATTTGAAACTTCGATAAGTTATTTACCGGGACTTTTAAAAAGGCAGCATATAAAAACATCATAAACTTTTTAATATCTTTGTTTTGTAGGCCTTCCTCCCTATCCATAAAATTTCACCCATATCAATGCATTGATGAATCAAACTCAAACTTATGGTATGTTGCCCCAGTAGTTTTGATCCTAAAGGAAAAACTTTTTAGTAGAAAAGGTACCAATCTTCAATATAGTTATGAAAGTGATATTTTTCATAGATTTTTGGCTATGTAATCCATTCAAACTTCAGCTAAAGTGAAGTGAGAATATGGTGAAGTTTTGGAGAATAAGTTAAGCAGCAAGGCTCACCCACTATAGCTTATACTTTTACTTGATCGTTCAAGTAACCCTTCACTACATCCACCCTTAACTAGTGCCTTTTCAAAGAAATTCCAAGTAGGATGATTTTGATGTCGGTGTCATCGATGTGAAGTGAAGTGTCACCAAAGGTGACGATTGTCCTCATGCAATGAGTGTATAGCATAACTACATTCCCTGAGCGGCCGTGCATTCATTTTTGACTTTGAGTTCAAGGTTTGCCAGAGAGAATGGTTTGGTAGCTCACCTTTGCGCTTGCATGAGTTCCTCTACTCCTTTCAAAGAATAGAAGTATTGAAGTCAGTAGGAACTTCCTTCTTCTGAAATCCATTATTCGTGGCCTAGTTTCCCGCCAAGACTCCTCTAGGATTCTTTTGGAAGGAAGAGTTCAAAAACTTCATCATTAAGTTCTTTCATTCTATGGATACTTGAATCAGTCTATTATTTCATAGAAAATGCTTTTGAATCCAACATGATTAAAATGAAGCAAAGCGTAATTAGAGACTACCACATCCTCTATCCTAGTGTAGAAGATGTCTGTTCTTGAAACACAATAACACTTCAAAGTCAGACCATTTTCTTTTTTCTTTTCAATTCGTTGGCACACTGAACTACAAAATGAATGGATCACTAGGGAAAAACCTACACTCCTATGAGTTGGTGTTTTCAATCAAAACACATATAGGCACTAGTATTAGTCGAGCTAGCTAAATATTAGTTGGAAAAGTTCTAGTTATCCATTTCAGTATTAAAGTATTCTCCCATTGCGCACCTTGAAACATAGATATTCAAGGCTGGATCGAAGGCTATTCCTTCTTTCTTATTGATAACAAAAGATTTATTTCTTCTCTTACATGGTGGCATACCTTCTATGCCTACTCAAGCTCTATCAAGAATCTCAAGACCTAAAGGCACGACTTCAAAAGCATATTGGCTCCCCACCTCCCTTGACTTTCATGCAAGCTACTTGCATCATGTATGTTCATTCTAACAATTCCTATTCATTCAACCCGAAGATGGTGATTTTCATAAGCGCTGAAAACATGCCATGAAGAGTCGATTGCGGTACTTTCTTGCTCAAAGAAAAGAATCGGGCTATCCAAAGAGGGTCATCTCCTCATTATTGGGCTTCAAAAAATCTATTCTTATTCATTTTCAATGAAAGCAAAAGCATGAGCAGAGTAGTTGACAAGAGTGAAGAGCTTAACAAGAGATTTATTCTACTGTACCGCATTAAGAGATAGGTTATGTAGGCAACAATTATTCCAATCCATGTTAGACAAGGGTATGATTAGGTCACAGGTAAATAAGTCCTTCTTCACTAAAGATGGTAAGCAAGCTAGCTAAGCTAAGAATAGTGGGGAAGTTTAAGTGAAGTGATCGATAGGTTGACTCAGCTTTGAACAAAGAAGCTCTTTGAGAGTGTAAATGTGGGCAATGGAATATCAATAGCTTTCTTTCCTTAGTGTTATCACGTATCTAATAAGTAGAAGTGGGGAGGTAATTAAAATGGATTTTGGGAAGATGTGGCTAAATGCTTTTTTTGCTCACCAAGTGAGAGGGAGAAGAAATGACTTTGAGGCTTAGGTAGTTCACCTCAGGTCATAACAAAGTCTAGTATGACATCGGTAGAACGATAATGCAGCTAAGCTGAGACTTGCTTCTAAGGCATTTCAGACTTGACTTGCTCTTGCTGATGTGATCTTTTCTCTTGTTGAAGAAGTGGAGTTTGCTTCTATCATAGATAAGTGTTACATAATTGATAGAGCACGTGCTAGTAATGCGCCCTGGGATGCGGTAAAGATCACCATGAACTCGACAATCCTCTACACTCTATGAATACTTTCACATTTCCAGCAAGGGCTTCAAGTCAAATTTGTTACAGCTAGGAAGACTCACTTCTGGTGTCAGTTCTTGTTGGATAAATGGTTTCTCAAGCAATAATTGTTGAGCTATTCATTCAATGTTTCTCATTCTCCTCTCCCATAGGTTGAGCCTTTCTTCTCTTCCTTCTTGATAGCTTTCTGCTAGATGAGGAAGCTTTAGCATCATGCTTCCTGGTGCGAAAGACTCAATAGGTAGAGTGGAAGGTTTGTGGACAGGCACTAGAGAGGCTTTTTCCCTGACGACAGTTCTCTTCAAAGCTACTTTTTTAACAAACCCTAACTCTAGGTTTGGCCCTTAAACACATGGTAGTACCTCCTGTTACGGGTCACTTGAATTTGAATTATCATTCTTCATAAACAACAAAAACTAGAGCAAACATAGTTGAGTAGTGGATTCAAAAATAGAATTGTAACCAAGGTTCTATACCCGTGCCAAACCTGAGGGAGTGAACGAAGGCTTTTTGTTCATGAAGCTGAGGTCGATAGTAGTTCTTCCTTCATCCCCTGCCATTGATCTCAAGTTGTTCAAGGTTCACGAGCAATCACTCATACGTACGGATGCACATGGAGAAGGGTGATAAAACCTAATCTCTCATAGGGCTGGCCGCCGAGCCTTCCATAGAAATCTCAATCTGGGGGTATTTGACGAGGCAGAACCTCTAATCCATCAACATATGAGGGGAAAGGAAGGTAAAAAAGACATCAAATGGATCCCTATCTAAATCAAGAGAGCTTTCATTGAAGGAGGGTCCAGGTTGAGAATACTCATTGGGAGGACTTGAGCTTTAGGCAAGCTTCATTCATACCTGATCTAAATACCTCACCTCACACCTCCCGGTCAGCTCTATTTGCGACCAGGGGAGGGGTTCCCGGTGGGAATGGGAGAGACTTCGCTACCACTCATGACTTTAATTATAGTCTATGTAGGCATGCCACCTTCATTCGTGAAGCAGTAGCTTTAGCTTTACCTATAGGCGTGAAGCTTCGCTTCCCCTACTAAAAACTTAACTGTTGGCAAGTCTCTTTGTATGTGTTGTCCGGAAAGAGGATGACTTAATGATTATTCGTTCGCTGGAACCTGAAGTGAAAATTGATTGAATAAACAAAAATTCTATTAGGATAATAAAAAATCTAACATTTTTTTTGTATATAGATCAATTAACAATAGATCTCTACATTAGAAATTGGAAAACGTAAATGAAACCCAGCTTTCTATTACATAGATCAATTAAGAATAGATATCTATATCTAAGTAATAATATATATTAGACATACATCAAAATGAAATAACACTTGAATTTTCTATTTTTTTTCTACACCCACTTGTATACATTTTGATCAATCCAAAGAATTGCAAGCCCAACTGCTTGAAATTCTGATTTTATATCTCTTCTTATGCTTATGGATTCAAGGGGCCAATCGAATCGCCTTGGAAAATAAAAGAAGTAGTGGAAGGGGGGCTATTGTGGGTTCAATTTTCATTGATGGCACTACAGGAGAGGTTTTCATTTCATATGTATGATGCATGAAACTTGATGCATTTTTCAATCCATTAATAGATAAAAAAATCCATAGTTGTGGCCTAGTCTCGTTTGAGATTTTTTGAAGTATACAGTTATCGAGTATTGTAAACTGTTGACAGATAATATTTTCTCTCTAAGTTCACCCATATAGTTGTGGCACATGAATGTCAAACAAAGAGAAGAACTATTGGAAAATAATGGGTTGTATGCATCAGTCAGAAGAAGAAGCAAAAGGGTAGTGCCTACAAATCCATCCAACTCACTGCATCAGTTGATGTCAGTATAGAATCATTGGCTGAACCAATAAAGAGTGATAAAAGGGTTATAGACAAGAAAGAGGGTGTCCATGACTAGAAGGAGGACTAAAACTAGGCCATACTTACTACTATAGAACTCAAAGATAGAAAAATTTTCAAGTCCCCGGGAACTTTAAAGCTATCAAAAAATTAGCATTTTAATTACTAGGTCTGTGAATTGAGTCATTAGATGTAAAAAGTGCATAGTCACCAACAACGTGAAGTGCAGTCCTTCCTTTTTTAGGTCTAGTGCTATACCCTGACTGGTGAAACCATGATAATCAAATACATCGTCAATCTCAACACTTTTTTTGACCTCATGTCAGACTCATGAATGAAAGAGTAAGATGGAGAACTATGACTCATCACTAGAAGTGCCTCATCATACCTCCTATGAAAGTTCCCTTGGTCTGACCTCAGGGTCACATTAGACTAGCACTGCTATTATGGCTGACACTACTAGCTCAATGGGGGTACACAACACAGGTCTTTTGGTTTTGAACTCACAATCAATCTAAATCCCTTATATCTTAGAAACAACTAAGTAATAACCCTTAGACTTCTATTTATGAAGAAAAAAGGGAAGGAAGATCCATTTGGCCCCATTCTTTAGGAAACGAAAGAACCGAATGAATTCAAAAGGTTTCGTACCTATCATTTGTTCAAAGGGAGAATTGCTAGTTGGCACCCTGACCCTTACTTTTCAGTAGGGCACTTGACTGTACGAAATGAAATACCATAAGTAAAGTAGTCAAGCCCAAAAAGCACACTTTTGAGTTGGGGTGGGGGCTGCTTTTGAAAAAGGTATGGCTTCATAGTAGTATAGCGGCTTCTTTCTCCTTTGGTGTGTCTCTGGGCTCCTTCTCTAGATCGGGATCTGCATGTCAATCTGGCCAAAGATTTGTACCTTGGCCTTGGCCTTAGCTATCAATCATGATCTCAATCCTCATTCCCACTCCCATCTCTAGCTCACACTCCTTTGGCACCATACGCTGCCTTCTGAATAACTAATCACACATTTTCTAAAGGTTCAATTTGGTTAGTGGTGGGCAACACCTAAAAGGCCTAGCTTAGTAGTTATCAACTCCTCCCTTTCACAAAGCCTATCCTTGGGCTCTCTTGCTCATGCTCCCTATCTCGATTCATATCTGGCTCTTAATCTCAATCTTGACTAGTATACCTACCCCGAATCCTCTACCTTTCCTGGAGGTTACTATTCATATATCTACTTGGTGTTGATGTCATGAATTGGGGCAGAGAAACATGGGTTGGTTTATCTATTCCAATAGAGAAAACCATTAATACGGGGAACTGCATGGCTTAAATGGATTTATTTAAACAATGAATGGTTGTCATCCCCGCGCTTCCAAAAAATTTGGATGGCTAATTAGTTGTGGTTCCTTATTCTGAATGAGGGGTCCATTGCTATGTTATAATTAGCTTCTAAGCCTAACATATCAAACCAAAGAACATTATTGAGAGTGAGCATAGGATGGAGAGGAATCATGAGCACAAGAAAGAGCAGCCAAGATATGAAATGGATATGCAATGAGGGAGCACTAGTCCCAGGGGTAAGAGAAAGTATAGCTACCCGATCTATCATGAGTTCCTAAAATTTATGAATAAATTCCTTAAACTCAAAAATGGAGTGGATTTGAGCCTGCCTTGGCTCAACCATACTACATGTGGGAAAGGTTCCAACCCAATGGACTTATACTTGGCTAATATAGGAAATGAATGTATGAATGGGTGGAATGGAGGGAAGGGGGAATGGAAAATGAAGACATCATGGATGAACGATCTTTTGTGAAGACCAGATGCGCTCTTCTCACATGAGAGTCCTTAGTTTCTACTATAGAGACTAAGGTACACCCATTATTGAGGAAGACACAGCTGATGCAGACATGCAAATTATGGCACTGGGGGTGTGCTTTGATCATGTATCATAGACACAATGGACTATAGAGATCATGAATGCGAGGTGTAGGATACTATACTGATAGAAAACTGTACGAGAAGAGTAATGTTCCATGATGCAAGCTTTGCTTATTTTGAACAATATGCATCAAAGGGCCCCACTCAAACTCTATTCTCAGATCCGATTCCAAAGCTCATGGAAAAGAAGATCCCTAAAAAAAATGGAAAGAACTGAATTAGGATACTAAATGAAGACTGGCGATTAGAGCATATATGGATAGAACTAATAATGGGGTCTCAAAAATAAGTCATTTTTGTTAGGCCTATATCCTTTTTTAGGTTAACTAGGATTTTTGTCTTATCTTGTATCCAGGTGAAGGGAAAGATTGTGCTCTATTCAAACTTCAGTTTTCATGGGCTTCAGCATGTTGTGTTCACAGTCAATCTGAAGGTAGAAGGCTCCAGTTGTCGATGGCTTTTATACAAAGTTTTCCCAAGTGGCCTGACTACTAGCATTGAGGAAGATTAGAAAGATGTTGTCAACTCTAGCACCTCTGTCACTGGGGTTGGTTACTCTTCATATGTGACTTGTCTCCCAAATCAATCCATTTCTTTTTTATGTCTATCAGGAAGTTGCTGTTGACACAGATATCTTTGTTCTGCTTTCACTTTTAGCTAGAAATAGAGGACTTTCTCAGGGGCATAGCCTGAAAAAGTGACTTCCCTCTTTTTTATGTGTTAGGACCGATCATAAGGCTCTAGTACTACTGTGCTTTTCGACCTTCGAGACCATGACTGAGCCTTTCCATTAAGCTAGCTCTACAACCCTACATAATTGACTACCAACTTGACCATGATGTTAAGCAAGAGTTGGTTAGTTTACTTATGAGACCATGTGACTTGTCTAGCTACTACATGAGGCTTCCGTCTATCTATTAACATGCTCAATATAGAAAACATGTACTTGACAATGATCTTCAATGTCCATACACACATCACATATGCCATGTCCAGATATATACTAGACTACAATCTTGCAGTACGACATCATCTCATAGAATGACGCAGATATCTAAATCACATCTTTATATATTATCTTTTATATTTGTCGTCTGTGGGTCTCTCATTCTATGTTTGAAGTCTTCAGAACTAGAGCTACTTTTCTTTTCCATTTCCATTCCATAGTTACTATGTGTTTCCATGCCCTTTTCTTAGGAACACATACAATAAAAAAAGGACAACACCCACCATTAACTACTTCATTTCCATTTATGAATTGAATAATAATATAAGTACATGTCCTAACGAGACAGAGAGAGAATTTTTAATTTGCTATCCTCTTGCCTAGCTGGCAAAGATGGACCCCCGTGGAAAGATTGATTTGTTCGAACTGACATGAGGGCCCAACTCTATTGCTTTGCCAGAATCCATGCTATATATTTAAAGCAGCTGACCTCCTTGCTTCTCTCATAGTACAACCCTCTTCCCACAAAACCCCCTTTCTCTCCCCCTTTCTCTCTCCTCGGTCCATAGAGACAAAATGTAGGACTGGTGCCAATAGTTCATCACGGAAGAAAGGACTCACCAAGCTGAGATGACTATCTAATACTAAAACTAAGATTATAAGACTAATATAACTAATCTAATTAGAAATAATTTGAATAATTAGATATTTAGAATATATAGAATAAAATAATCTAATAACACATAATAGAAAAGATAGAATATAAAATAATTGTTTTTTCTTTCCCTAGTTCTGTTGCTATTGTGGCCCTTACGCAATCGATCGAATCATATAGATTTCAACAAAACATTGGTCATCAAAAGGATCTTAGATGACTCACCAAAGCACTAATGCCACAATTTTTTAGAAAATTGATTCCTATTTGAAGAGTGCATAACTGCATGGATAATGTCACACTAACCCATCCCTTTTTTGATCCAATTCAGGGTTTATGCTGCTTTCTAAAGAAATGAGTGATGTGATGATGATGAGAGTTTTTTTCTATCTCTCGCACACTAGACCAAAAATTTCCTTTGTAGTTGGACTTGTAAGCAAGTTTATGCAGTCTCCATAAGAGACCCAGACAACTAAAAGGATTTTTTGAAGTTTGAAGTTCTTACTGAAGAGAATGTTGATGTTGATTTTGCTCATTATCTTATGTATCCTATCATTCATGTAACCCAAGACACTTCTCGATTGAGTTTGAACTAGAAAAATTTAAGAAGTGGTTGAATTTATGATTGGAAAAGAAGTTGTTGTTGGGAAACACTTAGTTACTCAGATCATTTCTACCAATCGCCAAGTTCTCCAAGATTTATTTTATTATCCTTTACCTAAGAAATGCCATAGTGAGAGGCCTAGAAATCTCTCAAGGCCCTCTTGAGAGTCATTTGTTACTATGCCCATTGATGCTATACTTGTCCCTGTCGATGCAATAATTTTTGTATCTATTGAGTATGTTCTTGAATCATCTGCTTTGAATGAAAAAGGAAAGATGACTTTTGGTCCAAAGTAGGGTTGATCTGAGATAAGTGCATGATGCCAGTATGAAGAAACTGAATAACGACAACAAGAAGCACTCTGTTAGAGGCATTGGTAAAATGGTGGAGGAGAGGTTTGAAGGAGAAAAAAAAGCAAGATTACAATGGCCTTGCCAAAAATGAGTGTTTCTTAACCAGTTTCCCCTTTTGAGGCCACACTAGGGAGGTCAAGTAACCAACCATTTTTGAAGAAGTCGAAGTTCCAACTCCAACTATTTTAGATATGGGAGATGTTGCAGAACAAAAGGATGCATAGGTTTGTGGTAACGAAGCCTCCAGGATGGATGTAGATTTGAACACAGAGAGCCCCTCAGATAATGTTGCAAACAAGATTATCTCTTGGTAGTATACGTATAAAACTATGCTGAATTCTCCCTGAAATCTAACCTAGAGTTAGATCTTCATTATCTAATCGAACTCTGAACATACCGTTGGGAAGTGATTCAATAATGAAACCCTTATGAATCAATTTTTGTTCTTTCATTCCAGGGAACCCCCTTTTAGTATCAACTAATAGAGGAAGAGTTCTATAATTCACTTCTCCTCTCTATTTTATAAATAGTAAGTTCAAGAGAAGCTAGGAGAATCACCATATATAACAACAAATTTCTCCTCTTCTAAGTTCATAGCTTTCTCGGTAGCTTTATCGATGTTACCCACCAAAGCAAAGGCCTGCTTGAGAAGACCATCTAATTCTCCAAAAAGGATGAATTTAAACCCCCGAATTATTTCTGCGAGACCAGCATATTTCCTTAGAGAACCAGTAAAGACTTCTGCCACAAAGAAGGGTTGTGATAAGAAATGCTCAATCTTGTGTGCTCTTGCTATAGTGAAACGATGTTCTTAAGAGAATTCATCCAACCCAAGGATAGCTATATTGTTTTGAAGTTCTTTGTAATATGTGAAGTTTGCTTAACCCTTTACATAGTTTCATAATGTTCCTCACCAATGATCTGAGGTTGTAACATAGTTAATGTTGAATCTAAGGGATCTACTACTAGATAAATACCTTGGCAGCTAATCCTCTTAATAATATGATAGTAACATCTAAATGTGCAAATGTCATGGCAGAAGTAGGGTCGATCAAATCATCCTCCTTCTCAATTATAAGCCTAATAATAGGCATCTATGAGCGAATGCGAGCATTTTTGTAAGTACCATTTCTGTGTTAAAAGAAAAATCCTTTTTGCCACAAGTCAGATCCTCCGTTGGAATCTTTTTTGGTACGAATAGCCTAAGATGGGCTCTACCATTCACAAAGAATTCATCTTGAAAAAGGAGTAAGCGAAGAAGCTTCTTCGAATTGTGGGCCATCCATTCCTATAGTATACATATATAGGTCTTGGTTCATAACTTAGCTAAACTAAGGAAGGGTAGTTGGTTGTGGAGAACCAATCCACCCAGGATGTATGTATCTAAAGCCTTCTAGTCACGAACATCATACTCCTGTGTAATTATTATATGCTCACTAGCCACTACCAATACTAGTACCTACTTCTATAGATTCCCCAATGAGCTGAGTTGTTTCAACGTTTGATTTGAAATCTTTCCTAGCTTGCAGCTTGCTAAAATATGAACTACTAGCAAGGATGATTCTAAAAAGTGATAGCTAGTTATCTATAGTGAAAATAGAAAGTTAGGGAGAGGTATGAGAGAACCTAACCTAGAGAAGAACCATGGCGAAAATGATAAACTAGAGCGTGAAAGATCAAAGTCAAAACATAAACTAAAGACCTGTGTTTCGATAAAGAAAATGTGAGATCCTTTTCACACTCAAAGAAAATTTTGGATAGGTGGGACATCAATTCTCATTCGATTTCACGGGAATTAGCTAATAAGAAATAGACGACTAATTTTACTATGGTAAGCACTTTTTTAGTAGATGTTCAAGAAAGAGTCAATATAGAATGAGTTCTTATCTTTCTTATGATATTAGTTGTAATCGATTGAATGGCCAATCTCCAGAAAGCAAAGACTTTAACTAGTAGCTAGAACAGTACCACTAAAAGAAAGAGGGCTTTATCTTCTTTGACTTATAATTACATGTCTTATGCATCCTACTTCATTGGCATGCAGAATAAATAAGTAAGAAAGTAAAGCAGTACAACTCATTACATAGTCAATGAAGGAGTAATAGTGTGAAAGGAAGAGGGAGGCTACCCTACCCAATTTAGATACAATTATGATAGGTTATATGAACCAGACTCAGAAAAGCTGCTAGCTAAGGATCTAGGGTTTTCATTGACCAGCGATCAAAAAGTAGAAAAAGTCTTTTACACATTTATCCTCAAAAAGGGAGAAAAAATTGCCTGAGTTGTCTTAGATGAGCATACTTCGAAAAGGTCATTTGAAGGGTAAAGCATCTTTCCTTAAAACACTTTCAGTAAACCAAGGAATACTCACTTTGGCCCATATAATCCTCAGTGGATTCCCCTTGCTCCACTAGCCTTGATTAGCTAATAGACATACTAAGGTGCGTCTAGGAGTATCATATATAAAGAAGATAAAGGCTGCATATAAGAGTTGGATACTACTGTGATTCTCATGCATGAGAGTTTTGAAACTAAACAATCAAACTCTCGCCTTGAACTTACGCTAGTTCAACTATTGCCTTTTGAGAAAAGAGAATATACTTCACACACATCATTCGAACATCAAAAGAGAAGATAGAAAAGAATCAGTCAAAGAGAAAGATAGAATAGTAAGTAATCAAGAAACCCTATACAACAGGAAGCAATTCACTAGGGTTACTAATACTAAGGCCATCACAGTCTTGGTTGGAGCATTCATCCTAAGTGTCATACTCACTCTTCAAGGTCGTGCAAATCTAAGATGAATGGAGGATTTCTCTTTCCTTCATCCTTACTATTTGAGAGGAACCTAATGGATCTAACTCATACATCAAATCATCTACTATATAAAATATGATGTAAATCGATCTTAGGAATATGGGCACATGATATCTAAAGGAAGGGGCGAAGCGATTAGTGGAATAGTGATGACTTTCCAGTTAGTTGGGATAGATGTGAACCAATAGGCTTAGCTTAATTACCTTCCTACTTTAGATTAGAACTAACTTCTTTGAATACTTTACTACCTACCATCAGCCTATCCTAGGACAGACTTTTAGAGAAATAAACAAAGTCCCCCAGTAGTCTAGGAATAGTTTCTAGGGCCTAAGGCTATAAAGGAAGGTGTCAGTCTTGGTAGTAGTACCCAAACAGTTTCTATTTATGCCATCCTATACTGGGTATCCTGGTTCATATTCAGATGTTTGTCTAGTGGGAGAGAGTCTCCCAGTGGTGAATAGAATATGTCTATGAGGAGTGCCCCTGGATGTAAAGCTTGGTAGTCTAAGTTGAGTTGTCTTTGCAGTCGATCCATTTTGAGTTCCCTAGGTGCCAGTAGGAAGACTAGTTTTGAAGAGAAAGAGAATCAGAAAGGGTCAATCCTTCACAAATTCTTTCTTTCTCTTGACATACTAGAGAAAGAAGAATGGGAAGACTCTTCTATACTTGACTTTCTTTCAATTTGCTTATGAAAGGAAAACTGTGAATCTATCAACGAAAGCAACCAAATTTCACCTTGAAGGTGAATGTCGATCTTTTGATCCTTGTTCCAATACGAAAGATTTTTTTCATCCATAGATGCTGAATTGGCCTTGATGCCCACCCAGAGCCATCCAAATTGGCTTTGCCAATTGTTACTATTTGAAGCTAATTCTATGCGCCTCACAAAAAAAATCCTTTCTTCTTCTCATTTTTTTATCTTCCCATTCATTTCCTGCAGACTCTTCATCTCCTAATTCCTTCCATTCTACCAAAGAATTCTCTATAAAAATTTGCAAATTCGAATTGGCTAATTATTCTCTAATAGCACCTGCCCCATAGATATTTCTCGATTTTGAAATGTCTCAAAACCTTGAGTAGTAGAAAAGAGTGGGATGTTGTATTTCCACAATTGGATTCCATATTCGAATGAACCTTGTAATCATAAGAAAGTAGCTTTTTTTAGCTATAGGCCTAGCAAAAGAAAAATTGAGATAGGTTCCTATAGTATTGATTCCACCTCGGTCTCGGACGTGAAGGTTTCCACTCATCTAGCTCAAGTAGTTACACCATTGAAAGAAAAGGGTTCTTCTTCTTTCGAAACTTTGTTCAAGAAAACCTTTCAAAAAGCTACTCTTTACTCAAGTTCCCAATAAGGACCAACCTTTCATTGATTCATTCTTATATTATTTTCTATTAGATTTTTGATTTTTATCACTCTAACCTTTTTTACTTTGCTTTTCTATTTACAAAAATAATGGGAAATGTGAAATTATTGAGTAGTCTACTTTCCCTCAAATGATGAATCCCCTGAAAGGAATATTTTGGGACTCGTAAAGGATTTGTTTGTCTATATATTGAATTGTTCCATTCATCAATCTCCAATCAAGACAAACCGAGCACTACGGTGAGATGTGAAATCACCTGATCCCATTCTGACCTTGATATATGGAATCGTCTTGTGCCATATGTACTAAAATTTTTCAAGAGACATGATCAAAGCCTGGTGGAAAAATGAAAATTGGAAATTGCATAGCATAAGAATAGAAGAGGAGTGTTGTTATGTTCTTCAAATGAAAAAGAAATTTCCACAATCTCGTATCGTAGATGATAGGAGAGTGGCTTTCCATCTTTACGTGAGCTAGTTGATCAAGAAACTATCGCCCAAAGGTGCTTTTATGAACATTAGATCCTTTCCTCACTCTAACGAAGCTCACTTCTACTGAAGACATCCTAGTTTGCTCTAAACTGAAAGGATAGACTCTCAGGATAAAGCTAATGGCTTACTTAGAATGCATGATTTTGTCCAAAGAAAAACTCATCTATTCTTCTATCCTAGCGTCCTTTAACCATCAAGGAATTATGAAACATCCAACTACAGAGCTATAAAAAGAGAGGAGAGCTAATAGCTGCTAGGCTACATTCCCATATAGCTACTCTAGTGTTGACCTGACCTTTGGAGTGAGCTCTCAACTTCCTTATCATAAATCTAGGACTCTCATAGACACTAAGAGTTTCTTAGTCTTAAGAAACTTTTAGTGATTAGGTCAACACTTAACCTAACCCTAGAGACTTGGAAGAGTTAGCTGTAGGAATAGGTTGTGCCTTAGGGATTTAGGAATACTTGCCTACCCTATAGACCAAACCAAATCCTTGATTCCTTCTTCCAAATCTAATCTCAAATTCAAATCCAAATTCCAAAATCAAATCTAACAATCAAATGATTGAAACCCATGATTAAATTCAAACTCAAAATCCCTTCCTAAGCCTTTTGATTTTACCTTATGGACTTAGCCTTAACCAAATTCAAATCAACCCCAATCCAATTGATTTTTTCAATTATCAAGTTCAATCTTTAATCAAATTCCAAATCATAAATCAAATCCAAATGATTGAAACCCAAATCAAATCAATTCCCAAGTCAAGCCCTTTTGACCTACATCCCTAGATTTGGTCAACTTTGCTTCCAAATCACTCGAAACTCAAGTGATTTTCTCATAACCCACTTATATCTTCATTTATATTCACAAATATAAATGAAATATAAATTCAAAAGGCCAAAACCAATCCCAAATCAAATCAAATTCCTGATTTTTATCCCTTTAAGCCAAATTCTTTAACTTAGCTAAATGGTACCCAAATCAATTCAAAACTCATGGATTTCTTCATGATTCAATCATTCCTACAATCATTGACCTAAATATAAACAAGAACCACCCTCATCAAACCAAACCTAAGTCAACCCAAGCCAAGTCCATGTTAACCCTTTTGGCTTAAAATTATCATATGAACCAAAATTCATATGGATCCAAATCACTTGCAATTGGATTTATATTTCTATCTCAAACCCATTTATCAATATAACTAAACTTGAATCAAGCCATAATTGAACAAATTAACCCATTTAGGTCCACTTGACCCAATGTGACCTAAAAGACCCTTTCGAGCCAAGTCCTAATTCAACCCAAATTGGATTGAACTAAGCCCATCCAAACCCTAGGTCATGATCAATAATCATCCTAGGTTAATCAATTATCTTGAATTAGGTCAAACTAATTCAACCTAGCCCATTGACCAAGTCAACACTTAGCCCAAATGAAATCCAAACTAGCCAAAATCCACCATATGCCAAATTGATTAAAACCATTGATTCAAACCCATTCATAATCAATGATTGAACATGATCAAACCCTCAATTGAGCAAACCAAGCCTAATTGGCCATTTGACTCTAGTTGACCTAAATTGGCCTAAAACTAATGGTTCAAGTTCACCCCAAATTGCTTATTGAACTTGACCAAAGCCATCATTGAGCCCAAGTTGACCAATTGGTCAACTTGAGCCTCTTTCACTGCGTCACTTCGGCCTCTCTATAGCAAAAAAAAAGACAAGGGACCCAAGCCATGCTCAGAAAGCAGTTTCACCTTATCTTCTTTCCTCTTCTTTCTTTCCTTTTTGGAGTGAGTAAAGCTTGGGAGAGAGCAGGTCTGATTATTTTATGAGTTACATACTTCTTTTGAGAGGTTGAGAGGAAGGAGGAAGAGTAGATGCTCTTTCTCTAGTCCATTCATTACATTACATACCTTCTACGGGGGAGAATGGGAGAAGAGAAAGAGGATGGCAGGATGATGGGAGATGCTCATTTAGATAAGAGTTGTGGATGAGTTTGAGCCCAATTCCAAGAAGAAGGTACTGGGACCTCATTGAGTATAATATTTGAGCGGTTAATAGAGAACACCAAACTCATGTGTTGGCTTTGGGGCAACAAGGATCAAGGAGGCCGGATTTACCTTTATGAACCTCAGTGTGAAGTGGTCAGATTCACTCCTCCTATTATCTTTACAGCATTCTTATAAGAGACTACTAGCAATTAAGTTGGGGTTTCATGAACTTCAGGCGCTACCTTTCTATTTTTTTCATTTACAAATGCATGATTTAGAAGCAAGAAAGGTACGGTGGAAGGTCTTCCAATTCGAAGCAATCAATTGAAGTGTAAAGTGGTAAAGGTTGGCTAGGAAGGATTAGAACTACTTAATGGAATATCACTACTAAGATCGAGGAAGAATGAGCCTATAAGAAAGCATAGGATCTTAAAACAAAATAAACCAAACTTGGGAGATATCGAGGAAAAACCTAAAAGAAAAAGCTATAGTTTGACAAGGTATACCAAAAAATCAATATAGTGTGATAGAAGGTGGCGCACTATGGAGTCTCTCTCTTGACTAGTTCACCCGCCTTTCACCCCTTAGATTAGAATAGATTCTAGCTATTTTTCTTTGAGCTCCTATGAGGGAATGATCATCCTACTTTCTTTCCCCATTTCTTTCTCCTCCCTTCCCTCCTGTTGAGTTTTTCAATTCTTCTTGATAAATGATTAACTACAAAAGGTGATAGTTTGAGTGAACGTTTCACAGTACTCCTTTTTTTACCATTTTAAAATTGGCATTCTATGTCCAATATCTCGATCTTAATCTTCAGTATAATGATGAATGGAAAAAAGAGAAAATCCTTTAGCTAGATAAGGGAAGGGGTGGATGTCTTTTCAAACTGCTCCCAAGGCTCATGATCTATAAATAGGATTTTGCAAAAAACTTGAAACTGCCACCCGAAATTGGGAAAGCAGCAGCTAAAGCTTCGTCTTTTCGCCTAGCTAGTCTCCGAGAGAAAGTTGCCCCCACCACATCCAAGCCCCCTCTCCCACTTCAATTCAATGAAGTGAACTAGGAGAATGTCATTCAGTCACTTACCGGGTTATGCCATAAAGAAAGATGTGTCTCCTTGATCTTATAAATCACCCCTTTTTCTTCATTATTTTGGAATCGGTATAGAAATTGGTGCTTTTTCTACTTTTTTGACCTTAGTGACCAGGGGTTTCGGGGAAAGCCTATGTGGGGTGTGCTTCTGGATAAGAGAAGAGTATTTAGGTATCTCCTCAGCTCAACAATCCATGAAGCAACCTGACCTCCTCTGCTCATGTAGTTTGACCCTATCCTCATGTGTGGAGGAAGGATCGGTCCTGTGGACACTGACGCATACCATTCAACATAGTCCTCGTAGTTGATCAAATGCATCTCAAAGAAGTCTCCTCTAGCATTGAAGTGCTAATCAAATCTGTGAAAGTGTCTAGTAAGTTATATCTGGTAGTTCCAAATGAAATGAAATGCAGCCTCAAAATAGAATTATGCTGTTTGCTAAGCCCTGATGGTGGAACTGGCATTTTTGGGGGGAGCCCCCTTTTGTAGTAGAGTGGGCAGCATCACTTTCCTTCATGTAGCTATGACTTTTTGGGATGGGCCGCCATGTGCATGTAAGCTTGGGTCTTTTATTCGGGACAAATTTTTTAGATAATTTTTTAGACCTTATTCATGGAATGATGAATTATTACCTGAGCTAGATTTGAACCAGCGTAAACATCTCACCAATGAATTTATAGTCCATCCCCATTCATCATTGTTAGGAGTTCCATTCAACTAGGTCCCTCTAAAGAGTTAGCCATTTGTTTCTAGTTTAGCTTCTTAAGAGAAAGCTACCAAAGATTCCACCCTTCCTCATAAGAGCGATAACTACTTCTTTCATAGTTTTGGCTTGTATATTCATAATGAGACTATGAGTGCTTTAGGGTATCCCCAAGATATGTTTTTAGATACCACTATACACTTATAACCCATCTTTGCTCAATGGGTACAAAACATTAGCGCCTAGCATAACAACTTCTGATGCAACAACAAGTACTAGGTTAACTTGGGGAGGTGGTGAGTTAGTAGCAGTGGGCAGAAAAATTGTTTTGCTACCTATCCCATTTTTACTGCAGATTTTTTGGTTCATCACAGTCATGCATTTACAATTCATGTGATTGTATTTATCCTACTGAAGCATGTTCTATTTGCTCACAGTTTCCATTTGATACCTAAGAAAGCAAAATCTTGGTTTTCATTTCCCTTGTGATGGACCTGGTAGGAGAGGGGGGGGGGGGGACATGTCAAGTATCTGCCTGGGATCATGTATTCTTAGGTCTATTCTAGATGTACAATGCAATTTTGATAGTAATTTTCCATTTTAGTTGGAAAATGTAGTCAGATGTTTAGGGTACTATAAGTGATCAAGGAGCAATCACTCACATGTCAAGTATTAGCCTGGGATCATGTATTCTTAGGTCTATTCTGGATGTACAATGCAATTTCGATAGTAATTTTCCATTTCGACTGGAAAATGTAGTTGGATGTTTGGGGTACAATAAGTATTCAAGGAGTAGTCACTCATATCACATGAGGGAACTTTGCACAGAGTTCCATTACTCTTAATGGATGGCTATAGGATTTCTTATGGGCACAAGCATCTCAAGTAATATAGTCTTATGATTATTCATTATTTGCATATGGTCTTTTTTTCTTTGGTGCTCATTTTGTCTAGGTTACTCTTTCGATCTATCAAAACATAAAAGGTCGACCATCTAGAAATTGATTTTCAAATCATGTTCATCTCACTTTTCATTCGTTTTCACCACACCATAATAGTAGCCACAAGACTCCAGAAGAAAGTGAAACAGCAAGAAGCACTCGCTTCACTCAACAGTTCTGATTCATGAGAAATAGAAAGATTCGATTCATACTTTGTAGCACTGGTGTTGCTGCTATCTGCACATAGGGCCATCCCCTACTCCCTTCCTAGGACACCTCAGGAGTTTTTTTTTTTGGAACAGACAATAGTGTCTTCCTAATGCCTCAAATCGATGCTTTTTGTGGCATGCAAAGTTTTTGATTATTGAAGCAATTGAATCACAGTATGAATACAAAGGAGTCGACGTAACTAGATATAAAATGGAATTATGCCATTAGTAGTAAAAGCCTACTTATGAATGGTTAGATGGCTTATCTTATCTGTCACAAATAGGCTTAATAACTGGAGTCTTCAACAAAAAAGGTGAGTTGCGCTAAGGTCTCAGTTCCAGCCAGGTCCAAGTACTCAGCACACCGAACTTAGATTTCTTTCTACCTCGCTAGAGAAGAAAGTGGATTTGTGTGTGAGACTGGGCTATGAATCCAATCCCATCAAAGTCTTTGCTATTGTGAAAGGATTTGTTGCTTTCACTACGCCCCTTCCATCAATCCATTCATTCCTGCATTTCTATCATTTTTTGAACCAGCTCCCACCTTCTCCCATAACAACTGAGAGCCTGTGGCCCTTGCCTTCTGATCTCCTTCCTTACTCGCAAAGAGCAGGTCTTGACTTGGAAACAACTGAGCATCCTGGCTCAAACGAGAGAAAGCTCATGATATACTTATCAAATGCAAGTGCAAGTCGAATGAGATACCTATTTTTGTATTAAGAACTTGATGCCTTCATCTGCCGAACTTGGAAATTCATCATAAACCAATATATATATATATATATATATATATATATATATATATATATATATATATATATATATATCATCTGCTAATACATGACCAATTCATGTTTTGACAAAAATATTTCCTATCATCCAATTTTGAGGACTCACGGAAATACCTCGAATAGTATCATAATCTATTATACATACAAGAATGTGTTAACTACTTTAACAAGTCTACGTGTGAGGTATCCAACATCTGATGTTCGTACAGTAGTATCTACAACCCCCTTTGCGGGATCCGTAGCAAGAAATTCTATATTCTTTCAAAGAAATTCCTTCCTATAAATTGTTTTGAATGGGTAAATCAATCTTTGTCCTTGATGATCTGACATGAATCCTTTCATACCTACTAATTGCAACTTGAGATGCATTTCCTCTAGCCCCTGAAAAGGACATTAGATGGACTAGATTAGAGGGATAAGTTATCCTAAAATTATGATTCATTTCTTGTCTCAAATATTCACTTGTAGCATACCATATCTCAATGGATTGACATAATTTTTCTACCACATGTACGTTTCCATAATGATGGTTTTTCTCTAACAAAAACTTTGTTGTTCAACATCTTGAACTAGCCATCCTTAAAAGGTATTGTGAAAAGATCATCAATTCCTAATGAAATAGATGTAATAGTGGCTCGCTAGAAACCTAAAGCATTCATTTAATCTAGGATATATGATGTATATGCCATTCTGAAATGATCTATTAATCTGCTAATAAGTCATTTCATAGAAATTCCATTTACCACTTTATTATGAATAACAAGATCAGTCCATTCCTCCATAAGGACCTCCATATTCTGATGAGTAAGATTCCATAATGGCCTAGGTCAGTGATTCGAAAACTTCCTTTCCTCAATCTTGATTCACATAGAAATTCAAAAATTTGGATACAGGTAAAATTGGAGAGACCCAAATTTCCATGAGTATGGGCATCACTAATTGAATTTCTTAGTTTTTATATAGAGCATGAGTTAGATAGCCTATGAGTAGGCCCGCCAAAACCCCTGTATGGCTTCTTCTATTTCTCGATGAAAAGGAAGATGACCAATAGTGGTTCGATTGTATATACAATGAATTTCTCTTTTTACACTTCCTATTATTCTATAGTGCTTATAAATCTCATTGTAATTACCAAAAGAATCATATTGAACTTCAATGGGAACTTCTCTTGAGCCAATGACACATTGATCTAGTCTCCACTGAAGCCACAAAGGACTATCTAAATGGATTCGTTTCTGTTGATAAGCTCCATGGGCATCATATGAACTAAAAAAATATGGCTCTTTTGTATACTTCAAGTTATTCTTATAAACTGTTTTCTTTTCTTTGCAATTAGGATTATATTGATTATACCTATTTGCACAAATACCTTAGAGATTTTTTATCATTAATATATAGAGTCCAATAAGCATATCTTGAGTTGGTACATAAATGAGATCCCCAATAGCTGAAGATAAGAGATTCATATGAGAAAACATAAGTAAATGAGCTTCTACATGAGCTTCCAAAGAGAAAGGTATGTGAACAATCATTTGATCCCCATTAAAGTCTACATTGAAGCCCTTACAAACTAATGGGTGTAAACAAATAGCATGCCCCTCCACTCAAATGGGTTGGAATTCTTATATACCTAATCTATGCAGGGTGGGCACTCTATTCAATAATATAGGATGCCCCTGCATCACTTCTTGAAGGATTTCCCATATAATGGGTTCTTTTTCCTGAATTTTGCTTTTAGCAATCCCTATGTTAGAAGCAACATCTTGTCTGATTAGACTACAAATTACAAATGTTTGGAAGAGTTCTACTGCTATTTCTTAAGGTGATCTGCATTGATGTAATGAAAGCAAAGGACCCACGACAATGACAAAATGCCCCGAATAATTAGCCCATTTACCAAGCAGAGTCTCATGAAATCTTCCTTCTTTGCCTTCGATTACATCAAAAAATGACTTGTGAACTTTATTATGACCATCTCTCATGGGTTATCCACGGATCGCATTATCAAAAAGTATATCCACAGCATCTTGTACCAATTTGTCTTGACACATTACTAATTCCCCTGGTGTAGATCTACTTGTTGCTAATAAATTGGTAAGAGTATTATTCTCATAAATGACTCTTATATAGAGTTTGTTAATATCTGAACTCATTAGTTTACCTCCATCTATCTGAATGATTGGTCTCAACTCAAGAGGAAGAATTGGTAATAGGCACAAAACCATCCATTCTGGGTCTACATTTGTTTGAAGAAAATGTTTAGCTAATTCTATGCACCTAACCAAAAATTCCTTTCCTCTTCTCATTTTTTTATTTTTCCATTCATTTCTTGTGGACTCATCATCTCCTCATTCCTTCCATTCTACCAAAGAATCTCTATAATAATTTGCAAATTCGAATTGGCTAATTGTTATCTAATAGCATCTGCCCTCATAGATATTTCTCGATTTTCAAATGTCTCGAAGGTTGAGTAGTAAAAAAGAGTGGGATGTTGTATTTCCAGGATTGGATTTCATATTTGAATTAACCTCATAATAGTAAGAAAGTAGGGGTTTTAGCTATAGGCCTAGCAAAAGAAAAATTGATATAGGTTCCTATAGTATGGGATGCCCCCAACCCCCCTCCTCATAATCGGACATGAAGGTTTCCTCTCATCCGGCTCAAGTAGTTACACCAAAGAAAGAAAAGGGTTCTTCTTCTTTTGAAACTTTGTTCAAGAAAACCATACAAAAAGCTTCACTTTACTCAAGTTCCCAGTAAGAACCAGCCTTTCATTGATTCATTCTAATCTTATTTTCTATTTGATTTTGATTTTCATCACTCTAACCTTTTTTACTTTGCTTTTCTATTTATAAGAAAAAAGGAAAAGTGAAATTATTGAGTAGTCTACTTCCCCTCAAATGATGAATCCCTTGAAAGGAATCAAATCAGAGTTCACGTCACTCACCCTAAAAAAATAGGAGCGTGGGCCATAGGTCGTACATTAGCCACTAGGTCGCACATCAACCATCGGGTCGCATGATGGAAGAACACTCAACAAAAAGATGCACACTCCTACATGTGAAATAGATAGATTTATCTTCACTTTTTTGTAGTAGTCATGACAAATATCCTTCAGCAGTTGTCTCATTGGTAAGGCGAGAGCTTCAAGCCCAATTTTTGGTGGCACACCCCCCAAACAAGCACCACTCGAAGAAGGGGTAACAAGAAAAGCTACAGGCTAAAAACCTTCTACCCTTCTTTCTCTTTCTATATAGTGGTACCCTGGGCACCTCATCTTGTCATTTTGTCATCTCATTCTGGTTAGGCCAAAGTATTTTACGTTTCCTTCTCCGCTCACACTTCACTGACCTATCGCACGATAAAGAGAAGGTAGTATGAAATAATTGTAAATAAGATAGATCACAGAAAGATTCTAAATATGATAAGTCTCCCATGGATTCAAGAATCAGAAAATTAAAAATGGGAATGAAATGAAAGAAGACATTTCTAGCAGATGAGCTTATGCCAATTATGGATGTGATAAGAAGTACTTGGATCCAAGGAGGAGTCTTGGTAATGTATCGTTGATTCAAAAAATTTGACCTTCTTTCCACACTCATTAACATTAGAACACCTGGACTTTTTTTGAGGTCTCCTATCTGGTGTCCATCCCATCATTAAGCTTAAGAGTAGCTTAAGGATTTCCACGCAATCCAGCTTCACACTGAACCACCCAAAAATTCTCTTTCTTCATCAAAAGGTAGGCTCTAGTAGAAGAAGGAAGATTCCCACCCGAGTTGGAAATGAGAATAGTGATTAAAAAAAGAGATTGAAATAGATCTATTTGTGTGACTATCAGTACCAGACCTTACAGTGGGTAGTGCATAAATTGATTTTTTTCTAGGTAGGTTTTATCGATTAAAATGTATCGAATCTCATTTTTCACACTACATCTTTCTTATCTATAGCTAGGGCCCTTGAGCCTTCTGCCAATAGGAGGAGTTCTTCCAATCAGTCGGTCAAGTAGGTAGTAGTCCCCTTGTTAGGGAAAACTACCAATAAATAAACTATAACATTAGATCCCTCGCTTAGTCAAAATTGTCAAATATGCATCATGAAGGTATTTGACATGAATGAATTGATCCATTAGAACTTCTTACCTCTTTTTTTTCAATTCTTTTTATTTCAATAGAATTCTATTGAATAAGAAATCTAGGAACTTTTTATGAGTGGATTCATGAAATTGTTTCATAAAGAGCTGTAAGTAAGAATGTTATTTTTTTTTCTATTTCATTTAGATTGAGTATAGATAAAAGATCTTCTTAAATGAGCTAAAAGGATTCAATCAAAGAGTGGAGGGATAGGAATAGAAAGGATGTATTTCAAACACAGTATAAAGAAGCTCCAATTTTGCTCATTTTATATTTCTTCATTTCGTCACTTCACACTGGGCTGCTTAGGTAGAATACACAAGCGGTGTGCTTTAAAAAAAGACATTTCTTTTTTTTTCATTAATAAATGAAAACTCACAATTTTTTCAGTATGGATTTTTATCCAATTATGTCAGACTCTCACGTCATATGGGTTCATCTCAGAATCTGGACCTCCCTCTTTTTTTCCCATTTCGATCCAGAAGAGCCTAACATTCCTTCTTGAAGTTTTCTCTTTGTCGAGACAAGAGTTCCTCAATAACTTTAGAAATCTTTCAATAAACTAAATTCAAATTATAGAGCTATGACACAATAAAACCCGAATGAACAAAATGTTGAATTGAATTATGCAAGACTATACTGGGGTTTCTTACTCATTTTTGTACTTGCTATTTTCTTTTACTTCTGTAAAAAGAAATCCCTTCCTGTTAAGAAGAAGAAGTCATCTCTTTGCCATCTCTCATTAGGTGGCATCGCAAAATGGTTTCAATCAAGTAAGCTAGCCCTTACTCTACTCATCCTACCATCATCGTATCATAGGGAAATAGCATAATAAGAAAGGAAAGGAAAAGTGAGGCTCGAGAAGAGACCTGTTGAGAAACATTTTGGATCACCGAGATGACCTGGTGCTGGGAGTGGTTCTTCATCTTATTTTTTTTGCTTATCCGAAGTTTGGACATGAATTCGACAAGCCTGATGGGCTACCTTGCCGGCTGGCAGTAGTCCTCTAGATTGTGAATGATTTTTTGAGTGTTTTCCAGCTATCCCTCTTTTTTTCTTTTTGACCAAGAAAGTCGAGTGTGGCGATCTGATCCTAGTTGATTTATCTCAACTTTACTAACTCCGAAATGGCATTCGTCAGACTTGAGTAGTACATTTCCAGACTTTTTCTACTCCATAATAATGAAAATAAAGAAAGTTTCTTCTCAGACTATCTCTATGTTTTCAATTCAATGAAAATCATATTCAATTGGAGATAGTAAAAAAAGGGTAGAGGGAAGTTATCCTTGATGAGTTTTTTTAGAACTTAGCTCAATAAAGCTTTATTGACAGATTATGATCTATATGCTCAATCTTCGCTAATGGCTCATAACCATACTTCAACTTTTCATATGGGCTATTGGAAACTTACAAGTATAGTTCAAGAATTGAACAAAATTCATGGAGCTCACCCTAAAATCAAAAGAAAAATGAGCAGTACTCGCTAGGCATAAGTAAATACTAATAGTTGCTTTCATAGAGGTCCAATGAAACTCAAAACTTTCTTGTAAAACATTGGCACACCTTCGCTGATCAAAGTTCATGCCCTGCTTCTACTTTTTTATTTCTTTCATTATATGAATCAAGCATGACCTTGGTCCCTTGTACTAGAGGTAAGATGTAAGGGTCTTCTCTTTTCAAATGAATAATGAATTCATCTATGATTTAGAATCCTTGACTTGCCTTAGGAAGTATATCCCACAGTACCACTTGCAAGTCAACAATGGTGGCTAGAGTCAGGTTTACCCAATCACCCATGTGTAGCTCCACTGCATGAGCCAAACCTTATATGGTTCCCTTGAGTGGACAGGCTTGAAATAGACTCTTTCCTTCTTGAGGTTCAACTCATCCATCTTTGCCTCCTCTATTGAGAGAAAGTTGTGGGTAGGACCCTTGTTTCCATTTTTATGTTTCCATAGAAGAGAGCTAGTTTAGGGTCATATGAATGGGAAGCTTAGTCAGCTAGAAGTCTTTCCATCAATAGTGGCTAGATATGGTAGGTAGTTTTGTGAGACTTTCTCTGACATCGCTTCCTCATCTAACGTTAGAGTGGAGTGTTAGGTTAGGGGATCAGATCATATGTGATTCTTGTTCACAAATTGGATGATCAGGCCATGGGCTTTCCCCTCTTCCCCTCACCGTCCTTTCCCTAACACTCCTTTCATTCATAGTGGGTGGACAAACTTTCAATTCTACCGGGGCCGTTGGTTCCAAAGGAGCTTTTATGGAAGCAGTGACTGAGGAGGATGACCATCATGGGAAAAGGCCAATTCCCATCATCTTAGCGTATTCTACCTCTACCTTCATCTACAATATTGGACCATCTGCCTTTGTCCTAGCTAATAGAATTACATCAAGAATAAATAAAGCAAGTAAGCCTGCAATTGTAAAGCTAGCTAAGAGGGAGAAGGTCGGGTTTAGCTAGGGAAGAGTAAGTAAACCAGCACATCACACACTCAATTATTGAAGTGATTGAATCATAATATGAATACAAATGAGTGAGCATAACTAGAAAGAAAATGGAATTATTCCATCAATAGAAAGAAAACTGACTGACTTAGAAGATCCTGAGAGCTAAAACCTTGTGGATGCCCTTATGCCTCACCTTGCTGGCAAGCATACAAAGAACTCTGCTCGAGTGTTTTTGAAATGGAAACTCCCCATATTCTTCTTCTCTTCTCTCCCATGTTCAAGTAGAAACTGACAGGTGAGCTTGATGAATTTACCTGATCTTCAAGGATCCATCCAAGTAAGAAGACAAATTCAAATCCACCCTCTGGCAACAATCAAACTCTTGTGCCTGGGCCTACGTACCGTCTCGAAGAAAGCAAGAAATAAAGTACACCTTACCTTGTAGGTCAACTCCACTTTACTTGACTGATGTATCTTTGTCTCTGACCTAGAGTAAGAAAGAAAGGAAGAAAGAGTAGGCTTGTTGGTTCAAAGAAGTGGCTCATAGGGCTTAGTAGTTCTTGCTTTAGGGTTCACTCAAATAGCTTCCCATTAGTAGTGAAACTGATTGAAGAGTATACAAGCCTGAGAAGTTCTTGCTTCCCTAAGGCTATCTATTCACTCAGCTTTTTGTACTCTTTAGTAGAAAAAAGATAGAGGTACTATGTTGGTTAGATAGAGGGAAGAAAGTAAGAGAAAAGTTGCAGAGCATATTCAAGTCATCACAGATGATTTACTATTTAGGTAGAATGTCATCACCTATTTTCACTAAGAAACCGAAGAGAAAGAAACTTAATCAAGAAGGGGGTGGGAAGAAAGGAAGAAAGCGATGTAGAAACAACTTAAGAAATGAAAGAGATTCAACAAGAACAAGAGGGATCCACCAAAGAAAACCCTTCCCTTTGTTCAAAAGAAAAGGAGGATCTAGAAAAAAATAGATGAAATGAAAGAGATCTGAGTGAATGGAAAGGAAAAAAAAAATAAAGGATGAATTTCACTTTCAAGAGGCACGCTATCAAAATAGCCTAGTTTACAACGATTCTGATCTAGAGAACCATCATGAGAGTTGGGAATTGGGAAGATAGGAAGAAGAGAAAAAAAAAGAAAAGAATGAATAAAAAAATTGAAAAAACTTTTGTCAATTTTTTTTTCAATTACAAACGATGGAATCATCTATTACGATATATAAAAAATGATAAATTAGAAATGCTTTACACAATGAAATGTCACAAATTTGTTTTTTTACATGTACAAGTGATGGTAAACAAGTAATATCTTTTACATATTAGACCAATTTATTGACTTTTTTGAAAATGGTAGAACAAAGAATCTCTTTGTAGATAATATAGAAACTATATGATGAAGATCTTTCTTGGATTTATACTAATGAAAAAAAAAAGTGCAATTTGAACAATGAATTGAGAAGACAGATCCAAATTATAGAAAAAAATAAGAGATCCCCTAGTCTAGTGTGCTTGAAAAAAGAATCATATTATGTGATGATGAAAAAATATGCTTTCCAAAGGAATATGATCCTTTATTTAATGGACCATATCGAGGAATGAGAAAAAAATTAGATTCACATGCAATCATGGATACTTATAAAGATACAGAAGATTTAGTAGAATCTTTTTTTTATAAATAAGATTCATGATCTATTTCTTAATGATCTGTAGAAAAAGGAATTGATTCAGAAAGTCAAGAAAAATATTTGCAATTTGTATTTGATGTAATTACACATATACAAAAGACAAAAAAAGAAGAAAAAAAATCAATTAGGATTATACTAGAAGAAATAAGTTAAAAGGTTTCTCGATGGTCATACAAATTAATCAAGAATTTGGGAGAAGAGGAAGAGGAAAATGAGGAAGAATTAGAGGAAAATTATTATAATATTCATTCAAGAAAATCCAAACATGTGATAATTTATAACGATAATGATACTAATCAGAATACCAATTCTATTTCTAGTATTTATAATAGTTCTAGTATTCTGAATACTAGTAACAATGATAAAAATGATGATCAAACAGAAAAGGGAGAGGTTACTTTGATACATTACTCACAATAATTGAATTTTTGTCACAATCTAATCAAAGGATCCATGCACACTAAAAGATGTAAAATAGTTATTTGGGACCTATTTCAAGTAAATGTACATTCTCCACTTTTTTGGATCGTCCACGCAAAACTTCTTCTTTTTCCTCTTATGATATAAACGAAATGAAGAATCTAATTTTTAGGCATTGGATGGACAGAGACCAATAATCTGAATTCACAATTTCCAATTTTGAAAATGAAGATACAAAAGAAGAAAAGGATAAAGGGGAAAAAATATATAAAAATGAACAGATAGAAATATTAGAAGCTTGGGATACCTTTATATTTACTCAAGTAATAAGAAGTTTTATGTTAGTACTGGGGAAAGAGCGCTCTCACCGTGTTAGCTTAGCGATCAGGATCAAGTTCAAGCATGGAATCCTAGACATCCCTCAAGCTCGTTGAAAGAAATTATGGGAGTAGTCCATTTTGAGAGTAGCACATTCGGATGTAAAGCATTTGGTAGTATAAATCCATCCATTTCTTTCACATGGGTGATAGTATGAGTGCTGCTTTCAGAGCCCTTGATTGAGATTAGAGTCTCATCATGAATAAATAAAGACGACGATCAACCTCTCTTTACTAATAGGGAAGTTGATAATAACAACCTTTCTTTTTTTAGTATGAAAGTTCCAGCAGAGTGTGATTGCACCTAAAAAGGCAGAAGATGAAGTAAGCTATGTAAAAAAGAAAAAAACTAGCTGGAAAAGCATTGCTTACTTAGTGATAAACTATTGCCTCAATAGGGGAATCACCTTGAAAAATTAAAGAAGTAGTAAAAGGGGGCTTGTGGTGGGTTCAATTCTCATTGATGGCATCACAGGAGAGGTTTTCATT
Source organism: Cymbidium sinense (assembly GCA_021442155.1). Classification (NCBI taxonomy): domain Eukaryota; kingdom Viridiplantae; phylum Streptophyta; class Magnoliopsida; order Asparagales; family Orchidaceae; genus Cymbidium; species Cymbidium sinense. Next base: position 76,223,211 of record CM038218.1, on the reverse strand, counting down.
TCATACAATGGATTTTTTTTGGACCTGAACAAGAATTAGTAAAAAAAATCCCCTATCCTCCATTGAGAATCATTGATACAACTCACCATCTCTTCCATGATCTCGGATAGAAAGAGATTCTTGTTCTTGAAAAAGAAGGAATGACCTTTTTGATGAATGGGAGATTCTATAAAATGAAAAGAATTTCATAAAAAAAGAAGTGTCTTGTCTGAATCAAGAATAGCAATTCCATTTCTAAAACCACATAGATAAACTTTGAAATGTTGAGCAACTACCCGACGGTCGAGATGTGCGTTCATACTAAGTAATTTTTTTATTTTTCCTTTCTCAAGAGATAAGTAATCAGTTAGATCACAGAAGAGGTTTGCTGCACTTTCAGTAGATGAGATCTATTTTGATTATGTATGAAAAATCTACTTCTGAAAAGAAATAGATTCTTTGGAATTAGAAAGACACGAGAGGTCATAATAAAATCCTTGCTTGATGTGAGCCACTCCGAAGGCTTCAAAAGAAATTACATCTAGCTTCATTCGCATCCTGCTCCTCAGCATAGCAAGCCCTTGCATGATTAATTCTTAACACTTTTGACTTTCACTCTCTGGTTCAATTATGGATTTCATAATCAATGAAAGAAAAAAAAAAGAAAAAAAAGAAAGTATGGGAAAATGGGAAGATGAATCCAACAGGGTATGTTTTTTTTTTCTTGTTCTTGATCATATTATAAGGGAATCATCAATCTGTTTCTTCACTTTTTTGCCAAAGAATTCTCTTGATGAATATAAGTTGAAGGATCTATGAGATTCCAATGACCCTTGGTTCGATAAGGTTTTGAATAGTCAACAATTTTCTTATATTTTTTACCAAAACCAGAATATTCAATCTATTCAGCTAGATAAGAATTTGAAAATGAAGTGACTTTTCCCTTTTACTAGTAAGGAAAATGAAGTTTTATCAAGAAGTCCAAGGTGCATAAGCCTACTCCTCAACACTAGGTTCTTGTTCATGTTCTATTCCATTCAGAAAAGAATTCAAGTACCTTACCCCCATCATGGTGAACCTCTGCTAGTGATCAGGATGAGGGCTCACAATGGGAATCCACCCAATGTTCATTCGGCAACTCAGCTCAAAAGTAGCTATTCCTACTGGACTGAATCTTCTTCATGTTATACAAGGTCTAGCATAATTAGCCAAGGTTATAGATGAATTGATCAGTGACAACTAAGGGAGAAGTTACCAATAGACTTCCCAGCTCCACTTTTCAGGAATATACATTTCTACATTAAACGAAATAGTATGTCAACCCCTAGCCCAGATGAGTTCTTCCTGCTTTCTTTCCCCATTTCCCATTCAAGCGGTAGTTACAACTGAGGGAGTGCCATCCATCAGTCTTTCAAATCTCTCTGCTGCTATCAGTAGTAATTGAGGCAATTTTTCTTTTTGGGGTTTCAAAACTTTTTTTAAAAGAAGTGTGGCCTAGGCCCCGGTTGCTTTGGAACGCCCCTAGTGGACTTGGTAGTGCTCCTTTCTCAAACCTGAATGACTATGAATATTAGGGAAGACCACCTGAGCAAACCAACAAACTTGACTTATCCGAACTGAATGTTAGTGGCTCCTTTCACGACCAGCGTCGCTACTTGATCGGTAGGGAGGAGCATCTTAAACTATGGGGAGTAAGTCTTGCTTCATATTTGTTAATTCATTTCTGGTTCACAAGACTTTAGGCAGATAAAGAAACTACAAAAGCTATGCCTGTCAATTCAGTAGGTGATTTTGGATTAGCTCCTAGGATTTTGGGTCATTTTACTCTCTTTCAAACAGTAGACTTTTCAACCATTTTTGCTTGTGCATTTGCCCCCAAAAATTCATGGATTTTTTACAATATGAGATTGAATACCATAACTCTGATTTGTATTTTACTTCTTATTGGTGTTGTTGGGAAATCTGCACAGATAGGATCATATACTTGGTCACCCAATGTAATGGAGGGTCCCACTCTAGTATTTGCTTCGATCCATGAAGCTACTATGATCACAGTTTTTCATGATTGCAAGGTGCTCCCCTTTATTTGAAAACCCACCTATGGCTTTGATTGTAATTACTTCTGTAGGAGCTATGACATCATTCCTTGCGAAAACCACAGGAATCATACAAAATGATCCAAAGAGGGTCATAGCTTATTCAACTTGCATTTAATTAGACTATATGATCTTTTACTGTGGCACTTCTAACTATTTGGTTAGCATCTTTGACTTATAAATCATGCATTTTTCAAAGCATTACTCTTCCTAAGTACATGTTCGGTGATTCATGCCATGTCGAATGAGCAAGATATGCAGAAGAGGGGGGGGGGATTTCCTCGTCGTTCCCTTTGACCTATGCCATGATGCTTATGGGAAGCTTATCACCCATTGGTTTTCCTTTTCCAACTAGATTTTATTCAAAAAATGTAATCTTAAAGCTCACAGTTATTCCATCGTGGTAACTTTTTTTACGGTTGGGAAGTGTCTCTATCCTTTTCACTTCTTATTACTCTTTTCATTTCTTATTTCTCTCATTTCTAGTACTAACTAATTCATTCAGGCTAGACATATTACAATGTCATGATACACCCATTCTTATGGCTATTCCTTCAATACTTCTAGCTCTCGGGAGTCTTTTTATAGGATACTTGGCCATAGTGTGACCTGTTAGCCCATAAGTCAGTATTGTGCTGTGATGAAGTGGTTGTTGCTCACTTAACATGATCGTATGAGGTCACAATTTACCAAACACAATCATCCAGGGTGAACAAGAATTGGGTATTAGATGCAGGCAAAATTCTAGCCAATGGCTGAGATGTTTAGTTGACTCCCTCCCCCATAGTGGGGGTCTAGACCCCTATGAGTGAGCAAAAAATGGAGGAGGAAAGAGGCCATTCACCTTCCACAACATCTCACAATTTGATGGTATTCTATTACTAAAAGATTTAGCTACTCATGCTGTGAAGTACGAAAAAATCTTCCAGCTTGCTAGAATGAATCTTCTTCGAGAGGGCTTGGAAGTCTTAAGAAAGGTTCAGGTGGGGGTTATATTTGATAAATAAAGAGTGAATCGTCTTCATGTGTTCATGCTATAATCAGAGCGGATTGAATACACATCAAATTTTGTTCTCAAGAAATGCAGCAAATCTTTGAGATTCTCATTTTGCTATTCTCTATGAAAGAATAGGTTATCTGTGAAGGTGGTCTAGTGTCTTTAACTCTGTTCTAAAATTGGTTATGAAAGAATAGGTTCTTCTCTTTGCAAGTTCATCTTACTATCTAGCTGTAAAGAAAAAATATGGTTTGGGTCCTTACCCATCCCAACCACCATCACTAGATTCATTGTAATAGTATGGGCTTAGTTAGTTCATTTTCATTCCACCTCTACCATTTGGATCAAGAGTGCCCACGATGTTTGGTTTAGTGATAGAATTGAGAAAAACTCATATCATATTCCTAAGAAGAGAAGGAGAAAGCATTTCTTTCGCATGCCCATATATCTAAAACCATCACATCTTAAGGTCAATTCAAGGTAGTCTAGTACTAAAATAGTGGTTCATTCACTCTAAATTCCACCATACTATGGTATAGTTAAACTATCCATAGTCCGTTATGAAGATAGTTGGTGATAGGCTTCCTAGTGGGTATGACCTCCTTTTTATTGAATGGATAGTCTAATCGAAAGTTGACCCTAGCCCTCAGAGAGGATAAAGAGTAGTAGAGTTGTTCTGCCTTTAACTCGTTAGCATGAAAGAGCCTGTTCCCACGTAACTTCAATAAGTTTCATTCTGACTCAAAGATTGAACTGGGAATAGAAGAAGAAGCCTTTAATTACCTAGATCAATTTCAAACTATACTTTAATAGCTCTAGCTTAGCATAGGGAAAGATGTTTAATTACTAGCGGCAATAAGCACCCTTAACATTTAGGCATGGAAGCAGAAGTTTGAAAGAGAGCTTTTTTCTTCTCCCTTTTGACCTTAACCAATTTTTTTATCTTTCTACTAAGCTTCTCATAGGAGGACTATTTTCTTTAGAGCTACTAAAAAACTGCACTCTAGTACATCCATATAAAGAAACTACATTCTGAATTAGGAGTCTATAGGCTTCACACCCAGTTTTTTAATTTCCCAGAGGAACAAAGCGAGATAGCACTGATAACAACCACAATGTCAAAGCTGGTGAATTCACATCTAATATTCACCTCACCTATGATAGAGAATATCCCTGACTGGCTATTCTAAAAGATCACCCTGAGAAAAAGGTTATGATCATGAATCATTACTATTGCCTTTTCTTATTTCAGAATCAAACTATTGACTTATGGTGCTGGAACTCCTCATAGTGACCCCTTATTTTTTGGTGAAGTGGAATACGAAAAGTAGTGTTGTTAGTTGAAGGCAAACTTTCATACATTATGTTCGATATAAAGGAAAAGTGATTCTAGCTTCAAAAAGAACTCTGGGAGCAGCTAACTCCCCATTAGGTAACTTTCTAATTTTCCAAGGTAAAAGAGCACCTGACTAGTTAGAAACAAAAAAAGAAATAAGAGCATCATTCATATAAAAGGAACCTAAGCACCATACTTCTCTCCAATCTGAGTTTTGTTTCGCCCTTTTCTGACTTTATTGCTCCACACGTTGCACACTTTCTGAAAGTTTTAATGATTTGATATACTGTAACACCTTGGCATATGTAAACTAGTCCATTCCATTGATTTCTTCAGTGAATATAAGGAAGGTGGTTTCTAGTCCAGGAATGTGGTCATGCCCAAGTGAGGTTGGGTCATTTGACCGAAACGGAAGGTCCGAGCTGCTTCACAGCTCACAAACTTTGCCTGGGATGGGGGTACCTATTCTTTATCGGCGGTATGGTGCTAAAGGGTTTTAGCTTACTGCATGGACTTCCTATGCATTTCCTACATAGTGCAATGGAACCCAGCTCAGCTCCGCTAAGCCAAAAGGAAAGAAGCCGCCGTAGGCAGAAAGTGCTCCCATATGATTAATTGGTGTGGGAGAACATTGCAAATGTCCAAGATGGACACGACTCTTCTAACACTGCAACCCTCTTCCTAAAGCTAAAGAGAAAGAGTCATTTAGGGCAGGTCTACTGCTTGAAATGCACATATTCTTTCTTATTGGTATACCAAAATTCAAGATCTATTCATCACTTTGCACCTTCCATTCCAGTGCCTTCTCTTTTTAGAAAATCAAATATGCTACAAATTCACTCCCTTTTGACTCGTGATAGTGTCACTTTAGCCTTACTAAAACAAGAAGTAATATAACATGCCAGAAAGTGTTTTCACAAGATTGAATTGAGAAAGGTAGATCTGTGAACATTTTAGCTAGAGAAGTTCCACCGAGGGCTTTAGATCATATCTAGTTATCAGATATCCAGGTAGGATGTCACATAGGTCATGCCATAGCACCATTGACTCATACTGTAACACCGACAATGACTTTCACTTCCTAAATAGAAAGGAATTAGGTGAAGAGTTCAATCACCAATAGGCAGTAGATATGAAATAGAGCACTAACAAGAGTTCCGCTTGAGTTCTAACGGATCTTTTGCAGGGCTCCCTACTAAAGGCAACCAGAAACCCTTTTATTGATCGATTCACATTTTCCTAAATGACTTTCACAACACACAAAATCATTTTGTTTTTCTTTCTTTTCAAGAAAAAGGTGATAGTTTGATTTTTTTTTCAAAAGGAAAAGGGAAGGTTTGTGATGATTTTGAAATCTTTTCTACTAGGTCATCCTAGCGCCTTATGCATGAAGATAAGAAATTCAGTTGTTGTGGTCAGGTTCCAAAATCTAGATCTTTATCATATAAATCATCGATCTAGCCACTGTCCTGTCCAAGTTGGAATATAGCTTGAAGTTCATCATCATCTAAAAAGAAAAAGTCATCAAAATCATATCGTCCCCTAACGGGTCTTGTAAGACTTCCTTAGGACTGAAGAGCATCGAGAAGGGAAAAAACCTCTATCTTATGTGTAGCTTCTTGGGTTGTTCCTGATACTTGACTCAATGGTAGTCACTACTTCTTAAGTCTTATAATCTACCTATTTGTCGCTTGTGGCCTAGGCTTTAGCTATTGCTTTCCTCTGTCTGCTTTTCCAGGTACCCAAAAAGAAAGAATAGGAATGCAAAATAAAGATAGATTGAAATAGCACAAATAGAAAGAGGAAATCCCTAAATACTAGTGAAAGAAAATAATATGCTAAATAGTTCTTTATTTACCTGATGGAGTCTCCCTTGGTATTTGATTTGCTCTTCACTCTGCAAACTCAGTAGTTAATGTGATAAAAAGATGGGCAAAATACAAACAGTTTCATCTTTCAGTCCATGGGTTGAATCGGCTCAGACAAGGGAAAAGTCTAAAAGAATTTATTTCTTTGTAAAGATCCCTCGCTACCCTAGAAGTGAGTCTCTTCGGAGAAGACAAGAGTGAGTAGGCATGCTCTTCTGAATGTGGTTCAACAACCAAGGCGCTCTCTATGTCAATACCATTTGAGTCTTTCATAAACTCAGAAAGAATTACAAGATCAAGTTTAAGGTATTGAAGAGGCAAACCGAACTTGTCAAGCTAGGTTACCGAAGTAGGGGACTGAAGCTCATTTGAAGTTTCTAAGTGAAGAGAAATATCTTTTCCAAAGAAGGTCTAGCACTCTTTCATTGTTTCAGAGTTGCTCAAGTGCTAAATCTTTCTAGTCAAAAGGAGGTGCCCTCTCTCCTCCAATTATAATAGAAAAATGAGTCTTCGACTTATAGGGGCTAGGTTTCATTAGAATGATTTGAACCAACTTTTCCCTTCCACTCCTTCTCAAAAATCTACACTTTCTCCAAAAATATTTGAATTAATGGGGTAAAAGTTGAAGGGATCATAGTGATCATCTTAAGTGGATTCTCTCTTTTCTTTTGTAGTAGATGCTAAACCTGCTGCTCAGTGAAAGTCAAGGGAACTTTTGAAAGATGTGGTGTCAAGCTCCTTTAGTTTAGGTTACTGACCTATTTTATCCTTCCTCGATCAAGCAGAAAGCATGCTGACTAGATTCAATCTATAAAAAATATTTTATGTGAAAAGAAATGGTCTTAGTTATAATGATTGCATGGGAGAAAATAGGATACGAGCCGGTGTGGGGGGTTTTTTGTGCAGGATCGAGCCCGGAAGCAGGGCATTAAGGCCTTCCTTTGCTTCGCAACCTTGTGGTTTGATCGGACCATAGGATGATGTTTCAAGCTGAGTTTGGCTTTGTGTAAAGTCCCCAACCGGTGCCCCGTTGTTTAGTGGAAAAGACACCTTTTGGTGTCCCCTGCTCCGGGAATCTGCTTTTCTATTGCCTAAGATCCCGATCCCAAAAAGATTCTTACCATCTGCATCGATAAAGGGAGAGACGAGCCCTGACTCCATCTGATTTAGGTCATATCTGGGCCAACAAAGCTTAGCCTAGAGATTTTCTATTTCTTAGAAAAAATAATTTCATCAGCTCCATAATGGAATCCACAAGAAAAAAAACTATCAATCACTGAAAAAAAGAGAAAGAAATCCATAAGATCAAAGAAAAAAAGTAAGATTTCCACTTTAGGGAAAGCTTCACTCACATATACAAGAAAGGAGACTCCCCATGAACTGAAGGACCAATGGCGATCTAGCATTTGTAAGTAAGGAATGGTGCACAAGGAAAAAGGTTGATCGAAAGGAATGATAGTGATTGCTTGTATTCCTAGTCCAGATTGACTTCCTTCAAAATCTTTCTAAGAAAGAAGAGCGGCTAAACCAAGTCTATTGACTGGTTTAGTTTGATTCCATGATTGGAAAGAGTTAAGTGAAATTAGGGGGTGCTCATATGGATCCGCTAAAAAAAATGAGCTAAAAGGATTCAATCAAAGAGTGGAAAGATAGGAATAGAAAGGATGTATTTCAAACATAGTACAAAGAAACTCCAATTATGCTCATTTTGCATTTCTTCATTTTGTCTCTTCTATCTTTTCTTTCCAATTTCATTTTTTTCACTCTTGCTCAAGTGACTTTCTGGGGTCTCCATTAAGTGATGTGCGTAGTACAAAGTTCATGGTACATAATTCTTTTGAGTCATCCTATTATTTTTGCTCATACAAAATGGATATTAGATGATATCTTCCCAATTGGGGAATAATAATGAGTCATCATCGTTGTTGGCCAACATAGAAAGATCTACAAGATCTTGGTTTGTATCAATGAAACAAATTGTCAAAATACCCAAAATGACACATTCTCAAAGAACCATATATTCTTCTTGCTGATCAATGATAATTACAATTTCAGGAAATCCCGTCATATATTTGATCCCACCCAGATATACTTGCAAGGTAGATAACTTTCTCTTCAACATTGTTGCATCTCCTTTGGGGAGACGATTAAGTTTCTTGTTCTGCTCTAAAGTCCCTAAACTCCTGAATTCTTATTTCTATAGTAGACCAATTCATTAACATACCACCAAGCCATTTTTTTAATGAATCATTTTATCAGACAGAAGAAGATTCTGTAAACATTGACTCAAAATCTCACTTATCAGAGTCCATTATGGAAGAATCTTCTAAGGAATTAGTTGTGATATATATGATCCATGCATCATATCATAAAAAATGAATACAAATTTTTTACTACTACTTAGTATCGGCAATGGGTTTGAAAGAGTATCTAAGAGGGTGAAATTGAGATATTTGCAGCCTGTCAAAGTACAAAACCATGGCATATAAGTTTGGAACAGATTACATTTTGAGACACTATCTCGTTGAAAGGTTCTATACATCTACCCTTTCCCAATGCATTTCTTTAGACAAAGACTCCATTTTTTCCTCTTTTCAAATGGTAAATACTTCTCAGAACATGGAGTGTGAATCAAACCCATGTTTGAATTGAAATTGAGATACTAGTGCAAGTTATTCCCTTCTAAGTCAGATAGATTAGTATCTGAAAGAGGCTGACAATAAGTTTTTTTTTCAAATTGACTATTTGTTCCTCTGTTAGATATGTGTTGAAGAAATATCTATGGTCGAGTAAATAGCTCAATGAACGAATGGATCATATCGAATTGGAAAATAGAAAAATTTGTACGATTTGTACAAGTTATACATTTCATCACCACTTTGTGGGAAATCGTTAGGTATTAAGATGTCAGATATCTATGTCTCGATTGGTGAAATAGTTTCTCTCACCAAATAGAGATATTTTTTACCCATGCACAAAGAAAAGATTTTGATGCGATGGATAAGATATTGAGGAATTATCCATATGTAAGATCATAATTATTGATATGGACCTTTTCCACATCAAAGGGGAATCTTTTGTTACAATAGAATTAGAAGTGAAGCCGATATTCAAGAATTGAAGTTAATTTGCTTTATAAAAAAAAGATATCAAAGAACTTCTATGAAATGGTTTCACGGAATTCAGCCAATTATCTCGATTTGAGAAATAGGAATACATGTTATCAAAGGATTTCCTATGATTCTTTCTAGTATGGAATGAGTCAATCACCCACTTTGGTACATTTTGAACAAAAATGGTAATATTGTTCTTCCATTGATCAAGAATTTTAGTCTTTGGGAAGTATCATGATCATCCAATAAGAAGGGTTTCAATTTCTTCAAATGAACGATTTGAACACCTATGGATTCTAACAACTGATTGTAGAGTTGATCATTTAGACCTTTCAATTCATAGATGTGGATCTCAGACCTATGAATGGGGATATTCTCGATACTCACAAAGAAAAAAAGTGACTTGGATAAAAAGAAATGAAGTGGCTTAGATAAATCTTCTTAGTCAATGGCCTCAGACCAATCAATCGAATATTGATTAATATGTAATCGATTGAACACTACTTCCACTACTCAAAAAGGATTCTTCTATTCAAAAACATAATGTTCCTAGAAATTCTTGCTCCCATTAGACCATTTGTATCTATATGCATTAGGATCCCGATTCATGGATCTCTCAGTTCGAGAAATAATATGATCAAACCATTTCTTCTGACTCTTTTTTAACTTTGATAAATGTTGGTTGATCGTACATTTCATTATAGTTATATGATACAGAGTATCATTTCATATCTGATCCCTTTGAATTCCATATTCAAAGTTGTGATCGAATATAATAATTAAAAAGAATCGATTCGATACATTTCTTATGTACCTATAGGTGCTATATTAGATTTGAATCAAGTTTCAGATCAATCTATATTGATTAACTGCCCTGATTATGTTGTTGCTAGAAAATACCACTATTTTTAGTTTAAGATCATCCAACTCATTCCCGCAATAGATCTAGACTAAATTTTTTCTGATCCTTCGAGAAAAATATTCATTCTCCACATAAAAAAGAGAAGGTAGAACAAATAAAGATTTCTTTTTTGATTCATCTCTGGAGTTGAATATCTCATTCAAGAAATCTTTTTGATCCAACCAGTAGGAATCAATAGAAAAGGCAAATCCTCTATGGAACACCAGATCCAACTTGATTATTGATAGAGTGAATAGATCTACCATTTATGGGAATCTTTCTTCTGAGTAAAAAAAATTATGGCTTAATGTGTATCCCTTTAAGTTTTAGTCATGGAATAGATGAAAGAAATTAAAAAATGGATTTTTGTTCAAGAATGAAATCTTATTGGAGCTATCCATATCTAATTTATCCTTCAGAACAAATCTGGGATGTGATATAATTCCAAAGGATTAATTGAGATCGTATCTTGTAAATACATAATTATCTTGAATATATCAACCATTTCTTTATTTTCTGCTCACCTGGAAGGGACAAAAGAAACATCTTGATTTTTTTTCAACAATTTATAATCTCTAGTGGACCTCGCAGTAGGATTTGAACCCATATGAAGTTTTGACCATCTGTCAGAGAAAAAAGAACAAATGGATCTTATAAGATTCCTAAGAAATTCTTCAATTTCTTCTGGAAGTAGATGATCATTCATCTACTTCTTAGGTTCCATGAATAGTTAGGACATAGAGGAAAATCCAAAAAGCATTTTAAGAATTGATCTGATTCTATCTTTATTCATTCCACTTGAAGAAAGGAAGGATCCCAAAGAATCGATCTCTCTTTTAGTTGTTGAATCTCTGTTTGATCAATTAATGTGTGATATTTTGAATTCTTATTTATAATAGAATCAAAATGATCTCAGGATTTAATAGAAGAAGATCCTTTCTATTGGTAGAATTAATTACTTGAACGAAAATAGACCTTGTGGAATCATTTTGAATATTTAAAAATGCATTATGTACCTTGCTAAAAAACCAATCCTTGTTTACGAACCACACATTATCTAACCAAATCAAATTCTTTATCGAGATTTTCCTTAAAAAAATCTGATTTGTACTAATTCTTCCCCCAACTAACGAAGAGATTTTGGAAAAATTACCACATATGAAATTGAGCACAATTTTGCAAAGAAATATCTCACTTGTTTCTTGAGAAGAGATGGGAAACTTGCTCAATATCATTGGATTGCATAGTTGCCCTAACTCCTTGTTGTTTGAAGAAACTCTCCCCCTGAATTGGTCTTTTTTCAAGAAAAGCAGACATGAGATAACAAATCAACTCTTTCACTAAGATTTCAAATAGATGTCATGAATTCAAGTTTATTATATTTTATTTCTTCCTCAAAGAAAGATGATAAAAAAATTCCCAATCATGGTCCTTGCGGATCGAATCATCCGTATAGGATAAAAAAAACTCTAGATATTTATTATCTTTCTATTTGAATGAGATGTCAATTCTAGCTACGGTTTCATTAGATATCTGACAACTAGAATTCCTATTTTTCTGATCTAGTTCCTCCACCACCATGAACCTCAATTAGATTCATGCATGATATGATTTTTCTTTATTGGGATAACCCAAGTACTCTCTTGTGAATCCATGAAACAACTCTCAGAAATCTTTTTTACCTTTTGGAAGATACAAGAGTAAAACAATCAACCAATTTCTATTGGAAGACCAAAAAGATTCTTCCAATGTCTCCTTTCTGGGTCTAATGGAATTCATAGGTATAAGAAGAAGCCCCATCAAATAGAGATTTTTTCCTTCGACCATCTTTCGATTGTTAGTCTAAGATATAAGGACCACTACTACAAGCAGTACTACACCTTTGATCATGAAATATCGATTGCTGGTGCACCCTATGAATCACGTGAAAGTAGGATACTCCAAATTTGGGCGCCAAAGAGTTTCATAAAATATTCTTGGTGAAAAAAAATGTGAGTGAAAGATCTCATTGAATTGAATATGATCCATGAATTTAAAAAATAGTGAGAATTCTTGATCTCTCTTAATGTATCTCTCAATTCGAATATCTAGGATTTGAATTGATGTCATTTCATTGATTCCTCCTAAAGATTTCATTTCAATTGAAATTTGGTTATTCACGATGTACGATGATCCCTATTAAGCATCCATGGCTGAATGGATAAAGTGCCCGACTCATAATTGGCAAATTCATTGGTTCAATTCCCAAAAGACCAATTGGAACATTCAATAAGTCTATTAGAATTGGCTTTGTATCAATGGAATCTCATCATCTATATATAGCGAATGGGTATGGTATATTCATGCCATAACATATGAACAGTAAGAACTAGAATTCTTATCGATACTGGAACTCATGGGGAAGAAAATGGATTTATGGATGGAATCAAATATGTAGTGTTTATAAAAAAAAGTATTCGGTTATTGTGGAACAATCAATATACTTCTAATGTCAAATCAGGATCAACTAGGATAGAAATAAAGCATTGGGTTGAACTCTTCTTTGGTGTCAAGGTAAGAGCTATGAATAGTCATCGACTCTAGGGAAAGGGTAAAAGGATGAGACCTATTATGGGACATGCAATGCATTACATACGTATGATCATTACACTTCAACCTGGTTATTTTATTCCACCTCTTATAGAGAAAAGAACTTAAAGCAAAAGACTTAATAACATGATAATACATTTATACAAAACTTATACCTTGAGCACACGCAATCGAGTCATAGATAGTCAAGTGAAATCCAATCAATAAAATAATTTGATTTATGGATAGCATCATTGAGGTAAAGGTCTTAATGCTAGAGGGATCATTATCACTTGGCATAGAGGGGGAGGTCATAAGCATCTATACCATAAAATTGACTTTGATGAAATGAAAAAGGGATATCTGGTAGAATCGTAACCATAGCTTTCTACTCAGTGAGCAAGAATAAGAGCGAATGCACATTAGATCAAAGAAAGCCCAATGGCACAGACACCTACTAGGATGAGGCATAGTGGGAATTGAACCCTCATCTCATTGAGCTACTCCAGTAAGCACCCTGAAACTCAATTTGTAGGACTGAGGAGAAGACTCATAGACGTGCAACATTTTGAGAGAGCAAAAAACTCTCACTTTACTAAGTGTCAGCCAGGCAAAAGGGTGAGCCTGAAGGAAGTGGTGGTTTAGCCAAAGATAGAACGTGCAAGGGTTGGATTCATCACACTCTTAGAATAGCTGTTCCAATTTGAAGGCCTATCATAAGCTTATCTTCTCCACTAGATCTACATAAGGCACTGGTCATTCTATTCCAATCCCTGAGGACTAAAGTGAAATTCAAGAGTGTTTTATCTAGGTCCTCAGGGAATAGGAGGTTTTCATGAGGTTGATCCTGAGCCACCATCCAAGCATGAAGACCTTCATTTCAGAGAGGTGTAGAAAGTTGCAAATTTAGATCTTCCCTTGGGAAATGAAGTCATAGGCACGTAGTTTTAGAGCCAGACTGACTAACCCAATATCACTCATCCAAAAAGTAGTTACCGGCATAAATAGCAAAAAAAAAAATGTAACCACCCAAACTAAAAGCAGTTAGCAGTGACCATGAAAGAAGTCTCTTCAGAGTAAAAGAACGAAATGTATTTGCATCGTCACCATCTTCAAAGAAGGTTTTCTTTAGATGGTGGCGCCATCACTAGCACATAGCAACAACTAAGATTCCAACAACTCCAATCATATGAAATGGGTTCAATGTGAAACCAAATCAAAAGATAGCTGCTACACCAAGAATTGAAAGCTTCTCCCAAATACATAGCTGAACATCACTTACATACCCAAACCCGGCTTAACAAACTTGTATAAGAATGAAAGGAATTTCTTTGTTTAGAATAGAAAGGAGTGAAGCATGCTGTACTGAGAAGTGCTGGAGTGTAAAGTAGCTCAACCATTAGGTAGAGGTGATAGCTCGACCATTAGGGAGAGGTGATAGCTTGACTACAAGGAGAGAAAGAAGTGATAGAAAAATTTTCTTTCTATACTCAATATCTGAATGCTAGAAAGTACTCAACTGAACACCCATCCAATCTTGATTTGACACAGATAACTCAAAATGAAAAGCCTGATTAAATGATTCACCTCTATTTTCTTTAGTAATGGGATTACTTCTTAGAATCAAATTCTTCTCTCCTGAAAAGCTGTGTTTCTTTCAATAATAATAAACTTGCATGATCCAGGAACTTCCATAACATTGGCGTGACTTGGTTTGAGCAACGAATCCTGATGTGATACATCTTCATAATGAAAATGGAGTGGAAACATCATGATGAGTTGGATTTTTTCATTTTTTTTGAGAATGAGCACTGTAAACTATCCTCTTACAAAATTATAGTGGATTAAACCAAAACTAACATTACGTTAAGTCAAGTTTCTCTGCTGATACCTTTCCTACCCACATCTGTCAGCGCTACCTAATCCCGGCGTGAGGACTTCAACATTGAAATCATGAGGCAAGGAGATAACGGTAGGCCTATATTTGGAAGGGGAGCTCTTCATTTAATGCTAATATGACACTCATCTCTTTGCTACACACCTCTCCTTTGAGTCTGGAGATTTGACAATTCTAAACTACTGTAATTGAAGTAGAGAAATGTGTTTTATATAAAAAGACCATGGGTGGATTAAAGTTTTTGATGGAAATGTGACTTCACTAAGAGAAATCATGTTTATGACTTTTGACCATGGGTGGACTCAGATGGAAATGTGACTTCACTAAGGGAAATCATGTTAATGACTTTTGACCATGGGTGGATGAAAATGCTTTCTATTTGTGTATTTTCTTCTTTTTTTTCTTTTTTTTCCAATTCTTTCTTTCCTTTTTATTCTTTTTATTTATCTTACTACATTTACACTCCCATTCTATTACTTTGACTCTTACCATTTCCAATTTGTTATTCATTGAATGGAGTTTGGATATTTTCTTTTATCAGTCCAAGTAAACCATCAATTATTTGAATTGAGAATCTTGATCCCCAATAGGAATTATTGTTCTTCATGCTCCAAATTATTGATGTTTCAGTAAAGACAATATTGAATATCTATTTACTGTATTGGGAGAAACAGAGAAGTCTTGAAAGGGGGAGATAATTGGGAAATACCATATGACCAATCTGTCTGACAAGTCGCACTATACGTCAACCCACACTGCATCTTTCTCTCCAAGACTCTAAAAAGGTACTTTTCAAACATCAATGGGCATTAAGATAAAGAAAAAATGAAGTAGTGTACTTTTACTTTCATATGGAAACGTAACAATGGTTTTCTTCTCTTCATCATTTTTTCTCTTTCTTTTCTATTTTATATATTTTCATCTTCAAAGTAGCAAACTAGTCCAATATTCTTTTTCTCTCAACTCGATAGTATAGATGCATCAGTCGACTCTACGGATTTTCTTCTGAATATCGATCCTTTCGATTAGTACCAACTGCCTCCATGTTTGGTTGACAGACCTTCATCAGGCTATTACTAAGTCCTATCAAAGCCTTGCCACATAGTCTTTCCTATGTGTGATCGTAGCATTGCAATCTTCTCCAGTTCTTCTTAATGAGGGAAAAAAAAAAAAGAAAGATCCATCAGGTGAAAGGAGAAGATATAACCATCCATATCCTATTTCCTCTGGATGTGTGGTATTTCGCCCATTCCTAAGTTGTTCCTATGGAATGGGCTTGGGTTAAATGCTTTTTCTCTCGCTTTATCGGAGGCCAACATACAGCCATGTAGAATACCCTAGCCTGATTCTTTTATGGGGTAATTTGTAGGCTCTAGCGCTCACCCAAAGTGTAAGTAGTGATTCTTTGGCTATAGATATGAAATGGTAGGGTGAATCACTACTTTCCTTGCACACTACAACTTTGCTTGCATGACTTCGCTTGTGCTTTTACAGATTGGAATCAACGATAGTAGCCGCTATTTTTCTTTTTGGCATATACGTGAAAATCATCCCAGCAGGATATGGATAATTTCCCTTTTCACTCAGGAGGGTGTGGTGCTAGCTTTTCAGTAGTTCTAGTAGTTCTTCTATCATTTTGGTATGGAGCGGGGAAGTCTCATATCTTTTGTTGTAGTTTGGGTTCTGGGTGAATAATGTTGTTGTTATTTTCCTGATTTAGAGTGGACAGAAAAATTTCACCCTAATGAAAAATAAGATAAAAGAACCCATATATTGTACCTGAATATTCAATTTGATAACCTGTTACTAATTCCTCCTCTACTTCTGGTAAATCAAAAGGTAATCTCTTACATTTTTCTAGAGATGACATTAGGAAAACTAGAAATCTTATGGGCTAATGCCACATATTCTATCCCCCAAAACCATATTTAGATTGTGCCTCAATTATATCAACTGTACTTTCACTATTAGATAATTATAGTAGATGATAGCATCACTGCTCCCATTGCTATTCCGAAATTGTACATGAAACCTAAGCTTCATATGGCTCCTCTATGGCCACAAAGAAATGTAAGGTAAGGACTAGTTCAATCTTCTAGCTCTCCTTGGACCTTAGGTGAATACAATGTAAAGAGAAACTAGTGGTTGGAGAGTCTTCAATTCGACTAAGAAAATTATGTCTGCTAGAATAAGAAAAAGCACTATTGAATTAATCTCATCCCTTATAATGATATTCTAATGAAAAGAATCAAAATTTCTCTTTGTTCAGCAAAAAAATGATCCTTTAATCAAATATTGGTTTTATTCATAAATAGAAAGATTTGGGCATTAGTTAATGAATCATGATATGAATTCCCATATGCATATGCATGAAAAAAGAAAGATTTTCTTATTCTTCCCATTTTCTTCTTTTTTTTTCTTAGATTCTCGTATTGCATTCTATTTGTTTTGTTCCTGTTCTTTTTTCTGAAAACATAAAAAAAGGAAAGAAAAGAAAGGATGAATTTGTTCTTGATAGTATTTTATTTCATCATCAAATAGTAGCATGCTCTAGATTGGAATCGTAACTTGATCATTTCTACCAACTCCAAGCCCTTATTATGATTCATTTTATGAAAAGTTTTATGCAAAAACCCCTTTTTTATACCTTACATTATTTCCATTACTCATCCATTACATACTTTGGTGTTCCTAACTGCCCACTTCTTTTTGATTGATCCCTAGTCTAGTAAGAAATATAATTGATCTTTTGCATCCGCTTCAAGATATGACGACTAAGAAAAGAATTTGGGGTAAACAACTTATGTTTACTTCCATTTTTTTCTCGTACCTAGGGAATGAGATTTTTCTTGTTTTACTACAAATTGAGGAGCAATTTTGTTTCACTTATCTAACTATCTGGTTTAACTCATCGAACTAAAATGTTTCATAAAAAAAATGAAGATATTTATTCAAGACCTTCAATTTCTTTATCTTAACTTACTTTAGAAAGTCTAAAGTTTTAAATGAAATAAAGAATGAAAAAAAAAAAATTTTTTCTTTGATATTTATTTTTACATATTGAATTAGATCTCTATTTTTTGTATTGAAATTTATTGATTTTCTGTTTTCTAGAAAAGACTAGTTCATGTTCCAATGAATAAGATATTGCTAACACACATAGAGTGAATGGTATTTCATAACTAATCGATTAAGCTGTAGCTCGTAGACCACCTGAAAAGAAAGACTTCTTATTCAATCCATATCTTGACATAAGATGTTCAATGGGGACAATACTTGAAAAGGAAATCCTTAAAAAAACACGTATACTGAGATCAGATAAAACAAGGTGATATCCAAAAGGAATTACTAAAGAACTGAGTTGAATTGATAGGAACCCTATAGAAGGTATGACCCTAAAGAAGCAAATATTACCTCTAGATGAGAGAAGATTCTCCTTCAAAAGTAGTTTGGTCCCAGCTTGAAGAATAAGAAAATAGGCCAGCATATTCAGGTCCAATACATTGTTGTATTGCTACATATATTTTTCTTTCTAACCACACAATGACTAAGACCCCCATTGTGATTCCTAAGCAAGGGTGAAAATGGGAACAAAATTCCATATGAGTACATATACTTCTTTAAGGATTCTAATATTGAAAAAGAATTCATAGTTTGTACTTATGTCATATCAATTCTCATTTCTGCAATCAACTTCTCCCATATTAATATCTATACTACCTAGTATCATCATGATATTAACCAATTTCATTCTTTGAACTTGCTGAGGAAGAATTTGAAAATTGATGAAACCAGGTGGATAAATTTTCCATCTTTAGGGGAAAATACTACTATCTCCTATGAAAGAAATTCCTAATTTAGGGCCTCTACCCTTACATAAAGTTCTTGTTTGAACAAAGTGAAAGTTTTTTAGAAAGAAATATATATTTAAAATTCTTCCATTCGGAATTCTTTGTCCTATGAAAATGCCAATTTTCTAAATTCTCATAAGGTCCTCAAGAAATTCCTCTAGAGCTTGTTGAATAATTTTTATGGATTCTTGCATTTCACCAATTTTGACTAAACTAATGTATCGCCTTCTTTTTGCCATTTGACTTCCCAATCAAATTTCTTGTCACACTCATAATGATCAACTTTACGAAAATCCCATTGGATTCTAGAAGCTTGGTCCTGAGAAACTCCAATTTATTGTCTCCTCCCCACCAAGAATGCCCACTCCTTCAACTCATTCAAAAAATTTGGGATTTCGCTTAATGAGTTTTCGATACTCAACAACTTCTATGAAAACAAAATCACATAAATCAATTTCTCTATCTAGCCATAAGGTAAATTCGTAGCTACTCTTCTGATGTAGAAAAAATTATGCATCATCCGCATACCTATGGCAGCTTCGAATAGATCATATATGAATTCCCTTTCTCAAAAAATCTAGAAAAAGGGAGTCTGTGCACCAATATTGGCCATAAAAGGGCCAATCCATAACAATTATACAGCTTTCAATTATTCTCTCTGAAAAGTTATGTCAAGTTTGAGAAGTACTTACACCAAGCGGGTACCAACTTTGCTAGACCATTTTGGCCCATCCTCAGGGCTAGGCTTTATTGGGCACTGGCTTATCGTAAATAAACAACAAACTTGATTTAGTAGCACTGAATAATTTTTATATATGAAATTGCATATAGTCTAATTTTCATATAGAAAGAGACTAAAAGGTAAGCTTGTCTTTACTCGAGCAAAGCGAGAGGCATGGAGTGGTCTTTATAGAAGATTTGATTGAAGTAGATTAAGACTGAGTCTTATTCTTCCTATTTTCCTACCCTTTATCACACCTGTGAGTCTTGTCACTGCTTAATTATGAGTACGAGTTGGAGCTCTTAGGTTCATGACTGGTGCTACTGCCATTGAATCATCTCTTTCCAAACATAAGGCACTAGATCCGTTGTGAAAGAAGGGGCTATTCGGATGGGATATGAATGAATGAAAGAAGCCAATTCCCTTATGAAAGAAAAGAGAGTTGTGGGACTTCAAAAGCTCATGCCATCAAAAGTCAGCTCTTTCAAAAGAGAAGGTTAGGATAGAATGATTGACTAGTTGTGGGTGAGTTAAGTAGATCATTCGGGTGGGAGGTACTACCAAAACATGGCTGAAGCATAGGCATTGATGCAGGAGCAAGCAGCATCCTAGTGAAACTAGAGTGTAGCTAGTTATTAGTTGCGAGTCAGGTTTGGATGGGACTGAGCCATGGAGTAGTGGGTACAAATCCTGCCTCCCAAACCATTGAACTACAACACTACATGCCTTAGATAAGAACTTTGATTTGCTCCACAAAGCACCTTGACCCAGATCAAGAAATTGAGGGGAGGGAGTGATGCCTCTTGACCGGACTGTATAGAACCCTTTCTTTTCTAATATAAGTAAGGTCAAGTACCCATTTCTTGGGAAAAGTCTCCCAACTATATTTGAAAATGGATTGGTTATCCATAAAGAAGCATTAGATTTTGGTTCTTACTCTCAAAATGAAGAAAGACTTGTCAGAAATCGCTGGTCGGGTTGGTCCAACCAAGAAAGGCATGGGAGTGGAGAGGCAGAAGTGAAAGACTGGCTACCTATAAAGATTCATCACAACACACTTTATTATAGTTCTCTATCTGGGATCGGCTACCTGCTATAGTTATGAATCGGGTATAGAACCCTGTTTATAATTCTGATTCTGAATCAGCTACTCAACTAGGTTTGCTCTAGGTTTTATCGTTTATGAAGAAGTGATAGTTTTTTTCTTGACCATACATCTCTTTTTTACCAATCTAAAAGAAGAAAAAGGTGATAGTTTTGATTAAAAAGAAAAAGGGAGGTATATCTATATATACACCTAGATGAAGAAGTATGTATCGTGCTCTAGATTATTCATGAATATGTATCCTAATCCATCTCAATTCATTTGTATGAGGTATGAATATCTATCTGATACATTCTTCATGTGTCGGGAACCAAATTTGAACTGATGACACAAGGATAGTCCTCTGCTCTACCAATTGAGCTATCCTAACCATTTTTCTTGCATCATGAAAGTATGAAAAAATTTGACCTAGTCTCTAAATTTCTTCGATCTTCTAAAATAGGACTTTCCTTGTCAATGTTAGGTGCTAGATATGGACTGTGAATGATTCCATAATGGAGATTCCTTTCACATATATGATATTGCTGAAATGAGTACGTAGATGCTTTGAATCTTGAAGGGCAGAGTTCGATTCGCTCATAGATGTCTATTATTAGGCTTATAGTTGAGAAGGAGTTCCCACCTCAAACTCAACCGATGATGATGAAAGGTCAATGAAATAGGCATTGATTATAGGGCTTTTATATTAGTCTATGAGGAAGTCAATCTTCTTTTACTTGAAAGTGGAGTTCTTTGATAAAAATGTTAGAAGGCTTTCTTTTTTGTATTTGTTGGAAAGAGAAAGAAAAATGGTGTTGTTGGATCGAATGAAACATTTGGGCCACTTGAAAATAGAGATTCCATCATGACTTGGTCTTAGACAAAGAAGGCACATAGTGAAGAGGAAAATAGAGGAAAGTAGCACTACAATCTTGCACATATATCGATACATAACTTTCAAACTTCATTTTTAGCTGGGCTTCGACTCTTTCTTTTCTCTCCCTATCATCAGCGAGCCCAATGAATTGCTCCTTCTTCAAGAACTTCTGCACCACATTCTGAGTGACACTTGAGTGAGAGGCCCTTTTTCCCCATTTCATAAAAGAAGAAGAAAATGATTCCCATTGGAGGTGCAACTCCTTTGACTACTCAATCAATTAGCATAAACATCGAGAAGAGGATTTCCCCTGGTAACCTAGCTCGCTTTGACGCAGAGAAAGGTTTTTTCTCAAATGTTCTATGGAAGTTAGTTCTTCCAAGCTTTCTAGAAAACATTGTTCTTACATCTGAGGATCTCCGGTTGTGAGAGATAAGATAGTGTACGAAAGAAAGAAGCGTATTGCCTCGGAGAAACTGAAGTGTTGGAAAGAAAAAAGGGTCATTTTAGCAGGAACCTAGACCTTGTTTCTCTCCGTTTTGAATCAGAGCTATGAAGAGACCCTCTTTGAGACAAGTTCTTTATTTTTGCAGAGGGCCCTGAGCACCTATTTTCTATTTATGTGGGGTTTGGAGGATAAGTTGGTTCTTATGGCTCTGAGTGGTCTTTGCTACATAACCTTTCTTTTCATTTTTTCATAATAAGAAAAAGTATTTGGAAACTTCACTTCAACAAATGGGGTATGCCAAAATGGAGTTCCAGAAGTGTTTTGAAAATTTTTTGTGAGATGGAGATTTCACTTAGAAAATTTAAGTATGCTAAATTAAATTCCAAGGTATGTTTCAAAATTTTGTTTTAGATTTTGTTTTTGAAAATTTTCTTGTGTTTCAAGTTTTGTGTTTTAGATTTTGTTTTGAAAATTTTGTTGTGTTTTGTTGATTTTGAAAAGGAATATTTCCATTTAACAAATTTGGGTATGTAAGATGGAAATCAATTATATTTCATTTTTCATTTATCGTTATTTCTTTTTAAAAGAGGAAATCCACACTTAAGCATATATGGAATATGTTAAGTGGCATTTCAAAATAATGTTATTTTATTTGGAAATGAAATCTTCATTCAATAAATTTGGGTATATTGAATGGAGATTTTCACATGTACTTTTAGGAAAATTTATTTTTTATTTTGATTGAAAATGAAACCTCCATCCAATAAATGTGGGTATATTGAATGGAGAAGTTTCATATGTGCTTTTGAAAAATTTAAAAATTCTAACTTATCACATGTGGAATGTGTTGAGTGGAATTTCAAAATTGTAATTTTGGCTTGAGGATGTAACATACATTAAACATATTTGGATATATTGAATGGAAATGCCCTTCTTCAAAGTTTGGAGCTTTTTGAAAATTTAGAAAGGTTTGAATTTTAATATTGAACATGAAGTCTTCATCAAAATGAATTAAGTGAAGAAGTTCATTTGTGCTTTTAGAAAATTTATGATTGTTTGAAATATTATTTTTGTAAAGGTGATCTTACATGTAACAATCATGAGGATTGCTAGATGAAGGTGATTTAGAAAAGCTTTTTGTGCAAAATATTTTATTATGTGCATTTTGAAAGGGTGCTTTTTGAAAAGCTTAAATTTTTATGAAAGATTTATTTTGTCTTTTTTTTTTTTTTAGAATGAGCCTTTCCTTACCATAAAAAAATGGTAAGGAGGAAGTCTTTAATCATTTTCTTTTTCCTTAAATGTTTTTATTTTCACCCATTGGGGGAACCCAACGAGGGTTTTAAGACCAACACGAGGTGAGCTGCTAAAACCTAAAGATGTTGGCTAGCTTAACTTAAAAACAAAATAAGCTAAGTGCCAACAGAAAGAAAAATAGTCTTGGATTCATACAAAAGTATGAACCCACTATCAATATTCAGAGACAATGATCATTTATCAAAGATGGAGAGAGGAACCATCCTCAGTGGAGTCGCTAGAAGAATCTGTGGGTGAAAAATTTTATCACATCGCACTAACCATCATCAATCAATCTCCTCCCTCTTCCTCCTTTTTATTCTTTTCTCTTCTTATATTCATCCCTCTTTGAAATAAAGATGATGATAAATAGAAAGAAAAAAAAGGTAAATAAAAGAGGGGAAATTCAATATGTTGGTGATTACTTCTTTCTTTAGATGGACACCACATAGAATCGCAAGTGTACTTATTAGGGTGATCAGGTATGGCATCGAGGGAAAGGTGTACTATCTCAAAAGATAGAAGTTAGTATCCTACAATGGACCTAATCACCTAAATAAGGACTCCTAAGGACCTATGGGTCCGTGGGATGATGTACTAGAGATTCTTCCCCTACTTTACATGAAAAAGTAAAGCAGGGATTATTTTAAATCAGGTTTGTTAAGTTCCCTACAGGGGCAAGCCCTCATAGTTAATTACATCCTAAGGAATGAGATTCCTTAGGAATACTCTTGATTAAGATAAATGATCATTGTCTTCAAAGATTTCAATAGGTTAGGACTATCAATCAATTGGCTTATTTTTAGAAAATCAAGTAGGATCGATCAAGAGGAGGGACTTCTTATTGATGTCAAATGAAAATAAGTAGGGGGTGCTTAAGATACTAGGAATCCTAATAAGCATCTCAAACTACCCTATAGTTAGGCTTTACATTTTTGAATTTGATTTAATTTATTTGAGTTGGCATTTTATTAGAATTTTGGGGCTTATGATTCTACAACACAAGATTATGGAAATGCCTAAGAGGTGAGGATTTATGCTTATGGTCTATAGGAGGGAGAAGCAACCTCAGAACCTAAATCTAGAGAGCTTTGGTGAGGGCCAAAAGCACAAAAAAAATTTAAGGCGAAAATGGGTATTTGGTTTGCCTCCATAAGAGAGGACAAACCACCCATGGACTTACACCGCTGGGTGGTGCCAACTAACTCCTCTATGATTTTAAATACATGTAGGCAAGTCTTATACTTTATACAAGATAGCTAGGCTATTATTTATTTTGAAAGAGACTAAGTCATTAAACTTATTCCCTAAAGAGACTAGATCATGTAAGTGTGTGCTTCAAATGACCTAAATCTAATGCAAATCATATTACATATTTTTTTGGATAATTATTTGACTCGAGCTTATAGGATTCATATGCCTAATGCATGAGAAGAAATATTATTGGCCAAAATCAATGAGAAGGGAGGAGGTGTGTTTCCACCATGGCTCTTAAAGGTCAAGCCAAGTTTCTCTAACAAAGGTGGAAGCCCTCCAATCAAGAGTGAAAATAATATGCATTTGTGCATGATGTTATAAAAGAAATACTCATCCAACTAAGGGGTTGCTAATTCTTTTATCTTGATTTTTAGCCTAAGCTTTAGGTGAGGTTATAAGTTCTTTATTTTAATTTTGAAATGTTAAATTTGGTAGAAAATTTATTTTCCCTAAGAGCCTAATTCACATCCAGACCATACATCAAGCAAGAAAGAAACTAGGGAAATGATGCCATCTTAATGCACAAGCTAAACAAATCATCAATCAATTTATAAAGCTAACGTAAAAGAATAAGAGGCTGATTATGGTCGGGCACCACCGCACAAACCTAAAAGACAACAAATTGGGTAGCCGAACTCTACACATATACAACCTGAATTACAAATGAATTAGGTATAATTAAGCAAGGAATTCATTGTTATGGGGGTCTTCAAGCTTCATTTTGTCATTCTTCTTTTCTTCTTTCTTCCTCTTTTCTTCTTTCTTCTTTGGTTCCTTCTTTTAGATGATTGGAAGGTGGTTGCTCCAAAGGATTCACATGATACATAAGATGTAATCTTATGACCAATGCTCATCCTAATCCCACATAACAATCATTCTAAAATCTGAATTGCAAAAATACATGAAAAGGAAAAGTAAATCTAATTAACACCAGTAAAATAGAGATTAGCTAAATAAACCATACAAATCCCAAGCATGTATATTAGACTTAGCACCCCACACATGGGTAACCAAGTTCACCTAGCCTATAGGATTATGCTTAGGGGTATAAGCACCTGCACAGCAAAAATAGTCATACTTTTATTTATGATAGCGCCCCTTAAGCACAATCCCCTGCAGAAAATAATGGTTAGACTAAATCGTCCTACCATTCATTCTATGCACATTCACCCCAACATCTAGATTAAAACATATATCACAAAATAAAAGCAAATATCAAATCATGCATCGCCCTGACCTAAAGCTAGATGTGGTTACTTAGCCTAATGTGTGTGCTTTAAAAAAAGGTTTGTGTGGTATCCTTAACTATGACTTTAAGGTTTGTATTTTCTAAGTTTGAAAATGTTCAACTTAGAGGGTAGTTTCATTTAAGTATTTTATTGATTTGGGTTTATTTTATTTTGTATTTTGAGTTGGTTTAAGTGAATCCTACAATTAATTACTAAGTGTTGTAAAGAGACGGGAAATAGAAGAGAACTTCTCTTACGTTCCCTACCTTAAGTAATTTCTAAATTAGGTTCAAGCTTAGTTTCATTTAGTGAATGTATTATTATGTGTTTTAATTAATCCTAAGTTTAGATGATACTCTAAACAAACTTATACAAAAGTAAAGGTATTTTAAGATTAATTAAAGTGAATTAAGCTCACAAAAACACACATCACTTCATTCTTTCCCAACATGTATAACATGCATATGAATAAATCCTAAGCATATCTATACATACAAATGGGAATGTTTAGCACACTTTATGATGAATGCTAAATGAGTTACTTAAGAAAATTTGAATGCTTTATGATGCATGATTTTCATTAAGTAGAAAAGGGGTTTCTTTTCCAACTTTCACATGCACACATGTATGTATGAAAGGCATAAGTGAGTACGGTGTCATTATTAGCACCAGGGGTGTAAGGTATAAGACCTACTTAGGTCTATTTAAAGACTCCCAACCCTAGGGTTGTCCATACTAATATACCACTTTCCTTAAATACAAGTACATGTACAAAAGAAATAAATAGAAAAGAAAAATACAAAAGTTTGTATTTGATTGTTTGATTTGTTTATACAATTTATCTGTGTAAATGTAAGTGCCTTCTTAAGTAATAGCATTAGGAATGAATAAGAAATGAAATTAGGTAAGTGTTATGTTCTTTTCAAAATAACTAAACACTTTACTAAATCCTATTCAAAATTATGTTAAAAGCGAGGAGAAAGAAAACTACATTATGCAAATCCTTATATTTTACTAACATGCAAGCTTATAAATAAAATATAAGTAGCACACTTTCAGTTTTGGTAATTGATTCATATATTTTGAAAATAATTTGGATTTAATAGTGATAATAGCCACTCATATTTTTATTTTAGCCAAACATGCAATTTGACATAAAAGAAACATTCTTATTTTTGCAAAGCATGGACGTATGAAATTCATATGACATACACATTTAGCATGCTAAGAAAGAACTAAAGTGATGAAATCATGTAAACAAACTCACCCTAATTAATTCCTAAAGACAATCTTATGAAATAAGAAATTTTAAAGCAAATCAAATTATTTTTAAGGAAGGTTTGACTTTGTTTTGAGTTTCAATTAGTTTGAGAAATGTGAGGTAAGTTTGTTGTTCCTAACCCATTCCCACATGTGTATGATGATTTTGTTTAATTTTTTAGATGATTACATCTATTTTATATTTTGATTAGGTTAAGGTATGAATTATGCATATTAATTACCCCTTACCTATACCACCTTAGCATACTTAATCAAATAATTATGAGCCAATGAAATGACATAAAATCTCACAAAGAATTTAAATCTGCAATGCACCTAGGAAGAAAAAAGACCTAATTCAATTTGGCTCATGATTATTGATTAACTAAACTAAGGGGTTTAATTTAAGTAGTTTCATAACCCCTCTCACACATGTGTGTTGGGTTTTGATTTCCTTAATGGACTTAGGTTTTTGAACACCTAAGCATCTACCCAAGATATATTAATTGAATTATGAAAAGTTTTAGGATTTTATGAAATTAATTAAGGGGATAATTAGTGAATTAACTTTAAATTAAGGTTGGATTAAAGAAGAAAAAAGGGGTTTAAGAAATATCTTAAGGATAGTATCCCAAAAATATTCCCTAAACCTCATCTTCACTTAATCAAAGCTTAATTGACTCAATGAGAAGGTTAAGCCACTAATTATTCCATTAATTAAGCTTAATTATATAAAGGTAATAATTAGGAAATAATCAAGAATTTCCTCTAATTAGACAACCAATTAATTCCAAGAAAATTATAGGAGATAGAAGTCATCCAACTAACCATGCTCAAGAAATTTGGAATTAATTAGTTGTGTAATTAGAGGGTACTTAGCAAATTAATATTCTTAATAAAACCCAAATTTAGAGAAAATAACTACTCAAAATTAATTAAAATTAATTTTAGAATAATCTATGTTCAATTATCTATCCAATGCAATTTATTTCATATTTTTTCTGATTTTTCTAGGATTATATATGAATTTAGGAAGGTTTGGTGATTAATTAAAGATTAAATAAGCCTAATTAAGTATTTAATCTCGTTGGTGCCACGTGTGCCGCTAACGCGGCATGCGCTTTCCATGTGATGCAACAGGATTGGATCTTTAACTTATCACATCATAGCATCGCATCAGCGGTGGTGCTACATGCTTTCTCCTTAGTTGTCTGATCAAGGATTGGATGGCTGAGACTAAAGCTGCGGTTCTAAAGGGTAAACCCATGGATCCTACGTGTCTTATTCTAAATCGTCCATCCAAAATGCACAAATGGACTGCCAGAGATTCATCCCTGTTATCCCCTGTGAGCAATGGAGGTCGTCCATGTTCTAGGCTAGAATCTCAATTGAGGTCGGATTGGGCTAAATTTATCCCACACCATCTAAACCTAATGGCAAGCACATATAATAGCTAAAATTCTATAGGATTAAAATTTCTTTTACAAAGGACCAACACACATTGAAAAAAAGCTCAAAAAAATGTCTAACCTCATCAGAGGTGATCACCGGCACTTGACTCCCTTTGAGAAGCTTTGTCTGGTTGAGACGAAGCTTTGTTGAAGTTTAGAGGTCTTGAGATTGGGTGGATGCTTAGAGACCAACTCCCCTTTGCACTTGATCTCAATTTTTGTCTAGGGCACTCTTCCTTTACCTTTGGAGCTTGGAAAAGAGATTAAGTGAGCTCGGCTTGGTTTTCTGATGGAGCATGAAGAAGGAAATACACTGGTTTTGAGTGTGGAGTCAATGGGATTTTGAGTGGAGCTCCCCTATTTTCACACTATGAAAATCAAGAAGATGAAGCTTGATTTCACTCTAGGAAACTTGGGGAGGCTGAGGAATGGCTTCTCTGACTTCCTTAGGTTCAATTGACTTGAGGACCTGTGAAATGAAATCAAATTAGGGGGAGTATATCTCCCCCTTTGGAAATCAGACGGCAGTGACTGAGCTTGCCATTTTCAGTTGCCTTGATTTTGTGGGTTTGTTTGGCTGTTAGATGAGTCATTGAATTCAATTTGGCCAGAGGAGTGGAATGGAATGGTGAACTCCCCATGTGCTCACAACAAGTGGAGGCATGATTCCCATGTGGACATTTCAATCAGACTAGTCAGTTTGGCCATTGGGCTAAGTTGGGCTGACCCAAACCCTTTGAGTTGGGTGCACCACACTCCCTAGTGTTCACTTGATCCACTAAGAGAGTGTCAAGTGGTTATGGAGAGGATTTGACCAAATTCCAAATGGATTTGACCAAAATTTACCCTATGGCCTAGAGGTAAAATGGTCATTTGACCTTGATTTCAATTTGGGTATATTTGGTATGATGAGAAAATAAGTTTTGCCAAGTTTCATTGAATTTGGAGTTAGGTTGATGTGAGTTGGCTCATGTTGACCTATTTAGGTTAAAATGGGTCAACTTGGGTCAAGTTGACCAAATGGTCAAATTGGGTCAAACCAAGGGTTGGGCCAAGTTCATATGACCATTTTAAATGTTTTGGTGGCTTTAGTTTAATTCAATTTGGTTTATATTTGATTTTGGTTCAATTGAGTTCATTTAGGTTAAATGGGTCAAGTTGACCAATTTGACCCATTTGACCTATTTGGGTTAGGTCATGGGTTGGTTCATGTTTGGTTGGTCATATGAAATGGATTTGTGCCTTTGTTTCCAATCAATTTGGTTTATGTTTGGGTTTGGCTCAAAATGACCTTTTAGGTCAAGTTGGGTTCAAGGTCAATTGGGCTAGGTTAGATCTAATTGGTCAATTGAGGCTTTGGTCAAGTTCAACAATCATTTTGGAATGAACTTGACCCATTGGTTTCAATCAGTTTGGCTTAGATCAAGTTTTGACACATTTTTTTAGGTCAACTTGGGTCAACTTGGGTCAAGTGGCCAATTGGGCTAGGTTAGGCTCAATTGTTGACTTGGTCAAGTTCAAACATTGGCCATGAATGAACTTAGATCAATGATTTCAATCAATTTGGCCTATGGTGGATTTTGGCTATGTTGGGTTTCATTTTGGCTACGTATTAACTTGGTCAACTTTTAGGTTTGACTTGGTTTGACCCAATTTGGGTAATTGATCATCTCAGGATGATTGTTGATCATGATGAGAGGCTTAGATGGGCTTAGTTCAATCCAATTTGGTTAGGAATAGAATTTGGCTCATAAGGGGTACTTTAGGTCACTTTGGGTCAGGTGAGACTAAATGGGTCAAATGGCTTGGTCAAAGCTTGATTTGAGTTTGATTGAAGTTGTATATGGACTTATGATTGAAATATAAATTCATTTATAACTCGTTTGAAGTCAAATGAGTTTTGGTTCCTTTTAAAATTTCAAGTTCAAAGGGTGAACATGAGTTTGAATCGGGTTTGATTTTTGAGTTGAGTTTTGGTTTAGTGATTAAAATTTATGTTTATACTTGGATTCATGATTGTAGGTTTGATTGAATCATGAAAAAAAATCAAAGATTTTGCTTGATTTCAAATTGATTTTTTTAAGTTCCAGAATTTGACTTGAAAGGTTTAGGTTGAATTTTGGTTGAATTTTAGTTTGATTTTTGGAATTGGTTTTGGTTGTTTGAATTTATATTTCATTTATATTTGTGAATATAAATTATAATATAAATGAGTTGTGAGAAAATTTCGTGAATTTGAAGTGATTTGATTTGATCTAAGCTAAGTCCTTAAAAGAAAATCAAAGTGACTTAGGAGAGATTTTTTATTTGGAATTGATTGTTGAATTTTGTTTGATTGAATTGAATTTATATTTCGTTTATATATGTGAATATAAATGAGAATATAAATGGGTTGCGAGAAAATTTCATGAATTTGAGGTGGCTTGAATTTGATTTTGGCGAAGCCCATGAAGGGAAATCAAAGGGCTTAAGCAAAATTTGGAATTTGGAATTTCAATCATATATTTTAATCATGGGTTTCAATCATGTGGCATTGATTTGAGTTTGGAGAAAATCAATTAAGCTGGAATTGATTTAGGTTTGATGTTGATTTGATTTGGAATTTGACTTGAAAGAAGGAAGTGAGGAATGTTGTTAAAGTGATAGGGTAGGCAAATTTCCTAACACCCTTAAGGCATGACCTATTCCTAAGGCTACCTCTTCTAAGTCTCTAGGGTTAGGTTCAGTGTCCACCTACTCACAAGATGTGTCTTAAGACTAAGGATCTCTTAAATTCTAAGTGGAGTCCTACGTCTAAGATGGAGGGGTTGAGAGCTCATCCTAAAAAAATGAGGTTAACATTCCCCTAATGCGATGCTTGTCCCTTTTCGGATCTCTTTCCTGTTGCTTCCCTCAATGCTGCTAAGATCCCTATCGAGTTTCCCAAGGAGAGGATGTATATACTAGCTCAACTAAAAGGAGAGAGTAGAAAATGAGTTCTGAGACTAAGATATTGGGCTATCGGTAGGTTTCAGCTAAAGTCAACAAAGAAGGAAAGCCTTCCCCCAATCCATAATTTTTAGGTGAAAAGAAGATAGTTGACTGAGAGTCACAGGATTTTGAGAGCGCCGCATCTAGCTCAGCAGCTTCTTCAAAAGTGATGATGAATACATAGCGGTTACCACTTTTGGGCTCATTCACTAACTAGGCTAGGCCATTAGTTTGCTTTCACCAGTGCATGACCAGAAGCGAAGACAGAGTTGTCCCCCAATCTAAGATATTAGAGAGATTAGCTACACACCACCGAACCTACCTTAACCTAAGAAAGTGACTTTGATTGGCCTCCTTTCCTTCCCCCTTTGCTGCTTGAAATAAAACTAAGGCTCTATAAAGCTAAATGTATGATTTAGAGTTGTCATCCCAGAACCTCTTGCTTATGAATACCAGCTTCTTTCTTTCTCTCTTCAAGACTGTCGGAAGGTACTTGGTTGTTCCCTAAAGCATTTCCCATTTACCCTTTGGCTTCGTTCAATCAAAAAATTTCTCTAAGCTTCTCGCCTACTACTCTTTCTACTTCTATTTTTGGCTTCACCCCTGCTTGCCACTTCCTTTATTAGGTGTATAGGGAAAGCCACACTTGTCCTCTTGTTAGCAGCGAGCCTATTACCGGGGAGGAGATAGAGCTCAAACTCGGTAGCGAGCCTGGTATTCATAGATCAAACTTTTTCGTGTCAAGGAATGAGTTTACTGGATGTGAGAAATCTCCTTGCTCCATACCTCATTGCCCAAGACTTCTTGCTTCTTGCACATGCAGCTTTCCAACATTAGCTTCTTTTGATCCCTCAACATGACATGGAAAATGAAGCTAATTTGGTACGGACCAGCTCGGGCTTCCATTCGTAGGTTCAAAATGGTGTATGTCTAGTGCATCATTTTCACTCACTATGAACATAGGAATTGGATGGATGACTCGTTGTCTCTTGAATGAGATGTCAAGTCAAACAGCACCAGGGTGCCCCTGTTGAAAGCACAGACTTAACGTAGGTTGACTTTCCTAGTCACATAGGCAACATATGCTTTCTATATGATCTATCACATATGAGTTATATCATATATAGAAGTAAAATGTGAATATGTATGTGACCAATCAAGCACATGCCAGGAAAGTAGAAAGTATAGCTTATCAAGCAAAGAAGGTAGCATAGCTAATAGAATCTAAGAAAAGAAGAAGAAGTCAAAAGCTCAGACTTAGATGGAAAGCACTACTAGTTGCTGTCTACACTACGTAATGAAAAAGATAGGAAGATGCCTCATTTTTAAGCAAATAGAAAGTTGTGTAGGGTGACCAGACTCCATAGGGAGTCTCATGGGTGATAAGAGTTCCATCATAAGTTTAGATTTTAGGGACGAGGAAAGTCACAGGACTCATATATAAGGAAAGTCAGGATAAGGGCGTAGCGCAGTATGTACTCATTCTCATTCGCAAAGTGGACAAGCATAAAAAAGAGGTTTTTTAGAAGAAGCGGATCAGCATATTGTTTGGTTTGACCCATAGTGTTTCTTTTTCAAATCAAAACAAAAAAAAAACATTGTTCAAGTGTCCAAGTGTGGAAGCTCAGTCTAGCACCTAGGCATTATGACTCACTATTGAAAGAAAAGATTAGTGACATCTAATTCTTGTCTTCATGCCCCTAGTCTATGCTAACCTATTCGAGGTTAGAATGGAGAAATGAAACTCCTGGGAGGGAATACCATCAAAGTACCACCCTTGCTTTCTTGTATAGGCCAGATTTCTCCAATGCAAGAGGTCTAACCTAGAAAGCAAGTGAAAAGCTGTCAGTGACTATAGAATCTCTAGATACTCTAACCGAGACCTATGCTCTCTCATTTGTCAGCCAGTCTTAGCTAGCTATATGGTGCTCAATCCTCTATCTCAAGGTCACTATTCATGGGTTAAACTCCATGGAATCTGATCTAGGTGGCTGATTACTACTAGCTTTCTAACTATTAATTGTTACTTTCTTTCTTGCAAAGGAAGGACCTCTAGGGCGCGTTCCCCTAATGTGAAACTTTTTTTTACTCGATTAGACCTTTTCTTTAGTCTTCGCTATGCTCATTCCTTTCTCTTTCTTCATAATAGAAGGCCTCTAAATCATGTGTTATGTTCACTTCATTCTATCTCGCTATTTATAGAAAAAAGAGTTCCTAATTTTGTTGTGTCCATATAAATCCATTATACTAGCGGCATCAGTCTCCATTTTTTTATTGCTTCAGGATTCGACTTCACACTTCTTTCTTACTTCTTACTACTTGTAGCTCTATCTTTTAACTTGTTAAAAATGACATTCTGACCAAGATGTCCTATTCACTCAATTCACTCAAATGTGTAAAAAGACTCAAACATGAGTGATTAAATCGATTCATTTCTCATTCAACTCAATTTATTTCTGTCTTTGGCTAAGTCAGCCTAGCCTCTTCTAGGGAGTTTTCTTCTTATTTTTCAATTACACTTACATTAAGCTACTTTCAAAGAAAAAGAAGAGAACATCCAAATTATTATTAGCTAGTTCAGATAAAGACTTTCATAGAACAATTATGGTGGTCTTCGAGCTTGGGAGTGGTTCACCGGGTCAGACAAAAGGTAAGTGATTCTTAGTTGAATGACTCTTGACTTCTCAGCTAATTGTTTTGGGTTTGAGTAAGCAAGTATAGATGAAAGGAATGGAGATGAGCCCGAAAAAGATCTGAAGTTTCACTCATATTCATCTGGTCTTTTCAGTCATAGGAGAAAGGCTTGGCCCTAGGAGAGGAGAAAGAGAGCTCAAAAGCACCTTTACTCCGCTCCTGCAATGAATCGCATTGTACACCACTCAACTTGAAATAGAGAGCCCAAAAGAATGGTTCCAGTGCATTCCAAAAGTAGGTAATGTGGTCTTGGTATCTACCCTCCATAGATGGCATCCGTTGCTTCCATCCTCTGAGCTTAACAACAACTTTCTCAACCAGTGGTTGGCAATGAACTCTGTTCAGCTTACAAGTGTCAAGAGGGAAGACCTAAATATTGAAACGAGAATGTCCCCACATCCATTCCTAGAAGACTAGAAATGTTCTCATATTTTGCTCTTTTGGGGAAGTATACATTGCTCTTGTTCCAGTTTACCATAAGCCTTGTCCTTTCCTCAATGGAAATTAGAGTTTCAACTTAGTTCAATCAGGTCCTTTTCCTCCTGTTAATGCTAACCAACCATTTCCAATTTCACTAGCTATTCTTATCCCTAAACAAAGATTCTCTTGATTTTGGGACCCTGACCCATTGAAAAGGGCAAGGAGCTAGTCTATCCTGCCCTTGTTCATTCATTCAAAACAGACACTTCTATGGATTAAGGGACATGCTACGCGAAAGATGCCGCAACATTTTATGAGTTACCAACTTAGCAGTAGAGAAAGCAGATCTCGACTATTCCTGGGCAAAGCTATATTCCATTCCTAAACCTTTTTTCTTAAATAAAGATCTTGGTTCTAAATTTATTTTTCAGTTCATTTAGCAGTCTACTCTCCCTTCATCGAAGTTCTTTCTTATCTTCTTACTTTTTTTTGTGATAGGTGCATCCATGCTTTGAGAGTTCTTTTTTGCCAGCACTTTCTCTACCCGGGCATTACATGGGACTCCTTGAGACTTGAGATTCCATCTTTCTCAATGTCAATAACTAGCTAAAGTCGAAAAAGACTATTGGAAGATATCACTCAGCTCTCTATCTTCCTTAGCTGTGAGCTCAAGAAATGGTGAGCTTCCCTTCCTCTAGGATCGAATTAATAGCAATTGAAAACCCAACCAGTCCTGATGCTCAGAGGGTACCGATTCACATAAACACTTGCATGAAAAAACCTAGCCTAACCCGAGGAAAAAAAAAGAGTTATACTGACACTGTACTTGGGTTTCCTTAGAAGGTTTATGCTATTTTATGGTTTTTCTCCATAATCCAACAAGCCTGATGTTACTTTTGAGGCCACATCATTGAGTTTGTGCATCCTCCTAGAGGCCTGCCTCAAATACAAAGTTTGGAAGCTAAGTCCCAGTTTCCAGGTGGATGTGCTTTAGTGAAAAAATTTAAGCTAGTTGATCCGTATAGGAGGTGAAAAGAAGATGCACTAGTTTCATTTGGTACGAGCATGCCTTCATTCTTTTTTTGGGCTATCTAAGTTATCACAATAGTGAAGCAGGTAATTCTAAGATCTGTGAACACCTTACAAAAAGAATTTCATAAGTAGTCTAGTAAAGGTTCAATCTTCTGCTTCATCTCCTTGATCGAGGCACTAAGGTTTGTTTTTTACTTCAAGAAAAGAGAGTAACCAAAAGTTTTTAGCGACAATCAGTGGGATATCTAGCACAGAACCTAGTTAAAAATTAAAACCCAAAAAGCAAAGTTTGACTTGACCTTAACATAGTGTAGAATTTGAAGAACCATAATTTTCCCATGAACTGACTCAATATCCATCATAGTGAAAAGTAACTAGTTCAAAAATGAAGCGAAGGGTCTGCCTTATGAAGGAGTCAATTTAGCCTTAGGTCATGTCAAGCAAACTCTAAAAAAATAAGATTAGGACCAAAGTCAAAGAAAAAGGCATTGATTGCTTACGATAGCTTATCGATTGAAAACAAGAAGGGCAAACTACTTCTTCCTTTTTTAGTAATGCCTAAGTAGCAGCATCTCAGTAGACAACCATTGGACTATCGGGACCAAGAGAGTCAACTTCTTCTAGTGCCTTTCTTTTTCCTTAGGAAATTGGCCATAGTGACAAGATTCGGTGGGTAGGGAAAGTTCAATGCAATGAAACCACTGAGATAGGGTCTAGATCGAGACTCAGCTCAAACCAAGGTTCTAGTTCAACTATGAAAGAATGAGGGGATGAATTCACTTCAGACCTTCGAATTGAAGTTTGAGCCTACAATACAATATAGATTCATGCTTTTCAACATATTCATCTCTCAAGGTAGCTACTAAATCTCAGCCTTCCTCGTCAGTCACTTCCGAGAATCTTAATAACATTGACTTGAACACGTCTACCAAAACAACTTCATAAAGTAGGCATACGCCGGACAAAAAGTTCACGCTCTATATATATAGGATGTCCTAACCATCCAATAGCTATTCCATGGAGCCCACCCAAACTCCATTATTTGTCTTAAAATTAGCTTTTTCTAAAGTCAGACAAAGGCTGTAAGCTTCACGCATGCTAGTAGGGTAGGTCAAAGCAATTTCTTCCTTTCTAGTCTAGTAGCCAAGGGTGTGGTAACTGCTATGCAAGAAAAAGTTCTTCTCATTTGATGAAAGAGATTAGCTCCAAGAAGTTCCATTCTCATCTTTGATCTTCAACTCATGTCAAAAAAATTCTAATTGAAAGATGAAACAATCTATCAGTTTCAGTTTCAATAGATTACTCGATCAAAGAGGCTCCACTACTTATAGATCCATCCCAAGGACTAACTCAAGTTCAAAGAGGTTTAGATGCCCATCTGAGTTTTCTATCTCATCGCACTACTTTGCTAGACTTCTACCGAGATGAGTATGTTGGTGTGATTTTCCCTAGCTAATTGGGAGGCGTGCTTTGAGGCGAGTCCTATAGCCCTATCATCCTCAAAGTTGGGGGATAGTCTAGTTTTCCAAGTTCTCTTTTTCGGGAATGAGCTCTAAATTGCCCTCTTGCTATGCACCTCATCCTAGCCTTACCTTCACTGGGGGTTGAGGGTTAGTAGGCATGAGAAATGAGAGTATGAAGAAGGTTTGCATTCCATTGGTTTCAATCTCAGTTTGGGATCTATCGGCTAATAGAGAATTTCTAATCAAAGAAGGGTTGTTTGAACTATAATGGTTGGTATGCATCATAGAAGCTCACCTAGAGCTAGATTCTTTCGAACAAAACATTCCTTGAAGGAGTCCCATGCGTCAGTGTCAGTTGGTGTGATTTCATGCAATAATCCTTTTAGGTTTTTCTTGCATCATATAACATCATTCATGAAAAAAATGAATTACATTGGTTGAAGACCAATCTAGCATTGCGAACACAAACTGGTTGTGTTGTAACCAGAAACTAGAACATTACATTAACCATAGGAGAATCTCCAATTCACACAAATCGAGTTGTAGTTCTTCCTTCCCTGCATAGGCTTCCTTCTTCATACACTAAATCCATTTTTCAAAAAACATTTTAACAGGTAGAAAGAGACATCCCTGGTGAGAACTTAGATGTTATTTAAAGAAAGGGCAGTGGGATGGAATTACACCAAAGAAGTTCTCTATGTTACAATCTTTATATCTAAGAGGGAAATTTTCATTTCGTGTCAATTCAATAAAAAAATCTCTCACTATCTTCGAACCAAGCTAGATAGTCTCCTATCACTAGGCTCACCAACCAACCTGGACTTTGATTCTTCTTCTTCTTACCAGATATCAAAATCATAAAGTGGGAAGGAAATGAGAGCTTTACCATTTTGGATAGGTGAAAAAGGTCAATCTCCTTAAAAAGGAAAGTTTGATGTATGCAAATTGAAAAAAGATGAGAGTTGAGTGAAAGGGAGTAGGATCAATCTGAATTCACATATCCGCATTAGAAAGTAGATTTGTGCTCTTCATTGGAAGCTTGGATTATATGCCTCTAATCGATTCTTCTTTTGAAACATCATCGATTCTCGCTCTTATTCTCGGCAGCTATAGGTACTTATACTTATTTTTGAAGCAACGAGACCTTGATAACCTGAGAAATCCAATGATCACCCATGGCATACCATATGTGATCCATAGTCATGGAGTCTGGGTTGGGTTCACCTTTTTTTCCTTGATAGAGCAACAAAGAGCATAGGCCACCACCAAAGTTGGTAGTGAAAAGGCAGGGCTAAGAAGGTTGATGCTCAACCCACGAATCAATTACTCTGAAAAACAAACCTAGATGAAAAATCTCCCCATATGAGAAGTTAAAAAAAAAGGTGGAAACTGCACTATCAACAACACAAAATGATAAAAGCAGTGAAAGCACTCCCGATAACATTCCCCTAGTGCAATTTTCTACAAGGAAGTGTCTCTCCCAAATGAAGTATGCAGTAGACTGGCGTGGCACAAAAGATCGTTATGGCATATGTGATGTGTGTATGGACATTGAAGAAGATCACTGTCAAGCACAAGTTTCATATACTGAGGATGTTAATAGATAGACGGGTTTTCCAAATTATGTGTTGGTAGAGATGGCATCAAATAAGAATCCGTTAAGGACAAACACCTTCAAGAAAACATTCAAAGTAATGCATGGTTCAAATTCAAGTCTAATAGGTTGATGGAATCGTTAGCCGCCCTTTTGTTTTCTAGGTATAGGGAAGAATCTAAGATGAAACTATAAAAAAAAGGTCCTAAAATATTGTATCTAAAGTTTGAGAAGTCTGACTCACCAACAAAAAGACTTCTAAACTGGTCTAAATATAATGATTCACACCTGCCATTTGAAGGAGACTGAGGGATGAACAGAAGAACTGTACACCAACTCGGAGATAGGAAATCATTGCTTTGTACCTATGAGGGTGTGTTGATAGGATTCATTTGAATAGAAACGTGAACAAAAAAAGTCTTGAAATCATAGATCAGCAAGTAGACTGCAGTGAAACATAAGTACGATACCAGTTGTTCCATAAGAAGTTTGAAACTAGGAGTTCAATCATTTAGAGTTAGCAGCCCCATTAAATTAAAGAATGTGTGAAGAATGAAAACCTTTTAGCTCCAATGCTAAAAGTATTTCTTCGAATAGGTATTTAAACTCGAATAATTTTCTTGTGGGAAGACAATCAGCATAGTGTTGAGTAAAGTAGGTGAATGAAGCAAGAAAGAGGAAATTAGCCTAGCAGAGGAAGAGATAGAATAGCTAGTATGACAAGCCTTTCCTTGTAATAGGGTGTATTGGGGGCTCCCAGTTCCATAGTCTCTTTGCTATCGCCCTCCCTCTTATTGAGATGCACCTTTTTATGTCCATCCAAGCCTCTACGGACATCATCTTCTGGTCGATGCTTTAGCTCACCACTATGGAGACTAAATTCTAAAGCTGTCGATGAGTTGAACCCCGTTGACCACACCTTGGATGGAAGTCCAGTCCCTCCCATTCCATTTGCACCAACCTTTGATTTTTTATAAAGAAAAAAGTCAGAACCAACAACTCTTTTTTGTTTCATCTCATATCGAATCACATAGAGTTTTCCCTTGGGTTCACCAGAATAGGACTTATAAGCCCGGGAGCAAGGACATAGGATTCCCCTCTTCTAACTTTTAGAATAGTCTAAGTATACCATATTTTGAGCTTCGATGAATAGAGCCCTTTTAGGTAGGCTTTCCATTTCGTGATACCAAAAGAGAGGAAATCAGACAAAGGATGCAGGTGCTCAAAAACAAGCAAGAGCTGCTATAGTCATACTAGCATGGAAAGAATGATAAGGTAGAGGAATATATAACTCATACCTAGAAGGAAGGCAAGGTCCAACAAAAGTAATAGTTAGCTTCCGAGAAAGTGCAAGAGGACAAATGAAAGCTTGCTCAACCATGAAAGCCTTCGACTTCTATCACTGACTTAACCAAAGAAGCAGAATAAAGATTTATTCAAAAAAGTGGAATGAGGATTCCCCCTTCAAAGAAGTAGAATGAGGATTCCCCCTTCAAAACTCAATCAAAGTGGAATGGTTAGGCCACTGCGAGAACGGGAATAAGATCTGGAATAAGACCAATCTGATTTCTTTCATACCAGGTGAGAATGAA
The DNA here is from genome assembly GCA_021442155.1 of Cymbidium sinense. Classification (NCBI taxonomy): domain Eukaryota; kingdom Viridiplantae; phylum Streptophyta; class Magnoliopsida; order Asparagales; family Orchidaceae; genus Cymbidium; species Cymbidium sinense. The sequence continues at coordinate 76,183,217 of CM038218.1, read as the reverse complement.
GGAATGGTTCACTTTATGGCTTTGAAAGAGAGTCAAATCTAACTCACCCTACCTAGCTAAACTAGTAGATAGGCGCATCAACAGGCATTAGATGGATAAGAAGAAGAGCTTGTCTTTCACATTACCTATTTCATAGTATAGAGATGAGCTAACTCAATTGGCCCTACTTAAGCTTCCAAAACTGGGCCCGTTGTTTGTGGGTTTTGGGGTCGGTGGCTAGAGAAGACAGGGCTTCAAAGACGAGAGTAGATCATTCACCCAATTTTTTGGCTGAGGAGAGGGAAGGAGGCCAAAGGTTCCTAACCAAAAGAGGCAGACAGTATCTAAATCCCCCATGTGTGTGCCTCAAAAAGGCCAAAAGAGTTTCTATTATTTTCCTTTACCGCTTGACTGTTACACTTCACTAAAAAGAGTCTTTCTCACTTTTAGGAGACAAGGAGAATGCGGGAAAAAGGTATGAGCTTGGTTAGCCCTTCTCTTTTGAATGAAGAGAACTATCACCTTCACATCTCTTTGATAGAAAGAGTTGGTGTCATCTTTCGGTCTCTAGTGCCTTTTATGAGGATGCGAGCACATTCATTGATGCATTACTACACACCTTTGTTTCCCAAAGAAGCTGTTCGCATTGCTCTTGTGCTAGAGCCTGCCGGGAGAAAAGAAAGTCTCATGGGTCTCTCCGACTCTGATTAGTGACATAGAGAAGAAAAGAAGACTTCTTCCATCTTACTAGATAAGATAGCAGCCTAAGACATTTTGTCCATTCCTGTTTGACGACTTTCCTAAACTAAACTACATTAGTAGAATATCACAGATGCACGTGCCATTACCATGCCTAAATTCTAGTTCTAAATGCAAGGAACTAGCATAGAATAGTCTAAGCATAGAAAAGGACCTAGCACGGTAGATCCGTTCATCCTGGCTTTGAATCCTAGATTGAGTTTCTTATTCATTGGATGTAGCATTTTATGGGCTTCTCTACCTTCTTAGTTAGATGATATGATAAGTCAACCCTCTCAGCCACCCTCATAAAGGACAGTGCTACTCACTTCATATTACTTCATTCAGGAGGAATACATTATGAAGTCAACTATCCCTCATTACTTTCTTTAGATAACAAACGACATTCCATAGCGGTACTCTAAGAAAGAGCTAACAATTTAAAAAAAAAAATAAAGCAAGCATACATTTCTCAACTACTGATCTATCTGTTTATGAGTGGAATCGATTGGATGCCCATTTATGATGCTTCTATATCTAATTTTGACTAGGTTTCTTTCAAAAGCATAGCTAAAAGCTTCTAAAGAGAAACCACTATATGTAGGTTACATGAGAAGTTCTTGTATACTAGACCTGTGTCACCTCACAAACTCCCTTTCAGGGTCAAGAATAAAAAGAGTAGGAATGATAAGTCAGTGTTCCAGTTTTCCATTCCCAAGTCAACAAATGAAGGTTCAACTTGCCTTTCTTTGAGAAGGGCTTTTCATAAGTAAAAAATTTCTTATAGAAAGCTCGCAATTGTAACTTGTTTAGGAAGTTCAAAGATGGCGTCTACCTTACCTTGCTTTAATCAAAATTCTTGACTTTAGAGAGTCATTCCTTGAGTAAGATAAATTTGCCTTCATCCTCGTTTTCATTCTTTTGCATAGGGATATGAGGGCTTAGCCTAAGAAAGACAAAGGTAACTTTTTGTATAAGGCGTTAAGGCAGCGATCTAACCCTCAGCCTATCTGGTCCCGTGTAGATTAACACCCTTACATTTCTATCGAAGGCAACCAACCATATGAAAGCATTTGATCATCGCGGTTTCACTAGTCAGTGCATAGCACTAGACCTGAAAAAGGAAGGATTGCACTTCACGTTGATGTCGACTATGCACTTCTTGCATCCGATGACTCAGTTCACAGACCTAGTAATAAAAAGGAATAAAGTAGATGGGCAGCTTCCCTCCTCCTAGTATCCTTACTTGATGTATGTATTTTCTTTTAGGTCAAAGTCCAAGTTTTCACCTGATGGGGCACTAATAGTGATACACATTCCCAGTGTCTCGATAGCTCATAGGCATTTTAGGAGCCCTACTGAGCTGCATAATCGCGCTTCTTTCACCTTACTTAGTGCATATCCAAATAGATTGAAAGAAGTGAAGTGGTTTGGTTGTTGTGTGCACTAGAGGCCTAAGAGGTAGTCGAGTTCCTTATGAGGGGTGCTTTACGTTAATGGTAATCACCTTCCTTCTAAGAGAGCCACAAAAAAGAGACTCTAAAAATATTATCTTAAAGCAGCAGTCGGATTTGTTGCAAGAAAAGGTAGTTGAATGTCTCTTCTCATAGGAACGATTTCTTTCATTTGATTGTTGGATCCAAAAAAAATAGAATGGTCTTATTCAAAATGCCTCATTATTTTTCACCAATTATGTGCTTCAATAGAATTCCCTAGAGTAAGAGTTATAGCTTATTTCCAATACTCAACAGCTTGATTGAACCATGCCTCCGTAATTTCTGAATCACCTTGTAAAATGGCCTATTCTCCCCAGTCAAAATAGGTTAGTAAATTCCCTCCCTTACAACCGTACTTGAGATTTTCCTACCTCATACGGTTTAGCAATCGATTATTTTTTCATCCCATCTTCTCTTAATCTATCTTATACTAACTGAATGAAATTTCTCATCATTCTATTATATTTTTTTCTTGGGTTAACTAAAAGATATTTATTGCATAAGTTTCCAATTCTAATTTGGATTAATGATTTGTTTTCTCTTTTCTCCCACCTTCAGAAGAATGAAGCATAGATATCCCCTAATATTGTTAGAATTTTATGAAAGGTAACTATATCGATTCCATATTTCATATATGGTATATGATATTTCTATTTATATAGAACTTTGAAAAAGACTTTTCTCCATTAAGAAAAAAGAACTTACTATCTTTGCAATCTGATGCTACACTGTTGCTCAATATTTTAGTAGATCGACTTTATTACATAAGTTGATTTCTCACTTTTTTTATCCCATATCATGACATTAGTAAGGAGTTCTGAACTGTATTTACCAAAGAATAGCTTACTAATGGATCTTTACGGTGCTTTCTCTATCAATTTGACTCTTTCTATTTATCCATAGAGTATAGTACATAAGTCATACCTATTTCTTCTAATTTTTTTGGTTCTCTTGAAGTCTTTTTCCTTGCTACAACTGATAAAAATCATTACTTTGGACGATTCCTATGTATAAAGCCTATTTTTTCTAGTATTTACTAGATAATTTAATCTTTTTTTTCTTTCTATAGTGAAGATAGTCTCACGTAATGACAAATCATGGCCATATTCTTAAAAGCTTGTGGTAAAAATTGCTTTCATTCAGTGCTTGGAAAGAATATTCCAAAGCTTTTGTATGTTATCCTTTGCTTGTGTGTATAAGGCCTATGTTATAGAGTATATAACTTCGATCATAGGGATCAATTTTTGGTCACATAGCTTCCTAATTATTCTGTAAAATTTCTGTCCTTCGGATTGAGCTTACATCTGTTATGGTCGTTCATTTTAGTAAAAGAATCTTCGTTCCAGAACCGTACGTGAGATAATCATCTCATACGGCTCCTCCCTTTTGTGCATAGCGCTAAGAGGAAGAATTCATGTAATCATAATTTCATTATTCTCTTTATCATTATGAACTAACACGAGCTAGTATTTTTACAAGGAATTTCTAGCAAACCCTCCCACAAGAGGTTTTTTCTTAACACCAATCATATTAGTGCTAGACATAAATAGTCACTACAAAGATTTCTTTGTGCTCAACACTTATGATTTACAAGAATTAGCCACTGAAACATTCTTTGATGGTTATACAGGTATCAAAAGTATGAATGAGATGGATCTTTATTTTCCTAACCATTCTTTTAAGTTCTGATACCGATAAGGAAAAGGGTTATTTATAACAAAGTTTTAGTGTTGTTGATTCCTAGATAAAGTACTTTTTCTCTAATGCCACCTATTGGTACTAAATGAAATAGTATTTACCTCCAATACAGAACTTATAGATGAAACCTTTCACTTCATACTAAAATCGATTGAAGCATCTAAGGATGCTTCAATTGAAGATACATGATAGAATGAATTGCTCTATCTCTAAACTTCACATTCACCACTTTCACTAATTCATTTTTCCTATTGCCAACTACGTTCTTTTCCTCGTAAAACTAAGGGGTAAAAAAATAAGAAAAAAGAAAATCACACCATCTCTGTAATATGTAAATGCCTTTTTTTCTCCTAAAGTTGTTGTAATTATTCATAAGAAAATATTGGCTACAATTGAAGAGGTCTTATCAAGAAAAATTCCATTGATTCAAGATCTAGGCATAATTAGCAATTCCTTCTATAATTCTTCTCATTCCCCTTTAGGGAAAATGATCCCATAAAAAAGGAATTGTACAATACAAAAAAACATAAAAATAGACTAATTGGAAAAAATGTGATGTCCCCTTTTTAGACAAAGATGAAATTCCATAGTTGAATCAAATTCCATTTCATTCCAATTTATTAGTCTACTAATGACTATTACTATTTTATTTAAGTTGAATAACTAAGTTTCTTATGGATTTTGATAACTCGAGAATCTTTGATTTGGTTATCATCCAAAAATAAAAAGGAAAAGAATGGAAAAATCATTCCATGAGAAAATCAAATTCAAATAAAAAACATCCTTTTTTGTTTGCATAGCGTGTATGTGCCACACAATACAATTGAAATAGAAAGATTCATCGAACAATTCATGAATTCCATGGGTTAGCTGATGATAGATGTAATTGTTGATAAATATGAAAATGGAAAAGAAATTACTTTTTATCGAACCATCAGGCAGCCATACATGTACTACAATGAAGATGAAAGACTCGCTATTCATTTAGGTTTTGGTCAAGAAGAACATTTTGCAGGAGAGATTGCCGAGTGGTTCAAGGTGTAGCATTGAAACTGCTATGAAGACTTTTGTTTATCGAGGTTTAGAATCAAGTCTGATGGGAAGAATTGGGCACGAGGTACTCTATTGAAACTACTAAGAAGAAAAAAAATATGTTGCCAATCATTTTTTGATACGTGAATGAGACAGGGCACGAGGTACTCTATTGACTTCAGTGAAAGAAGTCAGAATTGGTATGAACCTTGATTTTGTATTTTCATTAGAATCAAGTCTGATGGGAAGAATCTTCTATGACCAATAACTCATTTCTTTTTAGACTGATCCATTTACTATATATTATTTGCATTTGATTTCCAAATCCTTTCTATTGTAAGGAGTCAATAGTCAAATGGTTTGGTAATTCCCCATGGGGGGATGAAATAAGAGAATTTTGAATCAAAGCTTTCGATCTTTCTTTATCCTTCATAGTAATAATATCTCAGGGTTTGCAACGAGAACTTGGTATATCCATTATAAAACCATTAACTAAAATGTGTTTATGGTGAACTAATTTTTTGGCTCTAGGAATGGTTGAAGCCATACCTAATAGAAAAAGGATGTTATCCAAATGCATCTCAAGTAGTTGTAGTAAAACTAGGCTTATTGACCCTTTGGCTTTTCCAGTAATATGCACATATTGAAGTAATTTTCACTCTATCATACCATAATGAAAATGCAATTTTTGTTTCTCTTCAAAATGAAGACAATTCTGTGATCTTTTTACTAAGCACAATTGGGTTTGAAGATTACTTCTAGATCTTGTCTTTTACTAGTTAGTCCTGGTAAAGTCCCCAGCTGGCATATTTTTTTGAAATGAGGTCCTCAGTAATGAGACATATAAAGGCTCCTTTTGATTCACTTTCATTTGACAAAAAATAAGAGTTCAGACTGAACTAAAGGATCAGCAAAGTAAAACTCAATTGACTAAAAGTCCTACAAAACAGATGAAAAGAAAATTTATCAATATTCAAATTTTTTGTATACATAGAAAATTAAAGCGAAGGTTTCATTTTCTAATTTCTTCTATAGAGATCTAATTATTCTAGTCAACTTTTTTATTCATAGCTATAGCTGCAAGTTACCATGACATAATAGATCAGTGACTTGACATTTAGAGAAAGCAAGAGTAGAGATTTTCAATCATGGAAAAAAATTTTTGATAAACAAAAAGAGTCAACTATTAGAATCGAATGGATGACCATCACATTACAAATGCGATGCTCTAACCTCTAAGTTAAGAAAGTGGATATAAGAGAAATAGTGTGTAGGAATACAGGAAATTATCGATTCTTAGCTATTACCTAGTGATTCTTTTTCCTTTTTTTATTTCAATTATTGATTATTTCAATTTCTTCTATTTCTTAGTTATAGATTTTAGATTCTCTCTTTACAGGTTGATGTAAGTAGAGAAAGACTAATTCGCAATAGAGCTTTAAGCTAATAAATGTATTTGGATGACCAGGCATGATTCGATGTCTTAATGCGAAGACTAGTGTTCCCACTTTATCCACCTTGTAGCTTATCAAGGGAGTCAAGAAGGATGAAGAAACCTTTGTGGTTTGTGAAACCCCCCTCTTCTCAAGCGATAGGGGTTCCTCTTTAGACTCTAAGGCTTGAGTTTGATCACCATTCTTCTAAGATAGGGGGTCCCCTCATGTAGTATGATAGGAAAGTGTAAGTGATGGTAGTCATAATTTGATCTTAATTTAGATTCTTAACCTTGAGGAGCGTGATATGGTCCATCGAGATTGAAAGCCTTTATAGCTGTCCTTAGATATATTATAGCTCATGGAATTCTCACCAAGGGTGGCCTCAAGTAGTCCTAAATTAGTGTGTTCAAGTGCTGATGCCAGAACGGGTTAAAATCCCACACAAAAAGGGGTAATATATGCATAGTCATTCCAGGTCCACGCATGTTGGAGATAGTTGTTATAAAAGTGATAGAACCTAAGTGGGTTTATTGGATCTTTGGGAACCATCACAAGTATGGCTGACCAATAGAATGAGAATGTCGTGGTGTTGACAAGAGTACTAGCCAAGGGCACTCACCCTCAACTTGAAACTCTCCAGGCATTTGGCTCATTGGGATAGCTGCCAACTAAACTCGTCCGCTACACATCTTGCTACACCAAGCCCAATTATGTACTTTTCTTATGACTAGGATATCTATGGAAAGGAGTATAAAAATCCTAGATGGATCAGAAGCCATAGCAAAGCCCTATAAATTCCCTCAAGAATCAAACAAGAATTCAACTCTAAACCCACCATGTCCAAGGGCCTTTCCAGCCTGAATACAAAGCCTCTTTTCTTTCCTACTCAATAAAAGGAGCTAGAAGTGACTTCATTTGAATAAGCATCAATCTATTCAGTTTCTTCCATAGCTTTATCATGGTTCACCTTGAACTCAAGAGTCCAATAAAACCTGCTTTGAAGTATAGCTTGCCTCATCCAAAAAGAGAATAATTAAAAAGGCTTAGGTCCTCTTCTCCTAGCTCTGCACTAAAGAGGTTGAAACAACCTAGTCTATCATAACATTCACTCTTTCCGGGGTCCTTTCTGCTTCCTTCCACTCTGGGCCTTGCTATATTCCAAGAAACTGTGTCCTCACAATCTTCCTTTTTCAGAAAATGAGATTATTGGCTTCTACTTAATCCACTACACTCCTTTCAAGTTGCCAGTGGACATGCTGTTCTCATTATTTTTGAATTTGAAGTTGATTCAAACTTTTTCTTTAGCGTTAAAAACATGGGTATAGCATTTACTCCTTCTTGCTAGAGTAGATTGGTATGGTCCAGCTCAATTTGCAAGAGAAAGGAAACTTTTAGGTATGTAAAGTGATCTGAAGTATGAATGAAAAAAGTGAAAAGAGACACTTTGCAAGTCAAGTAGTACGCCCGGTTCACCTAGTTCTACCACTACGGGCCCAATAATCAGTTGTCATTCCCCCATTTCTAAAGTCATACATGGTATGCCTCGCGAGCTAGGCTTTGAAAATGGGGATTGAGTCTATGTCACTAGGACTGAAGGATGTGCAGTTGCACATCTAGTTGCAAGGGGCTATTGCAGAAGACCCGTCTGGGGTCTGGGTCCTATCGTGCCCTAAAGATGGAAAGGATATTGCAATTTTTGGCCCCTGTGCAATGGACCTATTCAAATTAGAGTTAGGAAATCATGAAAAAATATGTCGATGATTTATTTCACTAAGAAGTCTCTAGTTCAAGTCCAGGATGGCCCATCTACGCCAAGGAAAAGAATATAATAAGCATATGACTCTTTCAAGCATGCTTCACTCAGCTTGGGGAGATAGAGCTTAGTTAGTAGAGCTCCGCTCTTACAATTGGGTTGTTGTGATTACAGGTTAGATGTCAAATTGTCCAAACAGTAATGATTGTATTTTATACCTGAACTGGTGGGATTTCGCCTCCTATAATATAGTGGACTTCCTTGCTACGCACCTTTGCTTGCTGAGAAGATATTAACCCAACAAGTCACTCACAAATGTTATTGAAGGAATAGAGTAAAGGCCTTTCCCTACTCTAATACAAGTAGCTAACGCTACTTTGATCCCCTCAACAATAATGAAATTTATAGTAAGAGGAAAATCTATCAAAATTTTCAATCGTAAGGGTTCAAGTCCCTTACAGCAAACCGATAATTTCCACGGGTTTGTATTGTATTCTTCATACCGAGGGTTCAAATCCCTCTTTCTCTGACCCACTTGATATTTTTGAATTGAAAGAAATTTCATCATCATTCGATTATGTCTCTACTTCAATGAAAAATGCTCCTCCTACTCCTCCTCCTTATCTAACGCCTTTAGTATAGGATCGTCGTTGCTCCTTCTTTCATCTCTACCTTTTGTCATTTCTTTTTTTTAGAAAGCCATGCCTGCAATAAACACCTCTTTGACATCAGATCTTATTTCTTTTTAGAAGAGCTTTCTTCTCCTCACCTTTCCATTGGACCGCAAGACGTTACTCTCCATAAGTCATTGAGCTATAGGCTCTCAGATAGGGTGCCTTGGTTTGAGTTCTGTGAAGATTGTGCCTAGAGAGTAAGTTAAGGGATCTTTTTTTCCCCATTCAATTCATTCATTCTCAAAATTTCTAAACACTTTCGACTGCTACTCTTCAATGAATTCCCCAGAGATACAATTCATCTATTGCCGAGGAAGGTTCTCACTCAAGGTAGCTTCAACAAAGACCGAGTTTTGATCTTTACTGGATAATTCTTTTGGAGTTGATCTCAGTGCATGCATGAAGAAATACATATATCAAACGAAAGAGAAAATGAAGTACATCACATGTAATGAATGAAAGAGTCTTAGAGTCAAAATGTGAAAATAGTAGAATAGTTCAATTCAGTCTTCTAGTTCGAGTTCATAGAGCGTCACTGTCCAAGAAAGATTGAGAGCTCCAATAGTGATCTTTGACTAACTACTCTTTAGCACCTTTTAAACTAGGGTATTCACGTATCCTGCATGATGTGTTCCATCTTCTTGGCATGAACCATTCTGCTTTCAAGTCTTGGGGAACGACTCCTCTTGTCTTGCCAGGCAGCTCAACCTATTATTTGCCTGCTTTCTTTCCACCGATCGGGCATGATGTGGATCATGTTTAGAAAGAAAAGTTCTCTAATCAATCTGAGATTGGATTTATATTTCAAAATGAACTTCCAGTTCTGGGGAGAATTCACAAAACTCCATTTCCATAAAAAAAAAAAAAGAATGGGTTTTTCCTTTATTTCGATCGGAGAATAGAAAATAGACATTACTGTCAAGATTCTAACCAAAAATGATACGGGCCATGCCATCGGAGAGCCCTTTTTCGTGCAAAGTCACTGACATGTCCAGTGTTTTTTTTGGATGGATTGGATCGAAATGACTTTCCTTCTTGGAAAAAAGGCTTCCTTTTTGTCTAAAAGAATCTATGACTGCACATCATCTCCATAGCCAATTTTCCAAAGAGGATTTTAAAATTTGGTACTAATTTAATTTCACACAATCCAAGAACTTTCATAAGATTGGCATGATTTAGTTTGAGCAACGGATCCTGATGTGATACATCTTCATAATGAAAATGGAGTGGGAACATCATGATGTGTTGGGTTTTTTGGTTTTTTTGAGGATGAGCACTGCAAACTATCCACTTACAAAATGATAGTGGATTGAACCAAAAATAATGTCATGTTAAGTCAAGTTTCTTTATAGATACCTTTCCCACCCACATCTATCGGCGTTACCTAATCCCGACACGAGGACTTCAACATTGAAATTGTGAGGCAAGGTGATAATGGTGGGCCTATATTTGGAAGGGGAGCTCTTCATTCAAGGTGAATATGACACTCATCTCTTTATTATGCATCTCTCCTTAGAGTCTAGAGATTCGACAATTCTAAACTACTGTAACTGAAGTAGAGAAATGCATTTTGAACAAAAATACCATGGGTGGATGAAAAGTTTCAGATGGAAATGTGACTTCACCAAGGGAAATCATATTTACAACTTTTGACCATGGGTGGATGAAAAGTTTCATCTGGAAATGCAACTTCACTAAGGGAAATCATGTTTATGACTTTTGACCATGGGTGGATGAAAATGCTTTCTATTTGTATATTTTCTTATTCTATTTTCTTTTTTCCAATTTTTTCTTTCTTATTTATTCTTTTGATGGATTGAAAGGATGAGTCTATGATAAAGTACATTACCCGTTAAACATGAGTATGAAATGCGAGTAGCAACTAGAGGAAGAACATGTTATCCAACTATTGATGGGGAATATCGATATTTGTCTAATCAAATCCTCCACCAATCAGGTCAGGGCTCTAAAGCACTTTGGCTTCTCCACTATTGCCTATGCTATGGCTAAAGGACCAAACTTGAGTTTGGATCTAAATAAAGATCCACCCATTGTGTTTGAACATATTAGAAATGAAAATTTTTAGCATTTTTATGGAACGAACATAACTTTTTCTGATAATTCATCACCTTCCAAAGGAAGAACTACAAAAAAGAGTATGTGATAACTCGATTCGCCAGGTCTTTCATCTTCCAGTACTCTAGAGGTGGAAGGGGAAGCAACAGATGCATGAATGGATCCGACATAATGAATAGGCTAAATGGGGGATCATCGCGGTAGACATGCATGGTGTTTTGGATGCCGATCTCCTAGCATTGCAAAGTACTTTGCTATGTCTCTTCTCTATCCCTAAATTCCCTTTAGTATTCTTCAATAAGGGCTGCTCCCGTGCCTTTTCTTTCCCACAGTGACCTAAGAATAATAGGTGCTAGTGTTATCGAACTCTCCATGCCTTTTGATGAATGAAAGACCGGAGGGGAATACCAGGGGTAGAAAGGTTCTAAGAGAGAATTCCTAACAATAGTCAAAGAAAATTTAATCTACATTACATACAAAAAAAGAACAAAATAGGGAAGAGAATATGAAGAGGGATCATTCCCACTCATTGAAGGTTCACGCATATTTGAGTCTAAAGCTATGCATTCCACTTTTGATGAAAGGTTCATACTATGAGGCAGTTGAGTAGGCATAAATGTCTTATTCAGCTAACCTTACCTTAGTAAAGAGTTTCCTTAGACCACTGACAACGGTAGACTATGGTTTTCTTGACTGACTACCTGAATCATGCTTAGGTACCTTCCTTCCTAGGTGCTAAAGCAACTACCTAGCCGTGAGTCCGGGTGAGTTCTGGGTTGGTTCAAATCGATCACTGAATGGAAAATACACAGAATGGTGGAGTACCTTAGAAGGTACTCAATCTGGTAAGTTGTCTGTAATACATTGCCTTGCTACACATTTATTAGGTATGGAGATGTACTAGTAGTTCTGCTTGCGAACCTGTGAAGGCAATATATAATAGTGATACTAGGGTAATACCCTCCTTGAAGTCAAACTGCTATGTACGCTTTGCTGATCTGACTTTTTGGTGAGTTTGGTTGGAATCATATTACGAGGCACAGTTCAGAAGGGATTGTGTATTTAGTAAGTCCTAGTCGGTTGATCACCAATTTAGGCTCTTTTCTAAATCACAATCTCTATAGAGTAAGGGAGTCATTTTTTTCTATCTCCTCTCCCAAAGGTCGAGCTAGTATATACCTCCTCTTACTTTACTCAAGCCTATAAACACCTCTCCTTCTAGTCAACTGGATAGGAAGACATCCCAAGAAATCTAATAAGCAAGAACGAGCTTTCGATAATAAGGGATGTGATTTTCTCATATGAAAAAAAATCTTCTAGCTTGCTGGAATGAAAGCAAGATGATCTGAACAAGAGCTGGGTACTTGAGAGAATGGAGATAAGACAAGCTGGCATAGAGCTTGATGATGTGTTCAAAGGATAATCAGGTATGAGCAAATGAACTAGTGGAATATGAATTCCTCAAGGTTACAAGTCGTTCATAACATGGATTTCCTAATGGAAATGTGTTGGTGAATGAATACGAAGAGGGAGTGTACCGAACGACTACTAGACAGAATCATTCAATGGATCAAGCAAGGCTCTAGTTCTCTTTTCAAGATAATATTTGTGTTCTTCAAAAGAATTGGAGTTCACCGAGTAGCTCAAGCAGGAGTTTATAAAAATCTTAGAAAAAGAAACCAAACATCGGAGGAGAAAATAAGAAACAAAAGATTGAGGTCGCAAGGGAGGATGGAACCGCACTTCGACTCACCAAGGGAAAGGTAAGTACTATGACATCCTTTATCATGAAGTTTAAAAAAAAATGTCTTTGTGATTCAAAACAACAAACTCTTTTTTTGAAATACTGATTGGATTAGGGGGCAATCGGCTACACTACTGTTTCATTAGGTTTTTGTTTTGGTTCGTAGTCTTCGTATCCAGAATTTTTTATATTCTTCTTTGCATGACAAAAAGGTGGAGTGACATATCAAGAGGAGACCCTAACAGGAGGAAAGAAGAGAGAGTATGCGGGCTTCTTTTGCATTCATCCTCGAAGTCTAATGACTCATAGATTGGTGAGCCTCCTCTCTCCAAAAAAAAAAGAATGAGTACTCCAATTATGTCCACCCAGGTGCTCCACTTGACTTTCAAAGTAGCCCCTTTAGAATCTGAGTAGGCAACTTGCTTGTGTAAAATATATATATTTTTTTATTTAAGAATAGATTAGACGAAGCAAGTAGTCTTCTTTCTTTATAGTATGATCAATCAAGCATATTATTGAGCGTCCATTGATTGAACACATTTTCTTTTGCTTCAGTGAGATTGAGTTGGTGTTCAGTGTTCACTATCTTTCTTCATTCAAGTCAGCTAGTTCATCGAGAAAGCTCCACCCAAATTTCACGAATGAAAGTCAACGGTTGCCTAAGAGTCATAGAAGATCCTTTCTTACGGAAGAACTAGAACTCAAGTCAAGGTGTGTCATCAATGAAAATTTGATATTAGCCAATGATCTTCAGGAGAAGTTAGATGAAGATGTTCTCATACTAATAGAAAGCTGGGAGCCTCACTTGTTAGGGAAAGATAAAAGAAAACTTAGAATCCACTTATTTCTCTATTTCTATTCTAAAGTAAGTAGGAGTGACCCTCTCATCGAGGCCTCATTGTACCTGCAAATTTAGGTCGGATTGAAATGAAACCTCCATTCAATTTTGCAAAAGACTACATGCCTTTTGAGACTCCAAAAATGGTAGGCTTCGTTGGTAATGTCAGGAGCAACCTAGCTGACAAGAGCAAGGCTAGAGCAAAAGTCAAAGGAGTGAAGCCAGATTGTGAAACTAGCACTTCACTTTGCCATTTTTTTATCCAAGAAGTGTTCCAGTAGTGTATAGGTTTTTAGGGATGTTTCAAAGTTTTGTTTTAGAACCGGCCTGTTTAGCTTACCACTTTGATGGCAAGAAACCAGTACGTAGATACTTATCTACTAAAGGATAAGAGTAATACGAAACTAGAAGATCTTTCATTTCATCATTTGAAGTGAAGAAGGATTACAATTTTTTTTTCTTCAATGGACCTAGAACTATAAAAAAAGATCTCATGCTCAGTGTGCCTTTTATTGGGGGCACATAGAACATTGCCATAACTACCACTAGCCTTGAAACCGAGGGAGTGAGGTCAATGACCAAGGAGATGTGCTATGCTTTTTTTTAACTTTATTCTGCAATAGGCTCTGACACTCTACACTGATTCTACTCAATTTCAGAGGACTCTTCCTCTACCTTGATCTCTTTGAATAAGACATGGCGTTGTCTTCTATTTGATCCTCTTGAGTTGAGCCCAAGAGATCTAATTCAGAATGTTTCCTAAAAAGAGATCGAGCCCATGGAAGTTTGTGGAGTTAGGCTGGCTACTCCCCAGGGCCCTCTTGATAGAAAGAAGAACACATTAGTTTGAGGACTGATGAGGGACTACAATTTAGAAGAAACTTTCTTCTCTTATTATTGGGCATGAGCAAGTTGAACCCTATAGGGTGAATCCCCTATAGCTTCTCAATGCCATCCGACACAAGAAAAAGTCTTCCGTTAATGGGTTAATGTATGTAGATGTCATGGTGAACGGTGAAACCCTAGCACATGGAGAAAGGGTGCTATGAACTTCACTCCTTTTCTTTTGCTTGAAGCTATCAAAAAAGTATGATTCCAGCTATTAGCAATCAATTCCATTTTCTTTGGAATTCAATTTTGAGACTACCTTTTCCAAGCTAAGTCTTGTGCCTCAATTCAAGCCAAAACAAATGTAGTTTATGAACAATCCAGGCAACGAGTCAACCCTTTGTCATTCACTAAAAAAAAATTTGCAGATAGCAGCATAGTGAAATGTGCCTTCATCCGAGAATTGATAATTATGGCTCTATTAAGACTACCTGGGCATTCTCCCTCTCATTGGAAGGCCCACAAAAGCACAAATGAGAGATATAGTCAACCAGTGCTAGACTGCAAGGTTGGAAAAGTAAGCTATTAACCTTTGTAGGGCGCAAAACCTAGCAAAATTAGTAATCGCAGGGATACCCAATCACATGTTGAGCAACTTCAAGCTTCCTATCTACACAATCAATTAGATTGAAGTCCTATAATGTGTCACCTGCATCGGCAGATGAAGAGAGAAGCCCTGACTCCATCTGATTTGGGTCGTAATTGGGCTGACAAAGCTTAGCCTACTTTTTAAATTAGAAGGACAGTCTTTCAATTTCTTACAAAGACTAACCGGGAAGGATGGTTTGCAAGGAGGTCTACTGGCAGAGCAAGAAGATACATAAAGGGGAAAGTGGCTAGAACTTCTGCTTATCTGAAAGGTCAAATACGTATGCCTGCCCTACTTTGTGAACTCTTACTGCCTTCTCTCCTGCTTGCAGATATTGTTGGTCGCATATCATCCTTCCCTCTACTATTGGATCTCTTCACTTGATTAATACTTATCTCTCCACATCGTACTTGCTTTCATTTCTCATTGCATTGCACATGACTTCCCCAATGATGTATACATTGAAAAGAAGTCCTAGCTAGAAGAAAAAAAGGGTATACTAGTCAGTTGTCTCAAGCACTATTCTATATGAATTAGCATTTCAGCAGAACATGAGATTCTTTCTCCATTTTTCATTGGTAGATCATCTTTCTTTCTATTCCCCCATAAGAATCTAAGAAAGAGGCTTGGGCTCGCTGCTTACTAGATTTTGTATCAATATAATTTATTTTGTAGTCTATCTTTTGTTGATACAAAATTTCTGAATCTAGATTTTTTTGATACAAAATTGGCTATGTTGATTGGAAAATGATTGGAAGTTGTTGTTGTAACTCACCTTTCAATTATTCTCTCCTGAAAAGCTGTGTCAAGTTTGAGAAGTACATACACCAAGCAGGCACCAATTTTGCTAGACAATTTTGATTCGTCCTCAGGGCTAGGCTCTATTAGGCACAGGCTTATCGTAAATAAATAACAAACTTGATTCAGTAGGATTGAATGATTGTTATATGCGAAATTGTGTATAGTCCTAATTTTTGTATAGAAGGATGTGAGATAAGAGACTGAACAAGATAGGTTACTATACTCAACCTTTGTACTATATTAGCTCGAGAAGAGAGAAAAAGATATTGGTGCTAGAAAGCCTAAAGTGAACCAAGCATATTCTATATTGACTGTTGGAACAATAGGATTCCTAAAGTCAAACCCAAAAATATTAACTCCAAGTTGCTAAACACAATTTGTGTCATTCTTATCTTGGCTTTAATCAAAAGTTGGCCTTCTTTAAATTGGAATTAGACATGAAGATTGCCTTTCAAAAACATAATGAAAGGGAGGACAGGATTCACAATCAGTTGTTAGGTAACCTCCTCCAATTCCATCTCTTATCATAGGAATTTGGTATGCAAGCTCAAGAAAGTGATATGATTGAAGTATGCACAGATAGAAGCTTACAGACTCCGAGAAGCTAAAGCATGATATGATTGAAGTGTGCATGTAAGAAGCTTCAATCGATGAAGCTATACATTTTACTTTTGTACCTATGCTTACCTCATGGTTAGGTTAAGACCAAAGTGCCCAACAGTGATACAGGGACCTACTTAAAATGAGATTTTCTGGGATTGATTCAACTAGTGTACCATAAGGTAAGGGAAAGGTGAAGCAGAGGGTCATAGTGGAGTTGTAGAAGCGATAGCTAGTTATCTAAAGTGAAAATAGTGAGTTAGGGAGAGGTAGGGGGAGAACCTAACCGAGAGAAGATCCATGGTAAAAATGGTAAACCAGAGTGCAAAAGATCAAAGTCAGAACATAAACTAAAGACATGTGTTTCTATAAAGAAAATGTGAGATCCTTTTCACACTCAAACAAAATTTTGGATAGGTGGAACATCGATTCTCATTCAATTATACGGGAATTAGCTAATGAGAAATAGATGGATAATTTCACTATGGTAAGCTCTTTTTTTAGTAGATAGCAAACATGCATGAAACATTTCTTGAAGTATGTGTCCAGATAGTCCAAAGTCTCGATAGTCCGCTCTAGGTCTTCTGGTGAAAAAATAATGTCGATGAAGATGTATAGGCGCACTATTATGTGGTGGGGATTGTAATTTTCCATGAATTTTTTATTGTTTCCTCAACGAGAGAACTTCACTTATTTCTTTTTTAAAGGATTGACTAATCCAATAATATTTATGTTTCAATTTCTGGCATTCCTTCTCCCTTTGAATCAAACTTTTTCTTATCATAATGTGAAAAATAGAAAAAGGTGGGGATTGCAATTTACCTATTTTTATCAATGATATGATTCGGATCCTTGATGGAAAAATAAAAAAAGGTACATACATACCTCCTCATCATAAAAAAAAATGAGATTTTTGTTTCTGGGTGATAGGGTACAAAAAAATAAGACTTAACTAAATTCACTGATTTTCTTGATGTGGAGGCAATCAAGAAAGCTGTGTAAGTGAATATATAACCTATTGAAAAGTGAGCTAATCCAACCAATCTTGCTTCCACAATGGAAAGAGCCACTAGCTTATCTTTCCATCAAATCAAATTAGCCAAAGAAGAATTAGTTATAAGATCTATATGACCGAACAAGTTTGAGTTATTGACCCCAACATATCACTTTTCTGCTTGCTGGCCAAGTAAAGAAAGAGAGAGACCTTCGAGTTGGAATCCTTGGAAGGGTGGCATCTCAGGGAATAGTCAAAACTGGAGATCTACAAATCTCAAGCTTTCGATAAGAAAGTCCAAAGGTGGTCATTCAAAGAAGCCTAAGAGATATGGTCTGAGAGTAGTAATATACTTGCTTTACTTTAGAGAAGAACGACAATGCTGATTTTTTTGGAAGGGCCTGCACTATAATCAAAGTGATTGGTTAGAGAAAAATCTACATATTTGATAGAGTCTGAGTCGATTGTAGCTAATGTGTGTTTACAGGGATAGTTTGCCCATATGATGAGAGATATCTAGCCCCTAGATAGTTTCATTTAAAGAGTTTCATGATGGGTGAGGGGTAAGCCTAGACAGCCGAAGTTCTCCTTTGTCTGCTCTGCCTGGAACCCAAAAAGAAAGAATAGGAATGAAAAACAAAGACAAATTGAAATAGCACAAACAGAAAGAGGAAATCCCTTAAAATTAGTGAAAGAAAATAGTAAGCTAAATAGTTCTTTAGTTCCCTGATGGAGTCCCTCAACCACCATAGTTGATATGGATGATTCAGTTGATAGAGCTAGTAGAGGCAAGGGACCTCCTCCAGTAGTCATTAGTAATGCATTTTGTGGTCCTTATTGAGTGCTGGCGAAGCATGAGTGGAGAGCTCCTACCTAGCGAATAGTTCAGTGAATGGGTTCAAGTCAGACTTTATTGATTGATATACCTCTTCATTGCTCCCCCAAAGAAGATAGAGCTATTGCTCCCCCAAAGAAGATAGAGCTACCTTACTTCATAGATTGCTTAGATTGATGGTGATTACATTTTTTTTCCTTTCCTAGGCATGTTTTGCTCCCAATCCAACTTTAGTATTTCAATGTAGGTCGTCAGGGCTATACCTCATCCCAACAATTTTTCCATAATTGACCTATGAGGTGTAGTTCCCACGGCTTTTCTGTCAGAGACAGAGATTCATGTATCAAACTTTTATGGGTGAAAGGAGTTCAGAGAAATTCCTTTTCATCCTAGTAACTCACTAGTTGATGGTTTCTCTTGACATCCCCGTTGAGCAGCCACCCTTTTACTAGGCACCTCACCTAAGGATCATTCATTACGATTAGGCACTATAAAGCCCTCTACGGGTCTTAATGCTCAAAGCAAAGGAACTCTCGGGACACAAGTAAATTAATGAAATCTTTTGGTGAAGGTACTATAATCTCGGTCAAAGAAATTATTCTTCTTAGCTTTCATCCATGATTGTCATTCTAATGGTACCTCACAATGGGGGTGTTGCCCAAGCGGAGCTAACTATAGGTCCAAATATATTGTGATCACCCATACCTTTCTAATACTGAATCCAAGATTGAAATCATGTATACAAAATTTCTTTAGATTCGACAAAAGGAATCAGAGCTGACCATAAGCAATGGAATTTCATCTTCTTATTGATTTGTATGCTTTTATATCATCTGGGTTTTCATTCATCTTTCTCATATCTCTCTTGCATGTCATCTCTGGCCTTGGGCCTTGAAATGAAGAAAAAAACCTTTTAGAAATAATGTGGCCTGACCTATTCTAATCAATGAATTTTAAAGCTTGCTCTAATATAGAAGCCATCATTTCCTGGACACATATGTCAAATATTCTTTTTAGGTAACATATCTTCACTTGCTTTCTCACAAAAGTTCTCCTCTCCAAGTTGCATATGTCGGTTCAACAACTACTACTTGTACAAGTACTGGCACTTCTCTGTCATCGATTTCTGATAGCTCAATTGGTACTCTAAATGAGCTAGTCAAAGAGTGAAGACAATATTCAATAGTATGAAAATTCTTCTAGAAAGTAAAAGGTGCTTGTGATGTGATGTTCATCGAATGCTTAGAGATTGAGTGAATCTTCATGAAGTGAAAGATGCTAAGAGTTGGAGGTGTAGGAGCAGTGAACATGAATCTTTTAGTAGATCTTGCAAAAGGAAGAAATGTGGAAAAGAGGATATGCATGCAAAGCATCCCAATAGGATATGGACGACTTCTTTTTTCGCTCAGGAGGGTGTGATGCTAGCTTTTCAGCAGTTTCAATGGTTCTTCTATTATTTTGCTATGGAGCGAGGAAGTCTTGTATCTTTTGTTGTAGTTTGGGTTGTGGGTGAATAATGCTATTGCTATTTGTCTAATTTGTAGTAGACATTGATCTTCCTTCAGTTATGAATTCTTGTAGTGGTTTTAGTTGTTGCAAATTCTCGGTGACTTTTCTGGAACTTAGCTCAATAAAGCTTTATTGATAGATTGTGATCTATACGCTCAATCTTTTCCATTTCTTCACACCTAAGCATTTCATCAAAAATTTCTAACTGAATCACAATATGTAGAAAAGAATTGAATATGTTTCCAAACAAACTCACCAGAAAGTCAGATCAGTAAGGCGTACATAGTAATTTGACTTAGATCATTCAAAGTAGACCCAAGGAAGACTGAAAAGTGACCTCAAGATATACTCTAAGTCTAGGAAGGGAGTGACCGAGGGAATATAGCAAAAAGTTGTAGGCTCAAATCTTTAAAAGGTAAAGCTTGTTGAACATGTTCAAATGAAATGTAGAGTTGATATTACACGACTCTGATCTTTCATTTTTCACCTAAGGAGAATTAGCTTGATGCATTGACAACATAGAAGTTGCTCTTGCCAAAGCTCTTTTTCCTCAAGGATAGGAAAGATAGATTACACTCCTATTAGTGCAACAACCTCTTTCTACCTACTTCCTTCCCCCTTCTTTGCCAAGAGTGACGGATTCAGTCTAGGCTGAGTTCAATCTTCCCTGCAAGAAAAGTAGTGGTCACACGCTATTGTCTTTTCTTTACCTAATCATTTATCTATTGGAAAAGAAACACAAGAAGAAGAGAAAGAATTAGAGGGTACTTGGTAGTTCGCTGGAGGAGCATGGGTCAGCAGAGTGATGAAAGGCCCATCAGAGAGGGACAACAACGAGTATCTTTCTTACTGTGGGGCTACACTCTGAATCATGGACCAACCTTCACTTCAATAGTTGGGTTAAGACAGATAACAGATGTGAAATTTTACATAGGATACCTCTCCCCCTCCTCTAAATGGTATGGGATAGATCCTCTTCCTAGTTAGTACCAAACTAGCACAATGACTTTTGATTCTATTTGGCCATTAGTTACTACCTCTAGAACCACCATAGCCCTGACTGCCTCACCAAACAAGTTCCACTAAGCACTCTCATATCAAAACAAATTTCCCTATACAAGATGAAAGAAAGTCTCTACATAACCGGTCATTCAGACTGGCCGAACCTTTGGACTCCACTTCAACTCATAAGCAGTTCTCTTGCATTCTCTATGTGAAAAATCCAGCTATCTGAATGAGAAGAATAGATGGAAATCCTATCAGCATTTCCCCTGCCTGCGGTCCAATAGCTAAGGCTATGGTTGCAACTTCCTCCTTTCCTTCCTAGGTGAAAGAAAAATAAAACTCTTTTATAGTAGCAACTTGATACTTAGCTTAGTGTGTTACGTAAGAAGGCATATCTTATAGCAACAACTTGATACTCGACTAAACTACAGGTTACAACTGGATCCTTATCTCAAAGGAAAGGGGGATATGGTGAAATTGGTAGACGCTATAGACTTGATTGGATTGAGCCTTGGTATGGAAACCTGCTAAGTGGTAACTTCCAAATTCAGAGAAACCCTGGAACTAATCACGGGCATTTTTGAGCCAAATCTTTATTTCGAGAGAAAAAATGATGGAAAATGAGAATAAAAAGGGATAGGTGCAGAGACTCAATGGAAGATGTTCTAACGAATGAAACTGACTATGTTATGTTAGTAGCTAAAATTTCTATCAAAATGATAGAAAGGATAACTTTATATACCCATACATGAGTCGAGCCACTACATAGGGGCTTAGGTAAGATAACTAAGAGTCTTCTAGCCTTTTTCATTAAATCCATGAAGCATCATTCTGTATGAACATAATTTCTTCATATTCAGTGACAAAAATTCTAAAGTATGAACTGTTATGATGTTCACTGAAGATCCAGGGTCTACTAAGATTCTATTAAGAGTGTTACCATAGTCACATACAAAGGTATATTATGATATATAGTTTTTTCATAAAAGATCGAGCAAACTCCTTGCAATCGTGTATCATATCATGGAAAGATGGCTAACCATCATGGCCCTTTTTTATGTGACTCTAGCATCGATACTAACTAAAAGAATCGAGTCCATTGAGCATATCTCCCAAACCTCTTCAGAATAGGCCCACCTCATGGGCTTTTCATATCTTTAACTTATAGCCAATCTAATCTTGACTGATCATCTATGCACTTGAATCGAGGAAAGGCATTTAGAGCACTCTTATATATCTATAAGTTTGACTTACCGACAAATGAAAAACCTATCATCTAGCCTTTTGATACTGGGGTTGGTCATAATAGCCTGAGTAGATAGCACTAGCATTACAGACGAAGACTACAATAAAGTACAACAAAGAGGCCGCCCTTGATTGGTGAAGTAAAGAAGACTCAAATGGAATGCTCCGTGCCTTTGAGAAGTAAACGATCTATCAAAACCCAAATAAAAACCTTTTTTGGGGGGTTCCGAAAACTCAGAAAAGAAAGAAATCTCAAATTATTTTTAGGTGATGGAAAGCACTATTGCCTTATGCTAAATATGAATTGGTGAAATAGCTAAATTTAGCAGCTACTTTAATTCCCATTCTCATTCTAAAGATCTATTTCTATAAGCAGATTCAGATCTGGTTCCAGATAGCTTGAACCATAAGAAGGAGCAAAGTTTACGAATTACGAAAGACTTTCAGTACAAGCTACGTTCACAAAGTGAGTTCTTGCTAGATTGGGGAAGGGCCAATTGAAACTGCTACTAAAAATGAAGCTTAATTAAATTCAGAACAAAAAATCTTCTTTTTTACTTCACTATTAGAAACAGTAGAGTAGAAGAGGTGTGTAACAAAAGTTCTAGCTTATAGTAAGACTTCCGATGAATTGAATTTTTTTATCCAAATTGACCCCAAAATTCTTTTCAATTGAGTTATCAGTCTATTCTTGTTCCCTTGTACGCTGCTCTTTTGTGCTGCTAGTGGCGTGGGTCTGTGCTTGGAAAATCCATCTACCTAACAATCTCATAGATAAAAGGAAGTAGAACAATTTTGGTCTACACCTTACTGGAGGAAGAGGTCAAATTGCCTAAACTACCCAATACTACTTGCCATTCAAAAGAATCCAGTAAAGCTAAAAGAAAAGACTTCAATCAACAAAATCTAGTGTCCATATGTGCTATTTTGAATGATTGGGTTTCAACGGCATCCCAAAGCACATGGAGATATGGGATGCATGTCTAATTCTCATTAGAAGATTTACACCTATCAATTGAAGGAGGCTGAGAGATGAAGAGAAGTGATGAACACCAATCCGGAGAAAGGAAATCGCAGTTTTGTAACTGTGGGGGCATGTTGAGAGGATTAACCTGAATAGAAATGTGAAAAACAAAGTCCAAAAATCATAGATAGGAAAGTAAACCACAACAAAATAGAGGTACGATACCAATTATTCTATAGGATGTTTGAAACTAGGAGTTCAGTCATTTAGAGTTAGCAGCCCCATTGAATAAATGAATGTGTGAAAAATGAAAAGGTTTTAGCTCCAATGCTGAAAGTATTTCTTCAAGTAGGTATTCAAAGTCGAATGGTTTTCTTAGGGGAAGGCAATTAGCGTAGTGTTGAGTAAGGTAGGCGAGCGAAGCAAGAAAGAGGAAACTAGCATAGCAGAGGAAGAGATCAAATAGTTAGTCTTAGATTTTGGATCTCATATGACAAGCCTTTCCTCGTAATAGGGTGCATTGGTTCTTCGGGGATCCCAGTTCCATAGTTATTTTGCTATCTCCCTTCCTCTTATTGAGATGCACCCTTTTTATGTCCATCCAAGCCTCTACGGACATCATCTTATGTTCGATGTTTCAGCTCACCACTACCAGGACTATGTTCTAAAGTCACCAAGGAGTTAAACCCCGTTGATTGTGCAATGGAAGGATGTCCAGTCCCTCCCTTTCCATTTGCACAAACCTTTGACTTTTGATAAAGAAAAAAGTCATAACCAACAACTCTTTTCTATTATGTCTCATATCGAATCACATAGAGTTGCCCCTCTGGTTCATTAGAATAGGACTTTCAAGCCTAGGTACAAGGACGTAGGATTCCCCTCTTCTGACTTTTAGAATAGTCTAAGTATACCATATTTTGAGATTTGATGAATGGATCCCCTTTGGTCCAGCTTTGCATCTCGTGATACCATAATAAAAGAAATCATATGAAGGATCCTTGTGCTCGACAACAAGCAATAGCTACTACAGTCACAGTAGCAAGGCAAGAATTATAAGGTAGGGGAACATATGACTCATACCTAGAAGGAAGGCAAGGTCCAAAAAGAAGAATAGATAGCTTCCGAGAAAGAGCAAGAGGATAGACAAAAGCTTGCTCAACCGTCAAAGGCTTTGACTTCCATCACTGACTTAACCAAAGAAAAGATCCTATCTGAATGGTAAAGGACACAACCATCCCTTTAGTGACTTAGATTTGACATTCCTTCCAGCTTTGAAATGTTGGCATACAGGCTTGAAAGCACCCGTTCGTGTCCTATTTAGTAAATTTCTCATTTTTGACATGCTACTTATTGTGAAATGTTATTTTCTAGTTTTCCTGGATGGAGGAAGGGAAATGATCTTTCCATATGGAAAGAGGAATAAAGAAAGCCTTACTTAAGTATCTACCTCCTCAGGTCTTTTTGACTCTAATAGTTCAAGACCTACCTTAAGCACTTGTCAGAATAGTTTTGCCACATCGTCCCTTCAAAATGCATTTTCATTCTTCTAGGGATGGAAAGTTGTGATCACCACCTCGTAATGCTGGTCTGGGAAGTTCACTGCCGCTAGGAAAGGGTCTAGGCTTTCTTGGTTGAGGTTTGACATGAGCATTGACCAGTTCCTTTCCTTTGTAAACGAAAAAAAATGGAGGTGGGTTGTTTTCCTTTGTTGACACTATAAGAGGAGGCGGTGTGCACTTCACCCTTTTTGGTATCTAGAGCTTTACTTCATTTGGATTTTTTTGGATGACCCTCGTATTTTGATAAGTTTAGTTTCTCAAACCTTGCCACCTTGTCCAATATCTCCTAGAATGTTGTGATTGAGGCCATTGCCCACATTTACACTCTTAAAGAGCTTCTTTGTTCAAAGCTAAGTCAACCTATCGATCACTTCACTTTCACTTCCCCACTGTCCTTATCTTGGCTAGCTTGCTCCGAAAGCTATCATGTAAGAAACCACATGTAACTGCTCCTTAAAGTCACACCTCGGTACAACTCTTCTTGTCAGGAGTGAAGTAGAAGTTAAAAAGTAAGAAGTGTAAGAGTTTGAATAGAAAGTATAAAATTTAAGAATAGGAAAGGGCATGAGAAGAGTTATAAGGATGAGCTAGTCTTCCTGTAGCCTTACCTCAATATCTTCTTAGAAAAGTGCTAGTTCCCAGCCGAGAGAAGACTTTCTATTGATAGATCAAACATGTATGATCATGTTTCATTTGAGTCCCCAGTTATTCAATTGCTTTCTTTCTGTCAAAGATCTCTTTTTCATCATTAAGGTAAGCTCATACAATTTGACATTGCAATTCTACTAATGGAATTACTTCTCTCCTCTCGTGAGATAAAAATTATAGTGCAAGGAATCCTGTGCTAAAGCCAATGATAAGTGCTTTAGGGAGTGACCTGAGGGTGATAGAAGAAGATGTTGAATAACTGGTAATATCATCGGTCATAATTAAGCTTAGCACCTCTTTCTTTTTTGCTGGAATAAGAGCTTCTGATACCTGCTAGTTTCATATTACTCTTATCCTTTAGTTAGATAATTATCTACATATAGGTTTCTTGGCATCAAAGTGGTCAGGTAAACAGGCTAGCCTACATGACCAGTTGTGGCATCCTAACTTACCCCAACAAGGTGCTAGTTGGGATATCTAGTAACTCTACACACAGCCCTTAGGCTCTGGCTCGTGCAGAGCAATTACTTACATTTCTGAAGTCCCTGAAGTCTCAAACGAAGCTCCTCAAAAGATTGAATGGGGATGTGGGCAGTGGTTTTCGAGGAATACAAATAACCTCCAATTTTTTTTAGATTTGGCAAGCATATGGAATCACTAATGAATTACAACTCTATTGTACCACAATTGGTGTATTGTTCTTTGCATCATTAATGCTTTTTGTTGGTTGGTTCCATTATCACAAAGCCTCTTTCAAATTGGCTTAGTTCCAAGATGTAGAATCTATGTTGAATCACCACTTAGCGGGGTTACTAAGACTTGGGTCTCTTTCTTGGGCGTGACACCAAATCCATGTATCTTTACAAATTCACCAATTTATTGATGTTGGAGTTGATCCTAAAGATCTTATGAATTTCTCTTATCTTGAATCGGGATCTTTTGGCTCAACTTTATCCAAAAGTAAATAAACTAAAAGGGGTACCTCTGAGAGTGAGACATTCTATTGTCTCTGTAGCGATTGGACAGAAATGCTCGACTGTGGCACAATTAGTTAAAATTATTCCATAAGTGAATACTTTGGAATATTCCATTCTTATAGTAGACACTGCTTCGGATCCTGCTCCTCTATAATTTATGGCCCTATATTCTAGGTGTGCCACGGGGGAATATTTTCACAATAATGGA
The DNA here is from genome assembly GCA_021442155.1 of Cymbidium sinense. Classification (NCBI taxonomy): domain Eukaryota; kingdom Viridiplantae; phylum Streptophyta; class Magnoliopsida; order Asparagales; family Orchidaceae; genus Cymbidium; species Cymbidium sinense. The sequence goes on along the minus strand of CM038218.1, from coordinate 76,156,931 downwards.
ATGCATGCATTAATTATCTATGATGATCTTAGTGAATAGGTTGTGGCATATCGACATTGTTATGCGGACTACCAGGCCGTGAGGCTTTCCTAGTGGATGATCAAACTAGACAGGTGCAGGTAGTTCAATTGCATTACCCGTCATTGAAACACAAGCTGGAGATGTTTCAGCCTATATTCCCACCAATGTGATCCCCATTACAGATGGACAAATCTATTTGGAAACAGAACTTTTTTATCATGGAACTAGACTTGCTATTAACATTGGCTTATCTGTTAATTGTGTCAGATCTGTCGCTCAGTTGAGAGCTATGAAACAAGTCTGCAGTAGTTCAAAACTAGAATTGGCACCATATCGTAAAGTGGCCGCCTTCAATCAATTTGGGTTAGACTTTGATGCAGCGACTCAGGCATTACTCAACAGACATGTGAGGATGACAGAAGTGCCCAAGAAACCATAATATTCACCACTTCCAATGGAAAAAAATTGTAGTGATTTATGCAGCTGTCAATGACTTATGTGTTCAAAATTCTATCTAGAGGCATTCATGGTTAGCAAAGATGGAGCTGGAACAGGATCAGGTTTAAGCAAAGTAGTTAGTTTAGGTCTTTTTGTATAATTCACTCCAATAATTTTTTTATCAGAGATGAAGGCTCTTGAGCTCTCTTTTTAGGATTTATTTAGGACCAGAGGACGGGCTAGAGTTAGGGTCTCTCCATAGAGGTTGTTTTCTACCTCTCAAACACATAGATACCAAGCTCCTTTTCATTCAAATTTTAGGACTGATTAAGAAGAATTATTATCAATTAGTCAAAATAGGTTTACTTATGCCTACATTTCTAGCTTTGTTGAATATCCAAAAGGCCACTAACCTATTGAGGATGTCTTACTTAGAGGATCCGTCTATGATGAACATTTGTAATTCTAATGGTGAAATATGTCTCAATGCCATAGCCCACCTCTGAAGACAGATCATCACCTGGTCTAACCACTAAGAAACCCACTGTGTAAGGAACATCAACATCATTTCTGAGAACTGCCTTTGTATCAGCTACAATGAATGGCTAAGCATTTCTACCAACCTTTCCCAAGATTGTCTTTCCATGAACCGATAGGCTGGTACCTGATCTCAGTGAATTCTAGTGGGGCTGGTGAAATTGATAGAGATATCTCTTTATAATAGCTCCTTGTAGCAAACTAAGTCAATTTCACATCCATTCTTCCCTCAATCTTTTCTCTTTTTCCACCCTAGCTTTCAATTCTATCCATTCTCAAAGTAGGCTATTCTGCCACTCCGCTTGCGGCCCTTAATCGTCTGTGTCCCTCTACTTCTATTTTTGGCTTCACCCTTGCTTGTCACTTCCTTAATTTCTTCCAATTCAAAAATATCAAGTGGTTCAAAGAGAGAGGGATTTGAATCCTCCGTATGAAGAATTCATACAATGGATTAGCAATCCGACGCTTTAGCCCACTCAGCCATCTCTCCCCATTCCAAATGGGAAATTCCTCATGTGATTTCACACGTGAAGTCAAGATTAAGAACAATTTGGATTTTCCATCAATGATCTAAAATATATTTCTCCAATATAAATAATACTTCACTTCTTTTATTTTGTACAAAAGCCGGCCTAATTCAATATAAGTACTGGCTAGGCTAGTAGTTCTTTTGTTCCGACAAAGAAAAATTATTATTGAAAAAAAAGACTATTTTTCATTGTCATTCCTAATCATTAGAAATTATATAAGATTCTAATGGATAAATTATCTTAGAAGTCCCCATAAACATAAGAAAAACTAAAAAATACAAAATAGATAAAAAAAAGGCGATAATTATTGCCAGGTCTCCCTCCATTGTGCAAGAAAAAAGAGCTAGCTGAGATATGAATCTCAAGATTGCTTGAATGTGATTGCATCCTTTCCCCATAAGCCTCTGAGCTCTTACCTTTATCCGAAAGGAGCTTTTTTCTTATCTCGTGCAACAATTTTCTTCTTCATTCTCATACATTCTGAACATGTCAGCCCGACTAAATCCCGTAACTATCAACAAGCACTAGAAATACTTGAGAAACCCCATTCAATCAGAGATCCTGGCAGAAGTGGCAGATGATGTCATTCCCTAAATCAGTCTAATCATCAGCTTGGCTTTACACTGACTCCTTTTGACCTGTCAAAATACCATTTCAGTTGATCAATTCATTGGATTCATTTTCAGTGAAAGCCTCGATAGGCTTTGTGGCCATTACTTGATTTCCCCTCCTGGTCAATGGGGAAATTACTGCTATTTGGAAACTACGCTTCTTCAAGTCTCATCTAGCGCTCTCAAAAAGAATCACCTTACATAATCGACTACCAACTCGACCATGATGCCAAGGAAGAGTAAGGTCGAAAGAGAAATACTGATTGCACTAGCTCAACCATATGAAACATCTCTAATTTACAAAACTATGCCAATGTGTGCCTACATTGTTAGTCTATTTGATTTAACAGTTCTAGGAAGAGAACTTTATTGAATAGAAAGAATGAAACCAATACCAGCTTATCACCGACCATGCTTCCTACCAACTCTGCCAACCCCAGACAGGGATCTTGATTTAGCCGCACCTAAACTCGCAAATGCTGCCTCTACTCTACCTACTTCTTGTGCTGACTTCACCAGTCTCATGGGTACCCATTTCTTAGTGTATGAAATTGGATTGTATGAGGATGTAGAGCATTACCTTCTCCACCAACAGGGTGAGGATGGACCTCGTAAGCCCCAGGTTCAGCTTCCAAAGGTAGCACCTAAATTCTGATTGTCTACATTAGTACCACCTTTTCCATATCGTGGCGGCAGGATGAGTAGATGAGGTAGACGAAGAGTCCTCTGAAGTTGAGCAGAATTAGTGCAGAGTTTCAGAGCCTATAGCAAAACAAAGTAAAAAAAACAAAGTATAGTGCCTCTCCTTTGTCACTGACCTCACTCCCTTGGCTTCAAGGCCAGTGGTAGATAAGGGAACGTTCTATGTTCCCCCAATAAAGAGGCACACTAAGCATGGGATCTTTTTTAATAGTTATAGGTCCACCGAAGTTAAAAAAGTTGTAATCCTTCTACACTTTAAATGATGAAATGAAAGATCTTCCAGTTTCATATTACTCTTATCCTTTAGTAGATAAGTACATGCGTACTGGTTTCTTGCCATCAAAGTGGTCAGCTAAACAAGCTATCCTATGTGACAAGTTGTGGCATACTAAAATACCCTAAAAAGGAACTAGTTGGGATATGTGGAAACTCCACACACAGTCCTTAGGCTCTGGCTCGTGCTGGGCAATTACTTGCATTTTCAAAGTCCCCAAAGACTCAAAAAAGGCAGAGGAGGATCTTGATTCAAAGAATTTAGATTCTTGGAGACTTGCAGCTCATTATCAACCAAGTAGTTAGAATCTAGAAAGTTCAATCTTTGTTTGGGCATGAGAACCGATGGTATCAGGATAAGTGACTCTATCACCCTAGCTATTCTACAAAAGAAAAAAGTTAAACCATTTCCTAAGTTTCACTTACTTTAAACCAACTCTTTGATTCCATAAACTTAGCCTCGACTCAACTAAGTGGCAAAAGAACTCAACACTACTCCAATTTAGACTAGCTCATAAGGAGACGGAACTCAACTCTTAGAGAAGGGCACCGAAACTCCTTCCTTTGGTTTTTCCTCGTGGGATTGGTAGAACTGATAGTAATAGCCTCTGAGTCTGGTATTGATAGAATTTGAAGCTACATGTGCAGCTGAGGAATTCATTCTTTCTATATGATATTACTACACTTTCTCTTCTCTATATTGAACTTTTGGTAGTCTAATTTGCGAGCCTAGCTTTTTTTCAATATACATTGCATGCACCTTTTAATGGTATAGCCAAGAGATCTGTTTCACTCAGCATAGATTGACTGGATGTAGAAAGCCTTCCACTACTAGGCGATCGTGTTTTTAATAAGATTTCTCTTTACTCATGTCAGCATTCTCACTTTTGATATTTCCAGGTGCTATCACCAACAACCTTCCCCGATTGACAAAACATCCCGCTACTCACACTTAAAAAATAGCTTTCAAGGTCTCATTGCTTTGGTGAATCACTTGAGCTCCGAGACATTTTCAATGTGATTCTCGCTTTTTGAATGAAGGCGTGGAGCATTGAACTTGTAGAATAAGGGAAAGGGATAAGCGTATTATTTATTTCTAATTGAGGACCAACACACCTCTCAAAAAACTTCCAGATATCAACTTATTGACACTGGAACCCAATGCATAGCGAATATATTCAAGCCACAATGAACCTTAAGACTCCTGCTTTTCGACAGCATTAGTGGTGTGAAGTAGAACTGAGTTCTATGAACCCAACTCATGAAGAAAGATAGGTACAACTTGTCTCACTCTGAAGGCTCAGCTCCCCTCAAAAATGCCCAAAGTATAGTTCTGAGAGCAATATCATCTCTTTTTTCTAATAAAGCATAGTCTACAATAATTCTTTTCTCCTTACTACTATTAGAAAACTTGATTTTAAGCTTGAATAAGTTCAATACGACAAGAGGTTACACCAATTGAAGGTTCCAGTTTACAATCACTATGACAAAAGAATGTTCAAAATTTTCAAAAATTCATCTTTTCTCGACCCTAAGGGAGTTTACTCGACCCATTCTCTAGTTTCCTGCATTGCTCATGTGTAAGGTTTGGAACATCAAGAGAGAGTCAATGAAAGAGCTTTACAAGTGACATTGACCTTAGGATTACATTTCAAAAAGTCTTACTAATTCCTATTTTGATGCAAAAAATAAGATTTTAAGATGAAATTCTATGTTCCAAAGAAGAAAATTGAAAGATTTTGATTTTCACTAGCATTCAATTTGAAGATTGATACACAGGCGATGAAAGAATGCATTGAATTTAACTAGAGACCCGGATCCCTCAGTTCGAGTATATAGGCATTAGTAGTCAATCGGAGTCGACAATGCCTCTCCTTTTCATCGAGTATAACACTGAAGAAAAGACTAAGACTTGATAGTCAAATTATTGCACTTATTGTTATTGCGCTGTTCATTTTAGTTCCTACTGCCTTTTTACTTATCATACCACCACCCTACTACTCGACAGTTGACCTCCTCTTCTTCGTCCATGAGTCATTTTCCAATCAGATTCCAATTTTAGAAAAATGAGATGTAAATAGAAGCCTAAAATAAACAAACCTACAAACAAAATTCCAATCAAAATCAAGTAACAAAAAAATTTTGAAATTTGTTTGATTATATCATAGTATATAACACCACAACTTGGTTTTGGAAGATATGGCACCAAAAGTTATAGAGCTGGTTGTCTTTCATATCGAGCCATTGAAGTAGCACGTCATGCTATAATCGGACAATTCCATCATGCTATGAGTGGATAATTCCAAAGAAATAGTAAGATATCGATCAGAGTTCTCACAAATCTTCCTATTCCATGACAAAAATATTTTCTGTCATCCAATTTTGAAGACTCACAGAAATACCTCAGCGGCATGAAGGCTATAACATAGAGTTGGAGGCCTCATTTTTGGTACCGTTCCGCAGACAGCACTAGACCCATTCTCGGGGAACTTCACTCACTTTAAAGAGAGTGAAAGACTAACAAGAGAGACTAAAACAAAACAAGAAGTGTCGTATCATACCGGACTAAGGACTGACATTTAGCTTACTAGCGACTTGTTGAGAGAAAGACCAAAAAGTTCTTCTTGGTAGAACCAATGTCAATATCATATTGACCCACTCTTTTCCAATAAGAAAGAGTTTTTGAGAGTGACTTTACTTTCTAAAAATTCTCTCTGCTCTACAGTTTGGTCCCTATGAGCAACACAATGTTGCTTACTCGCTTCATCTCTTAATCTCGCTCGGTAGATGGAAGAGATAAGGTGAGAGTTTCATTGTACTGGCTACAGATCAAGTCATCTCATTAGGGATCATAGACCAAGAGGTCAGGCTCGCTACTCACCATAGGACTTCCTTGGGAAGACGAGATGAGGTAAGCCAATCTGAATATTCCAATGCCGATTGCATCTAAGAATTAGATGCTAATAGAATGATGATTACTCTTTTTTTTTTTGCTATCGCTCATAGAATTCAGCTCATCATCTTCTCATGAGCTTTGACATGATGATCTAACTCAGTCTTGCCAAAAGCATTGTACGCGAGTTGCTCAGATTCTCCCGGGAAGAGACTTTCTTTCATCTATGCAGGTTGCTTTCTCCGCTTTCTAATACAAGAGTGAATCTATCTTTCAAGACAATAAATTTCTTTATCTTCACTTACTTTAGAAAGCCTAAAGTTTCTAAATGAAAGAAAGAAATGAAAATAAAAATTTATTTCATATTCATATTTACATATTGAATTAGATTTATATTCTTCTTGTATTGAAATTCATTGATTTTTTCTTTTCTAGAAAAGAAAATTTCATGTTACAACGAATCAAATATTGCTGACACACATAGAGTGAATGTTATTTCATAACTAACCAATTGAGTTGTAGCTCATAGACCGCTTGAAAAGGAAGACTTCTTATTTGATCCATATCCTAACATAAGAAGACCAATGGAGATAATACTTGAAAAGGCAATCCATAAAAAAACACCTATACTGAGATCAGCTAAAATAAGGTGATATCCAAAAGGAATTACTAAAGAACTGAGTATAAATGATAGAAACCCTATAGAAGGTCCGACACTAAATAAATGAATATTACCTCTAGATGGGAGAAGATTCTCTATAAAAAGTATTTTGGTCCCAGCTTGAAGAATAAAAAATGGGCTAGCATATTCAGGTCCAATGCACTATTGTATTGCTACAAATATTTTTCTTTCTAACCACATAATGACTAAGACCCTCATTGTGATTCATAAGATAAGGGTGAAAATGGGGACACAAATCCATATGAGTCCATAGACTTCTTTTAAGGATTCTAATCTAGAAAAAGAATTCATAGTTTGCACTTCTGTCATATTAATTCTCATTTAAACGATCGACTTCTCCCATAATGATATATATACTACCTAGTATCATCATGATATCAACCAATTTCAATCTTTGAACTAGCTGCGGAAGAATTTGATAGGGTGCTAAGAGCAACATTGCATAAACAAACCCCTCCTGCTCGCAGCCCTCTTCTTTAAATTAGTCCAGGCTGGCCACGTTAAGGCTTAGTTATACATCATTCACTAGCACTGACACATGAAGGCTAAGTCCTTATATCTGGGTCAAATCTATCATCCAGATGTATGTGGCATTCGACATCAGCCCATGTTCCATAATTGGTCTATGCACCTGACATCATCTCTTCTTTCTGGCGAACTTGATTCCTATGATGCCGAACCTGAGGGATTGAACGAAAGCTTTTCGTTCATGAAGCTGAGGTCGATGGCAAAGTTTTGTTGCCAAAATTGATCTTTTTTCAATCAAATTATCCTTGTAATTCTTCCATTGATATACATTTTTACTATAACCAAAAAAGGGAGGCACTTCTTATGTTATGAAATGATACATAGTGAAATATGGTTAGAACGACGTATGTATATGTTGTGTTTCTCTTACACTCAAATATTATTTAGAATAAACTATAATCATAATAGAATAAAATAAGAAGTAAAAGATTCTAAAAAAGTCATAACAAGGAAAGAATATATACCCCAGAGACAGAGAGCCCAATCTACAGATCTTGTTTCTTTCCCTTTCTATCCAATTTGGTTTCTAGAGCCTTGTTAAAAATAACTATACTAAAAATAATAAAAAGGGTAAAGATCTTTTCTTTTTGCAACCAAATCACTTTTTTGGCTTCGAAAAAAGATTCTTTTTTATCATTATACTATTTTTTCTACACATCCATCTCCAATCCATAATAAAAATAATTAGGATTAATAAAAAAAAGAGTGGAAGCAGAACCAAGTCAAAGAGTTTTTGTGATTTGCTTTGTTCATATTCTCGTTCAAGCATTTAGATAGGGAATGTTTTTCGGACATCTTTTTTCTAGTATTCACTCTCTACACTTTCTATAAAATGCTGAAGACACATGATGAAAGGAGTTTCACACAATTTCTAGAGCACGAGAGAGATATGCCCTTGAGGAAAGAAAAAATTCTCTTTCTATTGTACATTGAGTCTAGTTACTTTTTCCCATTTCTTTTTGATAGATAAGCATAAGCTACATTCAAAATATGAAGCAATCAAACTTATGGTTTCAGGAGAAGAGAAGATTTGGATAAACCATTGACTCCTCTGAGAGATTATGGAATGCAAGAATTGGGACAGTCAATCAATCCAACATCTTTTTAGAAACCTATGACTTTAGAGCCTGAGTATATATCAAGAAACGATTAGGGAGATAGGATAATTTTATTTGTAAATGGTATAGTATCACCAAGGTCTTTGACAAAACTCTCTTTCCACTCTGTTTCTTGAAATGGTACATTTTTCAAAAGAAAAGTGCTTCGTGCCTAGCTGAACCTTCAAACATTATGGGAAGACCTAGATTAGATTACCATACCTTGTGTATGTTGAAGATGAAAAGGCAGACAACTAGTGTTCGAAGATGCAGAGTCTTTATACCACTCCTTTTTTCCATTTTTTGCAATGCAAATAGAGAAAAAACTTGACCTATTATATATATATATATATATATATATATATATATATATATATATATATATATATATATATATATATATATATATATGTGTGTGTGTGTGTGTGTGTGTGTGTGTGTGTGTGTGTGTGTGTGTGTGTGTGTGTGTGTGTGTGTGTGTGTGTGTGTCTCCTCTCGCTTTTCTCGAGCGTCTCTCCTCTCTTTTCAGTTGATCCTCTCTCCTCTCCTTTCAATCAACTCTCACAGAACAGAGACCTAAAGCAAGACCTTCTATTGAAGTAGGAAAATTGATCGAGTCCAAGCTTCCCAAGCTCTATGCATGTGTCTTGGTCGATCTCCTGGAAGCCTTTGATGTTATCTCAATGGTATTGGACAACAGAGATGACTCAACCTACCTAGTTATGTTCAACAAATTCCATCTCTTTTGACATCATATAAGAAGATTACCTTTTCACATCAGAAGCCCAAAGAGAAAGCTGGAGACCTCGCTCCAAGTATCAATTTAACTCTCAGCCTAGATTTTTTTTTCTTGGTCATTATCCTTAGTACCATTCCCTAAAACCTTAAGAAAAAAAAAAAGAAATGCATTTATTTTGAGTATCATTATAAATGATTTCCCCTTGCATTTGGCTATAGTTGAAATCCCTGAATCTATAGCCATTTGGCCTTCCAACCCAGTTCCAATAATGCACTTCTCAGACCGAGAAAGGGGAACTGCTTAGCGTTGCATATTAGAACTCATTAAAGCTCATTTCACATCATTATGCTTGATAAAAGGAATGAGGGAAGCTCTAATAAAATATTATTAGAAAGAAAAAATGCTTCTAAGATGAATCTCTTCCCATGAAATAGTCAGGAATTTTTGACGATATCGAACTAGAACAACCTGTTGTTATTGAATACTCTGATTCAAGGACAAAGAATTTCCTGCTGCTACCATATAATATTCATCTCTATTTGGTGATAAATAAACCATCTCTGCATTTTTTTTATCTATCGGATAATTCATAAAATAGACTCTCTATAGATCCCCATTAGCCAACCTTCACATGAATAGATAATGATCCAATAAGTCCAACATTGATTCCTTCGGATGTGTCAATTGGACAAATATGTCCATAGTGACTCTGATGGATATCTTGTATTCAAAAACTAGCAGTTTGCCCAGTCAATCCTCCAGAACCCAAATAACTCCATTTTTGCCCATGAACAATTTGTGTCAACGGATTAGATCGATTCAAAACTTGAGATAAAGGGTGTAGGCCAAAAACTGATTCAAAAGTAGTTGTTAATGAAGTTAAAGTTACCAAATTTTGAGGAGTTGGTATCAATTTATGCCTGATTTCTCCACATATAGTTCCTCAAATAGTATTTTCTAAAGAATAAGAGCCAATCCGAATTGATCCTGTAATAGATTTGGTACAGAACAAATACGTTTATTTTTCAAGTGATTCAGATCTTCAAGTGTACCCATTCCCAATTTCATTCTGATGGCACAAGGATCTCCTTTAGCACTGCAATGGTGAGAGCAGAGTAAGCCGAGAAGGACAACTTTGTTAGGGAAAAGCAAAAGCAAAGGCCTTGGCATTTTTTGACCTTAGAATACACATAATGGAATCTAAAAGGTGTAAAAGCTCGAGGTGATTGTATTTACTATACCAAGAGACTTTCTTTCTAAGCCTCATAATCATAAGAACTTCAGACTTGATGCATGACAAGCTGGGAGTCACTATCAAATTTGACCTTTTTTATGTTTGACTAGCCTAAGCACCAGTTTTTTTAGATAAACCATCAACATAGAATGTCCAAATGGTTGGTTCAACCACTTCTTCTAGCTGAGGCACTGTTGACTCCTTTTCTTGAGTGGTGTATTCCACTAAAACTAAGGAGTCTCTTGACACTTGGGCTTTACTGACCTTTGAAAAATCTCTGATCTAAGAAGAAATCCTCCTCTGCTCTTTCCCATCATCATCATCACTTGCGAGGAGATGATGATGTAGAGGGCTCATTAGCCTCTTCCAAATCATCCACATCATCAGAAAGCCTGAACGCCCCTAAATTATCTCATCTCTTGAATTTCTTTGGTGTTTCCCCGATCAAAAAATGGCAATCCTTCTAAGATATTCAAATTGTGAGACACACTCAGATTCCATCTCAGTTCCAAACAAAAATGACATTTCATTATTATGAATTGAATATAGATAATTAAGAATCTAATCTTAATTGGAATCTTTATTTACTTACTATACTAACATTGCATAAATATGATCCAGACGCATATATGATATATCATATATGTCATATATGTGTGGACATATGCGAACGTATCAGGAATGAAGAAAATGCAGATATGGTCGAATGGTAAAATTTCTCTTTGCCATGGAGAAGATGTGGTTTGATTCGTACTATTCGCCCAAGGTGAACTAATGTACTATAAAAAGATTTCATTGGTATAGTTGACTACTATGTATACTAGTACACATAGTAGTGAATATAGTAGTTCTATCTTCCACTTCACCTTTTTTTCCTCCCAAAAAAAAAAGTAATGAATTAATATTACGGAGATAAGATTTGAACCCATGACCTCAAGGTTATGAGCCTTGCAAGCTACCAAATTGCTCTACTCCGTGTTAAACAACTGGGGACTAATGGATGAAGAAAGATTAGATATGCCCCTCTACCATATCTATACAAATAAAATAGTCTATTTATACAAAATGGTAAAGGGGTCCCTTCTATTCTATAGATCATAGAGATTTACTCAAATAAGAAACAAAATTTTCTCCTTACCAACCTGTTCATGTTGCACCAGGTAACAAACATGCATGAAACATTTCTTGAAGTATGTGTTCAGATAGTCCAAAATCTTGATTGTTCACTCTAGGTCTTTCAGTGAAAAAACAACGTCGATGAAGACATATAGGTGCACTATTACGTGGTGGGGATTACAATTTTCCATGAATTTTTCATTGTTACCTCAACGAGTGAACTTTGCTTATTTCTTTTTCTAAGGATCGATGAATAAAATAATATTTTTTGTTCCAATTTTTGGCATTTCTTCTCCCTTTGAATCAAACTTTTTCTTGCCAGAATGTGAAGTTTCTATTTTTATCAATGATACAGTTCGGATCCTAGATGGAAAAATAGAAAAAGGTACATACATACCTCCTCCTCATCAAAAGAAATAAAATTTTTGTTTTTGGGGATTGGGTATAAAAAAAATAAGAATTCACTAAATTCACCAAATTTTCCACATCATGCAAAGTCGATTTCCCACGTTGGTTTTGGAAGAGGAGTACTACTAAGATATAATCAACAAGGACCACTTCACGCCTCTCAACCGGCATAACACCTCTGATTTGACTTTTTCATCATGTTCTATTTTACTCCTCGATGAGGCTTCTTTTCACCTTTCCCTCATGGTACGACTTCATTATCGGTCACCCATGAGTATTTAGCCTTGCAAGGTGGTCCTTGCTAATTCACACGGGATGCCAAGTGCCCCATGCTACTCAGGTTAGAGTGTAAGCTAGTGATGATTTTGGCTTCATGATGATAAATTGATTTGATATTATTATTCATAATATTATTAGTATCATCAAGATGCAATTTATACCTTTGAATTGATAAGAGTCCACTTTATCATCTCTATGGGATTAGAGATCCCTTCTGCTTAGGTAGTTATTAGTCCAATAGAAAAAAGAGTCAAACTCTCATTTCTTTTCTTCAATTTAAACTCATTGCTTCCTTCAGCAATCAGATGGGATATGCCTATCGCTATCTCACACTAAACAAAAAAGGATTGAAACATCTTCTTTTTAAAGAATTCGGTCTAAGTTAGAAGAACTTCCAATCATTTTCCATTCAACATAGCTAATTTTGTATCAAAAAATCTAGATTTAAAAATTTTGTATCAAATTCCAATCATTGTATCTATATTTTGTATCAAATTCCAATCATTGTATTTATATTTTGTATCAAATTCTGATCATTATATCTAAATTTTGTTGATATAAAATAGATATTGGGTGGGCGTTCAGTCTTAGATTTCACCCTTTTCTTACATAAGAAATTGATATACCCATAAGTCAACATCATAGGAAGTGAGATCCCAAGGGTTGTCGATTGGCATTCTGCTCCTTACCATTTATAGAAGCTGGTCCTCCTTCTGCTTTTGCATGAGCGGATTCTCTATTTTTGGCTATAGGCGATGAACTCATTTTTGGTTCCTAATCAGACTCTGCCTTTCAAGATTCAAAGCATCTACGCACTCATCTCAGCAATATCATTGATCAAAGCTTAAAAAGATAGGATTAAACCATTAGAATGAGAGAAATGCACTTCCATTTTGGCTTCAATGTGGGAAGAACTAGTCCTTTTTCTTTCAGAAAAAACTAGTGCCTCCATAGTCAAGTATAACGTATGTAATCTTTGTACAAATCACATGGCAGTTTTATCTCTTGACACATTATTAATTCCCCAGACTAGGTGTACATGAACTCTGAATAGAAAACCTCACAGTAGAACTATTGCTAAGCAATAAAACAAACAATAAGAAAGAAAAAGATCTATTTCTCTATAGAAATAAGGGTGGGATTCTAGAAAGACTTTAGCAATGACTTCTCTGTCTATTTCAACTAAAAGGCATGAAGCGAGACTTAAGTTATGAAAGAAAGTAATTTTATTGTAATATTCAAACTATTTTGGTGCTTCGTCTGCTTTAGATGAGTCATATGCTTTGTTCATTTCGTAGGCATGGAGTGCATATACCTCAGAGTACTAATATGCTTATGCCCAGTTTGAATGAATTGGAGCACAGGGCCTATACTTATGAATCTTGTAAAGACACGGCCAACACCTTTCAGCTTTCCAGTTTACCCAACATTCCTAACCATAGCACTTAGAATGAGTTCCACAGACCTCGATAATGACACTCTTACCGAGAAAGCCCTTCTAGGAACTAAAGTTTTGACTGACCCCAATCATAGTTAGTATGGTTTCTCTTTGAATCGTGATACCTCTGATCAACCCACATATGTCTCTCCCCCTTCAATCGGTACTATGCTGCACCTTGATTTATCTGATGAGAAATGCAAAACAAAAAAGGACCTCCTACTGGGAATTAGATCCTACTCTTTATCAAAAGGTAATCTTTCACATTCTATTAGAGAAGACATTATAAAAACTAGAAACCCTATGGGCTGATGCCACAGATTCCATCCCCCAAAACCATATTTGGACTATGCCTCAATTATATCAAATGTACTTGTACTATTAGATAATTATAGTCAATGATAACATCATTAATGAGTTGGATCACATCACGACAGGGAACAACCCCACATATGGCTTATACTATGATGTTCAATGAAGAAAGAGTATGCCGAGGGGGTTGCTTGCTTTTTCAATTTCACTCGTTGAAGAATGTCTTTCCTTTTTGTATCTGGTGGATTTCTAAACTATACAATCAAAAGTGATAAGATAATATTCTCGTGAAGCCTTAGCATGGCTCCTAGTAGGATTGACCTACCCTTAGCAGGGTACTAATGAACATGAGTATTCGCATGTCTTTGGCAGCTAGGGTTGCAATTGACTAGAGTGCATAAGGATCAGGTGCACAACTAGAAATAGAAAGAAAGTTAAAGATTAGGAGATGCATGGCTTCTCATAGCAGAAACGTGGTCTCTAGAAAGCTACGATTCAAACAAAATGAAAAAAGTATGCTAAGATATATGCCATTGTCAAAAATAGACCACTACTTAAGAACACTCCTTTCACTCAAGAACATGCAGATGTTTTGGGGAAATCAATGGTGTCAGGGTAAAGACATTAGGGGAGCTATGCTCCACACAGTAGCCATATCATATACCTGGGTCATGTCCCACATGTTGATAACATAAGTCGACTATCTACCATATTTTTGAAATGCCTACATTGGATTATAGGTGAGCTTTTCTTACTATTTTCTTTATCTTCCTTTTTAGCCTGCCTAGCTACTTCTTTGCTAGAGTAGTTTCATATGAATTCAAACAAATAAAACCCAAATTCCCTAGTAAAAGTTGCCATACATTATGAATCTGGATCGAGAGATGTTCCAAAGAAAATAATCAATAGACCTTAGAGATTAGAATTATATAGTATTTTGAGGATAATTTGGTGATGTGTTTGGAAGATGAAAACCTTAATGCTATTGTTTGATGGAAGAGCAACTAGATGAAATATCATGATAGTCGATCAATAAAATGCCAAACTTTCTTTCCAAAATTAAACAGGCAGACGCATGCTGGGCTAACGCATCTTTTTGGGTGTTCAGTCTCTGATCTCACTTCTTTCTATACAAAATTTTCTATACGATATATTTCTCTTTCTAAAAGAGACTCTATTTCCCTTTCATAAAATCATTCCGTCAATCATATGTATAATAATCGAATCATTCAGGCCTACTGCATGCTATGAATGAAGTTTGTTGAAAGTAGCATAACTTTTTAGAAGAGAAGAATCTAATTCTAAGAAGCAATCCCACTACTGAAGAAAATGAGGGTGAACCATTCAAGTCAGGCTTTTGTTTTAGAATTGTTTATGTCAAATCAATATTGGGTGGGTGTTCAGTCGAGTATTTTCTTGAATCCAGATATTTAGTATAGAAAGAAAAATTTTCTCTCACTTCTTTCTCTCCTTTCATTTGAGCTATCACCTCTCCCTAATGGTTGAGCTATCGCCTCTCCCTAATAGGACTAAAAATATGTGATAGCAAATGAATATTTTGCTTATGGGGTATCCCCCAACTTCTCATTGAGTTTTATTTTCAATCAAAACAAAAGATTCCTGCCTGATCATGATGATTGGGAAGTTCGTTATGCCAACCGCTTACCTTAGACTATTACTTTGCCTCTGCAAGGCCACAAAAAAAAATGAAACTGGCTATAATGATAATAGGAAAGGTTTGACTTCTTTCTTCAATGGAAGCTCTGATAGCTTTATTACCATTTTCTCTGACTCCTCGTCTCGTATGAAAATGGAAAGGATGGGGCAACTATCAATCTCTTTTTTTTTCTGATGAAGTCTACAAAATCCTACCAGCTCCTTCAAAACCATCTAGGTATACTTGTCACTTTCTTTCTTAATCATCATATACCAGTAGTCAATTTTTACTTTAGAATAACATGACATGTAGCTAGTTGCCAACCTCCAAGAAACACATCCAAGCTATCCTATATCGATTGGGCTAGCCGGGAGACTAGCTAAATGTCAACCGACCAAAAAAGAAAAAATGTGTGAAGTTCATCTTTCTTTCTTGAAATAACTAAATGCCAAAGGCCTTCCAACCTAGTTCCAACAATGCACTTCTCAGATCAAGAAAGGGGAACTACTTGGTGCTGCATATTAGAACTCATTAAAGCTCAATTTGCATCATTATGCTCAATAAAAGGAATGAGGGAAGCTCCAATAGAAAAATATTAGAAAGGAAAAATGCTTCTAAGATGAATCTCTTCCCATGCAATAGTCAGTAATTCTTGATGAAATCGAGGTGGAACAACATATACTGGAAAGAAGAAGCAATCTCCTTTCATAGTTGAACTAGCGCCTTTCATCTCAATCTTTCTCAAAAGAGGCAGAGGTGACTCTCTTTGCTTGCATACTCTGTTGCACTAGAAGCATGAGATGGCTATTCAATTAGTAATGTGCCTTTGATTAGTACCGGCATCTCCACTGATAACTCAAATTACCAAGATCTTTCATGGGAAAGTGTGTACCCAGTCACTGAAGAAAAGAAAGGTGCTAGAGATGTCCAAACCTCTATTTTTTCTCTCAAGGGAGACAAAGATCAAGAGCTAGGTCAGTCAATCCAACATGAAAGGGAAAGCTAGCAATCTCTATGAATTACCCTTGCCTCTGTTGGCTCTATCAATCGAATCATCCGTATCAACTGTGGTGGTTGAATCAACAGTTGGATCTTCTACTAGTAAAGGCGCTAGAGAAGCAAAAAATTTTATCCTATCAAGAATGACAAAATGCCAAAGGCACCGATGATGGTGAAATGGAATTAAGAAATGTTTTTTACCTTTATCCTCAAACCCACATTGATGGATTCAACAAAAAAAAAAGCTTTGACTAAGAAAGTCAAGAAAAAAAGAAAAAGTGTCATTGACTAAACACTCTTTTCTATTGTTTTACCTAGCAACTTTAATTGGGCAAGTCAACTTTATGGTTAGGGATGCTTATTAGGTACAACACCCCTTAGTAGAACTCTTGGGTGAAGCTCTCTATGTAAGATAAAAGTGATAGCTCTGACAATCTTCTAACAGAGGCCTAAAGCAAGACCTTCTATTGAAGTCAAGAAATTCCACCTTTTATTGTTGAAAGTAGTACCGAGAATCAAAAAAGCGTCAGCCCAGTAGAGGGAAGGAAGAATGTTCTTTCTCCCATGCGCCTATGGAAAGGTGTAAGCTCACGTCTCCTATCAATCTCTTTCTATATGAAAATTTGGACTATATGCAATTTCATATATAACAATCATTCAGTCCTGTTGAATCAAGTTTGTTTATGATAAGCCAGTGCCCAATAGAGCCTAACCCTAAGGAGGATGGGTGAACCCTAAATTCTTATCTTTTCCCACAATCAATTGCTAACTTTCATTTATTTCTTATGGAATTAACCGATCAACTTCCTATCGGATATTTCTTTTCGGTTCAATACTTTAAAAAAAAAAAGAATTTTGACATATTTATTATGATTTATGATTATGATAAGTAATCCCACTTCTTTTAAACCTGTGGTTTCTACACTTGAAGAATAAAACCTAGGGTGTATCACTCAAATTATTGGCCCAGTACTAGATGTCATTTTTCACCGGGCAAGATGATGCTTTGGTAATGAAAGGTTGAGATATTATTGGTCAGAAAATTAATGTAACTTGTCAAGTACAATAATTATTAGGAAATAATTGAGTGACAATTATAGCTATGAGTGCTACAGATGGTCTGATAAGAGGAATGAAAGTGATTGACGTGGGAGCTCCTCTAAGTGTTTCAGTCATGGGAGCTACTCTCGTATGAATTTTCAACATTTTTGGAGAGCCTGTTCATAATTTAGGCCCTGTCATACTCACACAATATCTCTTATTCATAGATCTGCACCCGCCTTCATATAGTTAGATACAAAATTATCAATCTTTGAAATAGGGATGAAAGTGGTGGATCTTTTAGCCCGTATCACCGTGGAGGAAAAATTGGACTATTTGGGGGAGCTGGAGTGGGTAAAATAGTACTCATCATGGAATTGATCAACAACATTGCCAAAAGCTCATGGGGGCATCTCTGTATTTGGCAGAGTAGGTGAATGTACTCATGAAGGAAATGATCTCTACATTAAAATGAAAGAATCATGGGTGATTAATGAAACAAATCTAGTAGAATCCAAAGTGGCTCTAGTATATGGTCAAATGAATGAACCACTAGGAGCTCGTATGAGAGTTGGCTTGACTGCCCTAACCATGGTTGAATATTTTCAGGATGTTAATGAGCAAGATTCTATGAAAACAAAAAAATGGAAGGCCCGTGTCACTGACTTTGATCTGCTGTGATCAAATGCAGTGGGAGAGCGATCTAGCGCCTTCAGTTCTCCAATTTGAGCTCATGGTTCAAAAATGATGGTTTTCATTTTCGATGAGTGATTGACCTTAGGAAATAGATAATGTAACTCTGCTCATTCCCCATCCTATTACTTCCTTTTCTATAGTAATCTACTCCATACTATAGAAAATCTCAGATGAAATTGACGAAAAATTTCATATTAAAGGTGTTATCCTTACATTAGTGAACAAAGTCGTGAATCTTTCTCTTTCCACAAAAGTAGCTAAGCTAGTCTTTTTAGGGCTTAGTTCACTTTAGGGAGTCTTTTCTTCATCTAGCTTGATGGTGAAGCAAGGAATTATGATAATTAAGGTTTCTTTGGTATCATCCCATTTTCTTTTATAGAGTCTCGATCACACGAAGTACGCCTTGATACGGTGGGCCTCGTGGGCCTCTGTCACCTTATGATGATCATGCCAAATGAATGAGGAGGTCTTATGTGAGAGAGGGCATCTTTGCAACACACTCTTATGGAAGCACAACTCTTACATGCCAATATTATATTAGTTAGGCGAGTATGGTGACAGCGATCACTACATAAAACCAAAGAATGATGTCTCTCAGGTAGGCAAGTGTTATAGTGGAAGTGACCATTCGACTACTGAAACCCATCTAGTGTTCATTCCCTTCATATATGAAAGATAGAAACAAATTTCACCCGATCAGGTATGTAGCCTAAACAAGAAAAAAATCATAACCAAACACCCCGTCTCAATAAAGGGGGTTTCATGCCAAAAAGGAATCTCTCCCCAAACCATTCTACATTTATTCTATTCTTATTTCAGATCAAGTGATTGGATTGTCTTTTTTCTATAGGAGGTAAGAATCAGAAAATAACTGGTCTTTTATGGCGCTTGGGACAAGCTGGTCATGGCTTGTGTTACTTAAGCAATTTTAGGCTGACCCGTGGCATCTGTCAAAGCCTTCTACCTATCCTATGCATGGAGATTCTCTCATTAGCTCTAAAACGATAGGTTCAAAATCGAAGGCTAGATCCAGTCTGTTATAGAATAGATAAAGGATCATAGAAGATACAATCATCTTAGCGAAAGCTAACATGAAGTCATGTACACCAATGAAAAATGTTTTAGAACTATTTGTCGGGTCTCAGAGCCAACCCCCCAAAATCAAGGATTCATTTCTCGCGGTCCATGGATCCATAGGTTAGGCATGCTCTTGCTCAAGTCTTTGGAATCTAGGGCTCTAGCTTAATGCAAAGATATCCAACCTGGCTTGATGCTTTTCCTTTTTTCTAAGGTCCAATTCTCCAACCTCGTAGATAGAATAAGAGACCGTCTTCAGGGCTGGCAAAGTCAGACTCTAACTTTCATTGGAAGACTAACACTTATCAAATCAGTGACTACGACCATATCTAATCATGTTTGTAGATGTTTCAAGATCCCTATTTCTCATTTATTTTTGTCATTTTTGGCAAGACGGATGACTTCCACAGCCTCATATTCATGAAAAACTCTTTTCAAAGCTATTCCCAATTATAATTGCTAGAGTCTCTTGCTCTATTGTGAATGAAAAGTATATCAACCTATGGTTTAGTCCCTAGTTATCAGGTACTCCATAGAAACCCTGGAAAGTTCAGCTACCTTTAGATTTTCTCTTTGCCACAATAGCAGATCTCATTCTCACCAGCACTTGAGCTTCATAAAAAATAATTGGGATAGGGACATTGTTGACTACATAAAAGCTATGGATCTTCCCCTTGTTTCTCTCAATCAAAAGGATAAGTTTGTTTGGAGATTTCCTCCACAAGTCATTTCTCCATTCGATCAACATTATTAGAAACATTTTTGTCCTTAAATCTAACTTTTTACCTGGGCACACTCTTTCTATTCCCAAAATGAAGTCATTTATCTGTGACGATCCTAGAAAGTCTTCCTACAGTAGAGAATCTAAACTCGAGAGATATGAATGTTCCTCAAGACATCCATTTTTTTCAATTTTCCATTGAAATGGTAAGCCATGTCCTTCTACATTTCCTAAACTGGGATTGAACCTATCACCTTGCCTTGGTTTTTGTTCTTTTCTCTGTGAATTGGACTCATTTTGAATCCATTCACCAGTCATTCTTCTCTTGGGTGAAAAGAAGCATTCCAAACTTATGTCTCAAGAGCATACAGATCTCAGCTTTCTTCATTACAACCTTGCCTGGATGGAAAAAGCATAATGATCGAGTGTTCCACTTCTCCCTGAGGGTTGCTTTCTTCCATTACTGAAGAAGAACTTCATTGTCTACATAAGTGGGGAGTGACTTCCTCTCTTTCCACTCCTCCAACTCGAACCAATGCTCGATAAGCTCCCCCATACCAGGGGAGAGTCAAGCTCCATTTTGATGGCTTTGGCTCTCCAAATATGGGACATGCAGGGTCTAGAGGTCTTCTATTTAAGAGACCATGATGGGTGGGAACTTGCTTGCTATTCGATCCCAATCACCCAATCTACCAACAACTAACTAGAGGTTTTGTCCCTCAGATTCAGGATTAGAATATGTTGTTTATGACAATTGAGGTAGGTGCACATCGAGGGGAACTCTAAGATTACAATCCAGATGCTCCTCTAGAAGGAGACACCTCTATGGACCCTTAAGACAATTGTATAGGTTTTTGTTAAGTGGTCATCTGCTAGTTTGTGAATTGTTCATAGGTTTACAATCTGACGAAAGTACTCCCTAGGTAGAATTCTGAACCGCAGAACATATACTCACTAGGAAAAACATGTTCTAAAAAATCCCCTCTTATCATGCCAGATGAGATAGAAAAGTTGGGTCCTTTCTGTACTAAAAAATTAATTTTGAGCATAACACCCAGTACACCATAGGTGGGGCCAAACCATTTTGCACGTCACCCCTACACATTATCATCTGAAATGGTTGTATTGAATCTCACTGCACTGACCATAGTAAACTCCTTCTCATTGTACCAAAATAGAGATTTGATTTGACCGACCAGGTACATCATCACATTTGACACCAGAGGAAGGTACAGCCCAACTATGAGGTACATCAACAGGTGTTACAAGAAAAAGGCTCTAGTTTTTCTTTCTTTTCAAGAAAAAAGAGATAGTTTGATTTTTCTAAAAGATGAGTTGAGATAGTTGACAGAAAGAAACCAATTGGATAATTGGGGACTCAAAATGAAACTGGATCATACCTATTTGCTCTATCGATAGAAAGTCTTCGCTCATCAGAGACCTAGCACTTTTCTTTCAGGAGCAGGGTAAAGCAAAAAAAACTCCAATTAGATCCAAACCTCCTGATGGATTGATCTCATTTGTCCTTTGACAATACCTTCAAGTGAAAAGGATTGTTGTAGATAAACTACTAATACCGGGTCTAGTACTGGGATAGGGAATTTGAACTTTCTCGCAATGAGAATGATTTAAGGAAAGGAAGCTGCAATGGATGGAACAGAGCTAATAGCGAGAAGCCAAAGCAACTGCAGGGACAATCCTACAATGGAAAGATGTTATTCATTAGTCAAAGTAGTCACCCTACATCGGTTTAGTCCCACACTCACTCAGGAAAAATCCTTTTCTTACGAATCCGATCCTCTATCCAAAAAGATTGAATACATTAGGGCCCGTACCAAGAAAAGTCATTCCCCTTATTGAAAGCTTACGTAATAGATGGCTATTTATGTCAAATGTTTGAGAAAAAGTACATACTACCTAACCTGGAAAAGAGGAGCCGATAGCCTTGACTTTCTCTTTCTACTTTACCAACCTGTTGGGTGAAGAAAGAAAAGAGCTAGCCTATGTGGACCTACTAGCTAGACTACCATAAGAGTACCACTCTTCTTATTTAGGACTTTGATGCAAGAAATGGCTTGATGAACCATTCTGTTCACCATGCACCGGCCCCATTCACTTCCAACTCATAGAGGCTATAAGTACACAGTGCCCCACAACTTTCAAAGTCACGTGGGGTCAAAACATGAGAATGCCTACCTATGAGTCAAGAGCGCCAGCCCTTTCTGTCAAGTAGGCTACTTTTTCTGCCAGAACGCAGTCCAGGATAACTGTGACCGTGTATATATAGACAAATCTTCGATGCTATCATTTTGAAATATCTGCTTCAACCACTATTTCACCTCCCCCAAAAAAGTTAAGTTGTCTTGACGAGCGCAGATGAGGAAGTAGGAGCAAGAAAAAAAAGAATCTCTTTAGCGCCTTCTACTTAAGGGTAAGGGCAAAGAGAAGTGCTTTCGCTACTAAGAAAGTAAATGGTCAGCACGAAGGTTCAACAACTTAGTCAAGCATTAGCAGAGCAGAACCAAGTGCTTCTATAGATAGGAGGAACATCAAAAGTTCTGTAGAAGAAGAGGTTCATGCTTCTTTTGTTGAAATAAAGGAAAATGATTTGCTTTGTGATTTCATCTGATTTGAGTTAGTAAAGTCCACTATTTCGTATACCGAAAAAAGGTATGATACTCCAGGTTCAGGATTTATTTCCAATAATGAATTAGATCATATCCAAAGAAATTCTTTTGATTCCAAGGTAAAGAATCAATCATTTCCCCAACATCATGGAACTCATGGTACATTATTGAATTGAAATAAAGAATACCGATCTTTCATAATTTTGTCAACATCCAATTATTCTTAAATTGGTCCCTCAGTAGAACCATCATACTTGCTGACCATCAATGAACTGATAGAATTCACCTCAATCCTTATGTGTAGTGTGGTGTAGTATTAGGCACTTTTAGGCCCCTTCCTGGCCATTGGATCACTCTAGTGCTTCAGTGCTGAGAATATGGTTGTGTTTACATTCAACCAAACCATTCTACTGTGGTGTCTTTAGATAAGAAAAATGATGGTGAATCTCCTTTTCATCACAAAGACTACGAAAACTAGAGCTACCAGATTCCTGACCACCATCACTCTAAAAGATCTTGAGTGCATACCACAAGAAATGGATTTTCCACAAAAGCCATAAATAGAGTGAAACAAATTGAATTTTTATGTCGCATAAATAGAAATGTTCAAGGATAGTAATAGATTCATTCCTAAAAAAAAAGGCAGAATAGAATACTCCTTACTAAGGAATAATTGAAGAGAGTTATCTCCAGTCACCAACATTGACATAAAAAAACTAGAAATGGATAATTAATAAATAAATCAAGGGTTATGCAGATCCTTGGACATATATGAAATGGAATAAAGATGGACCAAGCTACTTATGGATGTAACCACAATTAACATCACTACAATCGGGCTATCGAACACGAGGTCAAAAGTGAATTATGAGTTGGACCAATCTGCGAATCGAGGTAGCTTTTGCAATGATGTGGTGTTGAACCTCTCATTCGTCTTTAGTGCTCTCTAAACTGTGTGGGAAGGTTTCCCATCACATAGCTCACCAACCTGATCTTCCATGGGAATCATATGTCCAAACGGGCCTGGAAAATTTGAAGAAGAATAGTAAGCATCAACATCTGAATCAGCTGAAGTAGATGAAGAAACAAAAGAAACAAAAGCATCTGAATCAGCTGTTTTAGAATCATATTCGAATCTGTGGATGCAGAGGAACCAGAAGCTTAGCGCATGCACCTTAGGACCTAAAATAGAAAAATGAATCTGCACACTACCTCTCCTTTCAGTCGAGCCTTCATCAATCGGCTCAATAAAAAAAACTTTGAGAGAGCTGTTGTTGTAGGTATTGGAAACGTATTGAGTTTATTGATCCATTACGCTAAGAACCTTGGGCATGCCTTTGGATGCCCGATCGACACTTTCACCCTTATCTAATCTAAGAAGGGAGGTGGTCAATAAGCCTTCAATAAGTAAGCACGTATGTATGTTGTGGGTTTCCAATAGGTTCAAAAAAAGATAAGAGAAAATAATGAATCTAATCGATAGTTCTAAAAACAAAACTTACACTACTTTGAGCTTTCCCGAGCGTGGAGGTAATCAAGCCAAGCTTCCATGTCAATGAAAAAGGACAACTTAGATCTGCGCCTACTTTTTCTCTGTGAGAGAGAAGACCAGATAGCCTCGCACTCACAGTAATTTTCTCGATTTTCTTTTTCTCTAGAGGAAGTGATCATAAAGGGACAAAAAAAACCAGTATTCATATTCACTGGGATACTCTCCAGGAAAGCTAGTTAGATATAACAAGAGAAAAGAAAAGTGTAGAAAGGGGAAGACTCTATGAATATGAGCAAATCTTTATGATGAAAGTACATATTTTTGAGAAGGAGCGAAAGGGAAAAGTTTGTTCAAATCATTCTAATGAAACCTACCCCTATGAGTCAAAGACTTCTTTGTAACCTTTTCGTAATAATGAGAAATAATTGGAGAGAGTGGAGTTGATCCTTAGAACTACTGGTCCTAGAACCAAAAAGAAATAGATATACTCTTCAAAACACCAATCAAAACTCAAGCTCATATTAATGTTTTGCTCAAAGAACAAATATAAGAATCCAAGGGTCTCACTTTCATTTCTATCAACTGTCAGTCATTTCAAATCCTACTACACTACACTTGACCTTTCCTTGATAGAGATAACTTATGAGAGCCTAATTGTGCGTGCTAGACTATGTATGATCTGGCCTCTCATTTCTCTCGTGTTCATTCTAAAAGCAAGAGGCCACTTATGTATCAGATTCTATCTCCTAAAAGAGTTAGAAGAAAGAAAGCAACTCAAGAAAAAGCTAGAATTTTAGTCAAACTCCATGATTGAATTGACTCAATGGTGGAACGAAAGCTGACATGGCTCCCCCTATGGGAATTCTCCCATTATTTGGTGAATCAAATACATGGATAACGAACCAAACCCTTTTCAAATTTTTATTATTCATTTATAATATTAGTTTAGTTTAATATTTTCATCTATTTGATCTCACCTGCCCAGCATGGCATGCCATCACTCTTCGGTAGTGAACTCCATTTCATTCATTCATTCAGTCATTAGTTTTTATGCCCTTTCTAACCAGGAAAGTGAACCTTGCATAAGGATATCCCAGCTTGAAAGACATTTCTATAGAGAAAGAAAGTTTTTGTGGTTGGAAAAGAAGGTATTGGAGAATGAGGGCATAAATCCATAATAGAGGTCGACCACAACGACCGAATTTCTTTATCTTCATACATAAGCTGCTAGGATGACCTAATAGAAAATATTTCAAAATCATCACAAACCTCCCCTTTTCTTTTTGGAAAACTCAAACTATCACCTTTTTCTTGAAAATAAAGAAAAACTAGAGCCTTTTTCCTTATAACACCTGTTGATGTACCTCATAGTTGGGTTGCACCTTTCTTAGCTGTCAATTATGATGTTGTACTTGGTCGTTCAAATCAGATCTCTATTTTGGTACAATGAGAAGGAGTTTTCTATGGTCAGTGTAGTGAGATTCGTGAAACTAATCATGCATCTATGCCAATCGTGATTGAAGCCATTCCTTTGAAAGATTATGGTTCTTATGGGAGGTTTCACAAAATATGTTCCAATTACAAAAACTACATTTTTTGTACACAATCTCTTTGTGCATTCCACCTCTTTTGGTCCAAAGATGAAGTTCTTCATGTTCCTAATTTTTTTCATAAAAAGAGACCGAAAGGTAAGCTTATCTTTACTCGAGCAAAGCAAGAGGCACGAAGCGGTCTTTATAGAAGATTTGATTAAAGTAGATTAAGACTGAGTCTTATTCTTCCTATTTTCCTACTTAATAGTTACTTACAAGTTTATAAACCTAGAAAAGCTTTCAATTATGATATTGCTCATCAGTACTTTTTAGACTTCCTCTGCTTTACTTGGAAGGCCCCTCCCAGATTTTATTTATTAAAAAGGGAATCTTCTTATGACTTGGATGGGTATCTATCATTATGAAGTTTGGTACTATTGAGTGATATGCCTAGCTTCGTTACCTGACTTATCAAATTACTAGTTTGTTTCACTGAGGTTCCCCACTTAAGTCCCATATCTAAAAGTAAAGACTATAACTCAATAACAAGCTGCCTTTACTTGGCTTTAAGTCCCATAAGAGAAGCAAGAATAGCTAGAAGCTAAAGAGTATTTACCTAGCTACAAACTCAAAAGCCTGGTGAAAGGAAGGCCTTTTCCTTAACAAACAAACATAAGATAACTTGCTTCCAAACCAGCCATGATGCACCTTCCCTTAGTAAAGTCGTAGTTTGAATATGTGGATAATACAGGGTTTGAAGCATAAAGAACTAATAAAAAATTCTTCTATGGCTTTTAAGTTTGTTATTAGTTCTGTTTATCTGGGTCATATGTTCGTTAGATCGATGAATTGGATTCAGGGATAATCAAATGATTAAACCCTAAAATTGATACCCTGGCATTAGGCTTACTCTCTAGTTCCCTTTGCTTTTGACGTAGGCAAAGCAAGGTGCCACTAACAGGAGCATTTTAAGAATAGATATACTTGCTCGTTTAACGAGTGACTAGCTTGCCATGCTACTGTACAGTTGGTACCAAATCACGCATTAAACTGGCAATTTATTTAGGGCATCAAAAACCCATGTGGAGCCCCCATTGTCCACATTTCTTCACGTAGCTCCTGATTCTATACTCTCTGAAAACCTTCCTTCGTCAAACCCGTGTGCTTGCCGACCGCACAGCCCACGCCGCCTGCATAATGCATCTTGGCCGACATCCTAAAACTTGCTCATCGGAGCTATCGATTAGACAGATAATAGTTTCTCCCACTTTTATTTTGGCTAAGTTTTCCATTTTTCATCATTTGGCTCTAAATCATATGAAACCAAGTTTTCCATTTTAACTTAGAGAAAGTATGCATTTGGAATGGTGCATTGTGGGAGAAATCCTAGAAAATCATTATTAGGGTTACTACTCTTAATTATAACATGAAAAATAAAAGTGAACTTGAAGATTTACATTGATCAAACTTAGATTTTTGAGTTCTCTTTTCCTACAGATTTAAGATTCATATATAAAGTTATTGTGTAGATAAAGCAATCACAGACTTGTCCAGATTACTGCACTGAGTTGTTGCACAGACATCCAGTACCTGATGTCGTTTACCAAGACCCAAACAACTCCAACATCAGTTTCACTTTTCAGATGGGATAAGCTCATGCTCAAACTTATAAGCTTGTGGTATTTATTTTTGGGTGTGGGGGACACCACATAGATCGTATAGGGTACTTATTGAAGTGATTGGGTACGACATTGATGTATGATGTATTATCTCAAAAGATAGAGGAATCACCCTACAATGGACCTAGTCACCTAATAAGGATTCCTAAAGCATGATAGGTCTTCGAATAAACCAGATATCTTCCCCCTGGTTTACATGGATGAAAAAAGTAGGATTTATGCTTATAGCCTGAAGGAAACAACTACCTCAGATCCTAAATCTATGAAACTTTAGTATGAGCTAAAGCATTACCTAAATCTAAGCTACAGGTGGTCATAAGGGTTTACCTCCACAAGAAAGAATAAATCGTCCAACTTTTGGACTTATAACTGTCTTGAGTGGCCGCCAGCTAACTCTTCCTATAATTTTAAAACCATTTAGTCTGGTCTTATGAATTGCAAGACAACTAGAGTAGTTATTTAATTGAAAGAACCTATGGTCCTTAAACTCACTCCCTAAGAGACTAGAAAGCATAAGTGGTATGAGCAATGGCTTAGTCTAATACAAAATATTTTCAAATTTTATTTAATTTTGACACATCATTTTGACAAAGGCTTTGGAATTTTTATATCCTTAAATGCATAATGAAGTAGATTATTGGCCAAATCAAAAGAGAAAGAGGGTGAAGCTCTGTCAGTAGGGGTTGCTCTCATGGGTCAAGTGTTCCCTATGCGTGTAAGAATAGAGGCTCTCATTTTACAAGGGTGATTCGAGATGCATGCATGATATGAAACATACAACCATACAAGTAAGGGGTTGATAAATCTTTTAACTATTTTATTTAATGCCTAAGCTTTATAGTGAAATTATGAGTTATTTAAAACTTATTTATGAGTGATTAGTTGGATAAAAAAATTTACTTTTTACCCTAAGAGCCTAATCACATCCAGGCCACGCATTAAGGCATCAATCATTAAGAAACTATAAAAATCATGCCACCCTAATGCACAATTTAAACATAACATCAATCAATTTTATAAAATATTGTAAAAGAATAACATGTCGGTGTGGTCCTGTGATGCCGCACAACTCAAAAAAGAAAAGATGGGTAGTCGAGCTCTACCCTTATACAACCTAGAATATGAAAGAATAATTAAAATTGTATTAAATGCTATGGGGCTCTTCTTTCCTCCATTTCTTCATATCTTCTTTCTTCCTTCTCTTAATTTGCTATTGCTTACTTCAAAGGCATCACAGGGCACCCTAGGATAAATCCTTCTAGCCACTGCTCATCCTAATCCTTCATAGCACTAATCTTAATTCCTATTGCAAAATTATATTAAGAATAGAAAAAATAAATCTAACTACACCTGCAAAATAAGTGTTAGCTAAGCACACATACAATCCCAAGCAGATATATGTATAATTTGGACTTAGCACCTCGCACATGGGTAATAAAGCCAACATGTCCTAACTTAGATTATGCTTAGGGGTTTAAGCAACCTGCAAAGAGAGCATTTATATTTATTTTAAGCATCCCCCTGCAGAAAACATGACTAGGCTAATATCGGCCAACCATCCAGTCTATGAAGAATACACCCTAACATCCAGTTTAAAATAATACATCATAAAATAAAACATATATCACATCTTGCACCATCCTAACTTAGGATAAGAAGTGGTGACTTAATTCTAATGTTTATGTTAAGGCTTGTGTTGTATGTCTTACTAAGCATTAGAGTTATATCTTTCTAAGTGTGGGAAGATTTAATTTAACATGAAAGGTTGGTTTCACTTCAAGTTGTTTAATTGATTTGAGAAGTTTTTAATTTATGTTTTCTTTTTTTTATAAGATATACACTTAAAAATTAAGTGTTATAAAGAGAAGGAAGAGGATTACCCTCTTTCATCTCTACCTTAAGCCACTTTCCAAAGTATATTAATTTGATTTAGTTCTCCTTAGTGAATGGCTTATTACACATTTTTAAATTAATCCTAAGTTTAGGTTCACTTTAAATAACTCTATTCAATATGAAAGGCATCTTAAGATTAATCTAATTGAATTACTACCACATGACATATATCAAACCATTCCCTTCCATCACATGTAACATGCGTATGATTTAATCCTAAGTGTATTTACACATACAACATATTTTAGCACACTTAAATGATGAATGTATGTGTATGTTTGGAATTTATATTTTCTATTTGAATTATGTAATCACAAAAGTCACATATACATTGTCTATAGAGGTAATCACATGACCTCCTTGGGGCTAGCTAAAGCCTCATATTTTGGGATGTCCAGACTATGTACTTATTAACATTCAAGCCTATGTAAATTTATACAATGGTAAGGAAAAGAGAGCACTAATTTATATATCACACATGCTAATGACTTAGGTGAATATGAATGCATGTGTTTTTTGGTAACAAAAGGGGATCTTCATCTTTTAATTAAGCATACCTACACATGTGTAAAAGATGTAAGAAAGTACATGTCGTTGTTAAACCAAGGAAGTGAGGTAATAAAATGACCTCCTTGGGGTTACTTAAAGTCTCATATTCTTGGGATGTCTAGACGAAACACTTACTATCTTAAATACATATGAATGTATACACAACTATAAAGATTATAATCATGCAAAGATTATATTTTTATTTGATTGAATCATTTATGCATGTGAATTAAAGTTCTATCCAAATTCTAATGTAGAAATACATGCAAATGAAATCAAATGAGCATGTATCATTGTTAACCAGGGAAGTGAGATAATCAAATGACTTCCTTGGGGCTAGCTAAAGTCTCTTATTCTCGGGATGTCCAGACTATATATTTATTAACATTCAAATACATGTAAAACCACATATAAATTAAGGAAAAGAAAGCCTTACTTCATATACCTAAGGTATAAGCACATGCAAAGCCTATATGTATTCAAAACTATTATCACTCTAATCAATGTAATTGATTTATGAAGTTTAAAAAAATAATTCAAATTTATTAGTGATAATAGCCACACATATTATAAATTAATCCAACTCATGCAAGCTTGCATAAAAAGAAAATCATTTGATTTAATTAATTTTGAAAAGATGAATGTATGATTTCAAATGAAATACAACATTTGACATAATTGAAAAGGAATGAATAAACATAAACACATGACTTCATTCAATCAAATTAATTCCTAAGGACAATCACATTAAATATAGCCATTTAAAGTAAACCAAAGCTTTCTTAATATCATTTTTAATTCCATGTTTTGATTTGGTTTAAGGATGTGAGAAAAAGTTTGCTGATCTTAACCCATTCCCATGTCTATTAATTAATTTGGTTTAATGAAATATAATTAAGTTGATTTTATGAATTAATTAAGTTGTAGAATACATTAAATACATTAATTAACGCTTCCTTATCTTACCTTAACATAATTACCCAAATAATTATGACCCAATATGATATGCACATGAATTGGAAAATAAATTAGTAATGATCCTAAGAAATAAAAGGGGCCAAATACAATTGGCTCATAATTAATGGTCAATTAAGTTAAGGTACGTAATTAAATACTCTTATAGCCTCCCCACACATGTGGGTTAACCATAATTTTCTTACGATATCCTTAAGTTATTGAACAGCTAAAGGTCTACCTAGGAATTAATTAATTAAGGTTTAATATGATTACAATTTTACTTTAATTAATTAAGTGATGTAATTAATTAGTTAAACCTTAATTAATTTTATTTTTGGAAAAGTAAAATGAACTTAGGGGAATAGGCTAGGAAAGAAGTCCCAACCTTATTCCTAGTTCATTTACTATTGAGTAATGATTAATAAACTTAATTAACTAATTTATTATTATTCATGGAATTAATTAATCATTAATTAACTTGGAAGAGTAATTAGGGTTCAATTAGTCCATTTTCCAAATTAAGTGAGCAATAAATCCCAAGAAAGTCATGGGAGGCAGATGTCATCCCATTAAATTAACTCACAAAATTTGGGATTAATTTCTCAAGTAATTAAGGAGTAATTAAACTAATTATTTTTTCAATTAAACTATAATTAAGCCTTAATTATTGTTCAAAATTAATTAAGATATTTTTTAATTAATTCTCTTCTAAAATACCTTTAAAATGAGTATTTATTTGTATTTTCTGATGTTTCTATGATTTGTTATGAATTTTAAAAGTTTCAATCACTAAAATAAATTATTTAGCCATAATTAAAGCCTAATCCTATCGGCGCCATGTGGCGAGCTGATGCAGCACACTTTTCACATGGCACCATGAGATTGGCTATTTAAAACTAATCTGACTTAGTGCTTACATGGCAGTGGCGGACACGCTTTCTCGTGCATCATCCAATCTAAGATCAGAAGGCTATGATTAATCCTGCAATACAATAGGATAAAATTAGATTAAACTAATGGATCTAATCACGGCCGTCCATTATGATTATGCGGAATGGACGATGCGTGATCTGCCATCCTGCAAGCGATGAGAGACGGAGTTTGTCTGCCATTGCTCACTTAATTCGAGCTTGCCCAAGCTCGGATCAACTCCAAAAGGATCCCACACCTTCACAACATCGATCGAAGGGGATCCAATGGTCAATATCACATGAGATGCAATTTTTTTTTTCAAAAAGCTCCAACCCATTTTTGCTAAAAGCTCAATTTTAATGGCATAACTCATCAGAGCTCAAGACCAGTGGTGGAAATGATTGAAGAAGCTTTGTCTAGTGGAGATTAAGCCCTACTGATCAACACGAGCTTAATTCCTTATAATTTTCTTGGAAAACCAACACCCAAAGCTTGCGAGGCTGGCGTTGATCGAAGTCTTATCTCCGGTGGTATGGGAGCTTAAGAGCAGATTTGTTCTTGCTCGATGGGCTCAGAGAATGGTGTGTGCACAGTTAATTTAACTTTGGTGGAGGTTTGAGCAAATGGGATCAAATGGGGGGGTTCCCTATTTCTGGGAGGTCAAAAATAGAGTTTGGAGCACTCGGGAAGGCTTAGGAACTTTGGGAAGAAGCTTTAGCGACTCATCTTGAGTATCTAGGGTTTTGAGGGAATTCAATTCATGGGTTGAGTGGGAATCAGGGTGTGTATATCTTCCCATCATTCCAATCGGATGGCTCGACTAATTTTGGGCTATTGTTATCATCCAGCCACCTTAGGGAGTTATGGGTGGCAGAGAGGAGGTGAGGTGGCAGGGTTTAGTTGGGTGATGGTGTGGGAGTGCCTACTAGGGAGGAAATGGGTGTCCTTGAGCTTTCCAAGTGCACCAATGGGAACGGTGAGGTGAGTTCACCTCCTATGGGTCATGGCCGGCCCAATCACCCTTTGGGTCAGGTTGGACAGTGTCTTTAGTGTCTAGGTGGACCATTGGGAGAGTGCTAAGTGACCAAGGAATAAAAATGACCACTTACATGGGTGATTTACCTAATATGATACCCTTGACCCAAGGGTAATGGTCATTTGGCATTTGATTTGATTTGGACAGAATTGAAATGAGCCAAAATTGGGTTAACCCAAATTTCAAGTCAATTGGAGTTTGATTTGATTAGGTTTGGCTCAATTTGACTCAAATGGGTCAAATTAAGTTAGGTTGGGTCAAGTTGATCAATTAGTCAAATTGGGTCAAACCAAGGGTTGGGTCAGATTCATATGATCATTTGGGATGTTTTTGTTCAATTGGTTTGATTTAGTTTGGCTTAGATATTATTTTGGCTCATTTGAGTTCATTTGGGTCAAATGGGTTAAGTTGACCTATTTGACCAACTTGGCCAAATTGGCTTGAGTTAGGTGTTAGTTTGGGTTTAGTTGACCAATTAAAGATGATTGCAGGCTTTGGTTTTAATTAATTTGAATTTGGTTTTGATTTAGGTCAACTTCACCCTTTAGGTCAATTTGACCTAAGTAGGTCGATTGGGTCCAATCATGACTTTGGTCAAGTTCAAAAATCAATTTGGAATGAACTTGAGCCATTGGTTGCATTCAATTTAGTTTATATTTTGATTTGACCTAATTTGGTCTTTTAGGTCGATTTGGGTTAACTTGGGTTAAGAGGGCCAATTGGGTTTGGTTTAGCTCAATTGAAGGTCAAGTCATTTTCAAATATTGATTTTGAGTTGGTATGAATCACTGGTTTCAAGGGATTTAACTTAGGTTGCAATTTGGCTAGTTTGGGTTCATATAGGTTAACAGAGTTGACTTGGTCAGCAGGCCAAGTTGACTTGGTTTTGCCCAATTTATGATAATTAATCAACCTAGGGTGACCGACAATCATGATAGGGGGTCTTGGTGAGTTTGGTTCAATCCAATTTGGGTAGGATTAGAATTTAACTCAAATATGTCAAATTGGCCACTTTTAGTCAAGTAGACCAATTAGGTTTAGTTGGCTTGATTTTGGGTTGAGTTGAGCTTAGTTGTGTTTATATATGGATTTGGGATTGATATATAAATTCAATTGCAATTGATTTGGGCTTGGATGAGTTTTGGTTCATTTGAATATTTCGAGTCAAGATGGCTAAGTTGGGTTTGACTTGGGTTGATTTTGGTTTGGTTTGATGATTATAAATTTCATTTATATTAGGGATGATAATTGAAGGAATAATTTATTCATGAGAAAATCAATTGAATTGGGTTTGAATTGAGTGGATTTTTGGCAAAGTCCATGGAAATGGTTTATGTAGTTTGATTTTGAGTTTTTAATGATTTAAATTAAATTTCATTTAAATTTGTGAAGATGATTGAAGATATGAATTGATTATAAGAAAATCAATTGAGTTTGGATTGATTTGGATTAAGATTTGGCTAAGTCCATGAAGGTTGATTCATATGGCTTTGGAAGGGTTTTGAATTAATTTAATTTAGTTTGACTTACTTTGACTTAGTTTGACTTTGATTTTGATCATTTAAATGTAGATTTGATTTATATTTAGGAAGATGATTGAAGATATAAATTTATTATGAAAAAATCAATTAATTTTGGATTGATTTGAAGGTAAATTTGCCTAAGTTCATGAAAGTAGGTCATAAGGCCTAGATTTGGATTTGATTTTGATGTTTGCATTGAACTTGAGGTTTGGTTTGAGAAGGTGAACATGGATTGGATTTGGGCTGCAGGGTAGGTGGGTTATCCTAATTTTTAAGGCATAACCTAATCCTATGGTTAACTCTTCTAAGCCTCTAGGCTTAGGTTAAGTTTTACCTAATTGTTAGAAGTGTCTTATGACTAGTGAAGTCTTAGTGTCTAGAAGACTCCTAAGTCTAAGATGGGAAGATTGAATCCTCACTCCAAAAGTGAGGTCAACAATGCTCTTACGATGGCTTAGGTAGACTTTTTTAAATGACTCCTACATTGATTTGGGTGATGTTGAGTTCAAGAAACACTTACAATCCTACATAATTTTCATCATAGGATGCTTCTTACATCTAGATACTTCAGGGTCTGAGGTTTACTTGAATATCTTACGTTACTAAAATATTTGGAGGTGTTTGATCCACCATCTTTGGGAGGAACTGTGATAGCTAACCTGCATAGGAAATTATCAGAGTCAATAAGAGCGAAAAAGGCAAATATAGCCGGATGTTTGCATTTATTACAAATTTGATCATAGGAGCACATACGCGTTGGGAGGCCC
The DNA here is from genome assembly GCA_021442155.1 of Cymbidium sinense. Taxonomy (NCBI): domain Eukaryota; kingdom Viridiplantae; phylum Streptophyta; class Magnoliopsida; order Asparagales; family Orchidaceae; genus Cymbidium; species Cymbidium sinense. The sequence continues at coordinate 76,121,935 of CM038218.1, read as the reverse complement.
ACATTACATGTACCATAATCAAAGAAAATTGATAGGTTTAAGTGTTGGATTTAGGTACAATGATCTAACTTCTTTATGAATCAATGAGTTTATGTTAAGCTATATTGATTAATTATGATTTCATTGATTATGTGGAATGAAGGGCATGTGTGAGAGATGTCAGTGTGTAATGTCGTACTTTATCAAAATCAACTAGATGGTCTCCTACAAAGTAAAGTACACCACTCTAATGCAACTGTATTAAGTTTATTGAAATTATTTAGTGAAACTTTCTGTAAGTTGAACTCTACACAAGTTATTTGGGAGCCATATGGAAATCAAATAAGATTGTGTGTGGCAGACATTTGCCTAGTAGGTGAGGACATATGGTTGGCATGTGTTCCTCTCATCAGTTGGAAGTGGGTAGAGTGACACCTACCTGAAAGAGTTCTTTAAGGGTTTGACCACCTATCATGTATAGATGTGGCACCAGTGGACCTTAGATTCAAGAGGTTTTATGAGCGTGATAAAGCAGATGTAGATTGGGTTGACTACAATCAGACTCATATTTCTACATGGGAGAGAAGGAGAGATTTGATTGTCGACACTATTGATGAAGAGGGAGACAGAGAAAATAGAATAAATCGATACATGTGCTGGCATAGATCATGGGCTTCATTGTATTTATTAAAAGCTCTAGTAGACCCTCATAGCACATATTATCTAAGAGCACCTATAGAGCGAGCATTTGTAAGTTTTTATTATCGTTGTGTAAATTTTCTCTTTCATATTATTAGATTTGATACATATTTTCAACCATTTTTTGAGAAAACTGGGGACTTTGGACTACATATGATATTAAATAAGTTTGAGAAGTTAGTATCAGATATGGGATTGTGCATGCTCATATGTGACACCTGCTATAGACCCATGTCAATAGATGATACAACTCAAGAGGAACTTGTAGCCCCAACGATAGAGGATTAGATTTGGGATTAGGGCCATCTATATATGCTGATCCTAGATCATCCACTTACGACCATAGCTCTCAATCCCATCCATACACACCAGTTACCTCTTCACCATCTGTTGTTTATCCACCCTTTTTGGTGCCCCTAGGTGAATCATAGTATTCTTTTAGTCGCATTGGGTTCTACATCATATATACAACAAGACAACATTGTCATATCCATAGCCAAGAGAGGATAGAGGTCATGAAGGACAAGCTATTGAAGAACATAGGGTGAAGGGCCAGCATCATTTGTGTAATCATCTATTACGTGCACCCAATCACTATACCCCTGGCAGTGATGTGATTCCGCCTAAACATCACTGTCAACCATAGTTTTTGAAGATGGTCATATTATGTTATTTTTATGTTTTAAACAATCTCATTTATCTTTAATCTGTTTGGGATTTATTAGCTTTTTTTGCTCAAACTTGATCATCTATTATGCTTTTGAAATTGAATCATATGTTGCTTGATCATAGTTCTAAACTTTGTGCTATGATTTATTGAACTCATCAACTCTATCAATGAAATTAAATTGATCACTAAAATAATGGTATATTATAAAATTATCAAGGTTAGATAAACAAAAGTATAATGTGTGTTCAGTTGAGTAAAGAGTTGTTAATCAAATGCAGTTCAATCCAAATTAAAAAAAAAATGTGGTTTAGACAAAAAAAATGTTTGGTTTCAATTTTCTTATTGCCTTCAATATAAAAACAATTTCTATCTTAGTTGTTCTTTCCTTATTTATTATCTATATGCATAAGCAGTTGTTTTGCATCTATCCCCGTTTATTCTATGTAAATTACAATTTTTCTTTTCAGGTGTAATAGCACTCGTTGTTATGAACTTAAAAGAAAAAATAACCATTGGCTCTCGCCTGATAATCTAGTTGCCCGCTCCAGCGTGATAAGTCAGTCGCTCATTAAATAAATAATTGTATATATTCTTAAATTTTTTTTATCAATACTTAAATTAATAATTTAGTTTAAAATTTTAGACCATTTATTTTCAGGCAATTAAACAGCCTTTAAATAAAATACTTCTACTATCATTACACAGCTCACAGAATAACTTTTTTCTCGGTAAAAGCTCATAGATTAATGATTTCGTCAACATTGGATGATTGATCATTTTGGTTATAAAAAAAGGAAAAAATATTATTTTAATTTTTAATTCATCCTTCCGCGTATGGCAAGCAATTCCAAGTTATTTAAGATTGTATATAGATCCTTATTTTTAATTGAAAAGTGAAAATTCTTTTTCTTAGGCCATCCTACCCTGCAAATAATAATGAGGGTATTAAAGAATTTAGGTGCACATTAATTAATATATTAGTAGAGTTAAAGCAAAGGATTAAGAAGAGAAAGAGACACTGGACTCAAATACTATGATAAAAATGGGACAAGGACAACAAGTAATCCTGCTAGATCGGTTGTCCAACGATCAAAAGCTACTAACGGTTAACATCGGCTGCTATCCAGTGGAAAAAGGCCAGAGATCATCAGAGCAAGGCCACCAAGCCATAACCCGGAATGAATCAAAAAGATAACCAGGGAGGAGCCCAGAGCATCAGCCACAATGATCAACAGCAGCGACAGCCACCGACTACCATCAAGAGGAATTGATAGCATAAGGTGATTAGAAAGGCAAGACCAGCCAGGCCACATGTCCAGGTTGCAGCGCGATGTCATCCAGGGAGGGACATAAAACAACTGCAACAATAGAGATAGAGAAGCTCCAACGGCATCATAAGCCTCATCATTGTCCAGGCAAAAATTCAGAGGAATCCCAATATCAGTAAGCAAATTCAGCACCAAAACAGAAGCAGAAATCACCCAAAAAGTGGCTAAATATAAAGAAATGAAAGCAGCCCGAAAAGAGTACCATAAACTAGCCTACAGAAAAGAGAAAAAACCTTCCCCTAGGGAGAACATTACGAAGGGGACGAGCCCAAAAAACTTCTGAAGTAAGAGGAAAAGGGACCACCATATCAGTTGTAGATAAATCAACACAACCAGAGACGGGCGATGCCACCCCCCGAAAACAGAAAGAAATTCCAGCAAAAAAGGAAAACATCAGGAAAGTGTATACCAAAAGAAAACTATCCAAAAAATTAGGTTTGCCATAATTGATCCAATTGTTTAGTGTATCAAGCACCGGTCATAGCCATTTGTCTTTAAGAACCCATCGGCTAAGTTTGACAGCCACTCTAAGTTTGATGTTCAGAGAGATAGAATCGACATAGCACAACTGATTGGAGAAAATCTGTTTATTCCTCTCACACCAAATGGAATAAACAACCACAGCCACAATAAGCAAATAGAGTCTTTTCAGAGCAGAATGGTCCAGAAGGGAGGAGGCAGTAAGAACAATTTGAAGAGTAGGTTGAAATCAGAAGAAATTCCCGTTAGGCAAAAGAGTTCTAATGATATTAAGAGAGTAGGGGCAACCAAAAAATAAGTCGGTGTGGGATTCTTTTTCTGAGTGACAGAGGATGCAGTCTAGGATGGATCCAAGCCCCCTTCGACTAAGCATGTTCGACATTTTAAGTCCACCCAATTTTTCCATCCAGCAAATACCGTATAATTTAAAGCAAACCTTTTAAACCATGTCTCTTTAAAACCATCCACTAAGGGAACCTGGTCGAAAAGGGTGTTAAGAATGCCTTTGTTGTTAATAGATTTGTTCTCATTCCAAAGAATAGAGTCAATGTCAATATGAATTACAGTCTGCATAATGGAGAGGGAACAGGCTGGAAAACGTTGGGAGAAAGCAATAGGGATGTTCCAACATTAGTAGAGTTAATCGAAAATAAAATTTGAAAGACTTGAAAAAATAAATTTAAGGATTAAAAAATTTAAGATAAATTTTAAGAACCACAAATTAATTTTTTTATTGAAGAAAACATAATAATACCTTGTTAATTTATTTAGTATTTTGGCTCTCTTTTCTATCGATCCACTTCACCATCCTAGAATGAGCAAGAGACTATTAACGAAGAATCCCTAAAAAATTTCCACCATAAAAAAAGACCCACCAGGAGAGCAGCATCTTGATTTTGTGTTGATTAAGTATGAGTCCTGAACAACAATAATCGTGATGGATGAATAGAACTAGGGCTATCACTCATGTCCACTCAAAATATGTATTAATATTTTGGGCTGATTTTCTTGATGTGATAGGACATTTGTGATGTTAAAGGGTTGTTTAATATTTTAATTTTGTATAACAGTTTAGTAGACACAGAGATAAAAATAGAGTTGTAAATGACACAAAAAATTTTATATGAAAATTTTGAAAGAAATTATGAGATTTTATCCAATTGAAATAATTCTATTATTATATATTGATTGATGCATATACAACTCTTATCCCTAGCTAGAGAAAGCATTGATGCAACATGATAGACATAAATTATAGATAATGTACTTGAAAATAGAAGTTGGAGGAACCTAAATGCATTAGAGTTGTCTTCAAGATATTATGTTATGCTTTGTTTGATTGTTCTTGTTTTAGGAGAGGGGACAATGAAAAAGAAGCCTAGCATAATCATAACATTGGTGTTAAAAACTAGAGTTGTTGTTCAAAGTGAGCATTGGTTTCTTAAGTGATTGTATGTGTTGACATTATGAGTGATGATAGGAGACAAAATCTATGGATGTTAGCATTAGTGTTGATAGCATGCATTAATTATAGAGGATGATGTACATTGACATATGTTAATGACATGCATCAACAATAAAAGGGATAGCATACATTAATATTATTGACAATAACAAGTGATAAAGTTTAGGATGATAAAGGAAGGGCGACTACAATCAAGCATCAAGGTAAGGTAATTGTAATAAATCGTTGGTGGTCAAGAGAACATTGTTAGTGCTAGAGAATGTGACGTCATAGTTGATCATCAAAGAAAGAAAAATCATGGTAGATCATCAGAGGAAAGACAATCATAGTCAAACATTAGTGGTCGAATGAAAATAGTGGTCATATGATCATAGTGGGTGATGAAGATTGAGATGATGTAATCAAGCAATGGTAGTCGTATAGTCATAAGATGATTATAGTAAAAAGATTGTAGTCTAACAATGACAGTCATGAGACCATCATCAATTAACGATTGTTGAGAGATCAAAATTGGGTAATGAAGGATGAGAGACCAAAGTTGGGAGCTAGGGGAAGAATGACATTGTTAGTCACTAAATATTTCGAGGTTATAGCTAGGTGATGAAAAATGAGCAATTATAATCGATCATTAGACGAAGGGTGACCATAGTAAGTCATTGAAGAATGGAAGGCCATAAATAAGCATTGATTTTCAAGTAAACATAGTCGGATGATGGTAGATCGACAATCATAATTAGGCGATGGTGGTTGAGTAACCTTAGTCATTTATTGAAGGTTGGGAGGTTAAATTTTAATGATTGAGGAATGAAAACCGTAATAATTAGTTGTTAAAGGATGGATGATCGTGGAGTACGAGCACTTATATTCATTCATTGGAGGATGAATGGTAATAGATTGAGGAATGACAACCAGTAAGGACATGACCAATGTTCTCTATCTGTGTGGCTTTGTTATTAAATGACAACACTTAAAATGGGGATATCACTAGTACAATTTGACTAGGTGGTTTAGCTCCCTTAAATAGCTCCACTATATTACGGTCATGGCAATAGCTCGTATATTCCTGAATGAGTTATGAATTATAAAATATATTTGAAAGATCTAAAGCCTTATGTTAGCTAGTGTTGGCTTAAAATTTGTCTCCTTAGATAAACTCTACCCTAAGTCTACAAGAACTCCTTGGATGACACAACCCATAGTTGTTAACAAAGATTTTTCAGTCATGTTGGGTCGACTATCTCCTCTGACTAAATAGACTATGGACCACGACAGCTCGAGATGATAGAACCATGAGATCTTAATAGGGCGCGCCATCATTTTCACTAAACATATGCTTTAAATTAAAAAAGAATGCTAGGTTTCTTTATTCGCTATGCGAATTTTATCTCCCCCTAACAGCCATCTATGATATAATACACCACTAAACACCATTACATATCACTAATATATATTTATTTCCAACCTTAATCGAGAGTTCTCTCTTACTACGGTAAGAGGTGTAATTAACTATAGAGGCTTGCATCCATAGGAAGTAGAACCAAGATTTAAATAAACCCTAATATGATGCTAGAGGAAATCGAAATATATATATATATATATATATATATATATATATATATATATATATATATATATATATATATATATATATATATATATATATATCAACGTTCCTTACAAAATAACATACTCCTGCCCATCTCAAAAAGTGATGGAGTACATCCTCAAAGGTGTTTCTTTTGAGCGATTAGGAAGCATAGTTAGGTGGTCGTAGTGTGGCGATAAAGGTCATGCAACCATAATTGAGCAATAGTAGTTGGACAAATATAGTTTAATCATGAAATAAATTGATTATAATTGGACGATAATATTTCGACAACTATAGTTGTTGATGGTGATCAAGCAACCATAGTTGGAAGACCATTATTTGGTGATAATTGTTGGGAAATCATAGTTTGGAAAAGAAGGATAGATGACCATAGTTGTGTGTAAGAGGTCAGACGATCATAATTAGTTGTTAAAGGTCATAAGGTTATAGTAGGGCAAAGGACGATGAATTATTGTAATCGATTGTTAGGGGATGCCTGACCATAATCAATTGTTAGAGAATAAGAGGTCATAATTGGTCATCTAAGGATAAGCAATCATAGTTTGGCATGAGTGGTTGTGGGCAACATTTATCACAATGGTTGATGATGGTGATTTGATGATAGAGTTTAGGTAGAATTTATGAACCCTTCAGCCTTTGAGCTCTAAAGCTTTTAGAACTTCTATCCAATCTCCACATAAAAGCCCTCTTCATTTAGAGAGTGAATTTATTTATAGATTTTAGGAATGACACTTTCAAAATATATTGTTAAAATCTAAAGCACTTCATAAGATGGCTCAAAATGATTTCTTTGATCGTGAGGTATTTTTTGAATATTTGAGTATCTTAGTAATATCACAATTGAGTAATCTTCCATTCATTATATTTATCTTATTAAGATATTTAATTTGACTATAAATATATACACATACTAGTTTATGATTAAACTCTCTTAAATATAAAAAAATGAACATTTATAAATCCTCCTAAAAATTTCAGCTACTCACGTGATTTTATTCTTTTACGTGTCAATTCCTTCAGCTCTTCCGAGGAAGGCCAAAACCAAAATGCGGTTGACACCGCGGTGATCACGCGTGGCTTGCTGGCTTCAACATCACTGACATCAGCATGAAAATATTTAATTACCGTAATTTCTAAAATAACCAAAAAAGCGTTATAGAGACTATGCGGGCGTGAGACTCTCCAACCGATTCGATCTCAGAGCACAGAACCGGGAAAATAAGTGTGGTCAGAATCCATGGTTTGCCGCTAGACTCACCGGGGATTAGTCATATCCGAAGTCACACGCCACAAAAGTGAGGATCACACATCATCAAAAAAAACGCAAAGCCCCTACCCACTCATCCGAACTTTCCAGATTAAAATTTGGGGTTGTTTGGTTGCCTGCATTTAAAATGCAGTATAAAAAAAATACAGTATAAAAAGAATTCAGTATAAAAGGATTATTTTATAGTTGTTTGGTTGAGAGCTTTACAAATTCATGACTTTGTATTTTTTTTTATTTGGTTGACAAAATATAACGAAAAAATAATTGACGCTGGGCGGTGAGGGTGGTCTACGACCGGCGAGTAGGGCAGTACCGGCAATCGACGCTATGTAATTGGTGGCTACCATGGCGGCGGCGGCGCGGCGATAGCTGCGATACAAGCAGCGGCACGGCAAGTATGGCTACGCACGGTTTGGTCGACATGGCCAATGGCCGGCGATGGTACGGAGGGCTACGGTAAAGCGGCCAATGGCACCGACAGCGAGACGCTGGCATAGCAAAGCCAACCCCCGCCAGATCACTTTATTATTCAGATTGAATTACCATATTTAAAATTCCAACACACGAACCGACCTTTATATTTGAAATGACTGGAATTTTATTTTACTAAAACCAAACGCGAAATATTAGACTTGGAATGGATTCCAAATGAAAGAACCAAACAACCCCTTAGTAAATAAAGAAAATCAAATAATGCAAATTTATGATAAAGAATACAATTTTAATAGCAGATCCAACGACTATGAATGACCTGCTTAATTAATTTATAAAACGTCGGTGGATAATATTTTTATTTGTGCTAAATTGTTTAATCTCCGCCACAACTTTCGGATGCGATAAGCTTTGTATTTTGAGGGCGATTGTTTAGGCCGAATAGTGTAAGCCCATATACTATGAGTTGAAACCGAAACTTTTTTTGCTGTATCGAAAGAAAGTTAATGCACTCTCATAGTATAGCATTAGCTATCAACTATTGGATGTCTACACAATTTTTATAAATATTTTTTTCATAAAAAATAAAGGTGAATTTCCTAAAACATAGTACGAGAAGTTTAAGCTTAATCAAAATAAACTTGGGCAGGTTGAGTCACATATAAAACAAGAAGAGCATTGAGCTCGTTATTTGTGTTAAACTAGTTTTAAATTTTATGAATTTTAAGTAAAATTTAATTGAGTTAATTTAAAATTAATTATATTAATTCTTAATGTAGGACATATATTTTATAGATGAAAATATTATTGATGATGATAAATATAAGAGATGTAAAGAATATTGTGAGTATTTTGAGGTATGATAATAATGGAGGTATTAGTTAAGATGAAGTGGACTTCTTTTAGCCTCCTTTCACCTCTCAATATAAAATATATATAATCTCTTTATAGATTTCTAAAAGAGCATTTTAGTCAATTTAATAAAATCAAAACACTATCGTACAATCTGTGGCTCCTTTAATAATTTAATAAACGTTAGTATCTTAATGATATTATAATTGAAAATCTTGAATTGAGTTGAATTTGTTTTCTTATATACTCATTATAATTATGTACACATAAAATTTGAAAGAAATTTTGCCCTTGAATAATCTTGTGAATTTTTCAATCATATTTAAAAGTATTTGATTTTATGTCTAGTTGAATTCAAATTAAAATATTAATATTGTTATTAAGTTTATTTAATGAAGATACTTTTTTAACTGTAAATTAAAAGTAATCATGATGCAAATTTTGAAAATATATAATTTAAACATTTTGATTATTTCTTATTGTGTTTGAATATTACTTAAGATTTATGCAAATTTTGTAACCATACATTTCTTAAAACTATTTTGATACTAATATATGTTTTATTTAAGTTATTTTGCAAGATAATATAAATGAACTAAGCTACAATTTACTAACTAAAACTTAAAATCCTTACTACATAGCTCAAGCAAAAAAAAAAAAAATTTGATCAACTAATAAAACTAAGTATTGTTTAAATGTAAGTAGCTATTTAGGTTTATTAATAACTATTTTAGAATAAATATAAAATTAAGCAGAGCAGTTGTATTAGAGCCCTTCTGAGTCAAAAGAACTTGACTCAAGTTCAGAGATCTACACAACATCATGTAAGTTCAAAATTTTTCGAGCCAATCTCATGCAACCAGGTGAGATTAGTTTGAAAGTTATTGCTTGTATGTGGAGAGCATTAATTTGCTTAAGAATTAATGTTCCTAACACAAATTTCCCTTTGTAGCAACTTGAAATCAACCTTAGTTACATGCCTGAAACTAAATGCATGACATCCCAGCTTGAAGAGAATGTGAGATGTATTCCATGTTTTATAGTAATAATAGTAAGATGTTGGAGGACCTTGAAACACTAATGTTTTTAAAAGATAGGTCAAAAACTTATCTTGCACTTTAACACAAAGCGATCCATGAGTTATGCCTGATGGCTAAGGTCATGTAATAAGATGAGTATGATTGCTTCCACTCTTACATACTCGATTTTTGTATAATATGTTAAATTAGCAACTCAAATTTTTATGGGACCCACTAGCCTTAGTAAGAAAGTACAAGCACAGAGATTAAAGGCCTCTATTGTTGATTTATTTTATTATAGTTTTAGATTATAATCTGTTTGCACTTACTTTAGTTGAAAAGCATAAGCACATGAATTGATGATCTTTATCATTAAATTGAATTTATTATGACCTTTAGATTGTAATCAATGTGATTTTATTTTATTGGATCATTTTAATTATTTTTTTATAAGAAGTTTTACAGAATTCTATAAATATCCTTTCACTTATATATATATATATATATATATATATATATATACACATACACACACATGCATATGTAAGTGGAGAATACATTAAACTGAAAGGAAGCATAGATCCCAACTTCAAGCCAACATCTTCAGATTTTAGATTTTTTTTTTTTGAATATTTAAGCAAATTCATACACACAATGTGTATACAATAATTTGAATCAAAAATCTATTGGTTGAAAACCTAAACTCTCATGCATTCAACTAAGATGTCTTACACTATATCTGTCAACAAAATAGGTATAAGAAAAGACATAGAGGTTGTCTAGCAAGCACATATTTTAATAGTTGTAATGGATTCACGAATTAGACCATAGCGATTTGTGCACAAATTTATTAGAAATTTAGAAAGAGTCTAGCTTTTCATTTATAAATTAATTCATTGTACACATATCTACTTTTCTACATCTAACAATAATCCAAATGAAGGAACTCAATAAAAATATACCAAAGAAATGAAAAGGAAAAAACTAAAAATACTACTGATATGCCACTTAAAATACTACTAGTCAAAACACGAATCTTGATGCTAAAAGCAAGCTGATCCGAAGTTGAAACTGGTTGAGATCAAACTCTTAAAATATCCTTAGAAACTTTGGGATATCAGTTAAATCCCTAAATAGCTCTCAAATATAATGTGTTTATAGTCAAATCGAGCGTCTCGACGAGCCGAATCCAACAAGTCCAAGATCTTACAACTCCGACGTCATTTGAGCATTCAAATACTTAAAATACATCAAATGATCAAAGGAATCATTCTAAGCCGTCCGATGAAGTGGAGTGGTTCGATTTTGCATATATTTAAGAGACGTCCTCCAATTTATAAATACCCTCATTACTCATAAAGAGCCCAAGCAAGAGAGAGGAGAGAGCTAAAAGCTTGAAGATCCTCCAAGCACAATCGCCACCACTGACAATCATCAACCACACCACCGGCCGCCATGGGCCACCGTTGATCCTCACCATCGCCAATCTGCTGTTCCATCGACGACCTTCATCGCCGTTCTTTCAGTTCACCATCATCTCTATCACTGCGCCATTAACGCACTACATACCGTTGTTCTCTTCATATATTCTATAATCGTTATCGGAAGATTTTGTACTCAAAGATATATAGGAAGATTTTACGCAGCTGATTTTTCCCTCTTTTCGAGGTTTTCCACGTAAAAATTTCTGGAGTTCTCTTGTTCACTCTTTAAATACCTATGTGTGTGCGAATTTCATAACAAGGCTAAGGCATAAACTTTCACTCTACCACAATTGATTCTCTAGCACGCAACAGTTTGGCGCTGTCTATGGGAAAAGAACCCCTCAATCACAATTTCGAGCATTGTGCATTAGCACTAATGGTGCAATACTCACCAGAGCTCCCGCCCAACTCTCCACACTAAAACCAATCCTTGAACCAAGGATGCCAAGCTTCTGCCTCACTCCCCCGTGATAGATGCGACCCTATCGGTGAAGGAGCGACAAGAATCTCTTTAGAAGATCGTGTCCGCCAAATGGAAGAGTCTCAAAATGAGATAATCTGACTTTTGCGAGGAACACAACAACCACTACCGCGGTAAACACATCTCAAGATCGACGTTAGCCATGGGAGGTCAAAATGCTAATCTCCTAATCGGTTCCTCTGGAGATTGATGTCGATCTCCTTGACACGCTAATTTACTCATCCATCACGTACCAACCGATCGCTAATCCACCAATTATTGATGGTAGCTTGACATATTCTCGTCCTGTTGACCCCACTCGTCATGTTATACGTGTAGAATTATGACACTTAATGCTAGATGAATTTCACCTTTAAGATAGAAATCATCCTCCCCCTCATCGCGGCTATGAGGAGTCCTCACCTTTAGCTGAAGCTATTCTTCAACATCTTATTAGGTTTCAAGCTTCTGAGCATTGATTCCTATGATGGGGCAACTGACCCATATGAACACATCAACCATTACAGGACCATCATGCATATCCAATGAGCTCCTGACACACTACTTTATCAAGTCTTTCCCGTTACCCTTAAGGGGCAAGCTCGCACTTGGTTCTACTCCCTTCCAAGGGGATCCATCCATACCTTTGACGAACTCACCAAGATTTTCGTAGAACAGTTCATTGCAAACCGGAGGATCATTAAAGATTCCTCCCATCTCTCGATTCATCATCAAAATGATGGTGAATCACTTAAAGAATACTTCCGAGATTCTCTAAGCTCGCCAAATACTGGGTAGACTCGAATTACTAGAGTTTTCTTGGAGGCTCGCCCCACCTTTCTACTCAACGCTAATGCGATACGGTCCGCTCACACCGACTTGTTCACCGGAAGCACAAATTTCTACGATGATGCTATTAATGTCCACGAAAATAATTTGAACAATCCACGGAAAATGTAAGAGTGCTGGGAAACACCATCAACAATCCATCAAGAAGCAACAAGTCGATCTCCCTCCACGGCCTCACATCAACGGAATACACGCCACCAACATCTCATGTTAACGTATTGATGACTATTCGGGATGAAGAGACCATTAAGTGGCCACATCCATTGAAACCAACTTCAAAAAATCAAGAGCAATATTGTCACTTCCATTGAAGTCGTAGACATACTACAGAGGCGTGTAAACAACTTAAAGAAGAGCTTGAGAGACTTATTCAACAGGGATATCTACGTCAATTTGTGCAAAACCAACCAACTCAAACAAACATAGCTCCAACTGGGGGGCAACCGGGACAATCATCATAGAAACAACATAATAGTCGCCAAATAGTTGGAGAAATTGAAACAATTGCAAGTGGGCCACTACTATCTAATCAAGTCTTCATCGCCGCCTTTGAAGAGCTGGTGTTTAAAAAATCTTGTATTAATCATCTCATCACTTTTAATAACTCAGACTTGGAAGGAGTCCAAGTTCCACATCAAGATCCTCTTATCATCGCGGAGAGGACTATTATGTTGTTAAGAGAATTTTGATTGATAATGAGTTTCATTGATGTTTTATTTTACTCCACCTTTCAAATGGGCATAAAAAACTTCAACCGTAGACAAGATATGGGTTTGATAATCGCCTTGTAATGAAAGTGGAGATGATCACCCTTCTGTTGTTCAAGAATTTTCTCAAGTCACTCGTTCAATTCATAGTGGTCAAGTCAAATTCAGCATACAACGCTATCTTTGGAAGACCCCTCCAATCAATCTTTGGTGCTGTCACTTTGGTACCTCATCTTAAGATGAATTTCAAACTCCCATTGGGGTTGGAGTGGTCTGTGGAAATCAACAAATAGCACAATCATGTTATCTCAAATAAGCTCAACCACGCCCTTCGGTGACATTCAACATCGAGAATTTTAATCTTCAAGATAAAGAAGTACCTCAGAAGGTTTTGCCTGTAAAAGACCTGCTCTCCACTTTGTTATCAGATGACCAACCGTCAAGCTATGACCAAAGATCTAGAGGAAAAAAATCATCCCTAAAACTTGGAACATGGAGGGTCTCTAAAAAGTGTTATATGTAATCCTGGGTGTATAAATATTGTAGTCTTTAATTTATCCCATTTATCTTTTCCTATCCACCTCTTTTCTTTTGTTAACTTTCTCTAAAAATGTATATCGTCCCTTTTATTAAGTTATCTTGTGAAAATATTGTATCACCAACATTATCAAAGTAATTTTATGGCTTTTCTTACAAGCTTGTTTCTTCTTCATTTAATCCTCCCACTTGAGAACTATACAATCACGTTATATTCGGCATTATCAATCCCAAGGGACTTGATCAATTCTTCCATCTGTAAGAAGTCAAGTAACACTCTCGATACCTGGATAGTCAGGTCAGACATCCCGCGATCTCTTCCATACGTTAACGATCGTAACACTCTAACAAACAACCTCGATAGGTCAAAATCCTCAACGGATTCAATTCACCTCTTCCATACAGTTAACGCCATCGAGTCACACTCAACAAACAACTCGATAGGTCAAAATCCTCACGGATTCAATTCAACCTCTTTCATACAAGTTAACGCCATAGTCACACTCGACAAACAACCTCGAATAGGTAAAATCACCATCGCCGGATCATCCCATCGACTACAACGCATGCGATTACTGCCGAAAGCATGCGACCACTTCCGGCCGTAACCGCCATCACCGGACCGCCATATCATTGCGTACCGCTAAACCATTGCCGGTCATTCGCCGCTCTAATCATCGCCGGTATCTCGCTGACTATTTGCTTGCACCATCGATTGGTACCGCTAAATGACATCCCTATCGTAACCACTCGCTGACATCGCCAAGATATCGTCGGTATCACATATCGCCGACCATCCCGGCCACCACCACTAATCTCGTTATCAACCAGTCGTCGCCGCCGGTTATCGCCAAACTGTGTCCGATCTTGATGCCTTTTCGGGGAAAACCAGAGCTCGCTATATGAACTACGCTTTACCGCTCAACCCGGCTGGATAAGGCCAACGCTTTCAAGGAAAATCAAGCTCACTATATGAATACGGCATTGATTGCCTCAACCCGGTCGACAAGGCGGTTGACACCTTTTCGGGAAAATCGGAGCCTCATCGTGTGAATTACGGGCATCGCCTCAACCCGGCCGGTCCGAATGGCTTGACGAGGGGAAAACACCTCGCTGTATAACTACGAGCCTGATCACTAAACGACCTTCTCAAGAAGAGAAGGTGCCTTCTCCTCGCTCTAGGGGTTTTATAGACTCTATATGGGCAAAAGGTAAAAAATTGCTAAAACTATCAAAACCGTCGAAAATCCAAAATCGCCAATCGCCAAAATTGGGATTCGCCACATGTTTCAGGTCATCAGCACTAACCGCTTTCACCAATGGCGCCACGATATGTCACTTAAAATGCTACTAGTTGAAGCACGAATCTTGATGCTAAAAGCAAGCTGATCCGAAGTTGAAGATGGTTGAGATCAAGCTCTTCAAATATCCTTGGAAACTTTGGGATATCAGTTAAATCCCTAAATAGCTCTCAAATATGATGTGTTTATATCGAATCGGGCCTCTCGATCGAATCCAACAAGCCCAAGATCTTAATGACTTCATTTGAGCATTCAAATACTTAAAATACATCAAATGATCAAAGGAATCATTCGCCGTCAATGGTGGTTTTGCGATTTTGTATTTACGAGACGTCCTCCATCTATAAATAGCCTCATTACTCATATGAGGAGCCCGCAAGATAAAGAAGAGAGCTCTAAAGCTTGAAGATCCTTCAAGCACAATCGTGACCACTGGCGATCGCCAACCACCGCCATGCCTCACCGCCACATCCTCGCCGTCGTTAATCTCTGCCGGATCAAGACCTTCATCGTTAGTTGTCCTCGCTTCACCATCATCTACTACCACTAGAATTGACCACGAACGTGACTACATAGTTGTTGTTTCTTCTCATATACAATTTAATTAATATCGAAGATTTTGTACTAAAACAGATATATAGTGGAAGATTTTACTAAAGCCCGTGATTTTTCCCTCTTTTGAGTTTTCCACGTAAAAATTTCTGGAGTTCTCTTGTTCACTATTTAAATACCTGTGTATGTGCTGGATTTCATAACAAGGCTAAGATGTAAACTTTCACTCTATCACAACCGGTTCTCTAGCACGCACAACTACTATCAACACTTTCTTCTTCAACTTGATGTTCTTGCTCTTGATGTCGATCCATGAACTTTCTTTTTAGAAAGTAATCTCGAATCAAACGATCGTTTCTCCTCTCTGGTTATCACCATTGCCTCCTACTTTCTTATTTCTTCTAAATAACCAACTCATTTTTTTCGTGCAATATTTTAAATAATAAAATAATATAATAATTAAATAATAATCATAATAAGTATAATTAAATAAATAAAATTATATTAATTTTAGAAAATACAAATAATTAGTAAGATAAAATCATCAAATTTATAAGAGAAAATTATAAATATAAAATGTAAAATTATAGCCTATAATTTATAGTTTAATCACCTTCTTAAGATTAAATATATAAATTAATTTTACCCAAGATTTATAGATTAAATTATTTGATGACTACAAAGTTAATAAAAATATCAAAATTCTCTTTATCCATTTTGAAATACAATGAAATAATTTTTTTTAATTTATATAACATAGATTAATTTAAGCAATTTATGAATTTAATTAACATTAATATTAATTAATATGTGCATGTTAAATATTTTTAAAAAATTGTAATATTAATATATAATTATAAATATAATTTATAAGAACAATATAACTAGCAATACAAAAAAATTTAAAAAAAAAAATTATGATTTAAAATTATTATAAAATTATAAAATATAGTTTATAACTAGATTACATGAGTTAAATATTAATTACATGAGATTATAATAAGTTAAAATTAAATTCATTTTAAGATGTGTATATAATAATTATTTGCTAATATTCATCTCAAAATTATTCTAAGTCAATTATTTTTGAGAAAAATATAAACTTCTCTATCTAATCAATAAAATTAATATTTTCTAATAAAATTGTAAAATTCTTCATCCTATTACATAAATTTAATATCACCATTGCAACACTTGGTCTCCATCCTCCGCTAGCATACAATACTAGCAGACCGAACATGTATCATGCAACCCTAGCCACTTATTGATGCAATCCCCATGAAATCAATGCTTACAAGGCATCTCATTCACCATCACTTGCCCTAACTCCTCACAATCGGCATCACCCCAATCGACGCATTCCTCGTTTGTGGCTGTGTTTTCCTGCTAGCACTAGTTAGTGATGGAACTAGAATTCAAAAAGAGGAGTCATGAAATAATAATAATAATTAAACTTAATTTTAATAATCAAAATAAAAAAGATAATAAAAAATAGTTAAAAAATTTATAAATCAAGAAAAAATTTTTTAATCTAGTAATTATGCTTAGGCATTTTAAATTGTGTTCGGCAATTTTTTTTTTTGCATTAAATTTATCAATTAATAATTTTATTTCAAAACATACTATAATATCCTTCTTAATATATGCTATTAAGGAGCTAACACAAATAATCAACTTTCATTTTATTCAAAAATCATGTCATGATAATCTTCATTATAAATAATATATATTTAATTTTTATTATCGTAATATATAATGTCATAATCAATCTAATCAATCGATCAATAAAATAATATATAATCATTTTTTTATTTTAACAAGTATTTGATATATATATAAATAAAAATAATAGAGAGATTTAAAAAAGTTGATTTTATGTGCTTTAACTTTAAAATGTTTTAATTGAATTTTTAAGTTTAATTTCTTTTATATTTGTGAAGTCTTTGGCATAAAATTTAATTAATAGTTAATAATATCATTAATTTAAATTATCTATATTCATCTTGAAAATTTAATGCTAAATTAAAAATTAATAATTCTACAATATAACTTTTAAATCTGCTATTTATCTTTTAATACATCTAAAATGGTTCTCAAAATATTAAGATTGTAATAATATTTTATTATAATAATATTTTTATAGCATAAATATTTTTGACGTATAAAATAATAAATATTCATATCTAGAATATATTTATCTCATTTTTTATAAAATAATTTTATCCTCTTAAATAAAATAATACTGTTTTATTTTATTAAAAAATTTGAAGTAGATGTCTGAAACTATTAAACTGATGGTAATTTTTTATAATATAATAAAAATTAAATTATTGTTAAGAATTTAAATTTAGGAAAATAATTGATATATTATGCAATATTAAAAAGTTAGTACAAATTTAAGAGCGCAGCAGAGAGCAGCTCGGTTAATAGGCTGGGGTCGCCGCGCAGAACCGCAACGCGACGACAAATCGGGTGGACAAGCAGAATACAATCCGATGGAGATCCTTCGTCTCGGTAAAACAAGCCACTGAGAACGCCGACGATGATCGAGTGGAAGATCTGTGTTTCTTTTGAAATGTTGTAGGCCGAGATTTTGACTCTGAAGAGGTGGGCGAAGAACTCCTGCTTCTCTGTCTCTATCAGAATCCGACGCCTTGGTTGTGATGACGAAGAGGAAGAGAAGGAGATTGAATTGGTATGAATTGAAAGTAATTCGGCCAAAATGGGAAGGGAAATTCAAAAGGAAGAGTGAGAATGGTATGTTGTAGAAGTGTCCAGAAGTTGGCAAGCTTAATCCACCACATCTGTCAGCAGAGTCGGCACTATTTATTTTATTTTTTTTTATTCTGCGCCATGGCTTTGAGCCGATAACCTTGACATTTGAATTTACTTTTATACCCTTTAACGTGCTAAATACTATGAAAAAAAAAAAAAAACCTGGAGTTCTTTGCATCGTTTATAATTGTTTTCTTCCGTCCAATCGTCTTCCTCCTAGGCAGGAGATTTAGCGCTTAATATGTGAAAGAAACTTGTTGAACATACAAAAATTCAAATGAGTTGAACATAAATATAAAATGAGCTCACTCAATCGTAGCTCCTTTATACCCATAGGGGAAATAATAAAGGAGTATAATGTCCACTAATTAAGAGATGAATTATAAGATATTAGTGATATTTTTTGAAGTAGAATCATTATGTTTATACAATACTCAAAATAGTAAGTAATAAATCTATAGAAGTTAAATAAATAATAATAAATAGCATATCAATGAAGATTAGTTAAATTATAATAGACAATAAATTTGTAGATGTTGGTATAGAGTGGTAGGTATACATTTATGATTGTTGATGGATGATAAATTTATTTTCGCCTCTCAATATCTTGCATACATATAAATAAGTTTATATCATTATACATAAGATATAATATTTCCTTGATAAATAATTCTAAAAGGATAAAGCTCTAAGGTCTACTTAATGAAATAATTACTCAAGAGTTTGATGATTCCTGATGGGAAATATTAGAAATTGAATCATAATTGACTTAATTATTTTCTTAATGAAAAGAGAAAAAATGTGACTAAGATGATAAATATTAAATGTCAATACAGTTGACATTGAGCAATGATTGATGCATAATGTTGCAAGTTGATCAATATTGTGTGATTAATTCAATTATTCTCTTAATAGGAGTAGAGTTCGAGAGGCTAAAAAAAATAGAATAGCTAACATTTTGAATTTGAAATAGTTGTTCGATTTGATCAAAATTGAGTAATCAATCCAGAATTCCTAATTCACATTATAGTTTATTTTTTATGTATTCTAAATTCAGTCGATTTTAATTGAATTTGAAATATATTAAAATTGTGACCATTTCAGCCACCCTTAATAGGCCCTAGCACAATTGTCATTGGCTATCATTGCTCACTGTTTAGGCACCCACTACAATTGTTGATACTTGTCAGTCTCACAAAACTTTATCGGTAACTACCCCCACTGTCGTCTACCGAATGACGTCTTTTTGAGTTTACAGTACTTTATTTTGTCTTAAACTAAACACAAAAATATGATATCTTGCATTTATTTTACATCTATCTAAAAATTGTTAAAGTATTTTAAACATATTATATTTTAATTATATTGAATTATTTTTATACTTTATTATATTTTTCAGTAAATAAAATATTAATCAAAAGGTCCCAAATGCCCCCACTATATATAAAACGTCTGTTTATCCCTACCGCATCATTGCTCCCCAAATACAGCCCTAATAGAGGAGAAAATATTACGTGCGGAGTCCAAACGTAGCTTTACGTCCAGACTCCAATCGCTATGCAACACATGTCTAATATAAAAATATGGCATTTTTTCACTTAACAACGCTATAACTTGACGACGCCTTAACGACGCTATGTTACCCGTGCCTGCCCATCCGTCAAACAGTGGGAGGAGAAAATATTACATGCCGCTCCACAATCTTCATCACGTGTTTAAGGATTTCTTTTGCACAAATTTTTCTCAACTCAACTCGCTCTCCCCGTCGACGTCCGACCTTCCTCATAGATTTAACAAATCTTGGCATTAAAATTGAGGTATAAAGCATGCATGAGTTATTTCTTCACATTCTTGAACTTTAATGAATTTAGGATTTTCTCAGTTGTTCTCACCGCCAAATAGGAGAACATTTGGAACATTTGAGTTCTTTAAATGAACGGAGACTGTTTTACTGATTTTTGGATATATTTTGTATGTGTACTCTCTGTACTCTCATGATAGTATACGTCGTTATTTTCAAATTTTTGAACTGTGAGGTTTGTCATATGTTTAGTATATCCCATTGTAGGATGTTTGGTGCTATTTCAGGAAAGATTTAATGAATTTTGGGGCCTGTTTGGATATAATATGTTTAATTGATGGCATTATAATTTATTTGTAGGTTGTTTGATGGTTGTTTACTTCAGTTTTGCATGTGTACTCTATGTAGTCTCAAGAGAGTACATCCCATTTTGTCATACTTTTTTAAGACTTATGACCCTGTTTGGATATAATATGTTCCGTACATGACTTTACAAGTAGATTGAAGGCTGATTGGTTGGTCTTTAGGGTTGTTTTGCATGTGTATTCTTTGTACTCTCTTGAGAGTATACCTTATTTTCTCAATTTTTTTCAACTTTTAAACCCTATTTTTAGAGAATATATTTAATAGATTCCATTAGAAGCAATTTGGAGGTGATTGATTAGTTTTCGAGATAAATTTGTATGTGTACTCTTTGTACTCTCATGAGAGTACATAGCATTTTCTTAAATTTTTTCCAATTTATTTAGCATATTTGGAGAGAATATGTTTATTAGATTCCATTAATAGCAATTTGAAGGCTGATTGGTTGGTTTTGGAATCAAATTTGCATGTGTACTCTCTATACTCTCATGATAGTACAAAGCATTTTCTCATTATTTTTCAATTTCTTTGGCCTGTTTGGAGAGAATATGTTTATTACATTCCATTAGAAGCAATTTGGAGACAAATTTATATGTGTACTCTATGTACTCTCATGAGCGTACAGATCAATTTCATTTTTTTCTTAATATTCTCACCTATTTAGAGAGACTATATTTATTAGATTCTATTAGAAGCAATTGGGAGGCTAATTAGTTAGTTTTTAGAGGAGATTTGCATATGTACCTTATGTACTCTCATAAGAGTACAAAGCATTTTCTCATTTTTTTTTAATTTCTTTGGCCAGTTTGGAGAGAATATATTTATCACATTCCATTAGAAGTAATTTGGAGACTGATTGGTTAGTTTTGAAGGCAGATTTGCATGTATACTATCTGTACTCTCATGAGAGTACAAACCAATTTCATTTTTTTTATAATTTTTTTGTCTGTTTGGAGAGACTATATTTATTAGATTCTATTAGAAGTAACTTGGAGGTTGATTGGTTAGTTTTTAGGTGAGATTTATATTTGTACTCACTCTATACTCTCATGAGTATGAAAAATTTTCTCTTTTTTTCCAATTTTTTGGCTTTTGAGAGAATATGTTTATTACATTCATTTGAAGTAATTTGGAGGTGATTGTTAGTTTGAGAGATATTGTGTCTCTATACTCTCATAAAAAAATTATTAATTTTATTTTTTTTATTTTGCCTTTGGAGAGACTATATTTATTAGATTCCATTAGAAATAATTTAGAGGCTGATTGGTTCATTTTTAGGAGAGATTTGTATATATACTCTTTGTACTCTCATGAAAGTACAGAGCATTTTCTCTTTTTTTTTTCAGTTTCTTTGGCCTGTTTGGAGAGAATGTGTTTATTACATTCCATTAAAAGTAATTTGGATGCTGATTGGTTGGTTTTGGAGATAGATTTGCATGTGTACTCTATGTACTCTCATGAGAGTACAGACTAATTTCATATATATTTTTTTCCTAATTTTTTGGCCTATTTGGAGAGACTATGTTTATTAGATTCTATTAGAACTAATTTGGAGGCTGATTGATTGATTTTTAGGAGAGATTTGCATCATACTCTCTGTACTCTCATGAGAGTACAGAGCATTTTCTCATTTTTTTTTCAATTTTTTTGGCCTGTTTGGAGAGAATATGTTTATTACATCCCACTTGAAGCAATTTGGAGGCTGATTGGTCAATTTTGGAGGCTGATTTGCATGTGTACTCTCTATACTCTCATGAGACTACAGACCAAATTCATTTTTTTTTCCTGATTTTCTAGCCTGTTTGGAGAGACTATGTTTATTAGATTCTATTAGAAGTAATTTGGAGGCTGATTGATTAGTTTATAGGAGAGATTTATATCTATACTCTCTCTACTCTTATGAGAGTACTAATATTTTCTCTTTTTTTTTCTAGTTTTTTGGCTGTTTGGAGAGAATATGTTTATTACATTCCACTTAGCAATTTGGAGACTGATTGATTAGTTTGGAGATTAATTTTATACTTTTGTACATTTATCAATTTCATTTTTTTTCGATTTTTGGCCGTTTGGAGAGATATGTTTATTAGATTATATTAGAAGCAATTTAGAGGCTGATTGATTGATTTTGGAGGCTGATTGGCATGTGTACTCTCTATGCTCTCATGAGAATACAGACTATTTTCTCATTTTTTTTTTCTAATTTATTTGGCCTGTTTGGAGAGACTATGTTTATTACATTTCATTAGAAGCAATTTGGAGGCTGATTGGTTGGTTTTGGAGGTAGATTGACATGTGTACTCTCTATACTCTCATGAGAGTACAGAGTATTTTCTCATTTTCTTTTTATTTTCTTTGGTCTCTTTGGGGAGAATATATTTATTACATTCCACTAGAAGTAATTTTGAGACTGATTGGTTGGTTATGGAGGTAGATTGGCATGTGTACTCTCTATACTCTCATGAGAGTACAAACTACTTTCACATTTTTTTTGCCAGTTTATTTGGCCTGTTTGAAGACAATATGTTTATTAGATTCTATTAGAAGTAATTTGGAGGCTAATTGGTTTATTTTGGAGGCAGTTTGGAATGTGTACTCTCTGTATTCTCATGAGAGTACAGACTATTTTCACTTTTTTTCTAGTTCTTTGATCTGTTTGGAGAGAATATGTTCATTACATTCTATTAGAAGTAATTTAGAGGCTGATTGGTTGGTTTTGGAAATAGATTGGCATATGTACTCTCATGAGAGTACATATTATTTTCTCAATTATTTTTTATTTCTTTGGCCTGTTTTGAGAGAATATGTTTATTATGTTCCATTAGAAATAATTTGGAGGCTGATTGGTTATTTTGGGGTAAGATTTGCATGTGTACTCTATACTCTCATGAGAGTATAAAGCATTCTCTCAATTTTTTCTAATTTGTTTGGCCTATTTGGAGAGAATTTATTTATTACATTCTACTAGAAGTAATTTGGAGGCTCATTGGTTGGTTTTGGAGGCTAATTGGTATGTGTACTCTCTGTACTCTCATGAGAATATATACCAATTTCATTTTTTTTTTCAGTTTCTTTGGCATGTTTGGAGAGAATATGTTATTACCTAGAAGCAATTTGGAGATTGATTGTGGGATATTTCATATATGTACTCTTCATGGAGTTTCTCATTTTTTTCGCTTTTTTGGCTGTTTGAAGAGAATATGTTTATTACATTCCATTAGAAGCAATTGGAGGCGATTGGTTGGTTTTGAGGCGATTGGCATGTACTTGTACCTCTCATGAGAGTATACTATTTTTTATTTTTTTCATATTACCCCAGTTTTAGTGGATGTTTTGCTTGTGTACTCTCTGGGCCTCCATTATGCTGATAATGTTATCATTAATTGACTTTTCATTTTGAAGTTTATAATATCTAGGAAAAGGATAACTTCTAGATCTAGGTCTACCACCATTAGAGCGGTGTTCGATAATATTTCAGCACACTTTACTGATGAAGTTATTGACATTTTAAGGAGGCTTCATTTGCATAAATTTATTAGACTGCATGGAATTTAGCAAGACTTAGTTGTCATCACTTCAATCATGTCTTACTGGGATATAGAGAAGCAAGCATTCTTTTTTAGTGGCCAATACACTCCTTTCACCCCTAAGGAAGTTGCATTAATTATAGGGATGCCAAACAGAGGGGAGAAGGTCATATGGCAGAAATCTCCACTATCAAAGTTCAGCTCAGTGGACTTTAAGAATAAACTTGAGAATTTGGATCGCTCATTGACTGTGGCATAATTTGTGTAGTTGTACATACATTTTTTATTTTCAAATCTTTTTTCTTATATATCACAACTACAGAGTAGTATCAGAATTGATTGTACATGCCGAAGACATAGACAAATTTGTAGAGTATAATTGGGCAGAGGCCATTTGAGCCTTTTTGGTTTCACAATTTGATGGTATTACATCAAAGATTCTAGCACAGAAGGCACCTAAGTACATGAGTGGCTTTGTCACTCTTCTGATGGTACATTCTATATCTTCAGATATGTATTATTTGATGCATTGAAGTTAACTTATATAAATATTCATTGTAGATCTGGGCAACAGAGCACATAGGCATCATAAGGCTATCATTTCTTTCTACAAAGCCACGTATGTTATGATGGCCAAAAATAAAGTTTGCAGATTACTCCTTCACTGGTTTGGGAGGACACCAGGTGACATAAAATAATTTTACTTTATTTATATTAGAATGTATTTATTCATATTATAAATCATCATATTTTCTTATTGGTGTAACACAGGTCTGCCTTTCATTGGAGGACATATCAGAAGAGGAGATCTAGCTCCTTGAAATATTACCTGTACCCAACAGACAATCCATGTCAAGCTCGATAGTAGTCTCATTCCAAGTCCAATGAGTGCAGCCCCCACAGAATCTCCATATCTCTCTCCTCGATATTCTCCTCATTTCAATGTATCTAGTCTTCCCTTTGCTAGTACCCATTTAGAAAGCTTTGCGGTAGAAAGGATACTTGTAGATTTCAAGACCCTTGGAGAGAGAGTATCATCTTTTGAAGCATCAATAACCGAGAAAATTAATGGAATTGATTTGGTATTTATGAGGCGGGTGGTGGGCATAGTCCCAGCATCCCAAGCATGGGGAAGCTCAAGCACAGGGAATCTCTTGAGGAGGAAGCTATCATAGGGGCATCACCTATGGAGGCTACCATAGGAGCTTCCCTTGTGGAGGCTACGACAGGGGAGGCTCCTGTGGAGGCTACCACAATGGCTTCCCCTGTGGAGACTTCTACTAGGGAAGCTCCTGTGGTAGAGGCTACCACAGGGGAGGCTCCTGTGGAGGCTACCAACAGGACTTCCCTTGTGGAGACTTCCACTAGGGAAGCCCCTGTGGAGGCTTCCATTGGGGAAGCCCCTATGGAGGCCACCATAGGGGAAGCTCCTATAGAGACTTCCACTGCACATGAAGATGTTGTGCAACCTTTACTCGGCAACATTGAGCTTGGTGTGAAGGCTCGGCAGATGAGGAAGAGGAAAGCTATATCTTCCCCCTTCACAAAAACTTACAGGAAGTCACGGTGCAGATAACTCCTATGGTAGCCTCCACTCAGGATGAGCAAATGGCAGAAGTATTACTTTACTTTCTTTTTAATTTAACCTAATAGTAGCTAATTTCACTAAATTTTTTATAGGTTAGCAAAGATGCTCCAATATCAGTGGCTGAACCACCGACTGCCATCGTGGTGGTTGAGGAGCATTAGGCGAAGGTATGCATTATCTTAGCAGATTGAGCCTTAATTCACGGTGAATCTAGCTCTTCATCACTAACTATCATTTTCTTGCACCGAGGCACATCATATTGTTGACTTCTCATCAAGAGATGTCCTGCCCAAGCCAATGCTATAGCTCATTGACACCTTGTGCTCCTAATTCAAGGAGAAGTAAGTCATTTTCATTCAACTCCTTTTGTATACATAAAATCACCTATTCATTTAATTAGGCTCACATTCCCATATTTCTCACATGCAGGGGTGATAGCATATTTGCAACTGGGAGTATCATCATTGCTCGAGGCCAGATTGATGAGTTGTTGACAGATTAGTATCTGTCAGATGCACAAGTCGATGCCTTTGCCTTTTTACTGACCAAGAAGTACTCACTATGTCCTGGGCTATATGTCCTCTATTTGTATGTTTCATGCCTGCACTAGGTAAGTTACTCCACAGAACTTTGGGTAATACGATCCATTCCTAGTTTAGATAGCTAGAAGCCATAAATTATAAACTTTCTCTTCACTTCTTGCAGAGTTATGCTAAATATGGCCTATAAAAGGAAAAGCAAAATGTTCATCCAACATGTCACTATAGATAGTGTATCAAGAGCTGAGCTACTCATACTTCTAATTATAAATAATCAGCAATAGACACTCCTGGTCGGGCATACTAAGCAAGAGGCTTGGTATTTTTATGATTCATTGCCAAACCCAACTCATAAGCCATTATTCTAAGATTGTAAGAACTGTTCTCATTTGGGTTTGCCTAAAGTGCATATTTTGTGCCTACTTATTGACTATACTTCTTACTATTTAGATCAAACTACTTGTCGAAGATGTTGGCCAGTCTTTCGAGAGCGATCCCATAAAATGGCCAATCGAAATGATGAGTGGGTTACCAAGAAAAGTGTCGATGGGATGTTTGTCTAAATACATGGAGAATCAAGAAACCTCTGGTCAATTTGACCGGATTGGCCAAAGAAGATGAATTGCTTCAGGGCTGAGTTTGCTTATGTTATCTTCTATTTGAGTATGAAAAAACTGATTTGACAAATGTACAATTGAAGTTTGATATGTTGGAAATCAATTTCTTTAGAAATGTGTGGTGTGTTTATGGATGCCATTAGAAGCTATTATTTCTAGTTTTAAACCCTTTCTAGAGATAGCATGTCTAGTAGATGCCATGTTTAGTAGATAACATGTGTGGAGCTTTAGGACCCCTTCTTTCAGCTATTTTTTCAGCATCTTTAACTTATTTGGATATAATATATTCAGTAGATGACCTTATAAGCCATTTGTAGGTTGCTTGATGCTTGTTGGTTTCGATTTGCATGTGTACTCTTTGTACTCTCATGAGAGTATAAACTATTTTCTTTTTTTTCCAGTTTTTTTGGTCTGTTTGGGGAGAATATGTTTAATAGATTTCATTACAGGTTATTTGGAGCTGAATAGCCTTTTGAGCTATTTTATGTATGTACTCTCAGTCTCTTGAGTACGACTATTTCTCAATTTTTCAATTTTTTCTAGCCAATTTGAGAGAATATGTTTACTAAACCATTTGAAGCAATTTGGATGCTAACGGTTACTTTTTGAGTGTATCTTCTCATGTACTCTCAGAGTACTGACTATTTTCTTTTATTTTCGCTTTTGTTTGGAAAGAATATGTCAACAAGATTCCATTACAGGTTATTTGGAGCCTGAATATTAGCCTTTTTGAGCTATTTTACAAGTGTACTCTCTGTGCTCTCCTAAGAGTACAGATTATCTCCTCAATTTTTTTCACTTTTTCTAGCCAATTTGGAGAGAATATGTTTACTAGAAATCATTTGAAGTAATTTGAAGGCTGATGGGTTACTTTTTTGAGCTATTTTGCATCTGTACTATATGTGCTCTCCTGAGAGTACAGATTATTTCTGATTTTGTCCAACTTTTTTGTCCTGTTTAGAAAGAATATGTTTAGCATTCCATTACAAGTTGTTTGGAGCCTGAATATTAGCCTTTTTGAGCTATTTTATAGGTGTACTCTATACTCTCCTTAGAGTACAAATTATTTTCTCAATTTTTTCACTTTTTCTGGCCAGTTTGGAGAGAACATGTTTACTAAAAACCATTTAAAGCAATCTGGAGGCTGATGGGTTACTTTTTTGAGATGTTTTACATCTATACTCTTCTAAGAGTATACACTATTTCTTGATTTTTGTCCAGATTTTTTGGCCTGATTGGAAAGAATATGTTTAGTACATTACATTACAGGTTGTTTAGAACCTGAATATTAGCCTTTTTGAGCTATTTTGTAGTTACTCTCTTGAGTCTGACATTATTTACTCAATTTTTTTCACTTTTTCTGGCCAGTTTGGAGAGAATATATTTACTGTAAACTATTTGAAGCAAATTGGAGTCTGATGGGTTATTTTTTTTGAGCTATTTTGCATCTTTACTCTCTGTACTCTCCTAAGAGTACAAACTATTTCTTGATTTTATCTAGCTTTTTTGGTCTGTTTGGAAAGAATATGTTTAGTACATTCCATTACAGGTTGTTTGGAGCCTGAATATTAGCCTTTTTGAGTTATTTTGCAGGTGTACTCTTTATACTCTCCTAAGAGTATAGACTATTTTCTTAATTTTTGTCCTTATTTATGGCCAGTTTGGAGAGAATATGTTTATTAGAAATAATTTGAAGCAATTTGGAGGCTGATGGGTTACTTTTTTGAGCTGTTTTGCATATGTACTCTCTGTACTCTCCTAAGAGTACAGACTATTTCTTGAATTTTGTCCAACTTTTTTGGCTTATTTGGAAAGAATATGTTTAGTACATTCCATTACAGGTTGTTTGGAGCCTGAATATTAGCCTTTTTGAGCTATTTTGCAGTTGTACTCTCTATACTTTCCTGAGAGTACAGAATATTTTCTCAATTTTTTTCATTTTTCTAGCTAGTTTGGAGAGAATATGTTTACTAGAAATCATTTGAAGTAATTTGGAGGCTGATGGGTTACTTTTTTGAGCTATTTTACATCTGTACTCTCTATACTCTCATGAGAGTACAGACTATTTCCTATTTTTTTCTAGCTTTTTTGGCCTGTTTGAAAAGAATATGTAAAATAGAATCCATTATAAGTTGTTTGGATCCTAAATATTAGCCTTTTTGAACTATTTTGCAAGTGTATTCTCTCTAGAGTACATATTTTCTCAAATTTTTTTTACTTTTGGCGGTTGAGAGAATATGTTTACTAAAATCATTTGAAATTTGGAGGTGATGGGTTTTTTTTGAGTTGCATCTCAGACTTTATACTCTCATGAGAGTACAGACTATTTCTTGATTTTTTTCAGCTTTTTTGGCATGTTTGGAAAGAATATGTTAACTAGATTCCATTACAGGTTGTTTGGATCCTGAATATTAGTCTTTTTGAGCTGTCTCTATACTCTCCCGAGAGTACATATTATTTCCTTCTTTCTTTTAGTTTTTTCTAGCCTATTTGGAGTGAATATGTTAACTAGATTTCATTGTTGGTGTACTCACTCTGTGAGAGTATGACTATTTGATTTTTTTTAGATTTTTTGCTTGGAGAGAATATGTTTAACAGATTCCATTATAATTTATTTGGAGCCTGAATATTAGCTTTTTCGAGCAATTCTATAGTTGTGCTCTCTGTACTCTCCTGAGAGTACAGATTATTTCCTCTTTTTATTTCAATTGTTCTAGCCTATTTGGAGAGAATATGTTTATTACATACCATTTGAAGCAATTTGGATCCTGATGGATAACTTTCTTTAGTACTTTGGCATGTATACTCTCTATACTCTCATGAGACTATAGACTATCTTCTCATTTTCTTCTAGAATTTTTGGTATATTTGGGAGAGAATATATTTAATATATTCCATTACAAGTTGTTTGGAGCCTGACTGTTAGCTTTTTTCACCTCTTTTGCAAGTTTAGTCTCTGTACTCTCCTGAGAGTACAGACTATTTTCTCAATATTTTTTCATATTTTCTCATTTTCTATTTTATTTGACACTGATTGTAATTTGAAATAAAATAAATTTGAGATACTATAAAAGTATTTGAAGTTTCAATAAATAATACATAAATTATATGTATAAAATAATGATATATATAATATATATAGAATGATATATATATATATATATATATATATATATATATATATATATATAATGCGAATAAATAAAAATTAATTTAAAATATATTTTTAAGCAAAATTAATTGTTAAAGATAATTTTAATTACCATTCTAAAAAAACTAAAATAACTTATTAGTTTTTTATATTTATAATTTTTTGATTATCATACTCATAACACATGTTTAATATACATGTCATTAATTTATTTATTATTTTCTTAATAGGATACTTGCAGACATATACTTTGATATAAAATCATGTATCATTTTTCAATATATATATTGAAATGTAAGATGTGAGAATTAAATATTAATTTAAATAATTATATTCCAATTATATCATATTTTAAATTCAAAATTACATAATATGATGAGTAATTTTAAACTGTATTTGAATTCAATTTTATTAACAACTACCTTCTAGTTCAATATAAAGATATCTAATCATCTTTCAATCATATAATCATATAAAAGACCATTTACCAATAGTCTCACATGCCCATAGACCTTACAATTGTTGAGCATATGTTGACTTTGCCACATATACTCACTTCACAATGATCTCATAGTGCAAATGTCTTTATTGGTAGTCACATAATTTAGTTGGTCATTAGTATCAATCATTACTTTCAATCATAATTAAGTTGTTCTAATCTTCTTAAATTCAGTATGAATTTTTTCATTACGTTGGGTATAATCATACTAGTCTAGTATATCCGAGCTGATCAACTTAGGATTGATTGGCCCAATTCTTATCAACCTTCTCAACTATCCTGACATGTCACAAAAAAGATCGACTAAAAAACTCAAGTTAAAATTTTCATTATTTATAAATTAATTATTATAAAATTTTATTTTGTTTAATTCATGAGAATATGACTGAATGATACTTGATTATATCAAATCAGATGCAATAATAAATCATTATTCTCATTCACATACATAATGCTACAAACTGAAAGTAGAAAGGAGAAGTACAATATATTTATGTGGAACAAACCGGTTCAGAAGCACAAGCAAGCTTAAAAGCTATTGTTACAAAAGTTTACAATCAATGTCTCCTAACTTATTCATTTCGGCATCATCATTATTACATCGATTTATTGCTCTAAATTAACCTTCAACAAGCACACATGATAATAGGCTAATAAAGTAATGGCCACCCTGTTTATGGGCATTTAAGTGATTTAGCTCCTCTCTATGCTCTCTTGTTGCTGCTCGCACAACATCTCAAAATTAATCCATATCATTTAATTTCGATCAGTTTCAAAAGCTTCAAGATTATCTAGATTTGTTAGAAATGTTAAAGAGTAGAATAGAGAACAAGTTTAGAAGTCTTGGTTCAATCATCAATTTGTTTTTGTTATTTTTTTTTTCTTTCAGTCCACACATTCTATCGCAAAGCTTCTATTAACCTTCTCCTGCCTCTTCCGGTTGTTTTTTTTTTACCGAAAAAAATTATATTGTCATTTTGAATTAATGAACATTAAATAAGAATTTTGAAATGAAGGAAAAAATAAATCATCAAAAAAACTCATCCAAATGAAACTTAATTGAATCAAATCATATGCATTTGATTGAGGAATTTAAAATTTAATCATAATGAACCATAAGGTCGATCACCCAAAAAAAATCAAATTCACATTAAAGTGGAGTAAACAGAGAGAAGGCTGAAGTTATACTTTATTACAAATTATATTTTATAATACCTTATATGTTGCATATCAACTCGATCACTATTTATATTTCGTCTTCTTCAACCCAATTGTTGGGAATTGTTTTGCATATTCTCAACCTCATGAGGAAGCTTAGAAATCTCGATTAGATCATGAATGGTGCATAAAGTCAAGCTTTCTTAGAGTTAAAGAAATTATCAATATAATGACTTCATAAATTAATATTCTCAAAGTTTAGAAAGGAAATTGGACCGTAGTTGAGCTTAGTAGTAATGTTCAAATTGACCAGAGATAATTTCACAAAAAGCCAAAAGTTTATGACTGGCGTAGTCTTCCTCAATGAATCCTCTAGATGTGAGTGCTGGTGTGCCTGTGTCAAGTAAAAGAAACTCATCAAGGAATCTCTTTAGTCTTAAAAAAATGATTGTAATGACGTAATTATGATTGTAATCGACTTTAAAGTATGTACAGTCTAAGAACACATAACTAATTGATATCATGCAAAAAAATGTTTCCCTGTAATGATATACATCATCAGCTTAGTGTACCCTTCAGCCGACTGATTGATTGTTGAGCTTGAGTTAAATTCCTAGAATAGAATATCGTATTAGTTAATGATATGTAATAGCATGACTGATGTTTTCATGCATGCCTCAAAAGCACTCGATATAATAGGTGGTGTTGCAATGTGACTACATGTTCTCCACCCCTCTCAGATTGTTCTTTGGTCTCTGTAATAAAAAAAAAAAAAGGATGGTTTAAAGTTTAAAAGCAATATTAAAATACTATAACTTCAGAGCGAAATAGAAAATTACTCTTGGCTTTCTTAGTTCTCTCCCAATATCCCTTAAGCCTTGCAATTGAAACACCCTTTGGCCTCTGCTTAACTGGATCCTTTAAAATGTCACTTTCTTTATCTGTTATGGTTGACTTCTTCTTCTTAGTTATTATGTCAACTCGAGGTGAATTCCCACATAATATAGAGATTATGATCGATAGTTTTTTAAGGATCCAAGCATATACTCAACTATCTTATTACTCTTGCTTTATTTGATATGCATATCGACCGATGTGATTCAAAAATAATGTCAATTTATCATTTCCATCTCACATCTTTAAGTTCTTGTAAGCATCCAAAGTAGATATCCCTTTTGCTCTAGTAGACCATCGATGAGAAGATACTTATCCAATGCAACAATATCTTCTAACTAAGAACTCGGATGCAAGTACAAAGCAATCCTATCATTTTAAATTTTTACAACTACAAGTTACATTTAGGCATGTATCTTGTCAAAATGATTCCCATATTTTGGAAGCATATTTATTCTCTAAGTTTCTCACAAAATACTCCATGGGATTGTCATCTGACACATTTGTTGCTAATCCTCCAACTCCATGCAAAAATTCTTTCTCAAACATTGTATAAAGCTTTCTTATATAAAATATAATGGCTTGTTTCAGAATTGGACTGGTCTTAACAACAGGAACAATTGTTGACTGGCTACACTTGAAATCTTCATCATATTCATTCCAGCGCCATGTGTCCATAACTTTCTCCAATCCCAATAAATAATCTATGATTGAACTTGTTGGTTTAGAGATTCTATGACATACATTATTCGTGGACTCACTATGTTGCATTGACAAGATTCCCATATAGAATGAGTCTTTGTAGAATGCGGTGGACCACTTGCATCTAATTTTATAAAGCTTAGACAGCCAAGCATGATCATGCAAATTACCTTCATTTGGCATGGTAGACCAAGCTTGCTCGAACTCTTCCTATGAGTCACACTTGCTCATGCATAGACTTTGTATTATCTTATTACTATTAAAGCAATGTACCTTCGAAGGAGCTTTCTTCAAAATATTCCATTGGCATAACCTATGACAGTATGTGGTGTAATGATAGTCTCATTGCGATCTTGATCGAATATTTATAGGATGCTACTCATTAACCGGAGAAATGTTTTGAATAGCCATGTGAATGACTCAATTATCACCTCTAATAGAAAGACTACTCCAAATAAGATATTTTACCATTGATGATTCACTCCAACAAAAGGGCACATATAAGATTATATTTATTGAGTCGATAGGTTGTATCAAAAATGATGACATCCCCAAAATAATCATATTCTATCCTTGACATGTCATTGCTCCAAAAAAAAATAACCAAGCAATCTGACTCATCAACTTGGACATCCCATGCAAACATCCCATCCTCCGCTTGTCTTTCCTTGAACAGTTGTATTAATGCATTACTATCACCATTCGTAATCCTCGATCTTCTCTCTTTTTGGATGAAATTAAAAGCATCACTTTTTGTGAAGCAAATATTCTCCACGCTACCAACTTCCTCACTTAGATAGCTAAACACATCAGTTGTTCTAATTAAGGCCTCTATCATTGTCTTCAACACAGCCATCTTCTCATCACTGATGCCTTTATATGATCTGAGAAGATGTAGGTCACCCTGCTTTGCCAATGAATGATTATGCCTTTCTATATATTTTTTAACCTTTCAATTCCCATCTAAATCAATAGAAAATCTAATCATGGTCGGATAACTACTTGTATCTATTTTCTAGAATTTTACTCTTGTTTTAGATTGACAAAGACCTACTTTTGCACAAAAAAAAATCCTTTGATTCAATTTCTTGAGTTTGTCCAATAACTAGTATGATCTTCCTAACACCGAACCCGTTTGATGTGCATAATCACACAATACATAATGCTTGTTCATTATGAACCTGGTGCCAAGGAGTTTCCCCAATATGGAAAAAAAAGTGAGAAAATGGGGGTGTACTCTCATGAGAGTACATAGAGTACACATGCAAATCTACCCCCAAAATTGACCAATCAGCCTCCAAATTACTTCTAATGAAATCTATTAAATATATTATCTCCAAACAGGCTACAAAATTAAGTAAAAAATGAAAAATGTATACTCATGAGAGTACAGAGTACACATAAATCACCTAAAATTGATCAATAAGCCTCCAAATTTCTTCTAATGAAATCGATTAAACATATTCTCTCCAAACATGGCAAGAGAGCTGGAAAAAATGAGAAAATAATATGTACTCTCATGAGAGAGTACACATAAATCTCAAAACCAACCAATCACCCTCCAAATTGCTAGAATGTAATAAACATATTCTCTCCAAACAGCCAAAGAAAATTGGAAAAAAATGAAATAATCAGATTCATGAGAGTACAGAGTACACATATAAATCTATCCCCAAAATCAACCAATCAGCCTCCAAATTATTTTTAATGGAATCTATTAAACATAACCTCTCCAAACAGGCCATAAAATTAAGAAAAAAAAATATGAAATTGGTCTGTACTCTTATGAGAGTACGGAGAGTACACATGCAAATCTGCCCCCAAAACTAACCAATCAGCCTCCAAATTGCTTCTAATAAAATTGATTAAACATATTCTCTCCAAACAGACCATAAAATGAGGGAAAAAAAATAAGAAAATGAGGTGTACTCTCATGAGAGTACATAGAGTACGTGAGCAAATACTCAAAAAATTGATTAATCAGCCTCCAAATTGCTTCTAATGGAATCTATTAAATATATTCTCTCCAAATAAGCCAAAAAATTTAAAATAAAATGACAAAATGGGGTGTACTCTCATGAGAGTACACAGAGTATAGATGCAAAATACCCCTAAAAATCAACCAATCAATCCTAAATTACTTCTAAAAGAATCTATTAAACATATTCTCTCAAACAGGCCAAAAGAGTTGAAAAAAATGAGAAAATAATATGTACTCTCATGCGAGTACAGAGAGTACACATGCAAATTTGTCCCCAATATCAACCAATTAGCCTCTAATTTGCTTCTATTGGAATGTAATAAACATATTCTCTCTAAAGAGGCTAAAAGAGTTGAAAAATATGAGAAAATGGGGTGTACTCTCATGAGAGTACAGAGAGTACACATGCAAATATGCCCCCAAAATTAACCAATCAGCCTCTAAATTATTTTTAATAAAATCTATTAAACATATTCTCAACAAACAGCCATAAAAAATCGAAAAATGAAATTGTATATACTCATGAGAGTAAGAGACATGCAAATCTACCCCAAAATAACCAATCAACCTCCAAATTACTTCTAATGAAATAATAAACATATTCTCCAAACAGCCAAAAGAGCTAAAAAAATATGAGAAAATGGAGTGTACTCATGAGAGTATAGAGTACACATGTAATCCCTCAATACCAACCAATCAACCTCCAAATTGCTCTAATAATCTTAAACATATTCTCCAAACAAAGCCAAAAAAATGAAAATATGATAAAATGGGGTGTACTCTCAATAGAGAATACATGCAAATTTGCCTCCAAAATTGACCAATCCAAATACTTCTAAAATCATTAAATATTTTCTTTCCAAACATGAAAAATATGAAATTAGAGTCATGAGAGATGAGTACACATGCAATCTCAAAACTAATCAATCACCTCCAAATTACTTCTAATGAAATCTATTAAATATATTCTCTCCAAACAAGTCAAAAGAGCTAAAAATATATGAGAAAATGACTACAGAGAGTACACCTGTAATTATTCCTCCAATACCAACCAATCAACATCCAAACTGCTTCTAATGAAATCTATTAAACATATTCTCTCCAAACAGCCAAAAATAAAATATGAAATATGTACTCATGAGAGTCAGAGTACGAGAGTACACATGCAAATCCCTCAAAACTCCAATCCCTCCAAATTACTTCTAATGAATCTATTAATCATATTCTCTCCAAAGCAAAAAATTTAAAAAATAAGAAAATGGAGTATACTCTCGAGAGTACAAAGACATGCAAAATATCCCTAAAACTCAAATCACCAAATTACTTAATTGAATCTATTAAACATATTCTCCCAGCCAAACAATTTGAAAAAAAATGAGAAAATTATACTCTCATGAGAGTATGAGAGTACACATGCACCTAAAAAACCAATCAACCTCCAAATTACTTAATAATATATTAAATATATTCTCTCAAACAGAAAATAGCTAAAAAAAATGAAAATATATTCTCATGAGAGAGAGACACATATAAATCTAAAATTAATCAATTAAAAATTGCTTCAATGAAATCTTTAAACATATTCTCTCCAAACATCAAAATCTATACTCAAGAGTGAGAGTACATATATAAATCAAGACTAAATACCAACCAATAAATCTCCAAACAGTTTGTAATGTCATATACTAAACATATTATATCCAAACAGGGTCAAAAATCTGGAAAAAAAAAAAGATAATATGGGTTGTACTCTCATGAGAGTACATAGAGTACTCATGCAAAACAGTTTCTAAAATAATTAAAGTCCTCTTAGAAAGAACTCTTAAAAGTGTAGGAAATATATATTAAATAAAATAATTTCAAAGAATATCACTACTAAACCCTCATAAAAATTTTTCATATACAACGATTCAAAAAATTTACCGATGTATTTTTATTCAATACATCATCCGCTAAATTGGTCGCAATATCATCAAGGCTAAGTTACAAATTCCATCTTCACGGTTCTTTAAAAATGAAATGAGATTTTCTCTTTCTAAGCTTATTTTTGAAAAAAAAAATATATTAAATCTATATATATATATATATATATATATATATATATATATATATATATATTTCTTTTTAAATTTCTCCGCATTGAATCATTTGTTGTTTGAACGAGAGGCAAGGATAGTGTATTACGAAGAAAAAAATACCATATTTTATATGAGCTACATAATAAATCCACGTAAGATATATCCGACTCATAATATTTTCTCCTAATAGAGGCACTTGGGCTTGTGCTCTACTGACCTAGCCTAGTTAGTTATGATAAGTTTTTTCTATCATAAATTGTCTCTACTAACTAATCCGTAAGCTTGACTGCTCACCCACCTCGTCGTCTCCTAGATCCCAGCCTACACCCCTCGCCGCCTCTCAAAGTCTTGCCTACACGTCTTGTCACCTAGTTTTTCTGTTAAATCTTGGAGCTCGTCGCCGAGCTGCAGCACAGAAGGCTGCGATAGAGTTTCGCCATTAGCCGTGGGCTCGTAAGGCTGCAAAAGTTATTTCAATTTTTTTGTACATTTCTCGGTATCTAGATTGATTGGAAATATATCTATATAGTTTAACAGCAAATTTAAATTAAAAAAGATTAAAAAACTGTTGAAATCAGCCTGCAATATTCTTATAGTTATTGAATTTAACAAATAAAATTATGAAAAGTTTTCATGATAATAGTTATATTAATTAAGTTATTAAAAAAGAAAAAAATAATCGAACTTAAGCTTTTTATATTTTAAATTTCTTTTTATGACTTTATATATATATATTATTAATTTTATAATTGATCTTCGAAAAATAAAATTTAAAATTCAATTAAATATAATGATTAATAAGCAAAAAAATATGTGATTTTTTAAGTATATATTCAATATTTTATATTAAAATTTGATTGAAATTTTGTAAAAATGTTGAAAAATATTTAAAAAATTAATTTATGCTCCAATTAAATTTTTTTTTCTTATTCCAATCTATATATATATATATATATATATATATATATATATATATATATATATATATATATATATATATATATATATATATATATATATATATATATATATATATATATATATATAATTTGTGTAAATTATTTATAAAAAATTTATTTTGAGATAATGAAGAGAGTATGATTTGAAAATATCAGTAATTTTTTGCATGTGATAGTAGATAAGACACTACCCAGAGATTTCTCCCCTCATTTAGTGAACTTTAGATTTGGTTCAAGTTTTCTATAAAAGCCTCTATAGTTACCCCTCAACAAGAGAGAGAACTTTCATGTCTAATTCATAAATGCTAGTATAAGTAGATAAATTTTAGAATTTACATGAATTCATCATTTAGCTTAAACCCATGGTGGGGAATGATGATATGCCATCTGATCTCATGGTTCCATCATCCTATCTATGTCTACCTACTTAGTCAAGAGATAGACCCAACTCGCAAGGATCCTCAGAACACAGTTAGAAGAAATCCTTGTAGCGATGTTCGGAGACAATCTTAAGTCTACAGTTGATGAGGTTGTTTTCCTATCAAGTATACATGATTCACAACTCAAATGGTAAAGCCATTGGAGCATATGCTAGTGATCATAATATAATGGAGACCGCCAAACCACCATCGGGACTCTGTAATCGCTTCATCTGGAGCCCAAGCCAAATAGTTAGAGGACACGTACATCCTTAGTGAGATTGAGAAAAACATAGCAGAACACTTGATTTGACATTGGCTCTTTGTGAGCTAGTTAATTTTAATACCCCAAACAAAGTAAAAGGTGGATAGATTGAGTTTAATTTAAGTTTTTAATGATATAATTACATTTAAGCAATTTTAGATTGCTACTTAATTTGATTTAAAAAAATTGATTAATTTCAATATATTTAAGAGATTTAGATCTATCAACTCGCTAAATGATTAGATCATAACAATATTTCTGATATTTCAGATTTGAAACTCTTATTATATGTTTTAGATTTTGTTAACTGACCCAAGACTAAATGAAGCAAAAGATCTCAAACACTTGAATTTAAGCATTCAACAAATTGCGCGTATTTAAGACTTTATGTTATGTTTATTATGAGAGATTGATTTAGATTTTCATTTCTTTTTATTTCAATTTAAATCAAGCAGTTTATAGACATTAAAATTTAAATGAAATCTAAGCAGCAGTTTTATACTTATAATTTCATTAATTAATTGATTTTAAACTTCATAGAATGAAACCCTTAATTTTTGATTAAAGTATAATTTTGAATTGGATTTAGTATCTTTTGCACAAAAGAGTTGCGATCCTGGAGAAGATTTTGATTTAGATTGTAGTAAAAATACTTTACTTAGTTTACTTGTTGAATTTTGTAATTCTTCATTTATTATGTTCAATCTACATCACTTTTGATAAGTTAATTTCAAATGATTGCTTTTACTACGCTTATTATAGTAATCACCTATATTAGATAAGAGTTATTAAACCCAATTTGAATTCATTGACTTTAAGTTTATTTAAGTTTATTTGTTTAATTTGAAATT
Source organism: Cymbidium sinense (assembly GCA_021442155.1). Lineage (NCBI taxonomy): Eukaryota > Viridiplantae > Streptophyta > Magnoliopsida > Asparagales > Orchidaceae > Cymbidium > Cymbidium sinense. Next base: position 76,082,081 of record CM038218.1, on the reverse strand, counting down.
TGCAAAAAAAAAAAAGATAACTCACTTTTACTCAATTTAGAATCGCTTAATTTAAGAGAATTACAATTAAAGTTTGTGAGTTTAATAGCCTCCCAAGTTTGATTAATATTTAAATTGATTTTAGAATGTTTTATTCTTTCCAAAATTTTCAAAGGTTCCCCTTTTTCTTGTTTGACTTTATTTAAAATACATTTTCTTACTTATATTCTTAAGTCTAATTCATTCTCCTTTTTTTAAAGTCAAAGATTTGACTAAGTTAATCATTTTAGCATAATCCTCATTATTGGGGTGTTTTTTTTTGTTTTGAAGATATTTTATAAAGAAGACATATTTGCAATATATATTCATTACTGATGCTTAATCTTTTATCTACATCTGAGCAATGACCTTCAAATTTAAAGAAGATACATGCATAATATATATTCATCATTTTTTTTTCTAAGATAAATACAAAATTTTGATTTCATTTGAGACATCTAACTGTTATTTTTACTGATCTTGAAAGATAGATGTCTTGTGACACCAAAGTAATTTTTTTCATCTCGTCTGCCTATGAGAATAACGAGGTCTTCAAACCAAAAAAGATATATATATATACATATATATATATATATATATATATATATATATATATATATATATATATATATATATTAGATACACATTCAGATCACACATATTTTTTCAAAATGCTCAAAGAATTTTTTAATCAATGTAATGCAAAAGAGTGCGACTAAAATCAAGAAGAATTTCTTTGATGATGTTCTTCCGATTTAAACAAAAATGGAAGGCTAAAGATGCGATCCAAATCAAAAGAAGAATTTTTCTGACAATGTTCTTTTCATGAAAAAATGAAGGCTAAAAGCATGCTCAAATCGAAGAAGAATCATGATGATGTTTTTTTGTGAAAACAAAATGATTCTTTACAGGCTAGGCAAGATTCATTTCTTAAAAAATGAAGAATATGTCTGGACAAAATGAAGCTGGCAAGCGAAACAGGAAACATGCCGGCTGTCATCAGTATTTCTTAAGATGATCAACGAGAATAGCCAATCTCATGCTAGGTGATCGACGATAAGAATTTTGCGAAAATGGGCACGGCGGGATGTCTTTACATGTGAGAGCCACAATCATTGCATCCTATGCAGCTAATTTAGAAAGTGGGTCTGCAGAATCTGAGGACATGGCTGATGGATCTTCTTTTTCTACGAACATCTGCGGAAGAGGTTGAGAGAGAGGAATGGCTGAAAATTACTGAGAAAATAAAAGAAAGAGAGGAGGAGAGAAATGGAATAGGAAATGATTAGTGAAGGAGCAATTTTTTTCTTTCCTCTTTTTTTTTTTAAGACAAAAAAAATAAGGGGAAGTTGAGCATGGGGAGTAATTTAGGAATTTTAAATAAGTTTTAAATTGATTAAATAGATTTAATATGGATTTTGTGCTATAAGAAATCAATATATATATATATATATATATATATATATATATATATATATATATATATATATATATATATATATTAAAGGTAATTATTATTTTGAAGAAGGAATAAAGGAGGAGTATTGGTTCAAGTAGAAATTGAGATTTAGCTCAAAATTAGACTTTATAATTTTCAAGATATCAAATTGAGTGTGAATGCTTACTTGATAGATTGACATTTAAAAGCCATGACATGATCAATTTCATGAAAGAGGATTTGATCATCATGCGATCTCGAATATATGTGTGAGAAATTGGAATGAGTTGATCATCAAGTCATGCAATATTTATATTATGACCAATTTCATTTCAGCGATGGCAAAATCCGTCACATGGAGGTCATTTGAATTTTGGTGAGAGTCATTTCAAACCAATTTACGATTATCATTTCAAATCATTTGATTTGGCGACTCATGAATGAGTATCTCATTTGATAGATTTTGATGTTTTGAAGCTCATGACAATAAAATGGGTCGTTTGACTTAGGTGCCTCTCGACTTTATATGCATGCAAGCATATGACTTGCGCTGATCGTGATCATTTAATTCAATATTTATATCTCCAATTTTGAAATGTGCAAGTCGCTCATCGATCGGAGGTTGTTTTGACCATTTTGATCAGTGCATTTTACTCGATTTGTGCCCATTTATTATTCAACATTGGTATAGACTCATCCAAGCGATAGTCTCATTTGATAATTTTGATATTTTGAAGCTAACGCATCTTCAAACGGAGGTCGTTGGATATCATCGAGTTTCAATATATGTGTGCTCACACATTGATTGCTCGAGCACTTAATTGATTGATTGTTAGATTTTGAAATATTTATATTCTGATCAATTTCGGTATTTTGAACACAACGGCAAAGTTCGTTCATCAATCGGAGGTTGTTTTGATCATTTTCGGTGATGTCTAGTGCATTTTGAGCCCTAATTTGTGCACTGTCGCTTCCAAAGTCCATCGAATTATATTTGTGGACTTGACTCAACTTATGGCACGTATGTGGAGGTCAACAAATGCCCCAAACAAATGTGATTCATGGATGGAGGAAAACTATTGAAAATTGATTTGACTTTTGGCCATAGAACTTGGATCATTTCAACTTGATTAAATAGTTTACTGAATTTTGATAGATTTCATTAGTATTTTATTCGACATGCTAAATGAGGATTGAATTTATCGAATTGATTAGAGAGTGTTCTGCACCATCTACCATCTGCTTCAATGGCTTTGTGAAGATCTCTTTTATATCATGCAGATTTGAGTCCTCAACCCTAGCTTCATGGTTGGTTGGGTTTGATGGAAATTGGTTCTTTATTTTGATGAAGGACTCACTGGAATCGGTTTATCCGCTTTGATTTGAAATTCCTTCTATCTAGCTTTGAGCTTGACGGACTTGATGAAGGATCGAATTGACTAAGTGTATGCACTCCATGAATGCTTTGCCGCTTTGAGATTCATTGAAGGGTACATAGATGACCTAGCCTTATGTTGAGTTATTAGTTTAGAATGTGCTTTAACAGATCAAATAACCAAAATTCTTTAATGACTTTTGTATGAACTATGAAATTGCTTCCTCGGTCCTGTGCTTTGCTTGAGGACTTGATGAGGAGATTGACTTTGATGCTTTGAGCTTGATCAAATCATTGAGAATAAATTGAAATATCACCTGCGTAATAGATTGAAGGTAGCTAATTGAGATTTCTCTTTATCTATCGATCAAGTAGAGATCTTTGGATCGCTTGTAATCACTAAGTGATTTGATTTGAGATTGAACAACTATCATCGGATATGAGCTCTCACCTTTTTCTTACATCTTGTTGAGTGAGGAGAGCAACTCGACCATATTTGGGTTGAGTTCGACCTTTAGAACCTACTCGAGTCTTCATTTGACTGTAGTGGGTTGGTGGTGTCATGACCGACTAACGGGGCTCTTTCAGACCTTTTCTTGTGGCTTGAGTGAGGAGAGCATCAATGCCATTTGTGGGCTTGTTGAGTTTGACCTTTAGAACCCATCCGTCCTAATTTGTGATAGATGAGTTTTTTTTCCAACTCTTGATTAAAGCTTCAAAATTGGGAGTTCTTAACTTGATCTGAATTGGCAAATTGATAAATTTGACATTTAGGATGTCTTTTCATGCATAAAAAATAGATTCTTTTTGTTCTGCAAGAACATGCAACTTAACAATGATAATTATATATATTCAGATTTTCATAAAGCTCGATGTCAGCCTGAATAAGAATATATTTGAGGATCTCGTCTTATAGCATGATGTCAACTCAAATAAACTTAATATAAATTAAAAAATACCCCCTCTCTTGTAAGGGGAATTCTAAAGTACATTTAGGAGAATTTTCAAGATGAAAATACACAAATACATCAATATTTGAATTGATATACTCTAAAGAGGATTTTAACATACAACATTGATTTCATCTATATATAAAAATCTAAAAATGCCCCCTGTGTAACAGGAAATTTTCACAAAAAAGTTCTTCATCTGGAGTATGTTTATTTAGGATCTCATGAAGCAAATGATATACTAAATCTGCAGGGATTTCTATGTATCTCGAGAATGTGGTCATCATGTATAGTACTTTTTCAAGTATCGACCATTAATTGGCATTGGTATTTCACCCTTTAGGTTAATGAGTTGGTATGCCCTCCTTGATACACTTTTCAATGACAAAAGGGCCTTCCCAAAAATTCAAAATTTTTTGATTGGGGAATAATTGGTCTCGACTGACCAATTCCTTTTGGAATGTTTGAGGCGCCGTATGGTCAAAAGCCCGGACATCTTTGCTCGATAAACTTCTAGATTTTGATGAGCTTGTATCTAACTTCATCAAGCATCGAGTTCCTCCATTCTCATGAGCATTTTGATCTTCGCTTAGATTGTGATGGCTACTTCAAGTGAAGGCAACTCAACTTAGTGGAAGAACTACTAGTTCCAAATACCAATGAATAGGAGTGGCTTTAGTGTCTTGTAGTAGTTGATACACCCATAGAGCCTCTACTAGCTTGGTATGCCATTCTCTTTATTTTTAGTGAGAATCTTCTAAATTGACTAATGTCTTGTTGAAGGCCTCGCCAAACCATTTGCTCTTGGATTATATATATTGAAGAGTATCCCAATCAATTTTATGTCGATCGACAAATCTATAAATCTTTGCACTTTTGAAAGTATATTATCAAAATTATTCGCGTGACACTCCAAATCTATAGACCACATTATGCTGAAGAAGTTGATCACTCAAGAACTTCTTTAAATGGGGTAGCTCACCCACTTAGAGAAATAACGTCGCTAGGATGAAGTGATGTCCAGATGAGGGATCAATTGGTCTAATTATATTTATGCCCCAACATTCGAATGGCCAGGATGCTATTATTGGGTGTAATGGATTTGGAGGTTGATGGATGAGATTCCCATGTACTTGACACTCATGACACTTCTTAGCATGATTAATACAGTCTCTCACCATAGATGGCCAATAATTCCATCCTTTTGATCTTTACCGCCATCTTGGGACCTATAATGTGCACCACAAAGTCCTTCATGAACTTCAACCATCACTTTGCTAGCTTCATCTACATGCATCATAGCCACATTTGTTCAAAGGATCTACGATATAAAAGTGTTGTTGATGAAAGCATAGTAGCATTCTCTTTTGATTTGAGCTACGTGATTTATTATTGGTAATTTGCCTTCTTTAAAGTAGTCGATGAAGGCTTGCCTCCAATCACTGGACTCTTCTACAACAAACACTTCTTGGAGGCAATGTCATTCTTAGCTCTTCTTGGTATACAACTTCTGTTGATTTTGGGAGTATGAGGAGCAACCGAGCATCCTCAAATTAGATTTGATAACCCTCTACCTAGGGATTGATACTTTTTTTAGACTCTTCGAGTAAATATGTCGATCATGACATAATCACCATTCATACTTATCATTTTCTTAGCTAATTTTGCTAAGCAATGCTTTATTCTCGGATCGAGAGACTCGAGTTAGTGTGATATTTGGTATTTGCTTCATTAGCTCAAGAACTCGCTTGTGATAGAAAGCTAACTCAAGCTTGTTGATTCTATAGATGTCAAGTACTTGATTTATAATAAGTCGAGAATCACCAAAATATGCAAGTTTTGAATGCCTATGAAAATAGCTTCTTCAAGACCATTAATGCTTCATATTCAGCCTTCATTATTAGTTCTCGGTCAATCCATATGATCATCTCATTATCCTTCCGGTGTTATGAAGATGATGCATCGCTCTTGCTCTTGGGAAATTTAGAGGTTTGACTTGTTTGATCGATGAGGCTCCATCAAAGTACATTTCCCAAATTTGTGATTTTTCTTTCATGAATGAGCATAATTTGCTCATCGAAATCATCATTAAGAGAAGAGTCACAAGGATGGGATGTGTAGCTAGAAAATCGCTAAGACTTGTCCCTTACTACTTTCTAACATGATATCAAATTGTAAAAGCAATACTGCCCATCTTGCCAAGTGACCTGTCAATGCTGGTCTTATCATCAAGTACTTCAGATCGATCCTTGAGATGAGGGTAATCTTGTGAGATAACATATAATGATGAAGCTTTTGGACTGCAAAGATCAATGCTAAATAGTGCTTCTCTATCGAGAGTATCTCATTTTTGCTCCTATTAATCTCGACTGATATAATAAAGAGCATTCTCTTTGCTTTCTTCATTGTGTTGTGCCAATAATGCTCCAAGGGACTCTTCTAATGCTGTATAGAATGAGGGGCTTCGTGAGGCCGCAAGATTGGTGGATTTAACTAGCTTTTAATGCTATTGAAGGCTTCTTCACACTCCTTGTCCCACTTGAATGGAGCATCCTTCTTCATTAACCTTGCAAATGACATCGATAGTTTGATATAAATCGATGGATGAATGCAAGCTGTCCTTGTAAAGAACGGAGCTGACACAAACTTTTCGGTGGAGGCATCTCCACAATTCTCTTGATTTTAGCAGGATCAATTTCAATACCTCTATGACGTACAATGTACCTGAGGAATTTTTTAGAGGATACCCCGAATGCACATTTTAGAGGATTCATCTTGAGATCATATTTTGATTCTCTCCAATACAATTCTCAAGTCTTCGAAGTGATTTTCATGATTTAAGCTTTTCACTCGTCAGACATAACATTCCACCTTTTGATGAATCAACTCATCAAAAATATGTCATGGCTCTTTGGTATGTAGCTCCAGCATTTTTCAAGCCAAAGGCATGACCGTGTAGCAATAGATGCCAATAAGTGTTCTGAATGATGTATGTTTTTCATCTTCAGGTGCCATTTTGATTTGGTTGTATCTCGACGATCCATCCATGAATGAGAACATGTCATAGTTGGAAGTGTTGTCCACCAATAGTTTTGATATTGGAAGAGAAAAGTCATCTTTTGGGCACGCCTTATTTAGGTCCCGAAAGTCAATGCAGAGATTTGATTCTTCTTCTAACGATAATGTTGGCTATCCAATCTACATACTTCTCCTCCCGATGAAGCTGCTTCGATCAGCTTCTTAGTTTCTGTAATTACCTATTCTTCAATCTCCAATCTCATTCATCTAGAGCTTGTTTAAGGTGCATCCGGTTTAATAGCTAGTTTATGAAGCTACATCGGGATAAGCGCATTTTAGAATATGTCCAGCAAAGCAATCTCGAATTCACAGTAGCATTTTAGCTCTTCAACTTTCTCATCAGTCAGAAGGGCATGAAAGTTGGACGGGGATCATCCTCAGCCCCTAGGTTGACTTCTTTAAGTTCATCCATAGTAGTTATTTGTCCACCATCTTCAAGTTCTTCAGTGGCTTGGCTTCTACTTCTTCATCATTTTAAGAAGAATTTCAGAATCATCTTCTTCATCACTATGAATCTTGATCTTAACTTCTATTATATTATAACATTTTATGATGAGATTTGTGGATGAACCCAGACCTTTAGTGATAAACTTATCACTTCTTCACAATGCTTGAGGACTTCTTTGGCTCCACATCTTGTTAAAGATTTGGGTTCTATGTTTAGTAGTCCCAATATGAGTTCCAAGCTTACGCAACATTCTTCGTAATTTTGTGATAGTATATTGGTATTCTTATTTGCATTATCTCATGAACTTTATGTTGAGCGCTCAAAATCTTGATGAGACTCTTCAGATTTGTAAAATAGAGTTCTGCTCACTCTCTCACTCAATGGCACATAGAATGTTATCAATTCTTCAATATTATGAACCTCCAGTGGAGTGATTTCTTTGAAGCATCTGAGGGATGGGTATAATTTTGAGTGAGTCATCTGACTCTGCCAAGTGAGCTATCCTCCTTGATGACCATCTGAACTCTATTTCCATAAGTAGATTCAAAATCATAAATCAGAATCACTTATTTCATACTCTACCTTTCTTGAAAGCTTATAAGTTCCTTAGTTTGACAGAATATCTTCTTCTTCTGTGTCACTTCCCAAATGAGGAACGATTTTCTTGATTTAGGTGAATCAGTGCTTTAGGGAGAGTCGGCATTGCCTTCTTTCCTCCCCTTTGCTTCTGCTCTTTCACTTTATGAAATTGCTTTTTAGTTCCTGAAGTGGATGCTACAGCTTCAAGAGGCTCTGCTAGCTTAGGCTCTTTGAGGATGAAATATTTTGCATCTTCATAGATCTTGCTTCATTGACGAAAAATAGTTGTAGATTACTAGAATTCTAAATTCTTCTCCATCTTTCGGATACTTCATACATTGATGCATAGTTGATGGGACCATGCCATACTCATGCAGCCACCAAGAGAGCTCTAAATGATGTATCGGCATCGATTACATGAAACTTGGCTTCGTATATAAATCCGAACTAAGTGGGAGAATAAAAGAACCGAGTTTTCCTTTTCATTAATCCATGAACCATCAACTTATCTCTCCCAAGATGTTGGATATCAGTGATAATCCTCTTAATACCTTTAGACTCATAAGATTGATAGAAGAACTGATCAATCAATATTCATTGATCGAGAGTTCATCACTCTCAAGTAACATAAAGGATGGTTGTGATCTCATTCCCAACATAAGATCTTCTTCAAAAAATGTGATTACTGGGAGATCTTGAGTTTGCAATGCTTCAATCATGCATTTCAAAGAAAGTAAGCTTCATAACTCTCGATCTTTGAGAGCTGTATCAAAGTTTCTGAGGTCTTTGACATCAAGAGAGCCTCACATACACACTTAATTGTCAGGATCTTTCTCAGTGTGATAGAATATTATAATCTATCTTCTCACTTGATTTAGGCTTTATCTAGATTTTGGAATGATATCTCATTTGACTTCAATTTGTTTGCCTTTGTCTTTATTTGCATTTCCTTTCTTTGATGAAGGTGGTAAGACTTTACCACTTCTCAACTAAACTTGAATCACTTTGTCTTGCTTAGATTCTTTTGAAGAGGTAGTTTCTTCAAATTCCCTTCTTATTCTAGAAGATTGGCCAAAAGGGCTAGACTCATTTTTCAACATCATACGTTTCATACGTGATGATATCGATGAGTCTGACTCTTCTCCATCGAAAAAACATAAATAATCTAAACTATTATTGTCTTGTTGAGTCATTAAACAAAATTTAGATGTTAGCTCGTGCTCTTCTTGCTTTCGATAAAAAATTTTGAGTTTGTTTACTACCTTATCATTTTGAGTAATTGATGTTGAAGAACATCCGACATCACAGATGATTGACATGTCTAGGACAAGATTCACCATTATCTTCTTCATCGATTCAGAAATGCAAAGTTTAGGCATGAAGTCGCTTTAAATGGTTGTCTTGCTGGTGATACTCTAGATTGTTAATGATCTTTTGAGTTGTAGTTCTCTTCTTGATCTTTTTTTCTCTCTTCTTTGATTTATGAGGCTTGCATTTAGTAGATTGCTTCATCGTGATGAAGTAGCCTTATTAGAATGCCGAAGCCCAAATACTTGGTTTAGGCATCTCTTAAGTCCAATATAGGTTCAAGTGGTGATTTCCACTTAACACTAGGACGCTTTTTAGCTTCAACATCTTCAGCCTTTTTGGAGATTACCATTTATCATTCTTCAATATGAACTGATTTCTCCTTCTATTTTCTGGATGATATAGAAGAGGTAAATCATCCTTGTAGACTCTCTTTTGGGTTGACTAGAACACGGTGTAAATTCACCTCATCGATACTTCCTTTCTAGCCAATCTTTGAAGACATAACAATCTTCAATAGATGACTGATCATCGATGATAGGATAGTAATTTGGATTATTGACGCCTTCACCTTTTAATTTCTAGTAATATAGCCTTTTTGACTCTTGCCAAAATAATTTACACACTCCCTTCTAAAGGAATATTCTTGTTCATCTTTTCCTTAAGAGATGGCGCATTATCATCATCTTGTTGTTTTGGATGCCCCCACCACTTGGAAAAGTCTGATTTGTCATTGCCTCTAATACTTTTGTGGATTAGAATAAATAGGCTTTTTACCCTTATCATCATTGTACACGCCTTTATCCACATATATCACCGCTTTTCACCATTTGAGCTATAGGAAGCATGAATTTCATTTCTTCGAGTCTAAAGGTTTATTTCTCTTTGCTTTATCTGCATAGACTTGACTTAGGCGATTCAACTTTTCAAATTTAGCCACCTATCGAAAGTCTGAATGTTGCAATCGACGTCATGCATAGAAATGGTGCCATTTTATCATCCATATTGCCCATTAGCAATTGGATCGCATGCTCTTCTTCCAATTATTGCTCACTTCATACTTAGGTTGCCAAGACTTATGAATTTTGTCATCGACTCATCTTTCCTCCTTTCAAGAAGCAAGGTCGATTTGATTTTCTTGGTTGCCGCGAACCTCTTCACAAATATAGTCTCTAATTCAAAGAAATATTTTAACGAATCATTTGACAGCATACCATTCAAAAGCGGTGAGGTCGCTACAAGAGAAAAAAAAGTAGTGCATCGTTCCTCTCCTTATACCACAAGTAGCCTTAAATTGAGCTAGATGTTGCTTACCAAGCCCCCGAAAGTATTAAAGATTGAGTAACCTTCTATGACACTTGATCATATTCACCGGGTAAGGCACCCTTACTCACCACTTTCACCGCTGCTATGACCTTTATCTTTTCATTGATTATTATTTCGAGCATTGTTACAATTCGTGTGCTAGATTTTGAATTGTCGGAGAGGTAGTGGGTTAACTTCATTCCTTCATGCGTAGCATGTACTGTAGGAGCTTGAGGTACACAGTGGCTGGTGGTATAAAAGTTGTATTATTAGCTGCTGATTAGACAAACAAAAGGCACTTGATGTGATATTCTTACAATATCTATCATGATATTCATTTGTACCATCATATCATTCATTTTGGTACCAAGTGTGCAATCTCTTGTCTTTGACCTCCATTTGATTGCATTTCTCTTTCTCTCTAGCCATGGCATCAATCATAGGCTCTTCTTCTTCTTCTATTTCTTGTTGTTATGTTCCCTTGCTCATTTTGGGGAGAACTTGTCCTTCTCCTTGTGCATTTGTTGAGATATGTTGTGGGGCTATAATGACATGGATTATGTGTGTGTACTGATCATTTCTGGTTCAACCATATAGATAGCTTTGACACCATGATCTCTTTCTCATTGATTCTTCTTCTTCATCTTGAAAGATTGAAGATCCATCTCTATTTGCTTCTATGAAGACTCTTCTTCATAAGCATCATTCATTCGATTTGATTTGTTCGATGGTGGCGGGAGGAGTTCATCTATATCTCCATATAGACAACTTCTACTTCCATAGAATCTTTCATTATTTTCTTCTTGCACATGAATTTTGATCGGCGTTTCGTGGATCTCTGTTCAATGTGGGAAACCACTTCTTCTATTAAAGGACCATGATCAAATCAACCTTCTCTTGTAGGGTGAATGATGATGGGATCCCAGAGGATTCTCCGGTGTCGACCATCATATCTTTCATCTGATATCCCTTCTTTATCCACTTGATGAGTTGATTTTGAGAATGAGTATATGTATCAGATGTCACACCTCTTCTATTACTCAAAGTTTCATTATGGGGCCTTGGCCTCCATATTTGCTTATCCTTTCGCCAGGACCTTTCGATAACAGATTCTTGGACACGAGGTCCAAGTGTCATCTCGATCACCATGCAAAGCGTACCATGGCCGTACTAGAAGAGATGATAACTTTCTTGGTAGATATTTTCCATCACCACAGCCTAAATCTTCTTTTCATTAGGCCTTTGTCCTTGGCTACTTTGAGAACTTTATGTATCTAGAGCGTGATCTCCTCATGGTGGTGGAGCTTGACGTGGTTGAAGACCGCTTTATTTCACCAAGAGAGCTATTCCTTTACCCACTTTAGATTATCAAAGTTGTTGTGGTAGGAATACTGGCGGTATTGCTTGTTCAGTCATTCAAAGGGGATCTGAGCCCTCATTTTTTCTCCTTCTTCTCTTCGGTTAATTTGCTTCGATGAGGAAGCTTCATGATCATGCTTTCGGGTATAAAGGTTCAATTGGCAAGCAGCTGTACCAGAGGAATTAAAGACAGTTTTTCCATGACGATTTTTTCATGGGAGCTTGATTGACCTTTTTTGAAAACTAAAAGTTCTCTCGAGAACTCCTTGGTTGGTCATTGAACTTGGCTACATGGCGGAGCTTCAGTAACTTGAGGCCTTCCAGCATGGCCTCGATGAATGTACCACGGGTGGGTACTTCAGAGCAGCTACGATAGGGAAATTCAAGCTATCAAATTGAATGGTAGCCCCAACATCTCCTGTGTTGATGATGTTGGCTAGGCAGATGTTCACACCACGACCTAGCTGAACGGTGAAAGGAGTGCTTTGTAGATCCATTCTGTAAAAGTGAAAGATGGGGATTAGTAATTAACAATTATTATTTCACCCCATACTTTCAAGATGCAGAGGCACTACAGGATAAAATAATGGTGTAATAAAGATATATTATATGGAATGATTCATTCTACATAGAGCCTCATATTGAATTTATTACACACTTAAATCACCATTTTTTATTTTGAATTTTCAAAAAATTTATTGCTACTATAGCACATATATGACTAGCCAAAGATGAAAAGAGAATCTTGTCCCCGAGTGCCAAATCATGGGCTCAAAATTCACACTCCAATATTTTGATTGATTGAATTGAAGAGAGTATGATTTGAAAATATTGGTGTAATTTTCTGAAGGTAGATGAGATAGTAGATAAGACACTACCCAGAGATTTCGTCCTCATTTAGTGAGAACTTTAGATGTTTTGTTTCCTATAAAGCAAGCCCCTATAGTTAATTACCCCTCTCAATAAGTGAGAGAACTTTCGATTAAGGCTAGTCATTAGATCGCTTAATGCGTAGCATATAGTAGTAGCATATGGAGTTTTAGAATTTAGATTATGAAATTCATCATTTTAGCTTAAACCGATGGTTGGGGGAATGATGACGTGCCCGATCTAGATCCCATGGTTCCATCATCCCGGCAGTTGGGTCTACTTAGTCGAGGGAGGTAGTCACCCAACTAGAAGATCCTCATCAACATGGGTTACGCCATCAAGAAATCTTGTAGACGGTGGTGTTTGTCTAGAGACAAGTCTACCTTATGAGTTGTTTGCCTATCAAGTATACCCTATGATTCACAACTCAAAGGCAGAGCCATTGGGGAGCATATGGGCTACAATCGTGATCATAATATAATGGAGTCAGACTGGCCAAACCACCCGATGAGGACTCGTCATAATCGCCATTGGAGCCTATCGCCTGCCACAAGGGACACGACGCCCCACTGCATGAGATTGATTGAGAGTGAACATATAGTAACACTTGATTTGACATTGGCTCCTTTATGAGCTAGAGTTTTCTTAATTTGTCACCCCAGATAAATAGTTGAAGGATGATTGAGTTTGATTTAAGTTTTAATGATGAATTTCATTTAAGCAGTTGATTTACTTAATTTGATTTAAAAATTGATTAATTTGAATATGTTTAAGAGCTTTAGATCTGTCAACTGCTTAGTGCTAAGAGGATTAGATCTACGTCACTGACGTAATCTGATATTTCAATTTGAAACTCTTATTATATTTTTAGGTTTTGTTAACAATCCTAAGACTAAACGGAAGCAACCACAAAGATCCTAGATACTTGAATTTAAGCATTCAACATAGTGGGGCCCATGGTGTATTTAAGATTTTATGTAATTTTATTTTGAATTATGAGATTGATTTTGATTTTTCATTTTTTTAATTTCAATTTTAGCTCATACCTTTTATTAAAATTTGCACTTGAAATCTCTATGTCGCACATGCACATTTTTTATAGCTTAGATAATTTCACCTAATTAATGATTTAATTTTAAAATTTATAGAATGAAATTCTTAATTTTATAAAGGAAGCTATGATTTTGTAGATTTTGATTTAGTATCTTCTACTTGTAAAGAGTTAGATCCAAAGAAGGCATTTTGATTTAGATTGTAGTTTAAAATATTACTGCACTTAGTTTACTTGTTGATTTTTTGTAATTCTCCCAATTTGATTATGTTCAATCTACATCACTTTTTGATAAGTTATGCTGATTTCAGTGTTTATTGCTTTAGCTCTACTTATGCTTATTAGATAGTAATCACCTCTATATTTGTATAAGAGTTATTAAACCTAATTTGGATTCATCCCTAGACTTTAAGTTTATTATAAGATTATTATAATTTAGCATTAGTCCCCTCCAAATTCCAATTAAAGCTTGTTTAATTTTAAGGAATTTGCAAGAAAAGAGAACTCACTTACTTATCTTTAATTTAAGCTAGAGAATTTTAAAATGTTTGTGAGTTTAATATTAGCCTCCCAAATTTCACTTAGATTTTAAATGAATGTTCTATTCTTTCCAAAATTTTCTTTAAAGGCTCCTTTTTTCTTGTTTGACGCTTTTAGTTTAAAATTGTTTTTTAGTTCTTAAGTCTTCATTTCACTCTCCCTTTTTTTTCTAAGTCAAAAGATTTGATAAAGCCTCGATCATCCCCAGTGGGTGCATCGGGGTGTTTTGGCTTACTCGCTCTTGAGAGCGTGGTGTCTTCAACACCACTTTTTATCTCGTCACGCCCTCTTGAGCACAACGAGGCCTTGAGACCTGAAAGAAGACATACAATACAATATATATTCACCCTCCTTTTTCTAAGTCTAGAAATTAGACAAAATTTGGCAAAGATTTCTCTAGGGGAGCAACATCTAACGTGTTGGCTTATCGATGCTCATGAGCATAGGCGTTTATTGACACCACACCATTTTTCATCTCGTCAGCCCCTTGAGCACAACAAGGTCTTCAAACTATGAAACACAAACATATATATATATATATATATATATATATATATATATATATATATATATATATCATGATCACACATCGCATTTTCATTGTGCTCAAAAAGGAACGGGTTAGGTATGCAAATTGGAATGTAATGAGGAGTGTGGCCAAAAAAAAAGAAGAATTCTCCTTGATGATGTTCTTCCCTTTGGCGAAAATGGGAAAGTGAGAGTAAAATCGAAGGAGAATTCTTGTTGACAATGTTCTTTCAGTTAAAATGAGAAATGGGAAGGCTAAAGCGAGGGTGATCGAAAATGAAAAAAAGTTGTTGATATTCTTCCCGTTTGAAGAAGGATGGAGAATCGAAAGCGGGTTAGTGGATGTAGAAGGGTATTCTGTGAGCAGGAGAAAAGCAGTGGCGTTGGAAGGATTTGTGGAGCGGTGAAGTGGAGGAGAGGATCTTGATGGAGGTCGAGCGGAGAGATCAGGAGAAATAAATGTCATCATCTGAGGCCAGGATGCATGGTGGAGGATTTTCAAGCAAAGTGGATGCAAGAGTTAGGCGGGGAAGACTTCGGGTGCATCGAAGAGGATCCATGAGCAGTTTTCTGGCGGTGGGCTCTGTGAAGTTAAGGCTGGTTCGTTCTGAGGAGTGGAACCCGGTTTTCTGGTGGGGATAGCAGCTTGAAGGTTGAGAGGGAAGAGTGAAATTACATGCAAAAATGTGAGAATCAAGAGAGGAGAAATGGTGGAATGAGAATAATGAGGAGGGAGTTTTTCCTTTTTTAATTTCCAGCCAAACCGAAAATAGAAGGAACGGTTGAGCATGGGGGAGGATAATTTAGAGATTTAAATAATTTTTAAATTGATTAAACAGTTTTGATGTGGATTTCATGCCGGTAAATGCATATAATCAATATATATCAATTTAAGGTAATTTCGTGTTCTAAACGCAAATAGCGCATTTTGTTTCACGATCGAAGGTCATTTGGTTCAAGTCGACGTCAAATTGAGTATTCTCAAAAAATGCGCTTTCAAGCTTCGATTTTGCAGACTCATCTGAATTGAGTTCGAATAGTCTTACTTGATAAATTTCAACGTTTCGAAGCCAATTTCATGATTAATTTGAGCAGTCATTTGATGCGTGATGCCCGATCTCGATATGTCTGCGACATTGGTGTTCGATCGCATGGTTGATCATCAAGTCGTGCAATATTTATATTCATTGACGTTCGAATGATGGAGTCCGTTCGTCTTGGAGGTCATTTGAGTTAATTTTGGTGACGTCCAGGTGTGTTTCACCTTCGCGTTGTCATTTCAAATCATTGACATTTGCAGACTCTTAGAATTGGCGAGATAGTCTCGTTTGATAGATCAATCGTTTTGAAGCAATGGCATGTCAATTTGTGAGCGAGTCGTTTGACTTGCCAGCGCCTCGACTTTCATATGAGCAAGCATGTTCGACTTGAGCTCGATTGGTTGATCATTAAGTTGTGCAATATTTATATCCGACCAACGTTACGAATCTACGGCAAGTCCGTTCGTCGATAGTCTTTTGACCATTTTGATGGCTTTATGCATTACTCGATTTGAGCATCCTCATTATTCGACATTGGCATAGCTCGTCAATTAAATCATTTGATACAATGTTTTGAAGCTAACTATGTCGGTTTGAGCGGAGGTTGTTGGATCGCACTTCTCGACTCCATGTACTTCGCATTGATCGTTCGGTGCTTTCGATTGATTGTTGATTTTGTAATATTTATATTATCGATCAACGTTTGAATACCGTTCAAATTGATAGTCGTTTGATCATTTTGGTACAACATTTTCGATTTATGCGATCTTTGAAGTCGTCAATTAAAACTAGCTTGATTCAATTTATGGCACGTATGTGAAGATATATATATATATATATATGATTTTATGATTTTCTTTATTTAAAATTAAAGAAATAAAATTTTATAAATCCTCCTAGAAATTTCAATGCATCTTCACGTTGTTTTAATCGTTAACGTGTCAATTTATCAAGCTCTTCCGGGAAGGACCAAAATGCCGTTGACCCCGCGTGAGCACGCCCGTGGTGAGCACGCGTGGCTTGCTCGCTTACAACATCACTGACATCAGCATGAAATTATTTAATTACAGTAATTTCTAAAATTACAAAAAAGCCTTATAGGGACAAACGCGAAGACGCTGCCCAGCCATCCGATCTTTCTAGACTAAAAGTCAGTAAATAAAGAAAATCAAATAATTGAAATTTATGATAAAGAACACAGTTTTAATAGCAGATCCAACGACTATGAATGACCTGCTTCATTAATTTATAAAACGACGGTGGATAATACTCATAATATTTTTATTTGCGCTAAATTGTTTAATCTCCGCCACACATTTCGAATGCGATTAGCTTTATATTTTGAGGGGCGATTGTTTCAGTCGAATAGAGTAAACCCATAATTGTCAGCGAGCAAATTACCTTTAAATCCTTTTCGCTATGCATTACGTAGAGCTTAAAGTTGAATGCCGACACTTTGTTTGCTGTATTGATAGAAAAGGGCTCTTTCGGCTAGAACAAAAAAAAGGTGGATGCGTTGATGTTTGTTTCAAGAGAAGGTGCTGCTTGTATTAGTGATGCAAGTATTAAAATAAAATTATATAATATATATATATATATATATATATATATATATATATATATATATATATATATATATATATATATAAAATAGAAAATATTCTAGTCATTTTGTTAAAATTAAAATACTCTATCAAATAATTTATGTTGGCTCCTGAAATAATCTAATATATTTTAGTATCTTAATGATATTAAAATTGAAGATGTTGGTTTTGTTGAATTTGTTTCAGTCATACTTAAATTTGTTTGATTTTAGACTTGTTTAAGTCCATCTAATTAAGATACTTTTTTAACTGTAAATTTATTAAAATTTAAAATGATTATGACGCAAATTTTGAAAATATAATTTAAGTTTTTTTTTTAATATTTATATATGTATGTATGTATATTGTATTGTTATTTTAAAATATATTAAATTTATTGATCAAATAAATGTATGAAATATTTAGCAGCGAAAACTTTCGGAGCGGAACCGTATATCTTTTGAGGTATTTATTTCTTCACGCATGATAAATATCATGCAATATCTTAAAAATTATAAAATATTTTTTCACCAAATACAAAACATTGTTCAAAATTGAAGATTTCTGCCAAAATGCATTAATAAATCACATAGTTACGACAAATTAGAACCATATTCATATATATTGATGGGCAATCGGCATCTGTATATTCAGATACATTCTTTCGGATCAAATTTTGTGATTTAAATGTTGATAATTGTTTTTTATTTCCAACAAAAAAAACAATTATCTATGTTAGAATAATAAACAGGAAAAATGCAAAATGCTTTGCTGCCCTATGAGTGCTCAAAATATTCTGAAAAATTACCGAATATTCACATGAAAAATGTCCAACTGGATTCTCTGCATCTGTCGAATTAAAAAAATAAAAAAAAAATAGCACCTGATATAAAACGGTAAATCTCCCGTTTAGAAAGAAGATGATTGGACGGAAGAAAAGCATTTATAAACGATGCGAAGCACTCCACGTTTTTTTTTTTTTTCTAGAATTTGGCAGATTGAAGGGTATAAATGTAATTTCAAATGTTATGTTTTTCGGCTCAAAGCCATCGCGCCGAAAAAATAAAAAATAATAAAATGTGCCGACTCTGCTGACTTACGTGGTGGATTAAGCTTGCAACCTTCTGGACACTTCTACAACATTCCATCCTCACCCCTTTAATTTCCCTTCTCGTTGTGTCCGAATTCCTTCATTCATTCCCAAATCGATCTCTTTTCCTTTCTCCCCTCCTCTTCCTCTTCTCAATTCTCTTCAAACATGGCGTCGGAGTCGGATAGAGATAGAGAAGCAGCAGCGTTCTTCGCCCACCTGTTCAGAGCCACCATCTCCGCCGACAACATTTCAGAAGAAACACAGATCTTCCACCCGATCATCGTCGGCCTTCTCAATGGCTCATTTTCCCACGACGAGGGATCTACGTCGGATCGTATTCTGCTTGTCCACCCAATTTCTCGTCGCGTTGCGGTTCTGCGCGGCGACCCCACCCTATTAGCCGAGCTGCTCTCCGCCGGCGCCAGCAGGAAAGGGCCTCCACCGGCGACGAAGGCGTCGATTGAGGCGATGCCGACGGTGGAGATGGTTGATTCCGGGGAGGAGTGCTCGGTGTGCTTGGAGGAGTTAGGGCAGGCGGTGGTGAAGGCGATGCCTTGTAAGCATCGATTTCATGGGGATTGCATCGATAAGTGGTTAGGGTTGCACGGGACATGTCCGGTGTGCCGGTATTGTATGCCAGCGGAGGAGAGTGAAGCTACGAAGGTAGGAGGCGATGTTGATGGCGATGGCCAGGGTGGAGAGAGGACCGTTTGGTTTGAGATTACTTTTGGAAGAGGGAGATCAAGGGATCGGGATCAAGAGCAGGAACAACAAGTAGGAGACCAAAGTGTTGATAGTAGTAGTGTTTAATTTTTTTTCCTTCCCCTTTTCTTTGCTATATTTTCTACTCATTTCTTTCATTTGGATTATTGTTACATGGGGAAAGGTAGATTTGTGTACTATGATTTAATTTAGAAATGAGAAGCTAGATTCTTTCTGAATTTCTGCTAAATTTGGGCACAGCTGCACTGATCGAATCTTTGGTCTGGTACCTATATCTAATGCTACCGTTAAGACATAACCTTCTTGACAACCTTTAATTCTTCTCTGAAACTAATTTCAGTTAACGGATGCTGTAGTAGGCAAATTACGTTAGAAGGACGATTTGGTAGACTTCCGAAATCCGAAGTTGTTGCAGTTTGATGTTTGGGATTTGCAAAATTGGAGATTAGTTCATACATGCTGAGGTATCTCATACAACCAGAAAATTCATGATGGGGACTATAGCAATGGTGTCAACATTAAAGTTCATCAATTGAGATCAGCTCTTCATCCTGGTAAGAAAACTTACTCATCTTAATTTTTTATTAGAGGCAAAACACTAGTTCATGATGTTCATGATTAGTAGGCATCTATATTATTGCTCCGATTCTAAAGATTCTACTTCAATGTTTGAGGTTTAATGACTTTTCAGACTAAAATGGCCTGAGAAGCTTTTAGTGTTTCAACTCTCGAGTCTCTTATTGAGACTTCTTCCTGTGATGGAGGTGCTTTATTCGTAACTTTTCGGTCAAGTAAAATCATTACTTTTCCTCATTTCCATCTTTCCTACCCTTTTACTTCTTCGATTAGGCGCTGTGTCAAATGGGTATCAGAGCCGACAACAATGAAAGATGGAAGGTGGCAATGTCCTAGCTTGTCACGTTGTTCGAAGCTGGCTTTACCTCTGCGCCAGTTACGGTGGATGCCCTAGACTTGAGATTTCTACCTTCTGTTTAGGGAGTGCGACAGGTATCATCAAAAACTTAAAATGGCAAGGTGTTTATGGAGGCAAGGTGCAAAGAATGGATCTCAAAATGAGAGGTTAAGGAGATTCGAGAGCTATTTCTACGTCTTATGCTAATATTCACTTATCCATGCCAATGAAAAAAAAATGACACGGTCAAGGTAATCCTCAAAACAAGACTGAGGAATTCAAATCACTTCGGGAGGAAGTTGATCCTAGATTTCTCATCGATCCTCTAAGAATGAGCTCAATGGTTCCAAAAATTGTTGAATCTTTCCAATTGCATTACACCCACAAAATTTTGCATTCTTGTCTTAATTAGGAAAAGGCATTTTATTATTAATTATTTAGATGAAGAGGATGAAGATGATAATGTGGCGTTATACTGTTTCTAGCATTTCGAACGCTTCGAAGTGAGTGTTTTTCAAACTCTTTACAAGTGCTGAAAAATTGAATACGGAGAAAGAGATGCAATACAATGATAGATTAAATGCAAAAACATTGGAGAATGAAGTTGGAAATGACAACAGGGACGATTCTTCTATGACATCAAATCAGATTGCAGGTGAGTTGACGAGTGTATTTATGTTGCTTAAATCAATATAATTTAGTGATTTAAAATATACTTAATTTTAATAAACTAAATATGGGAGAATTGAGGATGCCCTTTCTCATTCCAACTCTCTGAATGATGGTGTCAGAGCAAATGAGGTGATTTATAGTGTGCTAAAAGGTGGAAAGATGATAAACTGCAAGAAATATTGTCATTATTTGGCCATATGTTGAAGAAAAGGATAGAGGCTTTAGCCACAACATATAGAGCTATTATTGATAATAGATTGAAAGGAGAACTTGAACATGAGAGGAGACTATTGGATGAAATTTGTTCTTTAGGATATAAAGCTAATGCATTTACATGCACTTTGTTAATTCGTGCCTATTGCAGTGAGGGAAGGATCAAGGTGGTAAAAAATGTTATTTTGAAATGAGTGAAGCAGCATTTCCCCTGAACGACTAACTACAATACTTTGATTGATAGTAATTGAAATTCAGAATTTATGGATCGAGTTTTTTGTTTATTGAAAGTCATGTCAACATAATTTTTCTACTTATAAATACAATCACCCAAACCTGTGTTTACTACTGCTGTTAGAATATTTTCACCTGATGTTTTATCACAACAATTTGATCATATCATTCCAAGCAATCCTATCCATCAATCTGTAATTAAGTCCACTCATATAATGTTTGTATCAGAAAGGTTATACCATATAAGCATGTATATGTATTCATGGTGAATGTACTTGAATTACTAGTCTTCTAAATTCTTCCACCTTTCTGCTTTTCTTCTTAAGGTTTCACTGTTAGTCTTCATGGTATCGCAGCTGTAGTCTCACAAAACAAGCTCTAAACTCTTGCTACTCTTCACTATGGCAAATCCCACGATGTTTGCAACAAATGATGAAGGAACTTCCGTTCAATATTGAACTCTTAATGTCAAATATGAAAAATGTCCTTAGCATTCATCTCACTACTTAGAGATCATAGGTTAGCAAATTGTTTCGTGCGATAGGATTTGAAGGCTATTTAATTGGGACTGTTGCATAAAATCTTCTTAATCCCTGTTATCAAAGCTTTGTCTCTCGTAGATCAAAATTTTGTTGCAACACTTTTTTCTATTATCATTGCTTCTTCCTTATTTTCTCAATCTTGACTCGTATGTTGATATATGGAGTACTGTAACTCATTTTCAATCAACTAACTGACTCAAAGCAATTCAATTAAAAAATAAGTTACACAACATTATGAAAATGGATTATTCAATGACTTAATACCTTTCAGAGATAACAGCCAAGGTTGACTCATTTACATCAGTAGGTTCATCACTTGCGCAGAAGATATCATATTGTATGCTTTAAATGATCTACTCTCATCATATCAAGCATTTAAAACTGTCATACGATAACTGTTAAATGTTGGTGATCTACACTTAACTTCTTTGCAGTGAGAAAACAAGTCTATTTATAGAAGCAATCGAGGACTTCTAATATCACAATCAACAGAAGATTCAGTGGCACTTGCGTCCACTCGTGGATGAGCATTTTATCTCAACAACCAAACTAAATTTACTCAAATATCTTGTGGTAATGGAAGTTTTTCCAGGAGACCGTTACTCGGGAGGAGGAAACTGGAGTCAATCACATATAATGATGAGTGAATAACTCACAATGATTTGACTTGATTGTTGTCATGATCTTGTGGTACCATTATTTCAAGTTTCTGCAAAGAACAGTGTGAATGAAGCTATTTTGGTATTTGCATTGATGAATAGAAAAAGCTCACACACACATACAATTTTTTCATTAGTTATTATCGCAATTTGAAAATGTATAGTGAAACATACTCATGGATAGGCCCTATACTTGAATGTAGTTATAAACAACTTACTAGAATTTACCATCATCTTAGAAGGCTTTGGGATGAAGTCAAGTTTGATTAAGCTAAAGTGAGCTTCAGGAGATGCTTGAAATGGGTTACAATTATGATGAATTTACATGAAAAATTCAGATAGATGGGTTACTGCAATAAGGTTTTATTAATGTATGATCTGATATGCTATCTATAACACTAATTGTTAATTTGTGTTGGCTTATATAACACACCCTACTTCTGATTAATATAATGAAACAATTATGAGCTCTAATTTCAAATTTGATGTAATAAATTTTAAGATTTAAGGTTACAAAGGAACACACAAAATTCAGAGTACATTAACTTGAGTTGGTACTATTAGTTGCCTTAAACCGAAAAAATTGAACGGAACCAAACATATTTGGTTGGTGGAGTTCAATTTATGAAATCATGGTTCAATTTTTGTTTTAAATTAAAGCTTTTTTTAGTTCAGTTTGATAAATTTTCAATTAAAACAAAAAATCAACTCATTTTATTTAGGATAACTTTTGACAAAGGAGTATTATTAAATATTCATTTAGAGATTGTTTGGGATCACTTTTATTTTTTATTTTTTATTTTATTTATGTTTTACTTAAAAATAAATTTATTTGATTGTACATGTTATTTTTAAAAACACTCAAAACACAAAAAAGATGTTTTGAGTGTTTTTAAAAACAACATTATTTATTTTTGAAAATAAAAAATAAAACTACAAAAAATACTCTAAACAAATATATTTTCAAAAATACCATAAAAATAAAAACAAAAAATAAAAAACAAAATTGATCCCAAACAGCCTCTAAATTTCTTCAAATCAATTAAAATTTACAAACAATGTATACTCATTAAAGAAAATTTGGCTTATTTTAAGATAATTTGCCAAATGAACTAGCATCATGTTAGACAATTAGATAACAAAAATTTAATGGATTGATAGTACATTTATTTTTTAAAATATAGAGCCCCAATAATAACTCAAATTTATATTCTCACGCAATCATATATCTATGTTGACCTCCACGTATGTGTCATAAGTCCAAACCGGGGTTCAAAACGCACTGCACGTCACTGAAAATAGTCCAAATGGCCTTTAATCGATGAATGGACTTCGTCATCGCGTTCAGAACATTGAAATTGGTCAAAATATAAATATTGCAAAATTTAACGATCAATTGATTAAGCGATCGAGTTATTAATATGTTAACACGCATATCGGAGTCGGAAAGCTGTGACGATATACGAATGACATCTGCTCATGAAATTGATCATGCCGCTAGCTTCGAAACATAGAAAACTACCAAATAAGATTGTCCACGCTCAATTCAGACGAGTCTGTGCAAATGTTGAGTGATCATGAAATGACGCGGTAAGTCGCTAAACATCGTCGCTCAAATGACCCTCGATCGACGAACATACTTCTCCATTGCGTTCAGAACATCAAAACTGGTTAGAATATAAATATTGCACAACTTGATGAGCAACTGATCAAACAATCGAGTCGTCACGCACACGCATATCGGTCGATGGCAAACATCAAATCAATCCCTTCAAAATTGATCACGCTAGCTTCAAAACATCGAAATCTATCAGTAAAACTATTCACACTCAATTCGATAAGTCAAAATCAGTGGTCGGCGGACGCATTTTGAGCGAAATTGACTTTGGCATCGATTCAAACCAAACGACGCCTGCGAACGGTGCATTGTTCGTTGAACATCAAAAAAAGCTAAGATTGATATATGTATATTGATCATATAATTTTATCGACATAAAGTTCACATTAAAGTCGATTAATCAACTTAAAAATCAATTAAAAAATAAAACCTAACCTAAATTACCCTATTCCTATTCCCGTCGCTCGACCCGGTTCGTCCCTCTCCCTCACGCTGTCGCACGAAACCCTTGACCCGAGCCCGAGCCCTTCTCCCTCACGCTCAGCCGAAGAGATCGCGTGAGCCTCCCCTCCACAGGCACCCTTGTCTCTCCTCACCGGCGAAGGGGCTCCCGCTCTTCCATTCAAATGCCAACCGTTCCCTCCTCTCCTTCCGAACCGCAAAGCCACTTCCTTCTTCCCCACTTTTTCTCAAAACGGCAAAGGCTTCCTTTCCATTTTTTTTTTCTCTAATCAGAAACCACTCTTCCTCCTCTCTTCAAACCGCAAGGAAGGTGGGCCAAATTTCTTCTTCCGTCTTCTTCTTCCTCTTCATCCTTCTTCTTCTCCTCTTCATCTTCTTTCTTTTCCTCTCAAAAGCCAAAATCGAAAATCCCTCCCCATTTCCTTCAATTTCCTTTAGCTGAAAGTCACTTTCCATGTTTCCTCCTTCCCTCATTCTTCTAGGCCGATAATCCCTACCCACTTCCCTCACTTTCCCAAAATCAAAAATCCCAATTTTACAAAATTGAAAATCCCCTCATTTTCCCCCAATCTGAATTTCCAAATCCGCTTTGCCAATCAGAAAAGAACACCATCATTAGGCGGGTTCTTCTTCAGGTTCCGACGCCTTTCCACTGCCTTTCCAATTCCATTCAGGGAGGGAACACCGTCATTAGGCGGTCTCCTCTTCTGGTTTCCGGCATTACCCATTTCTACCTCTCTTTTCGACCTTTCCCTTCGCCGTAACCAGATAGGAACATCATCATTAGGTGGGTTCTTCTCTTAGTTTCTGGCATCTCCAACTCTGCCTCTTTGTCGAACATTGCAACGCGCAGAAAAATGATTCAGAACATGTGGAATCAATGTGTGATGTGGATGTATACGCTTGTATTTCTTTGCAAGTTTGAATGTCTCATCATGCTCATTAGGGCGCGACGAGATGACAAATCGTCACGAGTGTCAAGACAAACATTATGCTCGTTAGGCGTCGAGTAACCATCATTAGATGTTCTTCCCCTGAAATATTACCGAAATTTTGTCAAATCTTTTGACTTAAAAAAATGAAAAATAAAAGAATCAGTTTATGAATGTTAAGCAAGGAAACCTAAAGCTAAAATTCAAATTAAAAAACTCTAAACAAAAAAAGTGGGATGGAAAATAACATACAACAAATATGAAAGTAAAACAAAAAAGGTGAAAAGCACTTACAAAATTTATCTAAGCAGAGTTGAAAGCCCACTAAAATTTTTAACCCTTCTCTTTCAAATACTCCAACTCTTCGAAGAAATGGAATGGAATGTAAGACCCCCACTTGGTCTTATTTATAAAAATTAGAGGAGGTAGTGAAGGACTCACTTTCAAAAAAAAGAGAGGGGGCTAGAAATGAATGTATGAGAGTTTGAATAAGTCATATGTGCATCATAGCATAACTAACTTCAATGCAAGTACTTAAAATTTTAGTGTTTAACTTTTTGGTTGTAATACCTAAATTGAAAGCAAACATTTACGTGGAGGAATCCTATGGAGTTGATGGTTGAATTGAAAAGAGAAAAGATGTCTCTATTAATAATATAAGTTGATCTATTTGTAATCTTGAAATATCTAAGGATGTTTTCATAAAAAAAAAATGGAGAAACCCATAATCTTATCTGTGAAAATAAGAAACAAGTCAAATGAGGAGTCTTCAAAAAGAGAAGGAATCAACTTAAATATTACACTCTATTGATTCGCAGAAGTAACTCTGAGGGGTAAATTTTCGTTTAAAATAACAAATTAAAATATCTTTTGAATTTATAGCTTCAAAACACGTAACACCACCAGATCTACAACTATTCGTACAAGCAAACAAAAGGCGATACTAAGTCAAATTCTATAAGAATTATAGGGCTTCCTTCAATAAAAAAATTAGAGAATTTTATTTTAATTATGATTTTCAAAGTCAATGACTTCATTAATTAAATGAAATTATCTAAGCTATAAATGCTTGCATGTGCTCGGACATAGAGATTTAAAGTGCAAATTTTAATGCCTGAAATGGCTGTGCAAGCTAAATTGGAATTAATTAAATATTAATTTGAAAAATCTAATAAGATATTAGACTAATTTACATCTTCAATGCCACCGAACCTGCAATACTCAAATGCAAGCGGGCTGAAGACACCATTTAAAATTCAATCATACCGGATTGCAACACATCGTATAGCGAACATAGAATTAATTAAGGCATTCTTAAGTACACGCATGGCCTCGATATCTTTGAATGTTTAAACTTAGTGTCAGGATGTTCTTGGGTTGCATCGGTTTAGTCTTAGGGGCGGGTTGGGTTAACAAAACCTAAAAATCTATTATAAAAATTTCAACTTAGTAAAATACATGAGTAGCTAATTCTGTCATATGACAGTATTATCTGATCCTCTGTTAGGAGCTAAATAGAATAGACAAGATCTAAAGTTTTCAAGTATGTTCAATTCAATCAATTAACTACCCCGATGATGGCTGTGTTGAATGTTGATTTCAATCGGAGGGGATACTTCCATCAAAATGTGATTCTAATTTCAAATCAAATCAACTCAAATTAAAGTATCAATCTAAAAATGCTTAAATGAAATTCAATCTCTAAAAACTCAAAACTCAATCTATCCACCTTCCACAATAGTTTGTCAGAGGTGACAAATTAAGAAAACTAGTTCGCAAAAGAGTCAATTTCAAATCAGGTATTCTACTGTGTTCATTCTCAATCAATCTCTTGTTAGTAAGGATGTGGCCCATGTCCCCATTCATTGCGGCGATAGGCTCCACAGATGATGCAATTACCAAAGTCCTCATGGTGGTGGCGAAGGCTCCATTTATTATGATCATGACCGTAGCTTATGCTCCCAATGTGTGCCCTTTGAGTTATGAATCATGGGGTATACTTGATAGGGAAAATAGCCTACTATTAGCTAAGGTAGACTTAAGTCTGTCTCCTTAGACAAACACCACTTCAGGTCTATAAGTATTTCTTGGACGACGTAACCCATGTGTTGTTTATAAGAATCTTTCGGTCAAGTTGGGTCGACTACCTCCTCTAACTAAGTAGACTAGGGACCACGATAGCCCGGGATGATGGAACCATGGGATCTAGATTGGGGACATCATCATTCCAGCCATCTGGTTTAACCTGAAATGATGAATTTCATAATCTAAATTTTAAACTCCACATGCTGCTACTATACGCTACACATTTAACGATCTAACGACTAGCCTTAATCGAAAGTTCTCTCTCACTTATTGAGAGGGGTAATTAATTATAGGGGCTTGCGCTTATAGGAAACCTGGAACTAGATCTAAAGTCCTCACTAAATGAGGATGAAATATCTAGGTAGTGTCTTATCTACTATCTCATCTGCCTTCTGAAAATTACACCGACACTTCAACCATACTCTCTTCAATTCAATTTGTCGAGAGGTCGGTGGCAAATTTTCGGAGCCCACAGATTTCTAGCGACTCCGCTGGGGACACGATTCTCTTTCCATCTTTGTCTAGTCATATATGTGTTATAGTAGCAATAAAATTTTTGAAAATTCAAAAAAAATCATGATTTAAATATGTAATAAATTCAAACTACTGTTGTATGAGATTTTATGTCGAATGAATTATTCTGTAGAGCATATCTTTATTACACTTTTATTTTATTCTGTAGTACCTCTGCATTTTGAAAGTATGGGGTGAAATAATAATTACTAATTACTAATTTCCATCTTTCACTTTTGCAGAATGGATCTACAGAGCACTCCTTTCACTATCCAACTAAAGGCATTAGTGCGACATCTACAATGTCATCAACCACGGGAGATGTTAAAGCTACAATTCAATTTGGTAGCTTGAGTTTCCCAGTTATCATAGCAACTTCAAGTACCAGTGGTACATTGTCTGAGGATCACTAGAGAACTCAGTTATTAAGCTCTTGTTAATGGCCGGTTCATAGCCAACCAGCTGCAGGAGTTCTCTTGACAGAGAACTTCAGTTTTTAAAAGACTAGGCCAATCTGAAGCCCCCATGACAAAAAGAATTGTCAATGGGTAAACTGTGTCTTTAATGCCTCATGGTGCAACTGCTCCACCGATTGAATCTTTTGTACCTGGAAAGCATGATCACGAAGCTTCTTCATTAGGAAGCAAATTAACCAAAGTAGAAGAAGAAGAAGAAATGTCGATGAGATCCCCTTGAACGACCCAAGTGAACAAGAATACCACGCTAAGGAGTATTCTACCCATAACAACTTTGACAATCTAAAGTGGGCAAAAGGAATAACTCTGGTGAAGTAAAGCGCCTTTCTGGAACCAACCACGCCAAGCTCCACCACCAAGGAGAGACCCAAACACTCGCCGTAATACAAAGTTCTCAAAGTAGCCAAGGAGAGGCTTAATGAAAAGAAGATTTCATGGTGATTGAAAATACGAAGCTCCACCAAGAGGTTACCATCTCTTATGGTAACTAGTCATCAAGTATGCCACGGTGAGCATCGAGCATGACACTTGGACCGCATGTCCAAGAATAATCGCCAAAGGTCCAAAGAAAGGATATGTAAGGCCACGATGAAACTTAAAAGAATGGAAGAGGTGTGACATATATACTCAAAATCCACCTCAAAATAACTCATCGTAAGTGGATACCCAAAAGAAGGGATATCAGATGAAGACATGATGGTCAACACCTGAGAATCTGGGATCCATCGCCGATGATTCACACAAGAGAAGGTTGACTTTGATCGCAATCCTTTAATGGAAGAAGTATTCTTTCCGCACATTGAACCAGAGATCCACTGGAAACGTTGTTCAGAAATTCATGTGCAAAAAGAAGGTGATGAAGATGACAATATGGAAGTAGAAGTCGTCTATATGGTCAGAGATATAGATGAACTTTCTGTTCAGCATCAGCAACAACATGGATCCAAGGAATCTGAACCTAAATTCAATGTTTATGAAGAAGAGTCTTCACAGAAGCAAATAGCAGATGGATCTTCAATTTCCATTGAAGAGGAAGAAGAAGAAGATCAAAATGAGAAAGGGATCATGGGTGTTGAACCTATTTATATGGTTGAACCAGGAAATGATTACCGTACATTTTTATAATCATGTCATTCACTCTATCAATAGCTACCCCTACAAATGCACAAGGAGAAGGATAGTCAAGTTCTTCCCATGAAAATGAGTAAGGAGCATAACAACAGCAAGAAATAGAGGAAGAATAAGAGCTTGTACTTGATTGATGATACTAGCTAAAGAGAGAAAAAAAAAGATCAAATGGAAGTCAAAGATAGAAAATTGCAGTATTGGTACCAAGATGAATGATATGATGGTACAAATGAATATCATGATGGAGATGTTGCAAAGAATAACATCAATCAGTAGCACTACCATCTGCTAATCAACGTAGCTAATAATCAACTTCTATACCACCGCCTATACCTCAAGCTCCTATAGTATATGCTACATGGTGAGGAATGAAGTTAACCACTTCACCGATAATTCAAAAATATGGCTACACCTAGAATGGTAAAATGCCCTAGAAATAATAATCAATGAAAAGATAAAGATTTATAGCCGTAAGTAGTGCGGTAAGTGCCCTTACCCAAGTTGAATATGATCGAAGTAAAGGTTACTTAGTGCCAAAATTTAATACTTTCATTGGTAATCCAAAGCAACATCTAGCCTAAGGCTACTTATACAGAGGAACAATGACATTTTTTCATCATTCCAAGAGTAACCAAGCTTTCAATGATACGAATTGTCAATGATTCATTAAAACCTTTGTTGAATTAGAAATAATATTCATGAAGAGGTTCAGTGCAAACCGAGAAAATCACAATCCGACCTTTTTGAAAAAGGAGAAAAGATGAGTCATGACAAAATTCATAAGTCATGTAACCTAATATGAAGTGTGAGAACAATTGAAGAAGAACATGCATCCAATTGCTAATGGGCAATATGGATGATAAAATGATACCATTTTTTATGTATGATGCAAACATTCGTGACTTGCTCGATAGGGTGGCTAAATTTGAAAAGTTGAATTGCCTAAGTCTGAAGTTTATGCAGATAAAGAAAAGAGAAACAAACCTTTAGACTCAAGAAAAAAATAAAATTCATACCACTTTCTATAGCTCAAATGCAAAAAGTGGGTGATATATAATTATGCAATGATAAACCCAATTTTTCCAAGGTGGGAGTCCAAAAGTAACAAGAGATGATGAACACCATCTCTTAAGAAAAGATGAAAGATTATTCCTTTAAGGACAAGGTGGCTAAATTATTTTGGCAAGAAGTCAAAGCCGGCCTACATACCAAAATTAAAAGGCCTAAGAATCGATCAAGTCAAGAATCCAAATTATCCCCCTATCATCGGATGATTAGCCATCCCATTGAAGATTGTTATGTCTTCAAAGATTGGCTAGAAAGGAAGTATCGAGGTGAATTTACACTATTATACAAAGGTTCTAGTCAACCCAAAAGAGAGTCTACAAGGATGATTATGTCCTCTTCAATCATCCATCAAAGAAAAAAAAAAGAAGGAGAAAAAAAGACAAATGGTAGTCTCCAAAAAAGACCGAAAATGCTAAAATAAAAAAGTCCCTAGTGTTATGGAAATCACCACTTGAACCTATACTGGACTTAAGAGAGATGCCTAAACCAAGTATTTGGGCTTCTCAATGGCATTCTGTTAAGGCTATTTCATCACAGCATGAGGAGATATTTACTAAACGCAGGCCTCATAAATCAAAGAAGCCTGTTAAGAAAAAGAAGATCAAGAAGAGAACTACAACTCATAAGATCATTAATAATTTAGAAGAGTATCACCAAGAAGACAACCATTTAGGCTTGCGTAGACTTTATGCCTAAACTTGCATTATGAATCGATGAAGAAGATAATGGTGAATCTTGTCTAAGAGAGACATGTTGAATCATCTATGTGTCATATGTTCTTCATCATCGCTACTAAAATGATGACAAGTAGTTAGATGACTCAACCAACCCATCAAAATTTTATCGAAAAGCAAGAAGAGCTGAGTTAACGTCAATTTTGTTTAATGACTCAAGACAATAACAACAGATGAAGATCTATATTTTCTGAGAAGAGAGTCCCATATCATCACATGAAATATATGAAGTTGAAAAATGAGTAGCCCTTTTGGCCAATCCGTAAATAAGAAGGGAATTTGAAGAAACTACTCTTCAAGAATGAGCAAGACAAAGGTGATTCAAGTTCGCTTGAGAAGTGGTAAAGTCTTACCACCTTCATCAAAGAAGGAAATATAAAAAAGATAAAGGCAAACAAATTGAAGTCAATGAAGATATCATTCTCA
Organism: Cymbidium sinense; assembly: GCA_021442155.1. NCBI lineage: Eukaryota > Viridiplantae > Streptophyta > Magnoliopsida > Asparagales > Orchidaceae > Cymbidium > Cymbidium sinense. The sequence continues at coordinate 76,050,120 of CM038218.1, read as the reverse complement.
AAAAATCTAAATAAAAGCCTAAATCAAGAAAAAGATATATTATAATATTCTATCACATCTAAGAAAGATCCATGCACAAAGTGTAATGAGGCTCTCTTGATGTCAAAAGATCTCAGAAACTTTGATACAAGCTCTCTCAAAGATCCGAGAGTTATGAAGCTTACTTTTGAAAAAATGCATGATCAAAAGCATTGCAAAACTCAAGATCTCCCAAGAATCACATTTTCAAGAAGATCTTATGTTGGGAACAATGATCACAACCGCCCTCTATGTTACTAGAGAGTGATGGTATCTCGATCACCAATATTGATTGATCCAGTTCTTCTATCAATCTTATGAGTCTAAAGGTATTAAGAGGATTATCACTGATATCCAACATCTTAGAGATAAGTTGATGGTTCATGGTTTCAATGAAAAAGGCAAAAACTCTAGTCTTTTTTCTATTCTCACCAAGTTTCGGATTTATATACGTAAGCCAAGTTTCATGTAATTGATCATTTAGAGCTCTCTTGGTCAACCATGCATGAGTATGGCATGGTCCCATCAACTATGCATCAGTATGAAGTACCTAAAAGATGGAAGAATTCAAAATTCTGCAACCTACAACCATTCTCCATCCATGAAGCAAAGATTTATGAAGATGCAAAATATTTCATCCTAAAGAGCCTAAGCCAAGAGCCTCTAAAGCAATAGCATCCACTTCAAGAACTAAAACAATTTCACAAAGTGAAAGAGTAAGCAAAGAGGAAGAAAGAAGGCAATGTCGACTCTCCAAAAGCACTTGATTCTACCTAAATCAAGAAAATCAGTTCCTCATTTGGGAAGTGACACACAAGAAGAAGAAGATATTCATCAAACCTAAGGAACTTATAAGCTTTCAAGAAAGGAAAAGTATGAAATAAGTGATTCGATTCACTATGACTTTGAATCTACTTATGAAATAGTTCAAATGGTCGATCAAGAAGGATAGCTCACTTGGCAAAGTCGATGACTCACTCAAAATTATACCCATCCCTCAATACTTCAAAGAAATCACCAATCGGAGGTTCACATTAAAGAATTGATAACATTCTATGTGCCACCATTGAGAGAGTGGTAAAAAGAACTCTATTTTACAAATCTGAGTCTCAAATCAATTTTGATCGCCTCAACATGAAAATTTGATGAGATAGTGCCAACAAGAATACCAATATACTATCCACAAATTATGAAGAATGATGCATAAGCTTGAATTCATATTGAACTACTAAATATACAACTCAAATCTTAACAAGATGTGGAGCCAAAGAAGTCCTCAAGTATCAAAGAAGTGATAAGTTTAAAATCTTGGGTTCATCCACAAATCTCATCAAAATAAAGCTTGATAATATAATAGAAGTCGAGATCAAACTAGTGATGAAGAAGATGATCCCATGAAATTCTTCTCATAAATGATGAAGAAGTAGAAGCCAAGCTCCCTCAAGAACTCAAGATGGTGGACAAACTACTATGGATGAACTCAAAGAAATCAACCTAGAAGAGGATGATCCATCCTTTTCGCCTTCTACCCGATGAGAAAGTTGAAGAGCTAAAAATGCTACTTTGAATTCATGGATTGCTTTTCCGATATATTCAAAATGCCGCTTATCCTCGTAGCTCATAAACTAGCTATTAAACTGATGCTATTAAGCAAGCTCCTGTGAATAAAATGATTGAGATCAAGAACGTAATTGAAACTAAGATGAAGCAGGCTTCATCCGAGAAGAGAAGTATGCAAATTGGATAGCCAACATCGTCCAAGTAGAAGAAGAATGGCCAAATCCTCTATATTGACTTTGACCTAAATAAGGCGTGCCCAAAAGATGACTTTTCACTTCAATATCAAACTACTAGGGACAATACTTCCAAATGACATGTTCTCATTCATGGATAGATCATCGGGATATAACCAAATCAAAATAACACCTAAAGATGAAAGACATACATTATGTAACACCATTGATCTATTACACAGTCATGCCTTTTGAAAAAATGAGCTACATACCACAAAGCCATGACACATATTTTTGATGAGTTGATTCACCAAAAGGTGGAATGTTATGTTGACGATTTGGTGGTGAAGAGCTTAAATCGTGAAAATCACTTTGAAGACTTGAGAATTATATTAGAGAGAATCAGAAAATATGATCTCAAGATGAATCCTCTAAAATGTGCATTTGAGGTATCCTCCAAAAATTCTTGGGTACATTGTATGTCAGGAATTGAAATTCCCTAAAATCAAGGCAATAGGAGATGCCTCCAGAGTTATGTCATCATTCTTTACAAGGATAGTTTGCATTCATCCATCGATTTATATCAAACCTATCAGGATGTTGTCAACCATTTGCAAAGTTGATGAAGAAGGATGTTCCATTCAAATGGGATAAGGAGTGCCAAGAAGCCTTCAATAGCATTAAAAGCTACCTGTTAAATCCACCAATCTTTGCAGTGCCTACCCCGGAAGCCCTCATTCTATACACACAACTACAAGAGGTCCTAGCATTATCACATAACACATAATGAAGAAAGTAAAGAGAATGCTTTTTTATTATATCGTAAGATTAATAGGAGCAAATGAGATACTAGAGAAGCACTGTTAGCATTTTTGCAAAAAGCTCTATCATTATATGTTATCTCAAGATTACCCTCATCTCAAGGATCGATCCAAAAGTACTTGATGACAAGACCAAAGTTGACATGTCGCTGGCAAGATGTAAGTATTGCTTTACAATTTGATATCACATATGTTCCACAAAAGTAGTGAAGGGACAAGTCTTAGAAATTTTCTGATGCACATCCCATCCGACTCTTCCTTAATGATGATTTGCAAATTATTATGCTCATTCATGAAAGAGAAAATCACAAATTTGGAAAATGTACTTGATGGAGCCTCATCGATCAAACAAATCAAACCTCTAAATTTCCCAAAGGCAAGAGCAGAACATCATCTTCATAACAAAGGGATAATGAGATGATCATGTTGAGCCAAGAACTAATAATGAAGTAGTATGAAGCATTAGTGGTGTTGAAGAAGCTATTTTCATAGGCATTCAAAACTTGCATATTTTTGGTGATTCTCGCCTTATTATAAATCAAGTACTACGCATCTATAAAATCAACAAGAGTTAGATTTTATCACAAGCAAGTTCTCAAACTGAAGTAAATACCAAATATCACACTAACTCGAAGTCTCTCGATGAGAATAGAAAGATTGCTTAGCAAAATTAGCTAAGGAGATGGCAAGTATGAATGGTGATTATGTCATGATCCATATTTACTCGATCTGAGCAGAAAAGTATCAATCCTCATAGGTGATTATCAAATTCAAAAGATGTGACTGTGTTACTCCTCATACTCTCAAAATCAACAAGAATTATAAGAAGAAAGTTAAGCTTTTTAAAAAGCAATGTGAAGCCTTATTGTATAGAAGAGTCACATGATTGAGGCAACCCTTCATCGACTACTTTAAAGAAGGCAAATTACCAAATAATAAATCACTGGCAACTCAAATCGAGAAGAGAATGTATGCTATGTATCCAACAACACTTATATCAGAGATCCTTGAAATAAATATGGCTACGATGCCTAAATGTATGAAGGTAAAAAGTGATTGAAGTTCATGAAGACTTTGTGGTGCACATGTGTCCCAAAGATGGTAAGAAAAGATCTATTGGTTGTCTATGGTGAGAGATTATCAATCATGCTAAGAAGTGTCATGAATGTCAAGTACATGGAAATATAATCCACCAACCTCCAAATCCACTACACCCAACAATAGCATCGCCATTCAATGTTGGGTACGATGTAATTGGACCAATTGATCCACATCACTGGACACGCTTCATCCTAGAAGATTGATTATTTCTAAGAAGCTACCCCATTTAAAGAAGTTACCGATCGAAAGTGATCAACTTCTTCACACATATCTATAGATTTGGAGTGTAATAATTTTTTGATAATGACAGCCTTTCAAAAGTGCAAAAGATTTATAGATTTGATCAACACAAAATTGATTGATATACTCTTCAATATACAATCCAAGAGCAAATGGTTTGGTGGAGGCCTTCAACAAGACATTAAAGTCGCTCAAGAAGATTCTTACTAAAAATAAGAGAGAATGACATACCAAAGAGAGGCATTATGGGCATCAACTACCTACAAGACAATCACTAAAGCCACCTTATTCATTGGTATTTGAACAGTAGTTCTTTTGCTGAAGTTGAGTTTCTTCACGTACCATCCAATACATCTAATCAAGATCAAAATGCTCATGAGAATGGAGGAACTCGACGCTCTTGATGAAGTTAGATTGCAAGCTCATCAAAATCTAGAAGTTTATCGAGCAAAGATGTCGGGCTTTTGACCATACATGGCCTCAACATTCCAAAAGGAGGAATTGTGAGAAGACCAATTTCCTAATCAAAAATTTGGTGAAAATTTGAGCCTAATTGGGAAGGCCCTTTTGTCATAAAGAAGTGTACCAATGAGGGCATACCAACTCATTGACTTAAAGGGTGAAAGACCAATACCGCAATTAATGTCGACCAAAAAAGTATTATACATGACAAATACATTCTGGTATAATATAGAAATCCTATAAGAAGGGTATTTTTTTTTAGTATATCTATTTAGGTCGACATCGCTTCATGTCGAGATCCCTAAATAAATATACTCACTCATATGAAAAAATTTTGAAAATTCTACAGGGCATTTTAGATATATAAGATGAAATCAATGTTACATGTTAAAACCCTCTTAGCATATCAATTCAAATATTTATGTATTTGTGTATTTTCATCTTGAAAATTCTTTCAAATGTTTTAGAATTTCCTACAGAGCATTTTTTTTAGTTTATGTTAAGTTTATGAGTTGACATCATGCTATAAGATGAGATCCTCAATATATTCTAATTCAGTTGACATCAAGCTTTATGCCAAAAATCTGAATATACCATAATTATTATTTGTTGCGTTATTGCAGAACAAAAGAATATATATACATGAAAAGATACCCTAAATGTCAAAAATTTATCTCTCGATTTGCCAAATTATAAAGAGATCAAGTAAAGAACTCCCAATTTTGAAGCTTTCAATCAATTAAGTTGAGAAACATCAACCTCTACATATTGAAGTCTAGGACACTGATGGGTTCTAAAGGTAGGACTCAACAAGCCCACAAATGGCCAAGTTGTTGATGCTCTCTTCACTCAACAAGCCGTAAGAAAAGGCCGCAGTGAAAGAGCTCAATGTTTGTTAGTCCGATGACTAAATCACCAACCCCTCACAACCTAAGTCGAAGACTCGAGTAGATTCTAAAGGTCGAACTCAATAAACCCAAATGTGGCCGAGTTGTTGACGCTCTTCTCACTCAACAAGCCATAAGAAAAGGCCGCAGTGAAAGAGCCCTTGCTCATCAATCCAATGATGATAGTTGTTCAATCTCAAACCAGATCCAACTTAGTGATTACAAGCAACCAGAATCCAAGAGATCTTTCTACTTGATCGATAGATCAAGATAATCTGAAGAAACTCTCAATTCAGGGCTTCCTCAAATCAATTTATATATTGTGTGCAGGGTGATATTTTAATTTATTCTCAAATGCTCTAATCAAGCTCAAAGCATAGATCAAAGTCAATCTCCTCATCAAGTCCGTCAAAGCACAAAGCAAAGGACAGAGGAAGCAATTTCATAGTTCATACAAAGCTGATGGCCAAACTAAAAGAATTTCATGGATATTCAGCTTGTTAAAGCACACATCGCTAGACTGATAACTCAACATAGACCTAGTATAAGCCAAAAGGCTGGGTCATCTGTATGTACCCTTCAATGAATCTGTCAAAGCAGCAAGCACAGGATTCATGGCATACATACACTTCCTGACTAGTCAATATGGACAAATCAAGTCAGTCCTTCATCAAGTAGGACAGAAGGAATTTCAAATATGACTAAGCACGGATAAACCAATTCCCCAGCAGAGTCCTTCATCAAAATAAATAAACCAATTCCTCCACCAAACCCAACCAAGCATGAAGCTAGGGTTGGAGGAGACTCAAATCTGCAATGACATAAAAGAAAGAGATCTTCAGCAAAGCCATCGAAGAAGAAAGTAGGTGATGTAAGAACTCTTATCTATCTAATGAGTTGATTCTGACAAATCGATCAAGTCCATCATTTAGCATGTCCTAAATAAGGCATCATACTAATGACAAATCCTATCAAACTCCATAAACTAGTGCAATCGAAGCTGAAATGATCCAAGTTCTGTAGCCAGCATACAAATTAAGCTCAAAGCACAAAGGATACAAATCAGGCCCAAAGCATAAATCAAAGTTGATCTTCTCATCAAATCCCCCAAAGATAAAAAGCACAAGAGTAATAGAGGAATGTTGATTTCACTAATACAATAAGATAATACATGACTGATGGAAAGAGAAATAAAAAAGAAAAAGTACATCATGGGAGCCTAGACTAGCCCAAATAAGCTAAATAAGTCGCTAAAGACTTGCTCACTCTACCAACCAGAAAGCATCAATAGCTCTGATCAAAGCAACCTCAGCATCTACCATAGCCTAGTGACGTAGCTAGTAACAATGCTTCTCCTGCTCTATAGCTCGAGCTCTCATGTCTTGCTCAGCCTGCAGCTCTCTAATCCTGGCAACCAATCTGTCTAACTCAGAAGAAGCATCTATCAAACTTTGACGGTCATGTCGTAGAGCCTCAGCACTCTCCTCAAACTCATCATGCGCTAGGTCAGCCTCCCTAAGAAGCCTAACTCCCTCAAGCTCTCGTAAAGTGCTAGAGCATAACAATACTAAGATCTCATCCGTGGATCAAGAACTCTACGCCTCTATAGAGTCTCCGATACTGAGAACCTCGCCTTAAGCCAAGACAAGCTAAAGATCCGTAATGGTGTTCATATGATGTGAAGTTCAAGTGACTCGTGAATCCAAAGTAAGTCGAGAAACCACATCCCTCAAAAACACCAAGCCGCAATCCTACATGCCTCATCACACATGGATTTGGCCTATAGGGATATCGATGGTCTCGACTCATAACCTACATCGCAATCGCAGGAACAAATAAAAAATAATCGCAGAAAGTAGCTATAAATGTAAAGAAGTGCAACAAATAACAATAAAGAGAGAAGAAAGTACATGAACATGATGAATCGGTATCATGTTTATGTAATCCTCGAGGACCCTCACTATCCGATAAGCTCTAGGCTATGTCACTCAGAAACCATACTAGGCAGATCTCACCTCAAAAGTCTCCCCAAGGCAATGGAGAGTCGCTCGAGAGAAAAGTGGCTCCACAAGAGTAGAAAAATCGAAAATGGTAGTATCAAAGGCCAGCACACGTGCCAACCTAACTCTAGAGTCCTCAATAATATCTCCCTACCAACACCGTGGCACTCATCAAGTCATAAATCTGTGGAGGCGACTCATGGAACAATCAACTAAGCCACAGGCTCAGAAGTCACTACTCCTACATCAAATGGCGAAGAAACCTCAGCTAGAGTAGAATCCCTAGCTCTAACTATGCCATGAGAAGTGGTATCCTCAGCCCTAACCAGCTGGCCAACTGGTGCATCTGTCAAGATTGAAATTAGAGTATTATATACACTGAATATATTTTGATAAAAAAAAGAGGGGGGGAGAGAAGACAAAGGTATTGAAAAAGAGGAAGATAGTGATTATACCTCTACCGCTATTATCTCCTACTAATGGTAACCGACGATGGGTCCTCTGATCTCGAGGAACTCCCAAAGACCTCATCCTACATTTATATCTCCTCCATGCTCTAAAAAGGACCAAAAGATAGTCGTACCCAGGTGAGGTAGGTATAACTAACTCTTATGAGAGCCTGCGAAGGAACTATCCGAAAGTGAGCACCAATACCAAGCCTTAATAAATGTAACCAAATAGTTGAAGCAGCAAAGTAACGTGTCTCAAGGGAATCGTCCTGATCCTCCTAAAATACATTACACTAGGGATGAATGGTCTACCATCATGATGGCGGAAGAAACTAAATCTGTACACTCGGTGGTGATAGCCCTCTATAATAACTGACTACCCAAATCGATAACATAACCATCCTGGACGTATACTGAAAAGGTACTCAGCTACTCTCAATGTCCAATGGCCATGAAGCAAGGAATATCTACCATTCTCATCAATACTGTCGATAAGATCAACCCCTATCAATTCGGATGATAAGTTGAATATATCTGGCCGATGAACCAACAAAAATCGATCTCTGACCAAATGAGGAGCAAAGAATAGCATGTGAATCCTCTACATCTCCAAAGTAGAGGATGCTCAGTATAATTGCAAGATTGTAGGATATCCTCGCTCTAAAAAGAATGTTGGATACTCGAAATAAGCAAAGGCACCACGTATGTGGAGATGAACCCAAGCATATAAGTCAGGTAGAGTCACATCTCATGACTAGAGAATCACACCAATATCCTAAATCACATACACTTGGGGCGGAGAAACTCGCTCACCTCGAGAGATCCTACTGGCTGCTAATAAAGCACCTAGGCAAACTAAGCCCTCTGTAATGGGGAGTACAAAAATGCAAAGCCATGCTACTATAAATCCTGCTAAGAACAAATCCTCTGTCTCTGTATAATGGAGAAGTCCTCTCACGGTAATGTAGGCTCCTCCTCGATAAAAGTAGCGTCACACAATCAAAAGGGTCATGTAGTGCTACAGTCTCCTCGGATAGAGCATAATCCTGTAAGAAGCTTTGAATGTACTCATGCGGCTCATGATGGTCTAAAACATCCCGATGCCAAAATGGTGATAATGGTTCAAGATCAATATAAAGAAGGCATAGCTAGCTACCTCGATCACAATCTCAAAGGCCTGAAATAACTCCTCATCGGGTGGAACACATTCCTCATAGTGATAACCAAATAGGAGACGACATACTGTCCAAAAGTGACTATCAACTCCTCAGGCCAATCCAATAAGTGTTACTACTAGTATCCCATAACTCCGCTACTCCACGAGCCCAAGAAGAAGACATACCCCTAAAATAAAAAAAAAGACACATATACTGCCTCATAAATGCCGACTGTCTGTAAAGTATCTCTATGAGCCTATAAAATATACCAAGCCCATGTGATGTATCCATGTGGAAGAGTAGGAATCACATGGAGGAATCTCAAAGCGGTCTAATGAGCTCGTGATTGGCTCAGTCTAAATTGTCTCGTCAATCTTGTCGAGCGGTTGTAAGACATCACAATATCAAAACTAACTCTTCTTATCATCAAAGGATAGTCCCGCACTTAATGGTAGCCACCCAATCTGTAGGATCCTCAAAGGCAAAGGAATATGAAGTACATTCAGGAAGTATGAAAGAGCGTGCGAAGAAACCTTGGTAAAAATCACATCCTCGCAACATATCGGTGTGCTGCTCAATCCCATCCCTAATATCAACATCTATATGAGGATCATGCATGTCAATCTCCGACCAAATAGCCTCCTCACTAGACTCAGCAGATGATAGATCATCAGGTCTCCTCTGAACATTCTCCTCAAATAATTAGAGAAATGACACAAAAAGAATCCATAAAAAAGGGGAGATATCTAGAAGCGGTAAGAAAAAAAAAGAAAAAAAAAAAAGAGAAAGAAAGAAAAAAAAAGAGTTAACCGGTTTCAATGTGACTCATATCACATTTGTTGGGGGAATTTGTTGACCACATATGTGTCATAAGTCAAATGGGGTTCAAAATACATTGATATCGCGAAAATATTCTAAATGGCGTCAATTGATGAGCGAACTTTTCCATCACGTTGAACATCAAAATTGGTCAATATAAATATTACAAAATCAACGATCAATCGATTAGCAAAGAAATAAATGTATATAGTCGAGAAGCTGCGACGATATCCGAATGACCTTCATTCATGAAATTGATCATGCCACTAGCTTTGAAATATCAAAAACTACCAAATAAGAAGTGATAGCATGCAAAGTCGAGGCGAATTTTGAACATCAAAATCAACCAAATGACCTTCGATTGATCGACTTTATCATCATGTTCAAAATATCAAAACTGGTCAAAATATAAATATTATACAACTTGATGAGCAAATGATCATGCGATCGAGTAGTCAATGCTCCTGCATGTATATCGAGATCAAGAGACATCGACGTAAACCAAATGATCTCCGTTCATGAAATTGATCATGTTGCTAGCTTTGAAATATTGAAATCTATCAAGTAAGGCTATTCACACTCAATTCAAACAAGTTTATGCAAAAATTGAGTGGTCAAAAGTAGTGACACGTATTTTAAGCTGTAATTGACTCAATTTGACACCGACTCAAACCAAACGGCCTCTGAATGCGAAACGGACTACGCTGTTGTATTTGAAATATTAGAAAAACTAAGATTGATATATATTGACCATGTGATTTTATCGGCATAAATTTCACATTAAATTCAATTAATCAACTTAAAAATTAATTTAAAAATAAATCTAACCTAAATTACCCTTTTCCTATTCCCATCTCCTTTCCCTCTCCCTCATGTTTGACTAAACCCTTCCACCTTCTCCCTCACGCTTCAAGATGATGAGACTCCCCATCTCTTCTCTCCCTCCAGACTCCCTCATCCGTTCTCTGTTCCCTCCTCTCCTTGAACCCAAACCACTTCCTTCTTCCCCTCTCAAAATAAGGCTTCCTTTCCATTCTCAATCGAAAACCACTCTTCCACCTCTCTTCCCCTTAAAAGGTGATTTCTTCTTCCTTTTTCTTCTTCCTCTTCTCCTTCTTCTTCACCTCTTCATCTTCTTTCTTTTTCCTCTCCAAAGCCAAAATCTCCTCCCATTTCTTTTTCCTTTTTAAATCACTTTCCTTTTTCTCCTTCTCATTCTTCTTCTCCTTCCCACTTCCCTCATTTAAAACCAAAAAATCCCATTTTCCAAAATCAAAATCCCTCTTTTCCCAATCAAATTTCCAAATCCGCTTTCATGTGAGAAGAACACGTCATTAGGGTTCTTCTTTCGGTTTGCATTCATTACCCTTTCCAATTCCATTTCACGCATGGAGAACACCATCACGATTAGTTCTTCTCGGTTTCGGCATTACCCATTTCTACCTCCCTTTTCGACTTTTCCCTTCATTGTAACCGGAGAGGAACATCATCATTAGGCGGGTTCTTCTCTTGGTTTCTAGCATCTCCAACTTTGTCTCTTTACCGAACATTGCAATGAGCAGAAAAATGAGTCAGAACATGTGGGATCAATGTATGATGTAGATGTATATGCTTGTATTTCTTTGCAGGTTTGAAGGCCTCGTTGTGCTCATTAGAGTGCGACGATGAAAAATCAACTGGGTGTCGACACCGCTCATTCTCATTAGGGCGCAAGTAAGCCAACATCTGATGTCGCTCCTAGAAATCTGCAAAATTTTGTCAAATCTTTTGACTTAGAAAAAATGAAAAATAAAAGAATCAGTTTAAGAATGTTAAGTAAGGAAACCTAAAGTTAAAATTTGAAATAAAAAACTCCAAACAAAAAAAAAGGGGTAGGAAAAATAACATACAACAAACACAAAAGTAAAATAAAAAAGAGGTGAAAAGCACTTACAAAATTTACCTAAGTAGAGTTGAAAGCTCACAAAATTTTTTAATCCTTCTCTTTTAAATACTCGAACTCTTCAAACAAATGGAATGGAATGTAAGACCCTCTCTTAGCCTTATTTATAGAAATTAGAGGAGGTAGTGAAGGGCCCACTTTCAAAAAAAAAAAAAAAGGGGCAAATGAATGTAGAAGAGTTTGAATAAGTCTCCTATGTGCATCATAGCATAACTAACATCAATGCAAGCACTTAAAATTTTGGTATTTAAAGTTTTGGCTATAATACTTAAATTGAAAGCAAACATTTGTGTGGAGGAATCCTATAGAGTTGAAGGTTGAATTGAAAAGAGAAAAGATGTCTCTATTCATAATATGGGTTGATCTATTTGTAAGCTTGAAACATCTAAGGATGTTTTCATAAAAAAATGCAGAAACCCATAACCTTATCTGTGAAAATAAGAAACAAGTCAAATGAGGAGCCTTCAAAAAGAGGAGGAATCAACTTAAATATTACACTCTTTTGATTCACAGAAGTAACTCTCACGGGTAAATTTTCGTTTAAAAAAACAAATTAAACTGTCTTTTGAATTTATAGCTTCAAAGCACGTAACACCACCAGATCTGCAACTCTTCATACAAGCAAACAGAAGGCGATACTAAGTCAAATTCTACAAGAATCATAGCGCTTCCTTCAATAAAAAAATTAGATAATTTTATGCTAATTATGATTTTCAAAGTCAATAACTTCATTAATTAAATGAAATTATCTAAGCTATAAATGTCTGCATGTGCTCGGACATAGAGATTTAAAGTGCAAATTTTAATGTCTGAAAAGACTGCGCAGGCTAAATTGGAATCAATTAAATATTAATCTAAAAATTTTAATAAGATATTAGAACAATTTACAACATCTTCAATGCCACCGAATCTGCAATACTCAAATGCAAGCGGGCAGAGGCACCATTTAAAAATTCAAAGTAAATACGCCACCAGATTCGTAACACATCGTACAAGCGAACAGAATACGTTAATTAAGGCATTCTTATGTACACCCGCATAGGCCCCGACACTACGTTGAATGTTTAAACTTAGTGTCTGACGATGTTGCGTGAGTTGCATCCCGGTTTAATCTTAGGACTGGGTCTGGGTTAACAAAATCTAAAAATCTATTATAAAAATTTCAACTTAGTAAAATACATGATGATGTAATTTTGTCATGTGATAGATACGATCCTTAGAGCTAAGCGAGTGGTCGATCTAAAATTCTCAAGTATGTTCAATTCAATCAATTAACTGCCCCGATGATAGCTGTGTTGAATGGTGATTTTAACCGGAGGGGATACTTCCATCAAAATGTAATTCTAATTTCAAATCAAATCAACTCAAATTAAAGGATCAATCTAAAAATACTTAAATGAAATTCAATCTTTAAAATCTCAGAACTCAATCTATCCACATTCTGCAATAGTTTGTCAGAGGTGAAAAATTAAGAAAACTCTAGCTCACAAATGAGTCAATATCAAATCAAGTGTTCTACTATGTTCTCTCAAATTGATCGATGGGATGTGGCGTAATACTTCGGGATTGCTTAGTGTCTCCCATGATGCGGTTATGACGAGTTCTCATCGGTAGCTTGGTAGTAAGGCTCCATTATATTATGATCAGATCGTCAGTATGCTCCCCAATGACTTTGCCCTTTGAAGTTGTGAATCATAAGATATATTTATGGAGAAAAAGCTCTCATCATCACTAAAGTAGACTTAAGTCCGTCTTTAGACAAACACCACCCAGTCATAATAATTTCTTGGCACGTAACCCATGTGTTGCGATAAGATCCTTCAATCGAGTTGCTACCTCCTCGACTAAGTAGATTATGGTCCACACGGCCCGGGGATAACCAATGGGATCTAGATCGGCGCGTCATTCCCCTATCCGGTTTAAGATGAAATGATGAATTTCATAATCTAAATTTTAAACTCCACATCTTTACTATACGCTCGCATTTAACGATCTAACGCCTTTTCGAAAGTTCTCTCTCTCTTATTGAGAGGGGTAATTAACTATAGGGGCTTGTGCCTATAGAAAACCTAGAACTAGATCTAAAGTCTTCACCAAATGAGAAAGAAATCTCTGGGTAGTGTCTTATCTACTATCTCATCTGCCTCTGAAAATTACACCGACACATAAATTATACTCTTTTCAATTCAATTTGTCGAGAGGTCGGTGGTAAATTTTTGGAGCTCATAGTTTAGAGGCCATCATTCAATATGGATTGAGATCAATAACAAAGTAGCCAAAATATTTCCTCTCATAATATAATACCTACTTATAATTGTACAACGTTCATTCGAGTGTAACAATCCATAATAAAGGTACTTTCTATGTTAACATTTTTTTTCTTTTTATGATGTTAATCTTTTTAGTTAAGAGCATTCTAGAGAAAAAATTGAACAAATATATGGTAACATTCTTTTCTTCTTATATTGATAATCTTTTTAGTCAGCAACAAATCAAAGAAAAAATTGAACAAGGATATGAAGGAGAAAAATAAAATCAAGAAGAAGATGAACTGCAATATGGTCTCATGGAATGATCAAGAAGGAGATCATATCGATACACACTAGAGTTGCATGCAATATCACGTCTTAGATGAAGGCATTAAATTAAATATGCTTAGTAGTAAGAAGTGTGTGATAATGAAAATTGTTTTAAATTTTGAATATTAATTTCAAGTTTTAACTCATTGAATTATGTATGAAAATTTTATTTTGCAATGTAAATTATTTTCAAGTTTAAATGCTTTCAAGTTGTGTTTGAATTCATGGTGTTACAAAAAAATATAATAAATAACTAAAAATAACATTTAATAAAATATTTTAATTTAATAATTTATAAAAAAATAATAATAATTTATTATTCAACACTTTCAACATAATAAATTTAATAAAATTTCTAAGTAAATTTAATAAAATTAAAAAACAATTTAACATATCATTATAATTAAAAAACAAAATATTAAAAATAAAAAATTAATTAGAAATAATTAAGAAAAATTAAACAAATTGAAAATATTTAAAATATAAAAATAATTAAAATATTAAAAATACTAAATAATAAAACTTAAATAAATAAAATAAAATACATTAAAAATTAAAAATTAAATAAGAAAATAAGAAAACTTAAATACAAAAATAATTTTTCTAAAATTAAATACAATAAAAATTAAACCTAAAATATATAAATAAAAATAATAAAATTAAAAAAATGTTAAATTAAAAAATTAAGAAAACATAAACATAATTAAAATGATAAAAATAAAAAAAATAAATTTGATAAGAAATATTAAAATATAAAAATATAAAAATAAAAATTTAAATAAAAAATAAAATTACGAAACATTAAAAAATTGAAAAAATTTAAAAATAAAAAAATAAAAAAATTATAGCTAGGCGCCCTTTTTATGGGCGACTAGCTTCTTTAAATTTTTTTTATAATTATTCTTTATTAAGTTAATATTTAATAATTTCTCTTTTCAAAATTTATCCCTTTCTTTACCTATAATTTGGCTTAGCTTAATGGTTTAACAAATATGTCAATCAGTTCATGTAAATTGACCATATACATGCTCGTTTATTAGGAATTAAAAATTTGATTTAACCAAAAATAAGTCGAATAAATCAAATTATATTGTAGTTGAATTTGAGTCTATTTTGTATATAATTTGCTATGTTAGATTTTGTTAGTAAATTGATCCGTTTTAATTGATTTATTAAATTAGTTAATCAATCTAACTAAACCGAACTCTTGTTTATAATTACGCAATAAAAAGTCTGCCTCAATGCTTTTTGAAAGAAATCACAATGAGGCTACTGCCTAAGTGGGGAGGCAATATGCTCTGTAAGTTGTGAGACTTATGCTTCAAATGATGCCAGGCTCCCATCAAGAGCTATCTCAAAGCTCACCTTGTCTCAATTTTTGTGCTATATGTGCTTCAATTCTATATTTTAAAATTTTTAAATAAATTTTAACTACCCAAATAAAACATATACAATCAATCTCATAATAGATAGTAACGATGCACCTTTTCTCTCGTGCCTTCTGTTGTCCTAACACACCTTATTGGCCATCATAATTATGATCTTTACTTATTATGCTCTTACTTTGATATTAAATAATTAGAGAGGGTAAAAAAAACTTATTATTTTAAATTTATTTTAAATTATTATCATTAATTTATACTTTGATATCTTATATTATTTTGATATTAATATGAAACATCTAATTTCATGATCAATATTAATATATTAATATATTATTTGATATTTTATATAATTTATTACTTTGAACCAAATAAATACCAAATAAATATCTGATTACACAATTTTAAACTTTGCACCAAACACACTCCTGGTTTAGACAATTTACTCTCTTTTGGACGCAAAATTAGAGAAGCTCTTTAAAATTTTCCAAAATGAAAACTTAAGAAGACTAAAATCCAAAATTTTTGCAAGAAAATTGAGAATGAAAATAATGCCAAATTGAAATAAACTAAAGACCGATCAATTTTATTTTGTATTTTTATTTTTTATTTTTTATTTTTATGTTATTTTTAAAAATATATTTATTTGATGTGTTCTTATTTAAAAATAAAAAATATTATTTTTAAAAATATTCAAAAATAACTGTTATATTTTTTGAGTGTTTTTAAAAATAATAATTAACATCAAACGTATTTTACTTTAGAGCAAAACATAAATAAAACAAAATAAAATTATAAAATAAAAAAATAAAAAGTGATCTCAAACAACCTCTTAATAAAATCTCAATCATATATGCAAAACTAATTACAAAGAATGTAGATGAAAAACACTAAAGATAGAAATCACCAAAGAAAATCTAAGCCTCTATCTAGTAAAAGAAGTTCTTTGAAATTTATCATCAATGCTTCTACTGTACTAGAAGAATTTACATCCAATCAATACAAACAAATTTAATAGAAAATATAACTTCTATTGAACCATTGCAAGATTAACACATGTCCCAAACATCCTGTTTATAACTTCAAAGAAATTTTCTCATATTCCCCAAAATTTGGCTAAAAACTACAACTTCGATTTTAACAATCTCATGTTTTCAACCAAGTATGAAGAAGGAAATTGCTTAACAAAAGCTCATAAACTTGTTATCAACATCTTTCTTATCAGGTATATTTCATGGACTCTCATTCCACAGGTGCAGGATTCCGGAACCGTTGTTGTAAGACGACAAAATTATAGGACTACTCGGGCAAAAGAAATGGCTTTCGAAGAGGCTGTTTCTGCGATTGAATGGGCGAAGAAATCATAATCATGTAAGTTAAAAACATTGTACGAAGATAAGATCAAGCATTTGAAATCAAATTTAATCCTAAATGATTTAAAATTCAGACTTGATATCATCCAAAAAGATGGTTAATTATAATTACAATTAAAACAAATCCAGTTTTAATTGGCATAATTGAATCTTAAAGCAACTAGCATCTAATTTTTTTTGTGATGCATCACCTATAAGTGGGATAGCTACTTCGTATTTCTACATCAATATACTTTTTGACTATTTTATATCGACTAAACTTAATGCTCTTATATGTCCAAATAACATAGTCATAGAATGACTTACATCCAAACGAAGCATAACGTCTGGTGGACTTTCTCTACTCAAAAAACATTATGAACAAATACGAAGCTTTAAGTAATATTTTGATATCCTTTCAAGAAATAGCCATTCAAATATATTATGACTAGCCCATGAGTAGCCACTTTCGCTATCAATTTTTTCTGCAATAACACTTAAAAACACCCAACTGAAAGTTTTAAAAAAATTTCAGTCTGCAAAACTTCACCACACCCAAGGATCAAGTCGTTAGCTATAGCATAATCTATAGTCACGCTTTCAATTCAAAAATGCTTTTCTGCATTCTTGTGATTTACAACTCCCAAAATCATTTGCCATACCAACAAAAAAAACGTAAACTTGTCCTTCAGATTGCTCGCTTTCTGAAGAATTTGATAAAATGTTAAAATGAAGGCATGTAGAAAAAGAAGGTTGATTACAAGAAAGCTATGACAAAGCATCTTCTCATCTGAGTAAACTGATACTTCTTTGCAGTCATCTTTCACTACCAATGAGCAGAACAGACAAAAGTTGTGACAACTATGACTACAACAACAACAACAACAACAAACCTTTATCTCACTAAGTGGGTCGGCTATATGAATCCTTTGTCTCCATTGTGTCATATTATGTGTTAAATTCTCATTTAATTCAAGTATACTAAGGTCACTTTTTATACATGTTAACCATGTCTTTTTAGGTCTACCTCTACCTTTCTTAACACAAAGCAAATCTAATGCATCCTCTCTTCAGTTAGTTGGATGACGCTTTATCAAAAATCTAAGGCGACTCTCTCTAATCTTATCTCTGAGCTACTCCAACATTTTCCCAATACTCATTTAGCATTTTATCTGTAAGAGTAAAGCCACTAATCCACAGCATCCTCATCTCTAACACTTAACTTAGTCTCATGCTTCTTTTTTTTTTATTTAACATTGCATAAATCATTGGTTTTTACCATCTTATAAAATTTTCCCTTAAATTTAAGCGGTACTTTTCTATCACACAATAGACCAGATGCATTCCTCCACTTCAACCATCCAACTTGAATTCTAATAATAACATTTCCATCTATTTCACCATCATTTTGAACAATAGAGCCTAAATATCTGAATCGCCACTCTTTTTAATGACTTGTTCACTTAATGTCACAAAACTACCACTAGAACTTCTACAACTAAAATTACATTCCATATATTCAATTTTAGATCTACTTAAATGAAAACCTTTAGACTCTAAGGTTGACCTCCAAAATTCAAGTTTCTCTTGGACTCCCTCCCTAGTCTTATCAACAAGAAGAATGTCATTAGCAAAAAAACATACACCAAGGTACATCTTCCTGTAAATGCTTAGTAAGAACATCCATAACTAAAGCAAAAAGAAAAAGGCTTAAAGTTGAACCTTGATGTAATCCAACTGAAATATGAAAGTATTTTGTCAATCCTTCTTGTGTTTGGACACAAGTAACGACTATCTTGTTATTTTTTTGGAATGAGCTTTCAACTTCTTCATCTTAGATATGGATTTCTTTAGACATTAAGAGTTTAGTTTTAAGACACTTTACAGTGATTAAGTGAACACAACCAGAGACTTATAAGAGTTAGCCATAGGAATAGGTTATGCTTTAAGAATATTAGGAAAACTTACCTACCCTTTAGCTTAAACCAAATCCTTACTTCCTCCTTTCAAGTCAAACTTCAAATTCAAAACAAACTTCAAATTCAAATCAATTCAAATTAACTTTAAATTCAAATCAACATCAAATTCAAATCAACTTCAAATTCAAACCAACTTCAAATTCAAATCAACTTCAAATTCAAACCAACTTCAAATTCAAATCAACTTCAAATTCAAATCATTTCCACTCAAACCATGACTCTTGCATTCGATTGAGCTTAGAGGATCAAAGGCAAGCTTCTCCAAGTTTCCCTAAGCATTCCTAAGCTCATTCCAATTTCCCCTTCTCGAGTTTCTTCAAAACCGAAATAGAGGAGGTGAGGGAGATTTCCACTTTACTCAATTCTCAATCAAACTCAAATTGCTCTTGCAAAAGCACCATCAAGGGATTAAGTCCAACTCACCCAAAGCAAATCTTAAGCATCCAAGCCACGGAAAGGTAGACCTAGACCAAAGCCGCAAGTCATTAGAGGGGAGCTTAGTCAATTGAAAGATCCACTTCATCTCAAGGCTTGAAACTTTCAACAGGGTTTCATCTCCACTAGAAGAAGCTAACTCCACCATTGAAAGTGCCTGTGATAGCCTCCGGCGAGGTATGGCTCAAAACCGAGCTCCCATTGAAAATTGCTTGATCTTTTGTGAAAGGAATTGTAATCCTAATGAAATTCAACCGTTGGGTCTTCTTCTCTATGCTTCTTAATGGTAGGGGTTGAATCTCTGCCTAATCCGAGCTCAAGTGAGCTTGAATCAAGCCATGGAGGACGGGCAGTCTCCGTCTCCCGCAGGCAAAGACAGGATGAATCATGGGCCGTCCATCTCACATGTTTTGGATGGACGACCCTGATTAAAACACGCTAGATCCTCTGATTTATCCCTTTGAAACCACAGGTTTGATCCTGATCATCCGATCTTTGATTTAATGGCCCGAAAACGCGTAGCGCCGCCCTCTGACGCGACAGCCGATTTGACAACTTAAATAACCAATCCGTCGCATGCATGCGCGTAGCGTCGCCAGCGCGTGGCATAGGCGGATTAGTTATATAATTAGGTTATTTAATTACCTATTAATCACAAAAATTTCACAAATTCATAATTAAATGTAAACAAATCCAAAAAATGCAAACTCAACTTTATTTTAAAGATAATTAAGAGGAAATTCAATAAAAAATTTTCTAATTGATTTTGAACAGTGAATTCTCCTTAATTAGAGTTTAATTGAAAACTTAATAACCTTAATTACTCCCTAATCATTTCATTATTCAATTCCAAACTTCTCAAACATGTTTAGGGGGGTGACTCTTACCTCCCCTAATTTTCTTGAAATTTATTAATGAGTTAATTAGGAAAATCAATTAATGAAATCCCTAATTACCCTTTAATGTAATTAAGAATAATTAAGCATGTGAACAATGGTTTAATCATTTAATTGAGATAATTAAATATTGTTTAAGTGAATAGGAGGTTTATTGAATGGGTTTGGGGTACCTTCCCCAAGTTATTCCCTAAATCTCCTTTATTCCTTAATCCAAACCTAATTAGAGATTAATTCACTAATGATCTACTTAATTAATCTAATCAAATTTTCAAAATGAATCTGAACTTAATCAATCTCTTCCTGGGTAGATCCTTAGGTATTCAAAAGCCTAAGGTAAATTTAAGAAAATGATTTCCAACTCACATGCGTGAGAATGTTATGAAAGTACTTAATTAAACCATTTAACTTAATTAATCAATAATTGTGAGTCCCCTTTCTTTCTTATGTGTGTTGCTGATTTAAATTTCATGTGATTGCATATCATATGTTGGCTCATAATTGTTAGATTAATTATATTAAAGTGGTATAGAAAATGGGTAATTAATGAATTTAATTTACACATTAACCTGAACAAAACATAAAATTAATCAAATTGTTCTAAAAATTAAACTAAATCAATTCACATATGGGGAAATGGGTTAGGACTAACAAACTTTTTTCACATTCCCAAAATTAAATTCAAAACAAAAATAAAAATTTCTTTAAGAAATATTGATTCACTTTAAATGATCTTATTTCATAGGATTGTCTTTAGGAATTAATTAGAGTAAATGAAATTACATGCTTCTATCACTTTATTTCTTTCCAAGTATGCTAAATATTGTATGTCATATAAAATCATACATTCATGTCTTTTGAAAAATCAAATAAAAAAATATTTCATTTATGTCAAATTGCATGCTTTGGCTAAAGTAAAAATATGAGTGGCTATAATTACTATTAAATCAAAAACTATTTTTAAAATCTATAAATCAAAGATCATAAATGAAAGTATGCTACTTATAAATACTTATAAGCTTGCATGTGATTATAACATAAAGTGTGTTATGTTATCTTCTTCTTTTTCCTTAACATGGATTTGTATAGGATTTGCAAAAGTATAGTTCATTTGAAAAGAACATAACACTTGCTTAAATCTATCCCTATGCACTTTTATGTTATGACTTAAGAAGAATCTTCACATTTACACATGTAAATTGCATAACCAAATCAAACAAACAAATAAACAAACAAAAAAATCTTTTGCATGATTCTTCATCCATTTGTTTTCTTTTTGTACATGTATATGTACATGTATTTAAGAAAAGTGGTATATTAGTCTGCAGACGTCCAGTTGAGACTTTAAGTAGCCAGAAGGTCTTGTATGCTTATACCCGCAGCGTAGAAAATAATGGCGTCGTACTCACTTATGTCATGCATTATATGTGCATTTGATTAATGGATAGAAGAATCTCCCTCTTTTCTACTTAACAAAATCATGCATTCATAAAATATCCAAATTTTCCTAAGCAACATCTCTTTGCATTCATCATTAAGGTGTATTAAAATTTGCATTTACATGTATAGTTATGCTTAGGATCATTTCATATGCATAGTACACATGTTGAAAAAAAATAAATTATTGTGTTATGTGATAGTAATTCACCTTAATTAGTCTTAAGATGTCTTTCTTATTGAATAGATTTATTTAGAGAAAATCTAAACATAGGATTAATTAAAACATATAATAAAATATTCACTAAAAAAAATATTAATGAATCTATCTTAGAAATTACTTAAGATGTGGAAAAAAGAAAAGTTATCTTCCTTTTTCTCTCTTTACAACACTTAATAATTAAGTGTAGGTTTATTCAAACTAAATCAAACCATCAAATAAAATTAACAAATCAAATAAATCACTTAAATGAAATCACCCTCTAAGTTGAATCCTTCACACTTAAAAAATTCTAATCTTAAAGCATCTAACATCAATACAAAAAAACATTAAATTTAAGTCATTTATTTCTAGCTCTATGTTGGTGCGTGATTTGATCTTTTTTTATTTTGTGATGTAATATTTTAGTCGAATGTTAGGGTGTAATAAAGCTGGATGATAGGGCGATCTTAATCTAATCATTGTCTTAGCGAGAATTGTGCTTAAGGGCGATAATAAAAATATAAATGATTTTCTTTGTGCGATTGCTTATACTAAGCATAATCCAAATTAGACAAGTGGACTTGTTACGTGTGAGATGCTAAGTCCAATTTATTCTTATAACTGCTTGGGAATGTATGATATGTTTAGCTAATCTCTATTTTACAAATTATAGTTGGATTTTACATTTCTCATTTTCATGTAATTTTACAATTAAGATTTGAAATGAATGTTATGGGGGGTTAGGATGAACATTGATCATAAGACTATGTCTTATGTACCATGTGAAATCTTGGAACAAAACTACATCCCAAGTCCAAATGAAGAAAGAAAGAAAAATAAAATGAAAAAATGAAAAAATGAAGAAATGAAGAATGAAGAATGAAGACCCCATGACATGAATTTTTCTAAATTATCATTATTCATTTATGTCCGGATTGTATAAGGGTAGAGTACATTTCTCATTTTTCGGTTTGTGCGATGGAGCAAATAAAGGTTTTATTATTCTTTTTAGCTTTATAAAATTGTTTGATGTTTGTTTAGCAGCATTAAGATGACATATTTTTTCCTAATTTTTTCGCTTTGATGAATGACTGGATCGATTAAGCTCTTAGAAAAATAAATTTTATTCAATTAATCAACTCAAAATTAAATATTAATCATAACCTCACTAAAACTAGGTTATAAATCAAGATAAAGATTTAACAATGGTTGGATGTTGTATGTCATCATAAAAAAACATCTTGCTTCACTCTTGTTTATGAAAGGCTTTCACCTTTGCTAGAAAATTTAACTTGACTTTTCAGAGTCATGGTTAAAACACACCTCCTTCTTCTTTTTTGGCTATAAATTTTTTTAAATGCATTAAGCATATGAATCTCATAACTTTATTTAATATAAATTATCCAAAAAAAAAATAAAATAAAATATAAAAATTTGCATTAGATTTAAATCTATTCATCATGATCTAGTCTCTTATAGGTATGTTTAAAACAGTCTCTTTCTAAATAATAAACATATATCTTGCAAAACATATTACTTCCTACATGTATTTAAAATCATTAAGAGTTAGTGGTACCCAGAAGATTGTAAGTCCAACAGTCGAGTGATTTATTCTCTCTTGTGGAGGTAAATCATATGCTCATTTTCGTCTTAAATTTAGGTTGTCTTAGCTCTCACCAAAGCTTCCTAGATTTAGGTTAAAAGATTGTTGTTTTCTTCTGGCGTAAATCTTGTCTCTTGATTTTATCTTGCGTTGTGGAATTGTAAGCCCTAAATTTCTAATAAAAATTCAAACCAAACACATAATTTCTCTCAAATTTCAAAAATATAGCACAACCATAAGATAGTTTGGAATGCTCGTTAGGTTCACTGGCGTCATTACTTCCACTTTATTTGGTTTCGATAATAACTCTCATGATCAATCTCACTTGATTCTAAAATAACTAATTTGTTGATAGTCTATCTTTGAAATCTTTGGAATGATCATTTACCTTAATCGAGTATTATTAAGGGATCTCATTCCTTAAGATGTCATTAACTTTGGGGCTTACTCCATAGAGAACAACAACTCGGTTTAAAATAAACTATTTACTTTTTATGTAAAGCGGAAGAATCTACATCCAGAAGACCCATGTCTTAGGAGTCCTCATTATTGGTGATTAGGTTGTTCGGATGGATGCTTGTCATCTCTTAAGATAGTACATTATTCATCAATGTCGTACCCGATCACCCTAATGAGAACATCTGCGGATCTACGTGGTGTTCATCAAGCGTGTATTTTTGTCTTCATTTATTTTCCAAAGATAGATGAAGATGAAAATATTTCACCACAAGTATACATATCCTTAATGACTTGAATATAACCAATATCAACTCCTTTCTTTTCTAGAACTCTTCAAAGAACTCTTGAAACTTTATCATAAACTTTCTCTAAATCAATAAATATCATATGTAGATCCTCCTTGTTTTCTCTATACTTCTCCATCAAATCTCTTAACAAATGTATAGCATCCATAGTAGATCTACCTAGCATGAAACTAAACTAATTATGAGAAACTTTTGTCTCACACCATAACCTATGCTCAATTACTCTCTCCCATAATTTTAATGTATGACACATTAACTTAATTCCTCTATAATTTGCACACTCTTGTCCATCACCTTTATTTTTAAATATAGGAACAACGCTTTACTCATAACATCTTTTAGTATTTAAAATAACATTAACAAGATTTGTAAGTAGAAATTCCTGATCTCTAAACATTTTCACACATTAGAATATCATCGTCTCTTGTTTTCTATATTTCATTTTCTTTAAAGCTTCTCACAACTAATTTATCGATGATAAAAATAAAATTCTCTATTATTGTTTAAGACATTAAGATTATTAAAATCAATCGTATTTTCAGATCATTCATTAAAAAATTTATCAAAATACCTCATCCATCTATTTTCAATATCTTTTTCTAAGAATAGCACTTTATGATTTTCATCTTGTCATCTCCTATTACTTCTCTTATCTCTTTGGTTATTTACATACATCTTTCTTTTACTTTGGTATATAATATATTGTATAAATCACAAAAAGCTAAATTTTTTGCATCATATATAGCTTTCTTAAAATCTCTACACGTCACTTCATATTTTTCTCAATTCTTCGAATTTTTACATCTAAACTAAGTTTTATATCAACACTTCTTATTTTTTTATCTTTTTACACATTCGACTCGTACCAACTATTTTTATTAAAAGAAATTTTTCTTTTAATTCTCTAACACATTTTATCACTTGTTTAATTTTCTTTTCACTTTACGTTAAAACATGGCATCTCAATTCTAAAATTCTTGTAGTTCTTTAAAAATATTTTTATTAGTGTTCTTTAAGTGCATCTAATCACAGGAATTTGATTTATTTTTTTGTCTTAATCTTTCATCTTAAAATCTAAGATGATCGATGTTGGGTATTTAAACTTTCATTTGGAATGGCCTTACAATTTCTGATCTAAATGATCTATTTTCTTGCTCGAAAATAATCAATCTGTGTTTCTTAGATTCGTTTTATAAGTAATAATATGTTCTCTCTTTTCTTAAATAAAACAACTATAAAATCATGTGCTAAAATAAAATCAATATAATCATGCTTCTTAATTTCCATCATCTATAGAATCTTTTAAAATCTTCTACTCTACCAACATTTTATTTAAATCTCCTCCAATAAATATTTTTTTTGAAAAGTATCTTTTATATTAATCCTCTAATTCATTCCATAATTTTTCTTTCTAACTACTTGAGCGTAAACACTTATAAACACTTGATGTCATGTATCAATAATCTTTCTGTTATAATTCTTCGTGTCTATTAATATTTATAACATTATCCTTCAAACTTTTATCTATAATCACACGTCGTTCTAATTTGACTTCTACCTGAATACCAAAGTTTAAAACCTAAACAATCAATCTCCTTGGCTTTCTCCCTAACCCATTTAATTTCTTGAACACATAAATATTTATCTTCCTATAAACCATAATATTTATTAATTCTATTAGTTTACCTGTAAGAGTATCTATATTTATTTTCCTATGAAACTATGACTGCCGTAAAAAAAATAATACAATTAGCAATCTTTAGTGATAATGATTAAAATTAAAGATAAGGTAGGTATTAATAATCACGTTCAAAATTACCTCACATACAAATACATGCTGCAAAAGATACAGTGTATCAAAGTCCAAAACCTCAAAAATACGATTTAGACTTTATAATAAGCGGCTACAAGAATAAAGATGTTCATATACATGATGCATCATCCCACGGATTAAAAATAAATCATAGAGCATTCTAAATGTAAAACAATTAGAATTACAGGGGATATGAATCACAAACTAACTTGACTCCAGCTACAAAGCATGCATGGAAGCAAGAAATAAATCGTGGAGTGTGGAGTGAGGAGCGATTAAGAAATAAAACCAATAAATTGCAAATATTTATAAAATAAATTGGAAGATTTACGATCATATCATCCAATTCTTATGTATTTACATATCTAATACCTAAAGCTTGATATTTACATTTCTAGATTTTAATCACACATTTCAGATTCAACAATTTTGTCTGCTCATGGCATCAATTTCCATCAATAATGATATTACGTTTTAATATGATAAAGAAAGGTTGGATAGCTGAATTAAGCTATTCAGTGAATTTAAATGGTGAAAAAAATATAAAAGCACAAACATTTAATCATAAGAGGAATTGAAAATTCCTGATAAATGTTAAAGTTCAGGCCCAAAATGGCATAATCCAGCACAAGCATTGTTCACACCAACTTATTCAGAACAATAAGCAACATATATTTCTAAAGATTATATCTTTATAAGCTGTGTTCCTATCTCAAATCACATTCTGCTAGCATATTCTTCATTTCTTGCCTTGCGTGTCTGCTTTTGTCCCCAAACTACCAATCTTCCAGCAGAACACCCACACTTTGCCCAGAATATAAGCACAGGCCTTCCATCAAAGATACCACCCTTTTCAATTCAGTTCCAAGTTCTCTATTGTACTCTTCACCCAGCTCAAAGAGACCCTTATCCTCGTCATTCCCACCGGCAGAATTATGCAAAATTTTCAAGCAATCCTCCGTCTCTATCTTGATGTCAAATTCTGGAGCATTCCTCAGGCCCCGACAATTTGGATTATCACATTTTTACCGCTACAACAGCTAAAGGCCCAAAGTAAGACAGAACAAGCCATCACAAACCCAAATCAGGAAAGCCAAGTACCATCCTTTTCCAGAAGTCAGGGAAGCCGAGGGAGAAGAACTTGAGACATGGAAACAGCGGGAATCCACAAGCAAAGAGTACGGCGACAAAGATGGAGATATTGGCGATCGCCAATTTTTTATTTGGGCTGGGTGGGGTTTTGATAGGATTATTGGGCATTCTTCTTATGGGAATGCAGGGCTTCGGTCCCGGCGGTGGGAGGAGAAGAAGCATGCGTGCCGGAGATGTAGCAAACGGAGGAAAAAAATAAGGTTCTTGTTCACAACCTATAGATGACTGATCTGATTTGGGGGGAAGACGAATCACTTGAGTGGCATCTATTTCTCAACGTTTCGACTTCATTCCTAGAGTACTGTTTGCCCTTTGAGTTCCTGTTTGGATGAATATCGGACCTTAGGATACTATTTTCAATTAGCCAAGATTGGAAAAAAAAAAAATGTGAATATATTTATTTATTTATTTATTTATTTTAGAGGCATTTAAGTACACGCAAGGGCAGATCCAAAAAATTTTATTCAAAAGAAACTTAATAAAATAAAAAATAATTTACTTTTATATAAAATTAAAATTAAAATATCTCATATAATAAAATAAAAAAATCAAATCTCATAACATATTTTTTTTCATATTACATATCATTTATAACTTCTCTCTTCGAGTTCATATTTTGAAATCGTTGTATAATTAATTTCTTATCAACACTCTTAAATATATATTTTTAAATATAGAATAAAGAAATGATTCATCCAAAATCTCACATTCTATAAGCGATTACTTTACGATTCATTATAAAAATACTTTTCAATAGCGATTGACAATATCAAAACAAATTTTATTAGTAAATATATAGAAGGATAAACATTATTTTTTTTGTCTCTACTAACTTTTATGCAAGTTCTCCAATTTTTTTAAATTTTAAAAATGAATCATTGAATTTCATGTCAATAATATAATTCTCAAGTTGACTATTTAAAATAATAATATTAACTTTTGAGAAGTCTACGGAATAGAATTTTGTTAAATATATCAATTTTTTCTAGGGGTGTGCATTATTTGGTTTTAACCAAAAAATCAAATCGAACCAAACTTTTTGAGTAATTTGGTTTGGTTTTGAACTTAGTAATTTGGATTTTGGTTTTAATTATTGAAAACTTTGGTTTTTTGTTTTTGGATCGGTTTGTTAAATAAAATTTTAGATGGAACCAAATAAACCAAAAGTAATTATATATAAGATTATTAATTTATATAATACGCTTATTTATTATATACTTATTTTTATTTATTTCTTAATACTGATAGCTTTTGGAAGATTATCGATTTTTCAAAATATTTTAGTCATAATATAATAATATAATCAACTTCTAAGAAAACATCAAGATGACGTAAAAATTAGTTTTAAATATTTGTTTTAACGCAGAATTAATTGCATTTTTTATATTTATGTTATTTTGCTTATTACTTATACAATAAAAATTATGTAAATAATTTTAAATGTAGTAACATCGATTTATCCAAAGCCAAACCAAAATAACCGAACCAAATTAATATTGATTTTGATTTTGCATTTTATTTGATTGGTTTGATTCAATATTTTAGAATCCAAAACCAATTTTTTAAAATTTATCATCAATCCATCCAAATCAACCAAACGACACCCCTAGTTTTTTTTCTTATCAAAAGCGAGAAAAATCACATGGATTCAAAGATGCCACATAAAAATAACAAGAGGCCTCATTAAATATGTATTAAGTCAAATTGTATATCAATAACGAATAAAATAATTTAACGTGATATAGAATTTGGAAAGATATCCTCTTATCACATAACAAATCTTTCACTCATATTTGACATAATTATACTACTTTTCTCACAGAAAGTATGAACTTGTTCAAATAAAATATTTCAATCATCATCTCTTATATTTTGGAATCTTTGTTTTAACATTTTAACCAAAATCATATCATTTATAATATCTTGATCTTTTTATAAAACTTGAGATAACTCATTTGTGATTCCTAATATATATTTCATCAAGTGTAAATTGAAAACAAACTCAAAACATTGAATTGAATCAAATAAAATATTTGTTTCACCTCTTTGATCACTTTTCAAACCATCTTTATAATTATATCAAGAACATTTATAATAAATCTAAATATTAATCAATGTAGCATAATGTGATCCCCAATGTGTATCTCTAGCTCGTTAAAGAGTTATTTCTTATTTTAAACATCTGTCAACTTGTAG
Source organism: Cymbidium sinense (assembly GCA_021442155.1). Taxonomy (NCBI): domain Eukaryota; kingdom Viridiplantae; phylum Streptophyta; class Magnoliopsida; order Asparagales; family Orchidaceae; genus Cymbidium; species Cymbidium sinense. Next base: position 76,020,701 of record CM038218.1, on the reverse strand, counting down.
TTCTCTACTCTTTATTTGCTAAACAACTTTGTTTAATTGTCTTTCAAATAAAATTTCTCTTCTTTTGTAAGACTTCCAACAATATTTATTAAATTAGATACACTATTAAAAAATGTAGCAATCTGAATATGATTTTTAGCCACAACAACTAGTATTAATTATAATTTATGAGTCAAATAGTGAATGTAATAAGCTAAATTATTTTTATTCAAGATTAAAGCTTTTAATCCATGAAACTCACAACACATATTGCTGCTCCATCATAACCTTGACTACGTATTTGTGATATACTAAATCTATATTTTGAGAAAAGTGAATAATGCATTTAAGAGTTGGAGCAATGTTTCACTAACATGTACAATTTCAACGAAATACTCAATAATGTAACATGTCTTGTCAATATAACGATGCACAATAGTCACTTATTTCATCGATACATCACGAGATTTATCTAAAAGAATTACAAATAACTCATTACCCAAATCATCGATAATAGTATTTGAAATCTCAATAGTAGCTGCATGTGTAATATCATTCTGAATTTTAGGTGTAATTGACTTATTATTTCTTGGAGCATTTTTAAGAACAACTTTATTAATACTTTCATTATGCTCAGCCAAAAGTACAAAATTTCAAGAAAATATTCTTGATTTTTAAAATCCTTTGATTCATCATGATCACGAAAAGTCAATCCTTTACATAAAAAAAGCTTATACAATCAATCATAGTACATAATTACATTTTATATTCTCTTCGGTTTTGAATATCTTTCATAACCAAATGCAATGTGTTAATCATGATTCATAAATATTTACACTTTCTTCGAGCAATATTATGAGTACAATTAACTTGACCAATATAATTTCAAATCTACCTTCTTCTTTTTTTCAATTTCTAAATCCTTTAATCAAATTATCACCACTTGCTTGTTCACCACTATCAAATCTATAAAGACAACAAAATAAATTGACAAAATTTTTAAAATAAGCACGTTTAAAATCTTAATTAGCGGATTAAGTAATAAAAAAAATTTTAAAATCGCTAGCGAATCGAGCGCGTCAATCATATCGCACTTATCGAGATTTTTTTTAAAATCGAACCATGACGAAGCATCCCGATGCCGCCTAACCCACGCTCTTCACCGCTTTAGCCCGTACCGCTAAAATCAGCCGACCAACCCAGCCGGCTGGCCCTACGGATGACCGACGATAGCCCTCTTTTGAGGTATTTTTTTTGGCTTTATTTTTTTTGAAAAAAATGAAGAAAATGTAAATGTGATTTTTATTTGTTATGTGTTATGATGATATTAGTAAGTATATTATGTGATTAGTTAATTTTAGGGTTATTTTTACGCAAATGTAATGTGGATTTTAGATTTTTTTGAGTTTTTTGATTTTGTTTTTTTGTAAAATGAGAAATATGTAAATTTGATTTTGATATTTTGTGTTATTAAGTTATTACTTAGTGTATTATATGATTAGCTAGTTTTAGGTTGATTTCAGATTAATGGAATATGGATTTTAGGTAATTTAGGTATATTTTGAGTTTTTTGGCTTTTTTTTTCCTTATAAAATGAGAAATATGCAAATGTGATTTTAATATTATGTGTTTTATTTAGTTATTAGTGAGTGTATTATATGATTAGCTAGTTTATATGGATATTTGGTAATTTAGGTATTCTGTGAGTTTTTTTGATTTTTTTATGTAAAATGAGAAATATGCAAAATTGATGTTGATTTTTTGTGTGCTATCATATGTATTATATGAATAGGTAGTATTAGGGTTGATTTCAAGCAAATATAATGTGGAGGTATCTTTATTAGGAGAAACAACCTTCCTCATACCACCCATGTAATCCTGGAGCATTTAAATGTGTGCTCATTCTCAGAAGAGTCATGGACCAAGTTTCAATTCCTGATTTGCTATGGTCCCAATGTTTGAGCATCCAATGCTCATTGCATTTTGATGTAGAAGGGAGATTTGATGGCTTATCGACGTCAATCATCTCCTAAAAATTTTAACCAAAAACATGACCTAAACCTTAGAAAGATCAGGACCGACATAACACCATTGCATCCGTTCTTTCATTTCATCGATACAACTATCTAGATTACGCTCCTACAATGAATTATTTCATCTTCACTAGAAAGTTATAGAATATTTGATTGATAATCTCGAACGGATTATTCTGTCAGCAATAGCTATTTTTTCTATAGTGTAAATAACTACTTATTGTGTTCTAACCAATTCATGTAGTACTCATAAATCTAGTTGATTTAAACAGGTGTGTTCTTCAAAGATTCTGCCTCGATAGATATATTTGATTCAAATATGAGTTCGATACTGTATGTTTGGTACTATATTATAGCGATCAACTAAGTTAGGACGATTTATTCCCTAATGATATCTGGAAAAAATCGCCTTATACTAGTTTCACGCCGTGATTTTAGAAAGATACGAATCAAATGAGGTCACTAAAGTTGATTCGAGGTTTATGATTAATCTCATATGATTTCTTAGTGCGTTACTTGCTACCAAGAAATAATAACGTATGTGAATCGGTCATTAATGCGCAGTATACAATCTATAGTTGTATATCAAAATTAAGTTGAAACCGGGATGATAAGTTCATAATTTACATTTAAGCCGAAGCCGCCAACCTAAGCTGTCCCAAAACGTTATACTGTGAGGAACCATGTCGACCGATCTCAATCGTGGTTTTCGGTAAGTACCTGTGATTATCTAATATTTTTTCATTTTAGTCTTACACATGCATTCAAATGCGCAGCACTGATGATAGAGATATATCTGCATCTCCTATTCATATTCATCATATTGCCTCGACTTCTACTAGTATGGGTGAATATCATGGCAATCAGGTTGCTTCTTTACAAAGTGAAGATGAGGCTAAAACAATGCTCAAACGAAGTTCGCATATGACTGAAGGTGACATTGGAGAACAACAATGTCCAAACGAATTCATTTGTTAAGAGATTACTCTAACAAAACAATCAATGGAAGAGCACATGTTCAAGGACAATGATTACATTCGTGACTGCCGACAAGAATGGGATGAAGATGAACTTTGATGGTCTCCCGATTCTATTTTCCTAAGAGAATTTCATTCCAAAGAAACCTAAATGAAGGAATGTGTTTCCATGACAAAAAGCACCTCAAATTTACTATTCAGGATTGGTCAATAACGAACAATGTGGAATATGTGACATGTGATTCTAACAAGACGAGGTTCACTATACTTTGCATTCATAGCAGTCATTCCAATAGGCCATGTTTGTGGCGTCTACATACTCGGGCGAGCAAGAGGCTTGGTGGTGCCTGGAGGATTTCTAGTATGACAGGCTCACATACATGTTCTCATTCGATAGTGAATAGCGACATAGAGCACATCACGCTTATTATTACTACATCCGACTTCATTATGCCGTTGGATTTGAAACCCAGGGAAATTATTGGCCGTATGGAATCCAAATTTAACATCAGAGTGTCCTACATGAAAGCCTGGGATGCATGCAGAAAGGCTATACAGGCTATTTTTGGTAGTTGGGAAGAATTATACAGTTCACTGGATCAATTCATGGTTGTTGTATGCGCTATGCTTGCAAGCACGATTCGCCGAATTTGGATGTTTTCAGCGTATATTCTGGTCATTTGGGTCATCTATAGCAGGTTGGCAATTCTGTAGACCGGTACTAAGTCTTGATGGTACTTTTCTGTTTGGAAAGTACAGAAGTACTATTCTCACTACAATTGGTATTGATGTCAATAATGGCTTGTATCCTCTGGCATTTGCAGTAGTTGAAGCAGAGTGCAACGAGTCCTGAGTTAGTTTATTAGGACATTGCAGGACTTGATCCCGTTTACATGTACTCCTGATTTATGCATTATCTCGACCGACTCGCTTGAATGCGGATGCCGTGAATTTTTCCCTTGGCTAAACACTGCCATTGTTTACACCATCTCAGAGAGAATTTCAAGAAGGCATGCAGAACTATGGGAATTCCAGATATTAAGTTTGTATGATAGAAGATGTATGTGGCAGGTAATACAACTGACATGCACATCTTCACACGTTATATTACAGACATAAGAAATATTAAAGCAGAGGCTTGAGTGGCCGACAAAAGAGATGTCGAAGTGGTCAGGTCATGATGGCTATCGTTATGGCACAACGACCATCAACCATCGAATGTTTCAACGGTGTGCTCAAGAGGGCATGTGGATTGCCAATTCAAGCTTTGATTATATCAATTTACTACAATCTTGTATCAGTATTTACCAAACGCCTAGAGACGGCTTCTAATCTTATCAGTGAGAATGATTCGATATTTGCTCCACGTGTCAAAGCTCAACTACAAAAAATGAGCGTGAAACTAGGAGATGCTCAGATCCTACAAGAATAAATTTAAATGAATTCCAGGTGTTTATAATGTCCTCAATGTCATTTAAGATTGAATTGCAAGAACAAGCTCAGTTGTATGCGCACGCATTTCACATTTCATGTCCGCATGTCATGCGTGTTAGCAACGCCATTTCGTCATTCATGACGTTTCTCCCTAATACACTCGGTTGCATACGCGACGTATGAAGCTCAATTTCATGTCATTCCCGATCGCATTGACTGGCCACCGTATTTGTCGGGTCGTCATATGATTGAACTAACACCACCAAATGTTAGAAGGCGAACTGGCAGGCCCAGGACAAGAAGATATACCAACACAATGAATGAGAACGTGCCACAAAGTAACAAAATTTGTGGACTATGCAAAAATGCGCATAAGAACTACTTGTCTACAAAGGCTAACGAGTGTTGGCGTAGTTATTTTTTTCTTGTGTGTTGTATGACTGAATGTTTTTCTCGTTATTGTTCCTTTCGCACTTAGTCTTCTTGGATCCGAACGTAGTAAGGATTGTTTTCCTGTTTTATTCATGTTGCTATTCGTGTGTTTGTTATCGAGCATCGTATGATTAGTGTACATAGAATGTTTTTCTCAGTACTGTTGCACATGTTAGTAGTTGTACTACGTTAATGTCCATTATTACTTGCCTGATTTTTTTTAAGTTGTACATGTTGCCTATAACGTGCTCACTGTTGTTGTTTTATGTTACTGTACTCTCAGTTATGTTGTACTTATGATAAATTAATATTTGTTGTTACTGACATGCACTTCAAAAAGTTGTTTGTTAGACAGGTGACATGGCGTTTGAGGAAGGAGAAGCAATCAAACGTCAGCATAGATGCCGCACCGAGGAGCCTCCAGTGGACTATGGTCCCGCACCAGCAGAGGTCCACCCCAGCATCATGTCGCTGCGTGGCAGACACAGGGCTACGCATCCCGATATGGTAAGTTTTATTATTTGTCGTAGCTAACGTACTATAAATGTTATCTTGATAAAAAAATCAATTATTGTGCATTGCGCCGGCGCAACGCCACACCTACCGATGTTAGTGGCGAACCGCCTGATTTATGATCGACCGTGACGACGCTTTGACCGGTTTCAGCTGCAGATATCGAGCTTGATCACCACCGCTTACTTTAGCAGTTGGCCACCGCGCAGACAAACACATTTCATTTGGCGGTGAGATGCTACACCGCGGGGCGGGATGCGTGATGGATGACGGACTCTATTATAGGACCTACAGTGATTGGGGAGGGGAGACGATGGCTATCTTGGCCTGATTGTTGCGATGAGCTTATCGGAAGACATCCGGAGCCCAATGTGGTATATCACGATCCTACACAACCACATGTGACATCCTTGCGCCGCGTTGGGCGTGGACATTTTATAGGATTCATATTTGGATCTATCAATGTTGAGTTTCACGCATTATTGAGCATATATTATTCACTATTCCGCTTCCGCGTCCGATACACGCCCGTGAGGTACATCTACGATTTGTTGGATGATTTGTGCTTGTTTAGCGGTACTCCATTGGAGCAATGTAAGACACTTATACTGAGTGAACGAGGCAACAGGCCAAAGCGGTGAATATGGCAGATGGCACCTTTGGTTTGGTCGTGGGAGCGTACATTGGCCGACCCACATCGGCACCCTTTCCGCCAGAAGATGGGAAGGCGGATGTGGTGGAATGAGGGTTACTTGAGAGAGGTGACACTTGCTCATGTTAGAGTGTACAGAGATGAGCTTGATGGGTTACTACAGAGTCAGGTATGAGTAAGTGCACATTCGATTCATATTTTCACCGCCATAATTTTACGTATGACATTTAATTTTTTTTATGATGTTGTAGGTGATATGTGAACCTTATGGACGAGATCACGTGAGTGGCGATGTCCGCTTGATTGGGCGAAATTTGGCTCGCTTCGGTACCATTGTTTAGGAAAAGAGTTGATGGTACCTCCCGTGATCGCTCGTTTGGGCCCGTCACCTGAGTAGACGCGTGGCTATAGATCCTTCATTTCGAGTCGATGGTCGCGGAAGGCGATGTTGAGGGAGTATCACTTGGTTACATATCACGAGACCGCATATGATTCGCTTATTGTGGATAACGATACACCTCCTCGCTGACCCGTGGTCGGCATATGAGTGGTATCGATCCTGGGCCTCCTTGTACATGCTCAGGGCTCCAACCATTCCGCCTACCACCTACTATCCTCGAGCTGAGAGAGAGAAAAGCGAAAATCAGATACTAATCAAATATTTATATGTTATACAAACTAACTTATACTTGCCTCCGCAGCGAGAGCATATCTTAAACACACAAGATATTTTCCAACCTTATTTTGGGAGAGACTTGGACACTTATTTTCAGCATTCAATCAATACTTATGAGGAGTTATGCAGAGACCTGCACAAGAACATGCGCATATCAAATAGCAGATACAGATCTGATGGAGCCAGTTCTTCGCAGACCTTCGCCTTTCTCACCGATAATCTAGATTTGACGCAGGTCCATCGTCTATACCAGATGTTGGTCCATATAGTTACCCATATGACACACTACTCATTCTATCGTGAAGCCATGTTCGCCCATTTCACATGGCGTAATAAGCCTCCTATGTATCCTCACCCACCGGTCTACATGCCGCAGATGCACGCAGTGTACCCCACTGTCCCCTTTCGCCGGACCATCACAGAGATATCCGATGTTACACCCCTCGATGATACAAAGTGCACCACCGAGGTTGGATGAAGAGCGATCAAGAACACCATTTGCGACCGCCCTCTCGACGCCGCGATACTCGAGGACGCGACTTCCACCACGCAGGCACCGCCGTCGTCAGATGTCCTCAGTTATCGTCTGTAGTTGTAGATCCTCTGATAGCTTGATGTACAATGTTTTGTCATTGTTTTATATTTTTTATGTACACTGCATATCAGACACCGTTTATCTATGTTATATATTTCCAGTTTAAGTAAATTGTATTTTTTCCTGCGGAATATTAGAGATATCTTATTGATCTTGAACTATCAAACTTTAGAAATTTTGGATAAGTAGATAATGGCTATGAATTTATCATGCTTGCAATCTTTCTAATGAGATTGCCACATCCACAGTTGCTAGTTTGAATCCATATTTTACCACAAAAACTGCTACACAACAGTCCGAAATCACATCTCTGTGTCAACATGAAAGTCGTGGAAAGTTTCGTGTCGATTCCAACGATACCAAGGTCGTTAAATTCCGACAATAGACAACTCCGGTGAGGCCAAATCACCGCCACTAGTTTTCAAACCGCGCTTATTTATGGATGCATTGGCGAAATCATATGAGCCACCGCTGTCAACATGAAAGTCGTGGGTAATTTCGCGATTTCAATGATACTCTCACTAAATTCGACAACAGATAACTCGTAATAAAAATCTTGGTGGTCGCACTATTCAAAACGGCCGATTTTTCAAACTTTGGCAAATCATGAGGAGCCACAATCGCATTTTTGGGTCAACATGAAAGTCGCGGAGAATTTCGTATTGATTCCAACGATACAAAGCTCACTAAATTCCAACAACAGACGACAGCGTCAAAATATCTGCCGTCTCAATATTCAAAATTGCCGTGATTTTAAATAGAAAAAAATAACGAAGCCACAATCGCATTTTTCGGTCAACATGAAATTCGTGAGGAATTTTGTGCCGATTCCAACGATACCAAGCTCACTAAATTCCGACAACAAGCGACTCCGGTAAGGCCAAAATACCGTGGCTAATTGAAAGATTTTTTTAAAAAATCTCCGCTTGCTTATCGGAGATCGGCCGACTGTCATAACGCCTGCTACGACGACTTTGCCTATTTTAAATTTTTTTTTAGTACATAATCCGCTAATTAAGATTTTAAACGTGCTTATTTTAAAAATTTAGCCAAATAAATAATATGCTACATCTTTTGCAATATTGTACTCTAACCAACCTTTATATTCATCAAACCAATTTGAATTAAATCTATATAATTTATTTTCGATCTGTGTTTGAAAAAATTCATGATCACGAGATTGTCATGATCCTTTTTGAAGATATGTTATTCTAACTCTATCACAGTCATTAGGATGATACTTTGAAATTTTTCTTCTTAATCCAGGATCTACTAAAATATCTTCTAAGTTGAATTTTGTGTACATTTATTTAGATTTTATATTATTACTTTTACCAATAATAATATGTGAATAGTTGGACTCATCTTATTTAATCTTTCTTTTAAAATATATCTGCATATATAATTAAAAGAATTAACTAAAATACTAATAAAGTCTTGAAGATTAATATGCATAAAAAATTAGAAGATACTTTTGATCATATTTTAAAAAATAAAATAAAGTCACACCTTCAACCTTTTTTAAAAAAATCAATAAGTTCTCAAAATATAGGCACAGAGTCGGCCCTTATAAAAAAAAATAATAAATCAATAATATTTCAAAATAAAGGCACACCGTCGGCATTTATTAAAAAATAACAAAACAATAAACTTTTAAAAAGGCACACCTTTATCCCTTTTTAAACAAAAAAATATTTACATAACTTAATCGATTATGAAGACGTTCTACTAATAAATATTTATGAATATTCTGCTCCTATTAGATCACCTAATATAAAACATATATAATTAACGATTAAATACACATTGAAATTTTAATAAGATTTAATACAACATAAATCTCAATAATACAATACAAAAATAGAGATCATCACCCAACCGACATGTTTGCATAACATTCATGTAAGAAGCTTTATACCATTCATAACCCTTACTCACATGAGACTATCGTTAAATAAGTTGTACAAAACAAAACCATTTACTCCTCATTATGTAAACTGAAATGATTGTCTTAGAGAATCAAACTCGATACTTCCCAATTAGATAAAACTAGGGCATAAGTTTTTTCTTTTATTTTAGAGAACATTCATATAATCAAAACCACTAGTTTTTCATCCATCTAAAAACAAAATATGAACATAAATTCCAATGTGGACACCAACCCAATAGTGCTCTCTTTCCTTTCTCCACATTGTTAATATCTTATATACAATTCTTGGTCTTTTTTAATTTGCTCATTTTATTGTGCAAATTAGCTGAATTTCAAAGAGAACCTACTTTTATCATCGTACTATCATTGTCCACTCATCCAATAGAAGTCTAAGTTAGAACTTTAATGAGCATATGTGCTTGCTTGATGTAGTGCAAAAAAATTAGATTTAGGATTTATTTCATCCTTCTCATTTAAATCAGGGCTTTTAAAATTGCCTTTTTTTTATGATTCTTTTGAATAAATATTAAGTTTAAATTTGAATTATTAGATAAAATTTTATTAGTTTGATTGCAATCTTATCATTTGCAACCTTATTTCTATAACTAAGGATTCCTAGCAAGTGTTAATACTTCTCAGCTCCAAATTCTTAATACTTCTTGGCATCAAATTCCAAGTTCAATCTCGACCAGTGTTTATCCATGTACATGATTGCCTGATTGCCAAATTACATATAATAGACTATTGATAGAATTCTTTTCTAATCCTAGGGTGGCCGACAAAATCATGTTTGGCTGTAGGATTTGAGCAAGATTTAAGCCGGATTTACTTAAATCCAGCAAACGGTATTTTTGGACAAGTTAAATCCGCTGCTTTTGCAAGTTAAATCCGCTTTCGCAAGTTAAATCCGGATTTACTAAATCATGTTGGTAAGAGGATTTACGGGATTTAGAGAAGCAGAAATGCGTGAAGGAGGATGGGAGGGAAGATGAGGATTACCATGGCAGTTGGAAGTGAGTAGAACCGTAGAAAGACGAGGGTCTCGAACGCCTAAATCCGCCCCTGTATACGTAGATGGATTTATGGGATTTAAACAAGCAGAAGCGCAAGGACTGTGGGAGACTGGGAGGAAAGACGAAGGTTACCTTCACGAGAGTCGGTGAGTCACGCAACGTCGGCAGTAGCGGAGGCGGAGCGGTAGAAAGACGAGGATTTCGAACGCATATTGAGGGATGTACGGGATTTAGACAAGCATAAGTGCACAGAGGGTGAGAAGAAAGACGATTCGAATGCCAAAATCCCTAAATCCCGTATCCGTCAGTAGGTGAACCAGTGGGGCATGTGCTCCCAATATCCCCACACTCCATCTGCCTTGCGTCCATCCACGAAATATAATTCTTAAAAAGATTTATATATATAATACATAATTTTTATATTTTTATATATCTAATATTTAATATTTATTTATCTAATATTTTATTATTCTTAAAAAATATATATCACTTAAAAAAATAAAGGGATTATTTTTAAAATAGGCTTAGTGTTAACTGTAATTAGTCGTTTAGACACAAAAAAAAAAATTTTATAAAATAGAGTTGTCGTTTATTGACCGACGAAATGTCCGTACGCCGCATAACTATTTTTTTTTACGTGATTTTAACAATCACGCGGAGAAGGAGAGTGAGAAAGAGAGAGCGAGAGAGAGAGAGAGAGAGAGTTTTTTTTTTTTTGCTTTCGGTACGAGAGAGAGAGAGAGAGAGAGAGATTAATTTTTTAATTAATATAATTATTTAAAATATATAATTTAAAAATATTTTTTATAAAATATTTAATAACTAAATATTTATATATTTAGTTATTAATTTATTTATTTATATATATATATATAATTTAAAATATTTTTAATTATATATATAAATTTAGAAATTTATTTAATAATTTTTATTAATTAATATAATTATTTAAAATATATACTTTTATTAATTTTTGTTAATATATAATTAAAAAATATTTAAAATATATAAATAAATAATTTTTAATAAATAAATAAAGAAAGAAATAAATTATATAAATATTTTATAAATTATATAAATAAAGTAATTACATATATATATATATATATTTATTTATTTATTTATTTATTTATTTAGTTATTTATATATTTAAATTATATAAATATTTTTAAGTTATATAAATAATTTAAAATATTTAAAATATATAATAAATAATTATTTATATATTTATTTATTTATTTATTTAATTAGTTATTTATTTATTTAATTAGTTATTTATTTATTTAAAATATTTATTTATTTAATTAGTTATTTATTTATTTAAAAATATTTATTTATTTAAAATATATAATTAGTTAAATAAATAAATAAATAAAATTTAAATTATATAAATCTTAGTTATTTATATATTTATAAAATATTTAGTTATTTATATATTTATTTATTTATTATATAAAGCCAATAAATTATATAAATATTTTATAAATTTTATAAATAAAGTAATTATATATATATATATATATATTTATAAATTTATTTAGTTATTTATATATTTAAATTATATAAATATTTTAAGTTAGATAAATAATTTAAAATATTTAAAATATATAATTTAAAAAAATAATTTTATAAAATATTTTAATTTTATATATATATAAGTATATAATAATAATAATAACAAAAATATAAAAAATATAAAATAAATAAATAAATAAATAATTTTTAATAAAGAAATAAATAAAGGAATAAATATATATAATAAATAAATAAATTTATAAATAACTAAATATTTTATAAATATATTAAATAACTAAATATTTATATAATTTAAATTTTTTTTATTTTTTTATTTAACTAATTACTTTATTTATATAATTTATAAAATATTTATATAATTTATTTCATTCTTTATTTATTTAAAAATTATTTATTTATATATTTTAAATATTTTTTTTATATATTAACAAAATTAATAAAAATTATATATTTTAAATAATTATATTAATAAAAAAATATTAAATAAATTTCTAAATTTATATATATATAATTAAAATATTTTTAAATTATATATTTAATTATATATAAATAAAATTAATAACTAAATATATAAATATTTAGCTATTAAATATTTTATAAAAATATTTTAAATTATATATTTTAATTATTTTAAATAATTATAATAACTAAAAATTAATCTCTGTCTCTCTCTCTCTCGTAAGCAACAAAACAAAAAAAATCGCTCTCTCTCTCTCTCCTCTCTCTCTCTCTCTCTCTCTCTCTCCCCCCGCGTGATTACGTAAAAAAAAAAAAAATTAGTTAGGTCGTCCGTTTGATCGACGTGGACACGTCGGTCTTAAGTCTCAAAACTTATTTTTCTAAAAAAAAATTTTTTTAGCGGTAGTTAATTAGTGCTATTTTAAAATAATCCCAAAAAAATAAACCATAATGATATTTTTTGATGTGATATTAAAATTAATATATTATATATATATAAATTAAAGTTTAAATATTAGATATATAAATACATAAAAATTATATGATATGTATATAGATCTTCTTTAATTCTTGTATATACTTATTTAATATTTAAATTTTTATATTTAACTAAATAATATATAAATATTTAATATTACATAAAATAGGATATTAAATAAAACAAATATTTTGCTTTTGAAATATATTGCTCCAAACTTCCAATTTAATGATTAATGTAATTTTAATTAGTGAAATATATATATATATATATATATATATATATATATATATATATATATATATATATATATATATATATATATTAAATCTTAGAAACTAGTTGATGAGTGAAAGTTTACACCCTTGTTGTGAAATCGCGACATATATTTAAAGTGAACAAGAAAAGCTTGAAATTTTTACAGAAAAATATCAAAATAGGGAAAAATCATGTGGCTAGTAGAAATCTTTATTATGTATTTACTTTGGAGTACAAGTTTTCCAATGGATCTGATTGTAGAAGAGTACAATGTGAATCAAATCACATAATATAGTAATGGTGACGCCGAAGTCGGCGAAGATGAAAAGTCGTTGGGATGGTGGCGAAGATGGCCGTCGAGATGGCGGTGGTAACGATGGTAGTTGGTGGGGATGACGGCGTCGGTGGGTGGCGATGACTGGCGGCGATGGTTGATAGCGATGGCCGGCCCGAGCGGTAGTGGTCCGTGGCGGCGGCCGGAGATTCGGCAGCGGATCGTGATTGGCGGCGGTGGTGGTTGGTAACAATGGGTGGTCGGTGGCCGTAGTGAGTAACTTCGATTATGCACGGAGAATTTTCAAGCTTTAGAGCTCTCTCCTCTCTCTTGGCCCCTCTCCATATGAAGAATGAGGGACTATTTATAGATTGGAGAAGTGACGTCTCTGTTAATACATGCAAAATCCGAATCACTCCTCTCCATCAGACGACTCAAAATGATTCATTTGATCATTTGATGTATTTTAAGTATTTAAATGCTCAAATGAAGCCAGAATTATAAGATCTTGGGCTTGTTAGATCGCTTTCGAGGCTTCGATTTATAAACACTCCATGTTTAAGAGTTATCTATTTAGTTGATATCTCAAAGTTTTGATGATATTTTAAGTGTTTTATGAGGTTTTAGATCAACTTGCTTTTGACATCAAGATTAAATGCCATTGTATTTTAAGTGTCATATCAGTTGTCCTCTATTTTTGGATGACATTATCTCAATCATCCAAAAATATATATGTCAAATACTTGAAAATAACAAATTCTTCAATGAAATTTGCGGGTCCATCAACCATACATTTTGAGAGAAACAGTCTTCATGGAGCACAATTATGATCATGGAAGCGGCGTAGAGCATGAAATATGTGGATGTCGGTGCAGATTTGAGTTATGAATCCATTCGGTAGTTATAGGCGTGCACCGATGGCCTTCGCCACTTGTGCTTGGCGGAGTTTTGTGTAACCAATTTGAATAAGGCTGGAGACCTGGTGAGCAGACAGCCTTGATTCTGATCAGCAGCGATGGGTATGGGTCATGTGGCGGGAGTTAGTGTGAGCTGAAATAGTCTTGAATGGTTTGGCCTTGTATGAGAAGAGCGTGAGGGTTTTATTTTGCTCGTTTCGTTTAGCGGTTTGGCCATTTTGCAATTTTATTTTTACCTTTTGTCCCTATGGGGGTCTACAAAATCCCCAAGGCAAGGGAGAAGGCACACTCCTCATATCTTTGAGTGTCCCTCTTCTTCTTAAGAGGAGATCGGCGGTCAAGCAGGTATTTATATGTGGTTCCGGTTTTACTGAAAAAGGCGTATTGGATCGAGCCGGGTTTGGAGGCAATCAAGGCACCAGTACATCTGTAGTGTCTGATTTCGAAGAGGCCTCAGCGTACTCGTCGGACCGGCCGGGTTGGGCGATCAACGCTGATGCATACATCGTGGTTCAATTTTCCCTCGAAGCGTCAGCACCTCGTCGGACCGGCCGGGTTTGAGGATCAAGGCCGATACATCGTCGTGTCTATAGTTTTCCCTCAAAAAAGGCGTCAACTGTACTCGTCGGACCGACCAGGTTCGGAAGTGATCATCGGCGAAGATACAGGAGGCAGGGTTGGCCAGCGATGCGATAGTGGCGGCATCATGAGTCAGCAATGTCCGATGGCGGTGGTCAGCGAGATAACCAGCGATAATGGTAGCAAAGATAAAATGCGATAGTCAGCGGCGGTGGCCGGCAGCAGATGGCGGTAGCGGTGATATGGTGTGCGGCCAGCAGTGGTCAACAGCTTGCAGCAGCAATGGATAGTGAAGCGGTATCCAGTATCGTCGAGATAGCCGATAATGATGATAATTCAGCGGAGGTATCAGTATCGTCATGAAGTAGCGGCCCGGCGATGGGCAGAGGTAATTAAGCAGCTGCTGCAATCTCAGGTAGCGGATCGGTAAATCAGCGAGATAGCCGGCAACGATAAGTGGTAGCCGGCGGAAGATGCCGGTGATGGTGGCAGCGGACCTCAAAGCGGTGGTCGGCGGCCCGGCGACAAGCCGATAATTCGGCGGCGGCGGCCGGCATGGTTGGCGGCGCCGACGAGATCTTTGATATCGAGGTTGTTTCGATTATTCTTCTGGCGTTAACGTATGGAAGAGGTCGAATTAGATCGGCGAGGATTTTGACATATCGAGGTTGTTTATCCGAGTGTTACGATGGCGTTAAGCTATGGAAGAGGTTTAATTGAATCGGCGGATTTTTGACTATCAGGTTGTTTGTCAGTGTGACTTCGATGGCGTTAACACTATGGAAGAGGTGAATCTGCGAGACCTTTGACTATCTAGGTATTAGCCAAAGTGTTATTTGACTTACGTGGAGTAGGTGCGAGTTTTGACTATCCGAGGTTGTTTGTCGAGTCTTTGCTTTCGATGGCGTTAATGGAGTAGGTGCGGAGTTTTGACCAATTCGAGGTTGTTTGTCAGAGTCTTTGCTCGATGACGTTAACCTATGTGGAAGAGGTTGAATTGAATCCGCTGAGGATTTTTGACCTATCCGAGGTTATTTATCAGAGTGTGACTCGATGACGTTAACCTTGTATGGAAGATGTCATTAGAATCCGTTGAGGATTTTTTGACTATCGAGGTTGTTTGTCAGTGTTTGCTTGATGACATTAACACTGTGGAATGGGTCAAATCAAAATATTTGTTTGAAGCAGCCAAAGTTGCTTGACCTTTGTCTTTTCATTGGTATTCTTGCGATTGCTTCTCGGCGATAATCAATTAGAAATCCAGAATATCAATTTGGATAATCTTTTGAGATTAAGAGTTGTCCCCCAGCTTCCGACAAAATCTGAAGGAATGCAGTTTGATGAATCTTCATTTTTCGCTTGCGCTCCTTAAAAGCTTGAAATGCTCCACCTGGATGGTAGTTTTGATTTTGTTGAGAAACTTGGTTGTCATACAAAATGCAATAATGAATCGTTCCCGACGATTGCCAAACTGTTACATGCTAGAAAACTAGTTGCGGTAGAGTGAAAGTTTACATGTAACTTTGTTGTGAAATCCAACCACAAAAGAGTGAACAAGAAAACTACAGAATTTTTACGTGAAAAATCTCGAAAAAAGGAAAAAACCACGGGGCATAGCCCAATAGAAATCTTCCACTATGTATTTGTTTTGGAGTACAAGTTTTCCCGATACAGGATTACATAATTGTAGAAGGGCTGATAATGGGAATCCCAAAATCAGGCAATAACAACCATATAGTAATGGTAAACAACGGGGCTCAGCGACTGACGATGAAGGTCGTCGGGATGGTGACCGGCGAAGAAGCCGTCGAGAATCGGCGGTGATACGATGGTAGTCGCGTCGGTGGTGGCGATGATAAGCCGGCGGCGGCCGGCGGATGGTTGGCGGTGAAAAGGCAGCAATTGACCACGGTAAGGATCGTGATGCGGCGCGGCGAGCGATGGTTGGTAACCAACGGGAGTGGTCGGCGACCGTCGAGTGGTGGTACGATTATGCCTGGAGGATTTTCAAGCTTTAGAGCTCTCTCATCTCTCTTGCTTGGCCTCACCTCATATGAAGAATGATGGGCTATTTATAGATTGGAGGAGTGTCGTCTTTGTAAATACATGCAAAATCCGAACCACTCCTCTCCATCGGACGGCTCAAAATGATTCCTTTGATCATTTGATGTATTTGAAGTATTTAAATGCTCAAATGAAGTCAGAATTATGAGATCTTGAGCTTGTTAAATCCAGGCTCATTGAGGCGGCTCAATTGTATAAACACTTCATGTTTAAAAATTTATCCCAGGGATTTAATTGATATAAAGTTTTATGATATTTTTAAGTCTTGATCTCGACCGGTTTAACTTATGATCAACTTGCTTTTGACATCAAGATTTGTCTTTTGGTGGTATTTTAAGTGTCATATCAATATATATATATATATATATATATATATATATATATATATATATATATATATATATATATATATATATATATATATATATATATATATATATATATATATATATATATATATATATATATATATATATATGAATATATCACTTCTCATTATTTGATTGACGGTATCAACGAGATAAAGTTTAAGTATGATTGTGAATATAATTTCAATTGAAATATTTTCTTATAGCTTTGTGATAGTAAAAATAATTTTAAAATTATTATATATATGGATAGGAGCTTTTTTATTTTTAAAAAAAATTAATTTTAAACTTATTTTTAAAATTTTAAAAGAATGGTTGCACCAGGTTTAAGTGGGTTGTTGCGTAAAAAATTTAAGAAATAGTGTTGTATTGTGTTTGAAAACTTTCAAGAGGTTTGAGAGAGTGATTGCATTAAAAAAAAAAAAAAAGAAAAAGGTAGAGAACTTGTTGCTGAAGATTTATTTGACTATTGCCACAATAATAAAATTTGAATCATGATAAATTCATTTTACTCAAATACTCTTTTAAAGCTTGTTTATTAATTCGTTTATATATTTGTTCAATTAATTCAAAAAAATCGAGTAAAAGCCAACTTTGAATATAAAAAAAAAATTAAACAAATCAAATTTGAAAATCTATATACAAGCTCGACTCAAATTTGAATTAAATATTAATAATTTTTAATTTATTCTAATCAAGTTTAATCTGATAAGTACTCGACTAAACTTAGCTTGATTATAACCCTAAACTAATTCTCATATTTTAATCCACTAGCCATTAAATGTGAAATGACTCTGTTTTACGTATGCGTGATTTCTACTATGTCGGGATAAGTCAAGCTCAACTCAAATTTTAAATTTTAAATTTTAAATTTTAACTTGAGAAATATTTGAGTCAAATTTAATGATTTTTTACTTGAGTATTGATACATCCTCAGAAAATTAATGTCGATGAATCTGAGGCATTTTTGATTTTGTGATCTAATCACCGATTTTCTACAGTCGGCCGAGTCTCGATGAGGCGAACATAACAACATCAACGTAGTCGATCGACTCGGCATTTCGGATCAGCTATCGGCATCTGAAATGGATCACGATCCGCCAAATGGTCAAAAATGGACATATTTATAGTCGGATCGGCGGCTTCGAGGCGAATCCGAATCCAAGATCACCCAATTGCGACATCATTAAGGCACCCGGATCATCAAAATACACCGTCGATCGGGGATCGTTCTGGGCGTCAGATGGGAGTGGTTGGAGTTTTCCACGAATTTACAAGGCGCCACTCCCAAAATCTATAAATGAGCTTCTTCTGAAAGGATCGAATCGATTTCTTGAGAGAAACTCGAGAACCACCGGTCGGCCTTGGCGACGATCTATCGTCATCACCAGGTATCTTGCGAAGATCGAGGCTGTAGGATCGCCTCAGGGGTAGAAAAACCGATTCTGCTCCTTTCTCACGAAGATCGAGGTTCTCCGGGAAGATCGAGTTCTGCCGCTTGGAAACTTCTCCAGGGTTGGAGTTGGCCGATATTCTCGAATATTGTTTCGCCCTGTAACACCTTCTTCTCGAACTAGAAGCGGGGCGCGTATCTTTTGAACACATAGTGAAAGTTCTCTGGGGCAAGGCCGTGGTTTTCCCTTAGCGGGTTTTCCACGTATAACCCTGTGTTCGTATCCACGCTTGTGTGTTGGATAATTTTTGAGCTACGACGAAGATCTCGCATCTACCGGAATAAAATTCTCTAGCACGCAACAAGTATAATTATATTAAACTAATTTCGATCATGCCATTCTTGAATCGAAGCAAATCATTTCATTTTCTTATGCCGCTAAATTTGAGCAAGTTTCAATTGGTGACAAAATATGGCTGTTATTTTAATTATTCCTTTAGGACTTTTTCCAGCATTCAACTTGTGTTTTGGCACTTTTATATTTCTCAACGAACCTTAAATCTTTCTTTCAAATTCATAAAATTACAAACAAAGATATTTTTCTCACTTTCAGCGATAAATTTCTCGACATAATAGTGAGTATCAGATTCCAATTCTGCTGAAAGGCCATCATACTAAAATAATGTTGAAAATCGTGAGCAGGTTAATTAAGTTCTTTTTATTGGTAGCATTAATAATATATTTCGATACATATTCAATATATATATATATATATATATATATATATATATATATATATATATATATATATATATATATATATATATATGGGTTTATAAAATTAATCTAAATAAATCTAAAATTTAATTTATAAGCAAATTGAATATTTCGATGAGACATTCCACCCACATCAAGAATGTGTCAATCTCTAAATGAACTTAACTCAATCTCAAAAAGTATACTTGAAAACTTTGAGATATTAATTAGATGGTCAAGTGAACTCCAAATTTAGTGTACTTATAGTCTATTCGAGCAGCTTGACGATTGGAATCCAACGAGCTTGAGATCACTCAAATCGGAGGTCATTAAAATACTCAAATCATCAAGAAACTATCTATGTTCAAGGGAATCAATATGGATGGTCCGAAGGACTGTTTTAGATTTTTTACTAAAGTTATGAAAATATCCCTCCCAAAATATTATAAACATTACTGCATTCTCATCTTGAAAGGGGGGAGAGCCAAATGAAGCTTGGAAACTCCAATTCTCATCCTGACTAAATGAAGCTTAGAAAAGAAGTGAAGAGCCACATGAAGCCTGGAAACTCCAATTCTCATCATGACTAAATGAAGCTTAGAAAAGAAGTGAAGAGCCAAATGAAGCTTGGAAACTCCAATTCTCTTCCTGACTAAATGAAGTTTAGAAAAAAAAGCTCCATCTCTAAACATATCATTCCTCCATAGTCGTTGCCATACAATGACCATTACACAACATGTTGATGTTGTGACGTCATTTTAATGTTTTTATTATTTGATTTTCTATACATAATCTTGTATTTTTATCTTCTCCATTCTTAGAGAAGAGTGAAACTTTATAAATTAAAATACATAGTGGACTACTTTGATTTGGCAAGATTGTGATTTTTTTCCCCTTTTATGAGATTTTTTCACATAAAAATTCAGGTTTTCTATTTACGCTTTCTAATTATCTCTATTTATTTCATGGAAAGATAAGACTTAAAGATTTTCACTTTACCACCATGAATTTTTTGACACTCAACAAGTGTAATCTTATTTAATTTGTGCTATGTAGAAACAACAAAATCCAATAATGTGAATCTAATTTTTTCTTATTTTACATCTTTATTTTAGCTTCATTTTGATTGATGTTATAATTGAGGTGAGTTAAGCCTAGCACGCTATGAATTGAACTTAGTTTGATAATTTAAAAAATCGTTCATGTTTAGATCAAGCTCATGCTAAGTTTTGCTTGTTTATATTTTTCTATGATCAATCTTTGTTTACAATGAATTTGGTTAAATCAAACAATGAGCGTGCTAATAAACAAGCTAAAAAATGAGTACTATCTTTTTTATGTTAATGTATAATTTTATAAGTCATTTTTTTAAAAAAAAATATTTTATGTATAAATGAAAAGATTCAATAACTATGAAATTAGTTTAATTAAACAAACATCAATTTAATAAAATAATAAATAAGTTATATACAAATAATTATGTTCTTGAGCATAAAAAATGAGTTGACTATATTAAAGCTTGGTTTATATGGCATTGGGTTTTTGAAAAAAAATTCAAATTGATTTAGTTAGTAGCTTAAATAAGTATTAATGGAGCGAGTTTAAGTCATTTATCAAGTGCTTTGGTTCACTTGTACCTTTAATCTTTATCTATAAAATTTTTTTATAGGTTTATTGCCATCACATGTCTTTAGCTAGATCTAAGTGGGCCATCATGATATCTTACATAGCTTAGTTAGGCCTGTGTGAACCTAAGGTGGAACTCTATTCTAATAAACTTAGCTAGAACCTAACTAGAACTTAATCAAGTCTAATTAACTTAGACTAGAATCATTCTTCAAAGGAACCAATCAAATTATATTTGGGTAGCCTACTATGATTGACATTCAATATTTATCAACTTATAACATTTGAGTCTCATCATTTTGCATAGTTTCCTAATCTCCTCTTATATTAGGAGAATGATCAAGCTAGTAATTGTTGCCCTATAACTATTAATGCTCAATGTCTGACCCTTATCCTTTTCATCCATTGGTCTACTTTCACATTAGAAGAGAAATATAGTTGACTAATTATAATTGGTTAATTTATGATATTTTTTACCAATTATCCTCCAACACTAATCAATGACTCGCATCATATTTTTCTTACTTTTAACATCAAACTCTTTATTTTATTATATTCCGTCTATTTTCTTATCTCTTCCATGAGAAAAATAATCAAATCAGCTAATCATCATGACCTAGTTAATTATGCTCTTCATCAACATTGCTTGTCGCTTACCCATAACCAACTTTTAGTATGGATATACCACATAATGTTGCTCATCTTCAATTACTCAATATCTCTTCTTATTAAGAGAATGATCAAATCATCCTTCTTCCATCGTCCCATAACTGCTGATATTTTTTCATGGCCATCGCTCGACGCCAACTGATAAGAGATGATCAAGATCTCAAACTCTTAACTTTTGCTCATTTTCTTCCTAGCCCAAGATTCTATCCTTGTAAAAAAATGGCCTAATCAATCAAAATTCATTGCCTAACATCTAATGCCCACCATCAATTATTATTTTTATTACTCAATGATAACTACGACATCCCAAAACTCCTACTATCATCACATGAGATTTTTCAATTTTATTAAATTATGTTGACATTTTTTTAATCATGAGGGAAATTGTGGGCTCCAAAAATTCGCCACCGATCTCTCGACAATTATTATGATTTAAAGAGAGTGATTAAAGTGTCGGTGTAGTTTTCAGAAGGTATATGCAATAGTAGATAAGACACTACCCAGAGATTTCGTCATCGTTTGGTGAGGACTTTAGATCTGGTTTCAGGTATCCTATAGGTGCAAGCCCCTATAGTTAATTACCCCTCTCAATAAATGAGAGAACTGGGCTAGTCATTAGATCGCAATAAGTATAGTAGCAACATGTAGAGTTTTATAATTTAAGATATGAAATTCATCATTTTAGCTTAAATCGGATGGTTGGGGAATGATGACGTGTCCGATCTAGATCACATGGTTCCGTCATCCCGGGCAGTCGCGGTCCCTAGTCTACTTAGTCAGAGGAAGCAGTCGACCCAACCTGACAGAAGGATCCTCATCAGTAACATATGGGTTACGTCGTCCAAGAAATCTTTGTAGACATGGGGTGGTGTTTGTCTAAGGAGACAATCTTAAGTCTACCTTAGCTGACAAAGAGTTGTTTGTCCTATCAAATATACCCTATGATTCATAACTCAAAGGGCAGAGCCATTAAAGAGCATACGACTACAATCGTGATCGTAATATAATGGAGTTTGACTGGCCAGATCACCCGATCAGAGGACTCTGGTCATAACTACTTCATCTGTAGAGCTTACTGGCCAAGCCACGCAGTCAGAGGACACGGGCCACGTCCTTACTAGCAAGAGATTAATGGAGAGTAAACATAACAAAACACTTAATTTGACATTGGCTCCTTTGTAAGTTAGAGTTTTCTTAATTTATCACCCCCGATAAATAGTTACGGAAGGTGGATGGATTGAGTTCGATGTAAGTTTTTAATGATAGAGTTTCATTTAAGCAATTTTAGATTGCTACTTAATTTGATTTAAAAATTTGATTAATTTGAATATGTATAAGAGCATTAGATCATGTCAACTTTATTTAGTTGCTAGTAGAGGATTAGATCTACTATCACCTGACAGAATTTCTCAGATATTTCGATAATTTGAGACTCTTATTATAGATTTTTAGGTTTTGTTAAACCTGGCCCCGCAACCCAACTTGAATTTAAGCATAATAGGGGCCCATGCGGGTGTATAGTAATTTTAGGTAATTTTATGTTTAAATTATGAGATTGATTTCAGATTTTCATTTAGTTCCAACTTTAGTCTGCGCAACCTTTACATACATTAAAATTTGCACTTGAAATCTCTATGTCCGAGCACATGCAGGTATTTATAACTTAGCCAATTTCAACTAATTAATTAAATCATTAATTTTAAAAATCATAATTAGAATAAAATTCCTTAATTTGATTGAAGGACGCCCTATGATTTTTGTAGATTTTTGTTTAGTATCGTCTTTTGTCTTCTTGGACAAAGAGTTGCAGATCGAGTGGTGAAGAAGGCATTTTGACTTAGATTGTAGTTTAAAACATTACTTGCACTCATTTCGTATAAGAATTATTAATCTCAATTTGGATTCATCCATAGACTTTAAGTTTATTGTAAGTTTGTTATGAGTTTAGCAATAGTCCAAATTTCAATTAAAGCTTGTTTATTTTTGAGGAATTTGCAATAAAAGAGAACTCACTTTATCGCTTTAATTTAAGTCGTAGAGAATTACAATTAAAGTTTGTGAGTTTAATATTAGCCTTCCCTAAATTTTACTTGCATTTTAAATGAGTGTTCCATTTTTTTTTCAAAATTTGTTTTAAAGGCTCCCCCCCTTTTTTCTTATTTGACGCTTTTAGTTTAAAATTAGCTGCAGATTTTCCCACTTAACATTCTTAAGTCAACTCATTTCACTCTCCCCTTTTTTTTCTAAGACAAAAGATTTGACGTAATTTTGCCTCTCTCATCATCCCATATCGATCAGGTATTTCGCTTACGGTATGCCCACTTGTAGAGCGGTGTCTTCGACCTGACGATTTTTCATCTCATCGTGTCCTGTTGAGCACGTTTGTAAACTTGAAATAAGACAAATGCAATATATATTCATTCCCCTCATTCCTCCCCTTTTTTTCTAAATCTAAAATTTAGACAACGATTTTGTCAGGAGGAGACATCTAACAATATTATTTTGCACTCATTGAAGCGGCGGTGTCTTAACACCACCCTATTTTTCATCTCGTCATGTTGAGCATAACGAGTCTTCAAATGCATAAAGCATATATATATATATATATATATATATATATATATATATATATATATATATATATATATATATATATATATATATATATATATATATATCACATTCACGATCACAGATGCATTTTTGGCGCACGCAAAGAAAATAGTGTTAAGTATGCAAGGTGGGGCAAGAGTGCGACGAATAAAGAAGAATTCATTGCGATATATTCTTCCCGATGTTATGAGTGAAAATGGGACGGGTTATGCAAGGAATGCGGCGCCAGAAATCAAAAGAAGAATTCACATGTTGACGATGTTCTTCCCCAGTTTACGGTGCAGCGAAAACGGGAAGACTAAAGCAGGGGTGCGACACCAGAAATCAAAATAAGAATTCACATGTTGACGATGTTCTTCCCTCGATTGCGGTGAAGGGAAATTGGAAGGCTAAAGCGAGGAGTGCAACACTGAAAATTGAAAGAAGAATTTGCCTGTTGACGATGTTCTTCCCCCGATTGCGGCGAAGTGAAAATTGGAAGGCTAAAGTGAGTAAGGGTGTAAACAAGCTGAGGTTGAGCAAACAGAACTCTTATTATTGTTCGGCTCGTTACATAACGAGCCGAGCACGAGCTGTTTACGAACAACGAGCTTTTTTGATAGCCTTATATGATGGATGATTCAAACCTGGGCATATCTAAATCAAACTAAACATGATCGAACAAATGATTGTTCATGTTCGGTTCGTTTATATATCGAGCTTGAAATATATGTTAGATTCATCGTTAGTTAACAGAACACGAAGCTACATAACGGCATAACACGTGCATGAACAACGAGCTTTTGATAAAAGTGAGGAGTGCGCGAAAATCGAAAGAAGAATTACCGTTGATAATGTTCTTCCCGAAGCCGTGAAAAAATTGGAAAAAGCGGCGGTTGGGTCAGGACGTGGTGGATGCGCAGCAGCAAGAAAATGAGGGAACGGAGCCGGTAGATGCCAGAGGGCCTGAATGGAGCTTCGGGGTTTGGCGGATAGGTCGCTTAAGCATGGCGTGGGAATGCGGAAGCTTTGGCGAAATGGGAAGGAGAACTTCAGAAATGAAACGACAAATGGTTCATTACTGGCGCTGCCGGACGGCCACCGGAAAACAGGATTGGCGACCAGAGCAAAGAGACGACTAACCGGCTGTCTGAGACGGATGAAGATGGTACAGCGTGGGTTTGAAGCGGCGCGAGATGCATGGAACGAAAGACGGTCTGGATGCGATTGTTGTCACGTAATTTTACAAACACTGGGCGAGAGAAAATTAAAGGAAATTGAGAAGAAAGATTACTGGTTTTTTTTTGTTCAGAGAGAGAATGCATGAGAGAGGAGAGTGGGAAGAAAAATGGGGGATAATGGGGAGAGTGGAACGCAAAATGATGAGTTTTTTTTCTTTTTCTTATCGAAAAATTGAAAAAAATAAAATGGGGGGAACGACGCGTGAAGGGTAATTTAGGGATTTCTAAATAATTTTTAAATTAATTAAACGATTTTAATGTGGATTTCATTCATAAATGGACATAATAATATATATATATATATATATATATATATATATATATATATATATATATAGGTAATTCTATTATACGAAACACAAACAATCTGTTTCATGATGCTTGGTTCCAAATGATCAAATTGAGTCCATTTCATCAAAATGCATCGCTTGACAATGATTTTCATGCATTCGTCGAATTGAGTGTGAACAGTCTTACTTGATAAATTTTGATGTTTCAAAGCCAATGACATGATCAATTTCACGAATGGAGGTTATTTGACTTGCGTCGGTGCCTCCTGACTTTGATATACGTGCAGGCATTTTAATCACTCGAGCGCTTGATCAGTTGATCATCAAGTCATACAATATTTATATTTTGACCAATTTTGATGTTCTGAACATGATGGAAAAGTTCGTTCATCAATCAGAGATCATTTGAATTGATTTTGGTGATGTCATGTGTATTTTAGCCTTGATTTACGTACTAGCACTTCAAATCATTCGAAATTTGCATAGACTCATCTGAATTGAGTGCGGATAGTCTCATTTGATAGATTTTGATGTTTTGAAGCTAACGACGTGATCAATTTTATGAACGGAGATTGTTTGGACATTGTCGTAACTTCCCGACTCTGATATGCACATCGACACATTGATAGCTCGAGCGCTTAATCGATTGATTGTTAGATTTTGCAATATTTATATTTCGATCAATTTCAATATTCTGAACGCTACAAAAAATTTCGTTCATCGATTGGAGGTCGTTTCTACCATTTTCAGTGACGTCCATTACATTTTGGCCTCGATTTGCGCATTATTACCTTAAATCATTTGACATTTGCACAGACTTATCCGATTTGAGCATGGATGGTCTCATTTGATAGTTTTCAATGTTTCAAGTCTAATGGCATAATCAATTTATTGAACAGAGTTTGTTCGGACATTATCGCAGCTTTCTGACTCCAATATGTGCATCAACACTTTGATAGCTCGAGCGCTTAATCAATTGCTCATTAGATTTTATAATATTTATATTTTGATAAATTTTGACGTTCTGAACACGACGACAAAGTCCATTCGTCGATTCGAGATCATTTTGACCATTTTCAGTGACATCCAATGTATTTTGGCTTCGATTTGCGCACTATCACCTCTCGAGGTCAATTCGTTTGTAGAACACATATGGAGGCCAATAAATGCCCCCTAATAAATGTGATTCACGCATGAAGTGAGTCACGCTTGTTAAAAACTGGTTGACCTTTTGGGCTGACCATAGAACTTGGATCATTTCAGCTTCACTTGCAATATCTTACGGAGATCTGATAGGATTTACTATTAGTATAATGCTTCAGTTAGGACATGTTAAATGACGGGATTGACCGATTTATTAGAATTTACTTGTCAGATAAATAAAGGTTATTACACCATCTACTCTCTACTTCAATGACTTTGCTGAAGATCTCTTTCTTTTATGTCCTAACAGATTTGCATTTCCTCTAACTGTAGCTTCATGCTTGGTTGGGTTTGATAGAGGAATTGGCTTATTTATTTTGATGAAGGATTCCACTGGGGAATTGGTTTATTTGTGCTTGGTCGGATTTGAAATTCCTTCTATCCTAGCTTTAAGTTTGACGGACTTGATGAAGGATTGACCTGATTTGTCCATATTGACTTATTAGGAAGTGTACGCACGCCATGAATCCTATGCTTGTTTCTTTGATGAATTTGTTGGAGGGTACATACAAATGACCCAGTCTTCTGGCTTATATAGGGTCAATGTTGAGTTATTAGTCTAGCAATGCGTGCTTTAACAGACTGAATAATTACAAAATTTCTTTATTTCAATCATCGACTTTGTTTGAACTATGGAATTGCTTGCTCGGTCCTGTGCTTTCTAGTTTGACATACTTGATGAGGAGATTGGCTTTGATCTGTGCTTAGAGCTTCATCAGATCATTTGAAAATAAATTATGATATCACCCTACGGGTAATATATAGATTGATTTGAGGTAGCCCTAAATTAAGCGTTTCCTCAGCTTGCCTTGATATATCAATCAAGTAGAGAGATCTCTAGGAACTTGGTTGCTTATAATCACTAAGCTGGATCTAGTTTGAGATTGAATAGCTATCGTCATTAGACTGACGAGCGGGTGCTCTTTCACTACGAACTTTTCTTGCAGCTTGTTGAGTGAGAAGAGCGTCAACAACTTGACCATACTTAGGCTTGTTGAGTTCGACCTTTAAAACCTACTCGAGTCTTTGACTTAAGCTGTAGTGGGTTGGTGGTTTTATCATTAGACTAACAAATGGGGGCTCTTTCACTTCGGCCTTTTCTTGCAGCTTGTTAAGTGAAGAGGGCGTCAACAACTCGGCCATTTGTGGGCTTGTTGAGTTCGACCTTTAGAACCCATCCATGTCCTAGACTTCAGGATGTAGAGGTTGATATTTTTCTAACTTAATTGATTGAAGCTTCCGAAATCAAGAGTTTTTCTAACTTGATCTCCAAAATTTGACAAATCTGAAAGATAATTTTCTTGGCATTTAGGGATGTCTTTTCATGCATAGAAATAGATTATTTTTGTTCCTGCAAGAACCTGCATCTTAATAGTAACAATTATGGATATATTGAGTTTTGGTGTAAAGCTCGATGTCAACGTGAATCAGAATATATTCGAGTATCTCGTCTTATAACACGATGTCAACTCAAATAAACTTAACATAAACTAAAAAAAATGTCCCATGTCTTGCAGGGGGAATTCTAAAGCACATTTAGAAGAGCTTTCAAGATGAAATTAAGTAAATACATCAATATTTGAATTGATATGCTCTTAAGAGGGGTTTTAACATATAGCATTGATTTCATCCATGTATAGAAATCTAAAATGCCCCCTGTGTAACAGAGGAAATTTCGTCGAAAAGGTTTTTTATCTAGAGTGAGTATATTTATTTAGGGATCTCGTTATGAAGCACGATGTCGACCTAAATAGATATACTAAAAAGATGCCCCATGTCTAACAGGGGGATGTTTGCTTTATTTCAAAAATGCATTCTTTCTTTGTAAGAGAATTTCCAAGCAAAACTTACCTAAATAGATATACTAAAAAAATGCCCTATCTAACAGGGGGTTGTTTGCTTTATTTCAAAAATGCATTCTTGCTTTGTAAGAGAATTTCCAAGTAAAACTTACGCATGTAATGATAGTGAGCAATAATTAGTCTTCTTAGCACCAGGACTAATTATCCTTCTTGAAAAGTTTAATGGATTCACCGTATGATCGAAAGATTTGGACATCTTTGCTAGGTAGACTTCTAGATTTTGTCGAGCTTGGTGTCTAACCCCGTCAAGTCCATCAAATTATCACATTTGTAGACATACATTCTCATCTTGAGTGAGATTGTGTTGAATGGCTACTCAAAGTGAAGATAGTTCAACTTCAAGTGACAAGACTGCTTCAGCTCCAAATACTTTAGCATGAGGAGTGGATTTTGTGGGAGTACAGTCTAGATGTCATGCTATTATCTATTTGTAAGGGAATTTCACTTCGAGATTTTGGCCTCCAAATTTGCTCACCTATTTGACGGGACTTTTCGACGGCATGCTGTGGTCCATGTGCATGCTTTCACCGAGACTTGAATTAGTAGAGACATTTTGCCAGGGAGGTCTCTTTAGAGGAGCAACTCTAGTCTTGGATAGGACATTCATATTTTCTTTTCATCACAATTTTGGGGCCCATATACAATTTTGAGTTCACTGGAGAAGCAAATTTCAAGTCCTATTTGATTTGACCAAGAAATTCTTTTACTCATCTTAAGGAAACACATTATGGGTTGGAACACTAAGTTCTGAACAAACTTGAACAATGACTTGAGCACTATATTTTTCCTTTCTCTGGTTATATTGTGAAGAAGATTCCCTCTATACATTCGTAATCGGGTTCGCCAGACACCGCAGAACGATCATGAGTTCTTACTACTACTGATCGTAGCTTTTGTAATGAAGCATTCTCGACTTCTCTAGTAATTAACATTTTATATCTTTTCTTCATAAGACCTTTTCTTTTACAACCTTTAGGACTTTATATACTCAAACATATAGAGTTTCAGGTTGTTTCTTCTGAAGGATCAAAGCTCATTGTCGCTTCTAGTTGTGTAATAGATAACCCAGGTGAGAGCTGATGAGCTCCAACTTAGCATTTATTCTTTCTTCGTCGCCTTTGAGTTAGTTTTCCTCCAGAAGAGAAGGCTTCAACATCATGTCTTCCTAGTGCGAAAGGTTCAACTAGCAGAGTTATCACATTCACAGGTATAACTGAAACTTTCTGTGACGTGACGGTTCTTTTCATGACTGTCACCTCAGAATGACCCAATATTTTGAACACTTAGGTTCTCTTTCGAGGAACTTCAGTAGCAGTAGTAGCCATTCCAATTGTCCTTCTCCATTGCACAAGTTGGTACGAAGAATATGCAGTTGCTTCAGGTAGAGGATTATTTGCAACAACAATGGTTGGGAAGTCTACACTACCAAATTGAATGGTAGCTTCAACATCTCTAGTATTGATTACATCATTAGCCAAATGGATGTTGGCTCCGCGACCTAGCTTCATGAAGAACAATGTGTTTTAAAGATTCATCGATATAAAGAACAAGTAGATTAGCCATAATGACATAATTAGCTTAGATTTAATTTCATTGATAATTGATTTTACATTTCAATTTTTATCATACTTTACTGCTACGATAGCTCAAATTCGACTAGCCAAAGATGGAAAAAGAATCCTTTCCCCAACGGAGTCACTATAAATCTATAGGCTCTGAAAATTTGCCACCGACCTCTCGACAATTATTATGATTTGAAGAGAGTGATTTAAAGTTTCGGTGTAATTTTCAAAAGGTATATGAGATAGTAGATAAGACACTACCCAGAGATCTCATTCTTGTTTGGTGAGAACTTTAGATCTGGTTCCAGGTTTCCTATAGGCGTAAACCCCTATAGTTAATTACCCCTCTCAATAAATGAGAGAGAACTTTCGATTAAGGCTAGTCATTAGATCGCTTAATGCGAAGGATAGTAGCGATGTAGAGCTTTTGAATTTAAGATATGAAATTCATCATTTTAGCTTAAACCATGGTTGGGGGAATGATGACGTGCTCGATCTAGATCTCATGGTTTCATCGTCCTGGGCAGTCGCGGTCCCTAGTTTACTTAGTCAGATGAGGTAGTTAACCCAACCTAACAAAAGAATCCTCATCAGTTACACATGGGTTACATCGTCCAAGAAATCCTTGTAGACCTGGGGTGGTGTTTGTCTAAGGAGACAATCTTAAGTCTACCTTAGCTGGCAGAGGGCTGTTTACCCTATCAAGTATGCTCTATGATTCACAACTCAAAGGGCAGAGCCATTGGGGAGCATACGGGCTACAATCGTGATCGTAATATAATGTAGCATGACTGGCCAAACCACCCAATCAGAGGACCCTACGAATCGCTTCATCTGGAGTTTATTGGCCGCCACGGAGACACCACCACGCCCTACGGCAAGAGATTAATTAAGAGTGAATATAGCAGAACACTTGATCTAACATTAGTTCCTTTGTAAATTAGATCGCTTAATGCGTAGCGTATAGTAGCAGCATGTAGAGCTTTTGAATTTAAGATATGAAATTCATCATTTTAGCTTAAACCAGATGGTTGGGGGAATGATGACGTGCTCGATCTAGATCTCATGGTTTCATCGTCCTGGGCAGTCGCGGTCCCTAGTTTACTTAGTCAGATGAGGTAGTTAACCCAACCTAACAAAAGAATCCTCATCCATTACATGGGTTACATCGCCCAAGAAATCCTTGTAGACACTGGGTGGTGTTTATTCAAGGAGACAATCTTAAGTCTACCTATGGCGAGAGGTCGCTACCCCTATCAAGTATGCTCTATGATTCACAACTCAAAGGGCAGAGCCATTGGGGAGCATACGGGCTACAATGATCGTAATATAATGTAGCATGACTGGCCAAACCACCCAATCAGAGGACCCTACGTAATCGCTTCATCTGGTTTTATTGGCCAGCCACGCAGCCGAGGACACGACCACGCCCTACGGCAAGAGATTAATTAAGAGTGAATATAGCAGAACACTTGATCTAACATTAGTTCCTTTGTAAACTAGAGTTTTCTTAATTTTTCACCCCATA
This sequence comes from Cymbidium sinense, assembly GCA_021442155.1. NCBI lineage: Eukaryota > Viridiplantae > Streptophyta > Magnoliopsida > Asparagales > Orchidaceae > Cymbidium > Cymbidium sinense. The sequence goes on along the minus strand of CM038218.1, from coordinate 75,988,812 downwards.
AAACGTGGAAGGTAGATGAACTGAGTTTGATTTAAGTTTTTAATGATAGAGTTTCATTTAAGCAGTTTTAGATTGCTACTTAATTTGATTTGAAAATTTGATTAATTTGAATATATTTAAGAGCTTTAGATCTTGGAAAGTCTGTTAGTTACTTAATATCTACACCAAATGTAATCGGAGATATTTTGATTTGAGACTCTTATTATAGGTTTTTAGATTTTATTAACCCGAACCCAGTTCTAAGACTAAATCGAGAAACAATCTGCGCAGCATTCTTAGACACTTGAATTTAAGCATTTAGCATAATATCGGGGCTCATGCGGGTGTATAGTAATTTTAGGTAATTTTATCTTTGAATTATGAGATTGATTTTAGATTTTCATTTAATTCTAACTTTAGCTTGTGCAGCTTTTTCAGACATTAAAATTTGCACTTGAAATCTCTATGTCCGAGCACATGTAGGTACTTATAACTTAGCTAATTTTATCTAATTAATAAAATCATTGATTTTAAAAATCATAATTAGAATAAAATTCCTTAATTTGATCGAAGGACGCCCTATGATTTTTGTAGATTTTGGTTTAATAACGCCTTCTGTTTACTTGTACAAAGAGTTGATTCGGTGACGGAGAAGGCATTTTGACTTAAATTGTAGTTTAAAATATTACTTACACTTAGTTCATATAAAAGTTATTAAACCGAATTTGGATTCAACCATAGACTTTAAGTTTATTGTAAGTTTCTTTCACCCAAATTCCAATTAAAACTTATTTAATTTTGAGGAATTTGCAAAAAAAGAAAACTCATTTTATCGCTTTAATTTAAGTCGCAGAGAATTACAATTAAAAGCTGTAAGTTTAATATTAGCTTCTCCAAAGTTTGTGAGTTTAATATTAGTCTTCCCCAAATTTTACTTGCATTTTAATTGAGTGTTCAATTTTTTTTTTCAAAATTTGCTTTCAAGGCTCCCCTCCTTTTTTCTTGTTTGACGCTTTTAGTTTAAAATTAGTTGCAGATTTCCCCACTTAGCATTCTTAAATCAGCTCATTTCAGTCTCCTCTTTTTCTAAGTCAAAAGATTTGACGCAATTTTGGCACCTCGTCATCGTAGGGGTCAGATCGGGTGTTTTAACTTACCGACACCTCTTGATGAAGCGGTGTTCATGACACCGCAACCAGTTTTTTCATCTCATTGCATCCTGTTGAGCACGATGAGTCCTTTAAACCTCAAAAGAAGACAAATGCAACATATATTTGTTCCCCTCCTTCCCTCCCTTTTTTTTTTCTAAGTCTAGAAATTAGACAAAATTTCGGCAAAGATTTCCAGGGAAGCGATATCTAACAAGTGCTTACTCAGATGCCTGTTGAAGGAATGGCGGTGTCTTCGACACCATAACCTATTTTTCATCTCACGCTTTATTAACAACGATATATCTTCAAATATATATATATATATATACATATATATATATATATATATATCCACATTCACGATTACACACGCTCACGATTTTTCGCCACAACACTAGGCAAAGAAACGTGGTTAGGTATACAAATGGGAATGTAAGGCAAGCAGTGCGACGCCGGAAATCGAAAGAAGAATTCACCTCTTGACAATATTCTTCCCCGGTTTGCGGCAGAGTGAAAATGGGGCAGGTTATGCATGGAATGCGGCTACGGAATCGAAAAACACCCTGTTGACGATATTTTTCCCCGACGATGAAAACGTGCGCTTAAAGGAGGTGTGACGCCGTAAATCGAAGAAGAATTTGCATGTTAACGATGTTCTTCCCTCGATTGCGGTGAAGCAAAAATCAGCTAGGAAAGTGACGCCGAAAATTGATGACTTTCTTCCGACATGCTTAAACTAAAATTGGAAGGCTAAAGCGAGGTGTACGACGCCGAAAATTGAAAGAATAATTTACCTGTTGATGATGTTCTTCCGAATATACGGAAAATTGGATCTAAAGCGAGTATGGCGCTGGACAGCTGGAGCTTGGGACGCACGCAGTGGGCCGGACAGCGGAGGGAACAGCGGAGCGGGCTGACTGGATTGCGTAGAACGGGTCGGAACGGAGCTTGCTATGGCGGGTTTGCGGATGAGGTTGCGCTGGCAGGCCGATGGGCTGTGGAACGCGAGAAGCTTTGCGGAAATGGGAGCGCGACGCAGCTTCACGGGGAAACAGGTCGGCAGCGGGTTCGGGTCGGTTGGCACGTGCGCGGGACGGGTCAGTTGGCGCATGCGTGGGACGGGCTGGCAAAAGCAGCGGGATTGGCCGACGGGAGTAGCGTGCGCGGGACGATGACGGGCTTTGTGGCAGGTCACGGCCGTGGGACGCGTGGAACGCAGAAGACGGGCTGGCGGCGGGACGACATGCGGTTTTGATTACCGCCATGGGATGCGCAGAATGTGGAAGACGGGCGCGGATGTGGGATTGCTACCGACAGTGCTGTTTTACGGGAGATGTGCTGGCGGGAGCAGCGGGTCGGAACAGGGGAAATTGAGAGAACCAAAGAAAGATTACCTTTTTTTTTTCCGATGAGAGAGAATGCATTAGAGAGGAGAGTGGGAAGGAAAATGGGGGGTAATGAGGAGAGTGGAACCGCTGCTGCCAAATGGCGGGGGAGTTATTTTTCTTTTTTTTATCAGAAAAATTGAAAAATAAAATGGGGGGAATGGTTGCTACTTGAGGGGGTAATTTAGGGATTTCTAAATAATTTTTAAATTAATTAAATGATTTTAATGTGGATTTCACACCGATAAATGCACATAACTAATATATATATAACTTCAAGGTAATTCCATTTATTCGACCAAATGGTGCGATCGTTTGTGATCGTTTGGTTCAGTCGACATCAATTGAGATATTTATTCAAAATCCGTCACACGCTTTGACCACTGATTTTTTCTGATTCGTCCAATTGAGTGTGAATAGTCTTACTTGATAGATTTCGATGTTTCGAAGCCAATGGTGGGATCAATTTCATGAACGAATGTCATTTGACTTGCGTCGGCGCCTCCTGACTTTGATATGCGTGCAGACGCGTTGATGACTGGAGCATTTGATCAGTTGATCATCAAGTCATGTAATATTTATATTCTGATCAGTTTTAATATTCTGAACGTGATGGGGAAGTCCGTTCATCGATCGGAGGTCATTTGAGTTGATTTTGGTAACGTCCTGTGCATTTTAGCCTCGATTTGCGCACCGTCACTTCAAATCATTCGACATTTGCATAAACGCATCTGAATTGAGTGCGGATAATCACATTTGATAAATTTTGATGTTCTGAAGCTAACGGAGTGATCAATTTTATGAACGGAGGTGGTTCAGATATCGTCGTAGCTCCCCTACTCCAATATGCACGTCAACATGTTAATATCTCGAGCACTTAATCGATTGATCATTAGATTTTACAATATTTATATTTCGATCAATTTACGTTGACGGGTGGTGAAGTCCGTTCGTTGATCAGTCGTTCGACTATTTTCGACGATTCATTTTGGCCTCAATTTCCGCGATATCACCTCAAATCATTCGACATTTGCACAAACTTGTCCGATTTGAGCGGTCTTATTTGATTGTTTTGATGTTTGAGTCAAATCAATTTAATGAGCGGTTGGATATTATCGCTTCCCGACTCGATATGCGTGTCGACACTTTGATCTTCGGCGCTTGTCAATTCTTCGTTATATTTTGCAATATTTATATTTGATCAATTTTGGCGTTGACGCGAAAGCGAGTCCGTCGATGGGATGTCATTTCATATTTTCATTTTCGGTCTAATTTGCGCCGATTTGCTATTTATAATTCAGTCGAATTGTAGGCTGAGACACTTTGGCTTATGGAGGTCAACAAAAATGTGCCATTTGTTATCATCGACTGATATTAGTGAAGCTGTTTCATTTAAGCCTCCATAAATTTTTCATGCAAATATCTTTATTTTTATATTAATTTTAACTTATCTATATATGTGCCATATTTCCATATAATCTAAGATATTAAATTAAATCTATCAGTATAAATTATTCCGCCTACGATATTATTTTGTTTGGTGCTCTTGTGACTTCGGACGCACATGTGTATGGGCCCATTTTAACTTATTGCTTGATTCATTCACTTAATATATTAAAATCTATGAAATTAAATAATTCTGAATATAAATTGACATTAGAATTATTGTATTTGAACAGTTTGGCTCATCCTTGATCATCTAGTGTATAAATGTATTTTGAATGCAAATAACATTGGCTATACGAGATTGTTGACGTTGGTATACTATCCTCAAACTTTCTCTTTTTATTAAAAAAAAATGCTCAAATGGAGCAACTCTTTCACCATTAAACATCAAATTCTCGCTAGAGATCTTCACTTAGAGGATAATTTACTTTCAATGTCTTTTCAACATTCTAATTTACAATTACATGAGATTATGATTGTGTTTTGTACTTCGTAATCTCATCTTCTTCAATTAAGGAAAAGAGCATATTTTTATAATTTGTGCCAACATAGAGGATCATTTGATCTAATCTATGCCTCATTCATGTAACTACTTTGATGCTTCTGTCCTCTGTTCTTCTATTTATGTTTGTGAGATTTTAGTACCAAATTGGGATATAAAATTATCTCTTTATCATCACAAACTTTATAACACAATAATAATAGAATAAATTTATTATAAAAATTTGGCGCATCCCTCCACCTTCCCACCCATTCCCAAGAAAAGTTCATTAATTTTCATTAAACATTCAAAAAAAGTTAACACTGCTAATCGGGGTCACTTCCCACTAATGCGAAACTTCAATCTTCAGCAAATTATATAAACTTCATTAATAGTCACAAATTATCTTTATAAATTGAAATTCTCCAAGACATAATCCATCTTGTAAGCTACATAACACCGAGCTCTATTTTTCTAGTTCAACCACAACAGAGAAGAGAATCACATTTTCTCTGGTTCAGGGACTCTGAAAGCCCATTTCTACACTTTTAGCTAGCTCACAAGACACATCTGGAAGAATGAACTGGAATATTTTTCAGCGGCAGCATCTATTAAAACAGTTATATAATTGAAGAAGAAGGTCAAATAGAGGCCTTTTTAGTTTCCATCTGAAGGCGGGCTATGGCGATTATTAGCCCCAGATCCTGGGTAGTCCTCAATGTCTAGTACTCTGTCATTCATGCTGGCTTCCTTTTCTTCTGCTTTCAATTCGGTACCAACCTGTGTAAATTGCAAAAAACTATAAGAAATAATTTTATTTGACTTCTGAGCAGCTTATAAGCTATTTCTTTTCTGAATTTTCTTTCAAAATTTCATTTGGCAAATGTTAACTTCATCAGGATTCAACCTAAAAGAAATATCAAAACAGTTCAACTATGTTCTTACGCTTTATTTAGAGAACATGTAAATAAGAGTAAGTATAAGCAATATATGATCTATTGCAAAAAAGAAGGGAATATTATGTGACCCTGCCAATGATTCAAGCATGAGTATCAACTTTAATTATTAGCATGAGTATATTCTTGTAATCTGCTAAATACTCTTAAAATAAAAATAAATATTCATTCTTTTGAACACATAAAATTTATGACTTAAAATTAAAATAAATCAAAAAAAAGACCATGTAATTAAAGAGTTTATGGCTCTTCTAGTGTAAAATTATTTGCAGGATCATATGAGATAAAGTCGAATGAGTTCCACTACCTGAGCAGCTTCTATGTGAAATGGGATCCCTTTTACTCCTCTCATAACTCTTCTTACCCCTAAAAAATAAAATAAAAAAAATCAAAAACTGAGAAGAAGCTGAGGACAGAAAGATGGAATAGAAGAATATTTACTTGATGAATTAATAGCAGTGGAGGAGATGATGAGGTGAATGAAAGCAAGAAAAGCAGAAACTGAAGCGAATGAAGGGATCTTCTTTCCATATCTGCCCAAATTCAATTTACAGCTTCTGTCAGTGGTTGGCTCTGTTCCTCCTTTGCATCTAATGCAGCCAGTTAGTGCCCTACAGTTCTGTTCTCCACAATGATCAACTAGATTACATATCACATGGGCTCTTCTTATATATAAAAAAAAAAATGTAAAATGATAAAAAAATAGAAGTTTTTCTTTTTAGTTTGCTCATTTCTCCAATGTCAAGAACGCTGAAAAGAGATCAAATGGATGGCTACCTAACTTGAGCACTTCCTCTCCTGCTGTGTTAATCTTGCTGCTTCCAAGTCAAACAAAGCGATTCAAAAAAAAAAAAAAATTCATTGCAATATCATCTTATATTTTATATTTAATGGCATATCCACTCAATATTTTATAACTATATGCTTAGATATCACAATAATGTGAATCTAAGACGATAGGTAAATAAAAATTTAGGTTTTGAATCATATATATTATTTATTTTTTGCAAGTATGCCATAATTTATTTTTTGTAAAATGTGATCTTTTGGTGGACTTGTAGGTGAGAAAAAGTTTCCAAGGAGGTTTCAAGCAGCTGATAGAAAGAGTGAGGAAGATCAAAGAAATCAATTTTATACAAAAGAGAACAGTCCTCACTGAATTAGTGGCGTTTTTAATTGGCCTTCTAGTTGGCACTTAGCTGTAGGACAACTTAAAGAGAACCACTTTACACTAGTGGTGTTTTTTTTCATCTTCAAGTTTATTTATCTTTTCTTTATCTGTACTTAAAATTTTGAAATTAGGTTAAAAACTTGTGTAAGAAATTTCATTATCATATACATTAATTTTATTATAATTATTTTGACTTGATTTTATAATTTATTTTTTGACATTATTGAGTGTTGAAATAAGTATTAAACTCTTTAGTAAGAAATTTACATACGTTGTGTGAGTTTACAATAAAATTCTCTTAAATGTTCTAAGAAAATAATAAGTATTAAACTATTATATGACACGTTAACTCTTTCTTTTATGTGTTTGGTAACTTCGAACTATATTTATTTAACAAAAAATTTCAATAATTTATTAATTTATCTTATTGATCCATCTATTAAATTAATGTCCAAGTAAATCACTTAATTATTTTTCATCATAAAAATTTGGCTAACTGTTACTTTAAATATCTTTCTAATTTAACTATTACTCAATATGTGATTACTTGTTCCAACACAAGTGCATATCACCATCCATGACATATTGACTTTTTTATTTGTTACACCATAGAGCAATAAAAATATAATAGGTATTATTACGTGCTAGAAAATTCACAATAATAGAGTATATTTTATGACTTAATTTTACACAAAATTTGGTGCATACACAGATATCAAAAAAGAAATTAAGAAATCGAAAAATTTTTGTGTGAAAAAAATCCAAGATAAAGGAGAGAAAATCATGAGATCTAGCTCAGTTTCAATATTCCACTATATATATATTTTGAGTTACAGTATTCCAATCTTCCAAAGAATGAAATTATAAGATTATGTAGAAAAAGTCAGGCAATGACAACCTTGGAATAGGATTATAACAAACGTATGATGGTCACAAAGCTTTAATAGCCACTATGGTTGGCAATGATGGTAAGTTGTTAGTGATGCTCGTGATGGTGATCGATTTTAGGTTTTTTTGTTTAGCTCTTACCTCTTGTGGGCTCCGAAAATTCTCCACCGACCTCTCAACATTTTTTTGAATTTGAAGAGAGTGTGATTTAAAGTGTCGGTGTAATTTTCAGAAGACAGATGGAATAGTAGATAAGACACTACCCAGAGATTTCATCCTCATTTTGTGAGAACTTTAGATATGGTTCCAGGTTTCTTATAGGCCCAAACCTTTATAGTTAATTACCCCTCTCAATAAGTGAGAGAGAACTTTCGATTAAGACTAGTCGTTAGATCGTTAAATGCATAGCGTATAGTAGCAGCATATGGAGTTTTAGAATTTAAGATATGAAATTCATCATTTTAGTTTAAACCGGATGGTTGGAGGAATGATAACGTGCCCGATCTAGATCCCATGGTTTAGTCATCCTGGGTAGTCGCGGTCCCTAGTATACTTAGTCAGAGAAGGTAGTCGACCCAACCTGACAGAAGGATCCTCATCAGCAACACACGGGTTATGTCATCCAAGAAATCCTTGTAGACCTGGGATAGTGTTTGTCTAAGGAGACATGCTTAAGTCTACCTTAGCTGAGAGAGGGTTGTTTTCCCTATCAAGTATACTCTATGATGCACAACTTAAAGGGTAAAGCCATTGGGGAGCATATGGGTTACGACCGTGATCATTATATAATGGAGCTGGCCAAACCACCCGATCAGAGGACTCTGGTCATAACTGCTTCATTTGTGGAGCCTATTGGCCAAGCCACGCAGTTAGAGGACATGAGCCATGTCCTTACTAGCATGAGATTGATTGAGAGTGAACATAGTAAAACACTTGATTTGACATTGGCTCCTTTGTGAGCTAAAGTTTTCTTAATTTGTCACTCCCGATAAACAATTGCGGAAGGTGGATAGATTGAGTTTTGATTTAAGCTTTTAATGATAGAATTTCATTTAAGTAGTTTCAAATTGCTACTTAAAAATTGATTAAATAGAATATGTTTAAGAGATGCTTTAGATCTTGTCAACTTTGTTTAGCTGCTAATAGAGGATTAGATTTACTATCACCTGACAGAATCAGTTTTTCAAATATTTCACTGATTTGAAACTCTTATTATAGGTTTTTAGGTTTTGTTAACTCGGACCTAATCCTAACACTAAACCGGAAAACAACCCACATAGCATCCTCACACACTTGAATTTATGCATTCAACATAGTGTTGGAGCCCATGCGGGTGTATAACAATTTTAAGTAATTTTGTGTTTGAATTATGAGATTGATTTTGTACTTTCATTTAATTCCAATTTTAGCTTTGCCGACCTTTTTTACATTAAAATTTGCACTTGAAATCTCTATGTCCATGCGGTGTTTATAGCTTAGATAATTTCACCTAATTAGTGATTTCGTTGATTTTGAAAATCATAATTAGAATGAAATTCTTTAATTTTTGATTAAAGGAAGCACTATGATTTTTGTAGAATTGGATTTAGTATCATCTTCTGTCTGCTTGTACAAAGAGTTGCAGATCCGGTGGCGAAGAAGTCATTTTGATTTATATTGTAGTTTAAAATATTACTTGCATTTAGTTTGCTTGTTGAGTTTTTCAATTCTCCTAACTTGATTATGTTCAATTTATATCATTTTTGATAAGTTATGCTAATTTCAGTGTTTGTTGCTTTAGCCCTACTCATGCTTATCAGCTAGCACAGTAATCACCTCCATATTCATATATGAGTTATTAAACCCAATTTTGATTCATCCTTAGATTTTGAGTTTATTGCAAGTTTGTTATGAGTATAATATTAGTCTCCTCAAATTCTAATTAAAGCTTGCTTAATTTTGAGAAATTTGTAAAAAAAGAGAACTCACTTTATCGCTTTAATTTAAGCTATAGAGAATTGTAATTAGAGTTTGTGAGTTTAATATTAGCCTTCCCCAAACTTTACTTGCATTTTAAATGAGTGTTCTATTCTTTCCAAAATCTTCTTTAAGTGTTTTCCCTCCTTTTTTCTTGTTTGAAGCTTTTAGTTTAAGATTAACTGCAGGTTTCCCTACTTATCGTTCTTAAGTTAGTTCATTTTACTCTCCCATTTTTTCTAAGTCAAAGATTTGGATAATTTTGGTAGCCTCACGTCATCCCGATGTAAGGGTCATTAGGTGTTTTGGCTTACTCTGCTCTCTTAAGTATAGCAGTGGCGTCTTCTGATCTGCGGTTGATTTTTCATCTCATTGTCTCGAGCATACGAGATCTTCGATTAATAATACATATAATGCAATATATATTCATCCCATTCTTTTTTCTAAGTTTGAAAATTAGACAAAATTTCAAGCATTTAGAGTGACATCTAACGGTGTTGGTTTCTTTAGAGAGTGGTATCTTGTGACAATAACCTATTTTTTTCTCGTCCGCCTCTTCTTCACTCAGGAAACGCTATATATATATATATATATATATATATATATATATATATATATATATATATATATATATATATATATATATATATATTCATCCGATCCCATATGTTTTCGATTTATTGCACTACAATGCTCGAAGAGCGATGTTAGGTAATAATTGAGAATGTAAAGCGAGTGTCGAAAATCGGAAGGAGAATTGTCTTGGCGATGTCCTTCGAATCAGGTGAAGCGAGTGCGGAATAGTGAGGAGTGCGCAAAACCAAAAAGAGTTCGCTCTTGGCGATGTTCTTCCCGATTCTGTGGCGAAAAGTGGAAGGTTGCTACTGGTGGGCCGTGGGAAGGAGGCGGGTTGGCTGGCCGTGGAATGCAGCGGCGGGTCGGGTTTGAAAGATGGACGGGCCGGCGGGCCATGGAATGTCGGGTCTGTTTTGAAGGCTCAACGGGCCGGCGATGGGACGGGCCGGTCTCGCGGGCTGCGGGCCGGAGCGCGTGCCTGCGGCGGGTCGTGACGCGCAGAAGCGGTTTTGCGCCGACGGCGGGTCGGGATGCGTGAAAGCGGGTCGAAGGATTGTGCAAGATGGCACGTGGGTAGTGGAGGCACGGGCCGCGGCATGGAGCAGTTTTGCGGTAGCAGGCCGCGGGATGCGTGATTACAACGGGCGGTGGAGGTGTGGGCCACGGCGTGGAGCGATTTTATGCCGGCAGCGAGTTGGGATGCGCGGAAACGGGTTGGCAGGGACAGAATGGCGGATTGCGTGCTGGCGGGCCGACGGCTTTTCTGGGTTGCGGGACGCACGGAAGAAGATTTGGGCATTGGGCCGAGCGGATGCGGGCTGTACGGTTTGTTTGCGGGATTGGACAGCGGGGGACGGATTGCGCCGGCGGGTCGTTTAGGGCCGCAAAAGCGGAAACGCGGGCTGCACCAGAATTGTGCTGCGACGTGCTTTGCGGGAGACGGAGCGAACGGGATGGAGATCAAGATTTATATGACTAAGTTTATGAGATTCTTAAAAAACTCATTTAAAACTTATGTAAAAGCTGAGTTCATATAATTTTTTTTTTTCTGAAAAGTTGAGAATACCTATTTGGATAAAATTACTTTTAAATTAAACACAGGAGAGATTGTAATAGGAAATGTCAAAATCTTCATCTCATTATAAAACTATTTTATAAAATTATAATTATGAATTTAAGAAATTTATACTATTATATATCGTAATAGTTTACTGACAAAAAATAATTTTAATCATTCTTTTTTTTCTTCAAATATTTATAAATTATTATTTGAACTCTCTTCAAAAATTAAGGAACTGAAGCATTAGAGAACGGTGGCGCCCTTCTAACGGCTTCTTTGATGAATTGGTGAATAAGCGTGTAAAACAGAGGATCAAGCGGGAAAGCTGAGACAATTTGAAGGAAATTCTCCTATCACCATTACGTGTAAAGAAAGACCTTTCTTAGGTACAAAAAAATGCTCGGCTGGTTTACATATTGTGCATATGCTTCTTTTCATTTTGAACATTTACCAACTTGTAAAATAGCGACATCTGTTGTGAATCTGGGGTTCATTCTTTCCGATATGAATATCGCATAGAGCAGCCGATCGACTAGAAGATGTTCAAGCTCACAGCATTCTCATGAGACGCGTCCGTCGGACATCCAAGCATCTTCCGCAATGGTCTCACGGATTTTAAGAGCTCGGGTCGGTTCGATTTCTATCGCTCATTGTGGTAGGATCATCTATTATTGAGAGTGATGAAGTCGGTTCGATAAATGGCTCGAACTTGCATCATTCTATACTGACTTCACTCCATGGCTATGGAGATTCCATTATGTCGCTCTAAGGAAGATTGTGATTGCGATGAAGGCTCAGTTAGATCGCGAGGCATATGATGGAAGCTCGATCAAAGCTTGAAGGTGCTGGGGAAGAAGAAGTTCATGGAGCTTGGATTTCGACATGGGAGAGGATGTAGCAAAGATGGAGTGAAGAGGAGGAGAATTTGTTCCACATGATAGTGCTTTCGATTCACATCATCGTATTCGGACCGTTATGCCCTGATTTTCCATCCCAGAACTTTTAAGGAAATTAATTACTACTTCAATTTCTTAGTGCTTGAAGAGGGTCGACCAGAACGGATCCATTGAATGCGGATAGTGACAATGGAGTGGCAAGAGATAGAATTTGAAACGTCGGAGAAAGAGGAAGATGTAGAGGAAGAGAATTAGTCGCTAATGAGCAGTTTGCTCCCAATGACGATCCCTCGAAGAGTTAGAAGGTCGATGGTCGATGATGAAGAGGAGCGAAGCATCGTTGAGCCGAGGATGAAGGATTCCTACAGTTCCGGCGATCAACGGTATGATAAGCTATTGATCAAAACTCAAGAGATTGTTCCTTGGATCAAGATGTTCAAGAAATTTTTTTTTTTCTTGATAAGGATCGTGGAGAGGAGTGGGAGAATGGGGCAATCCGCGACAATAATTTTCCCAAACGATTACAGCGGAGGTAGGCGTTAGCGTTTTAAAATCGGCGTAAACTCCGTTTTTTATTAAACGGAGTTACTAAAATCACTATTCAAACACTTATAAAAAAAAATACCCAAAAGCAAAAAGCACCAAATAAGCTTAAACAAGCAGACTAAGGCTCAGTTTAGAGCTTTAGTGTTTTGCTTTTGAGAGCCTAAATTTTAATTTTGATAGTTTGAATAGTGTGCTTTTGAACCGAGTTTTAGCTTTATCTCACTAAAGCTCGTTTTAGCCCATTTTCAAAAGCAATGAATATAAACTTTTCGGGAGTGCTTTTAAACCGACTTTTAGTCAGAAAAAACTTAAAGAAACTAAGGCTTCATTTGGGAGGACTTTAATCGTTTTGCTTTTGAGTGTGAATTTTAATTTTAATACCCGTTTGAATTGTGCTTTGAAGCGCATTTTAGCTCCATCTCTGAAAGCTCCGTTTTAGCCCTTTTCAAGCAAAAGAATAATTTCGGAAATACTTTTAAAACTTCAGAATCAAGCAATAAATGAAACTAAGAGGAAGAAGAAAAACTTTTGGGAACTTTCCAGAGAGGGAATCTGAGAGAGGAGAGTGGGAAGAAAAATGAGGAGGGAATGGGGTAGCTTTTTTTTTTTGAATTAGATAAACTAAAATAGGGGAATGGTTAAGCATTCGGGAATTTAAAATTTTAAATATATTAAATGGTTTTAATGTGGATTTCGCATCGGTAAACATACATAGTTAATATATATCAATTTAAATTAATTTCATTATTTTGAAAGCAATGGCGCAGTCCATTTCACGATCGAGGCCGTTTGGTTCGAGTCGACGCCAAATTGAGTCCATTTCAGCTCAAAATGCATGTTGTCGCTTTCGTCCGCTCAATTTATACGTAGACTCATCTGAATTAAGTGTGAATAGTCTTACTTGATATATTTCGATGTTTTGAAGCCAATGACACAATCAATTTTACAAACGGAGGTCATTTGATTCTCGTCAGTGCCTCCTGACCTCGATATGCATGCAAGCGTGTTGACGACTCGGACGCTTGATCGGTTGATCATTAGGTCATGCAATATTTATATTCTGACAAATTTCAATGTTCTGAATGCGATGGAAAAGTTCGTTCGTCGATCGGAAGTCTTTTGAGTTGATTTCGGTGACGTCCAGTACATTTTAGCCTTGATTTATGTGTTATTACTTCAAATCATTAGACATTTGCATAGACTCGTCCGAATTGAGCGCAGACAGTTTCATTTGATAGCTTTTAATATTTTAAAACTAATGTGTGATCTATTTCATGAACGGAGGTCATTTAGCATATGTTGCCACCTCCTGACTTCGATATGTATACAAGCATGTTGACGACTCGAGCGCTTGATCAATTGATCATTAAGTTGTGTAATATTTATATCATGACCAATTTTAACGTTTTAAATGCGATGGTGAAATTCGTTCGTCGATCAGAGGTCATTTTGACCATTTTCAGAAACGTCCAGTGCATTTTGAGCCCCGATTTACGCACTGTCGCTTTTGAAGTCCATCGAATTAGACTTGTGGGCTTGACTCGACTTATGGCTTGTATGTGGAGGTCAACAAATGCCCCCGAACAAATGTGATTCATGCATGGAGCGAGTCACATTTGTTGAAAACTGATTAGCCCTTTGGATTGGCCATAGAAGTTGGATCATTTCAGCTTGATTGCAATAACTTACGAAGCTTTTGATAGAATTTGTCATTAGTATGTTGCCTTATTCAGAACATGCTAAATAACGGGATTGGACTTGTGAGAATCGACTTATCGGATTGATAAGAGTCCTTACACCATCTACTATCGGCTTCAATGGCTTTGCTGAAGATCTATTTATTTTATGTTCTTGCAGATTTGACCTCCTCCAACCTTGGCTTCACGCTTGGCTGGGTTTGATGGAGGAATTGGTCTACTTGTTTTAAAGAAGGATTTCACTGGGGAATCGATTCATCTGTGCTTGATTTGAAATTCCTTCTATCATAGCTTTGAGTTTGAAGGACTTGATGAAGGATTTTGATTTTCTAGTCGAAGTGTATGCAATCCATGAACCACATTGCTTCTTTGCTTTGAGATTGTTGAAGGGTACATATCGACCAAGCCTTACGCTTATAAGGTCAATGTTGAGTTATTAGTCTAGCAATGTGTGCTTTAGCAGACTGAATAACTATAAAATTTCTTTAGTCCAGCCATCGGCTTTGTTTGAACTTAGAATTGCTTCCTCGATCCTGTGCTTTCTGCTTTGACGGACTCGATGAGGAGATTATCTTTGATCTGTGCTTTGAGCTTGATCAGATCACTTGTGAATAGATTGAGATATCACCATACTGGTAATATATAAATTGATTTGAGGTAGCCTTGAATTGAGCATTTCCTTAGCTTACCTTGATCTATCGATCAAGTAGAGAGATCTCTTGGATCCTAGTTGCTTGTAATCACTAAGCTGGATCTGGTTTGAGATTGAACAACTATCGTCATTGAACTAACGAGTGGGGGATCTTTCACTGCTGCCTTTTTCTTACGGCTTGCTAAGTGAGGAGAGTGTCAGCAACTCGATCATATTTGGGCTTGTTTAGTTCGACCTTTAGAACCTACTCGAGTCTCCAACTTAAATTGTAGTGAGTTTGTGATTTTATCATCAGACTGACGAACGGGGGCTCTTTCACTGCGGCATTTTCTTGTTGCTTATTGAGTGAGGAGAGCGTCAGCAACTCGGCCATATTTGGGCTTGTTGAGTTCGACCTTTAGAACCTATTCATGTCCTAGACTTTAGGATGTAGAGGTTGATGTTTTTCCACCTTAATTGATTGAAGCTTCTGAAATCGGGAGTTCTTTTGACTTAATCTCCAGAATTTGGCAAATCTAATAGATAAATTTCTTAACATTTAGGGTTGTCCTTTCATGCATAGCAATAGATTCTTTTTGTTTTTACAAGTACATGCAATTTAACAATGATAATTATAGATATATTCAGAGATTTCGGTGTAACGCTTGTTGTCAACCTGAATCAGAATGTATTTAAGGATCTCGGCTTATGGCACGATGTCAACTCAAATAAACTTAATATAAACTAAAAAATGCCCCCTGTTTTGCAGGGGGAATTCTAAAGTACATTTAAGAGAATTTTCAAGATAAAAATTTATAAATACATCCATATTTGAATTGATGTACTCTAAAGGAGATTTTAACACATAACATTGATTCCATTTGTATATAAAAATCTAAAAATGCCCTCTGTGTAACAAGAAAATTTTCACAAAAAAGTTCTTCATCTGGAGTATCTTTATTTAGGGATCTCAGCATGAAACATCATGTCAAACTAAATAAATATACTAAAAAAATGCTCCCTGTCTTACACGGGGATTTCTATTGTACCTCGAGAATGTGGTCGTCAAGTATAGTACTTTTTCAAGTATCGACCATTAATTGGCGACATTGGTCTTTTATCCTTTAGGTCGATGAGTTGATATTCCCCTCCTTGGTATACTTTTTTGATGACAAAGGGCCTTCCCAGTTAGGCTTGAATTTTCCACCAAATTTTCGATTGGGGATAATTGGTTTACTCAGCACTAGGACCAATTCTCCTTTTTGGAATATTTGAGGCCGCACTAGGGGTGTAAATGAGCTGAGCTTGAGCGAGCCAAACTGTTGTTCGTATTCGGCTTGTTTATAATTATTTTTGTTCGAAATTGGCTCGTGTTTGAAATATCTCGTTTATAGAATGTTCGTGTTCGGCTCGAAAAAATATTCGTGTTCGTTTTAGGCTCGTGTTCGACTCGAAATTGGCTCGATTTTATATTTTAATAATATTTATTTTTCTTAATTTTCATTTAAAATTTAAAGAAATTTAAAAAGTAAAAAAATTAATGAGATCTTATACAGTAAAAAAAATAAAATACTATTGACAAAAATTAAAACTAAAATATATATAAAGTAATAATATACAATCAAAATTGTTATTTTTGCACTTAAAAAAATTTAATTACACAAAAAAAAACTAAATAATATCAGCAAAAAATAAGTAAAAATTTATTTAATTGAAACTAAATGATATAGAATCAGAAATATTTATTTTTACATAAAATTGAATACAACTTAAAATACTAACTTATATAGTTATATCATTACAATTTACAAATTTACAACTTACTAAAATAAATTCATCCTAAAAATTTACATGATCATGTATAAGTAACAATTTGATTTAATAAAGGCTAACAAAATAGTGATATTACAATTTCCAAATTCCAATTTCTAATCAAATCCATAGCTTCATGTTCAAGCCTTCAAGTCTTCAAGCTTTCAAGCCTTCAACCAATCTTGAATCTTTCGTATCAAATAGATATCAGTTCCAAGTCCAAGAGTTCAATTATTATCATGGCGTAATGAAGAAAAGCTAATCACACGAATACTAAAACTCGTGACATGACCACTTGGTTGCTTTCATCAAAGCTCGTCAAATGAAGAGTAAAACCTCATCATATAATGATGACTTGGTCCTGCGAAGTCTCGAAGCTACAAGTAAAGGCCCTCAACATGATAAACTCTCACCTCTTTGGGATGGCCCATATGTGGTTATAGCTATGATAAATCTAGGAACATTCAAGCTCAAGGATCTATAAGGAAAAACTTTACCTCGAACTTGGAGCACTGAGAATCTCTGAAAATATTATCAGTAATTCTCACTGCATAATTATTGCAACTTTTATTTTATCTCGTTTGTCATTTCCTCTTCATGTAGCCAACCCCACTTAGTGGGATAAAGACTTATTATTGTTGTCATCATTTCTTCTTGAAACTCATATTCGTATTAAAATCGTCTTATGAGTGTATAACCGAACTTATCAGAGTAATGAATTTATAACTTTTTCTTTACAAGCATGTTTCTTCTTTATTTAATCCTCCCACTTGAGAAATATATAACTCACGTTGTATCTTAATTCGGGCATAATTAATCCCAAGGAAACTTGATCGGACCTCTTCCATACATGTAAGAAGTCAAGTAACACTTTGGCTGATACCTAGGATAGGTCAAAAGGTCATTGGTGGACATCCCGCGACCTCTTCTATATAGGTTAACATCATCAAGTAACACTTTAGCTGATACCTAAGATAGGTCAAAAGGTCCTTGGTGGATATCCTGCGATCTCTTTCATATAGGTTAATGTCATCAAGTAACACTTTGACAAACAACCTCGAATTGGTCAAAAATCCTCAATGGATTCAATTCAACCTCATCCGTACAAGTTAGCATGTCGAATATTCACCAATTACCAATAGGTAAAAACAAAATAAGGCGTATCATCTTAAAAAAAATCATTGAGCATTAACATGATGATATAAGAAAGAATCAAGATTACAACAATAACAATACATAGATAAAAAATGCATCCTCAAGTGGCCTACATCATATCGGTTGGTGATATTAACGTCCTCCTCACCACTAGGAGATGTTCCCTTGGACTCACTCTCAACTCCTTCATCTCCTGAATCTGCACTTCATGCAAACAAAACTAGCAAAAAATTATGAAATAAATATTATAAATGGGCTCAGAAAAGTAAAATAAATAATCATTGATGCCGTTAATAGCTCGATGGTTGTGTGAATGTTAAACATTCAAAAAATTGACAAAATGAAAGATTAATAATAATAAGTGTAGGAAAAAAATGAAATGAACATTGAATAAGCAAAAATTAGAATGAGTAAGAAGGAAAAAATATAAACAAAAAACTTTGTACATAATATAATAATAAAGAACAATTAGAAATCATAAAAAAGTAAATTGAATGTTTGAAAATACATACAGCCAAATATCAAGCTAAGTTGCATCTCATACATCTATTTAGTTTTCCATCATAGCCTATTAATGTGTAATATCACAAGTGATCTTACACATTAATAAGTGTAGCATCTATTCCAAATTGACTAAGTGTAGCATTTGTTGATCTTATCATAGCCCATTAAGGCTGCAAAATCCTGTCCATTTATTTTTACGGCAAATGGGAGCACCACCAAGGCTGCAAAATCCTCCAAAGTCCAAACAATAAACATAACAGGCTGTAAATATATCTTGAACCTAAACAGCCGAGCCAACTACCAAGCCACCAAGCCACCAGAATAACCAAAATCAAACTGAGCAAATAATAGCAAAAAAGAAAAATACAAGTGCTGTAAAATAGAACTAACCAAAATAGCCATCAGTCAAAACCACCATCAATAGAACCAACCAAACCAACCAAAACCAGTATGCCATCAACACCAACCAAACCGACCATAACATATCCTCCATATTTCTTAAAAGGAGCAAAAAAAAATGATCTCGTCAAAATAGTCACCAAAGCCAAAGGAGCAAGAAAAGATTGATCTCTAGATCATGTAACAAATCTGTGCGGAAATCTTTGTTGTAATTTTCATAAGTTTGTTACTAACAACCAACTACCAAGCCACCAGAATAACCAAGCACCACCATAAAGAATTAACCAAAATCAAACTAAGCAAATAACAGCAAAAAAGAAAAACACAAGTGCTGTAAAATAGAACCAACCAAACCAGCCAAAATAGCCACCCATCCAACCAAACCAGCCAGCAGAAATGCCATCAACACCAACCAAACCAAAACATCCTCCATACCTCTGTCAAAAAAGCAAAAAAAAAATATTGATCTACTGTCAAAATAGTCACCAAAGCTAAAGGAGCAAGAAAAGATTGATCTTCAGATCATGTAACAAATGTAGAAATGCAGCAAATGTCGAATGACAAAAGAAGTTTAGCAAATACAAATAATGTTGTATCTAAAACATAAACAATGTACATATAGCTGAACAAACATAAACATAATCAACACCAACCAAATAAGTTTTACAAACAATGTCTATAAAACATAAACCTAATCAAATCAATATGTAAACAAGATTGTGGTCGTCAAAATTAGTTTGGAAAGACTAAATGCAAGATGATGCTTCGTATCCTTCTCCATTGCTAAACATTTTTCGGCAGTTTCACATAAAGATTCTCCTTCTCCATTAACTCTTACTGAAATAAAAGTAGGTAATGAGAGAATGAAGTTTATCAAATTTATTAAATAGATTAATTTTAGTTGGAAAAGTACCAAAGGATTTTTTATGTTGGGTTGAGCTCCTCTGATCCAACTAGCTGTACAAACAAGTGCATTGACTATTTTTGGAGATAAAGAGCTCCTATAATCATCAAGAACTCTACCACCTTAAATGCGATTCAAATGCAACGGTGGTTATGGGAATTGTTAAAACATCCTTAGCCATTTTGGATAAAATAGGATACTTGAGAGTATTCATCTTCCACCATTCAAGAACATCAAAAGAATCATTATTGCAAAAATATAATCCCTCCTCCAAATAGGTTTGCAAATCAGATTTTGATGGCTGAATAGAACCAGAAGCAACAATAAAATTAGCAAATCCTAACATACAATCAAAGTTTGATGAAAACTATTGATTGTGAAGATCCACTAGGAACTGAAGAGCTTGAAGTACTAGTATCTACTGAATATTGATTGTAGATCTCCCAAGTAACATCCTCAATGCTCTTAATCTTGGATTCTACCTCAAAACTAGAGTATATCATTACCACATGATACAGAATGATCCACATTAGACATGACTGCACACTAAATAAAAAAAGAAAATATGAGTTAGGACCACATAATGTAGAGCTATTCTATGGCTTCATACATATGTTGATATGCTGTATTGTTCCATAAAAAATAAATCACCACCACAAAGTAATTTATGTGCCAATCAAAACTTTAATGTTGCATTTCTAAAAAGCAAAACAATTGTAAAGTATTAGTGAAGAAGGCGAAGCTCAATCCATAACATCATTTTATTCTTTTGTTTGCATTTCATAAAAATACAAAAAATCCATAATCATTGGTTTTAACTATTTTAAAAATTAAAATTGACACATCAAATGCAAGATGCTTGATGGCTAGCTTGTCATCTAGTTCAACTAAAATTGCTTCACCGTAACTTGATTATTTTACTTAAGAATCATATCATGGCGCTAGATTCAAAAGTACAAGCTTAAATGACATTGAGATAAATTGATTAGAATAGAATCACTAAACATAGGCTTTTGAATAAATATTAATCTATCAACTTAGTTAAAAATCCAACAAACTCTTGGACAGAGCAAATTGCATAATTATTGCCCTATAAAATAAATAAAATCCTCATCGGCAAGAGCAAGAATATGAGGAAAAAAGGTCTTAGACATTCCATTCTTTCACAATATTGAGTACACTCCTTTCAAAAAATTAATTTGAGGAAAAGAATGTAACAAGCAAAAGCAATAATGATATTCTAGTATGGGACAGAGATAAACGTCTGCAACCTAAAAAATAAAATAGTATGCATATTCTCCATTGCATCTCTAATAACAACAAGAGCTCCTTAAAATAAGAATAAAAATGAAATAGATTAACAACACATACACATACACAAACACTCTTCATATTAAGCCATAGAATAGCTCTACAAATTGTAAAAGCTTAAGAGCATTTCTCCTTTTAACATGAAACCGATGTAGAAAAAAAAAGAAAATAATGTTCGGTACCAAACCTTAGAAAACCAGAGATCGTGACCAGAGGTACAGCTATTGCTTACAGATATTACCAGTGCAACTCGCAAGACTCTTGCTAGGAAGAGTAGAAATCTGGCGGCTAGAACACTAAGAAGAGAGAGGAAGTCGAGGGACTTACGGATTAGAGGCGTGAGAGAGTGAGAGAGTCAGGAGAGTCGAGTTGTTAGGTCGCTAGGTCTGATCGAATTCAACGAGGAATAAACATATATCGTTCGCATTGTTTTAAATCCCATCCATTAAGATAAATTGTATGGCTGTGATTTATCTAAATAATAAAGTTGTGTGGCATAGTTAAATAAACTAATTTGGCTTTGGTGACTATTTTTGAGAGCAGATCAATAGTTACTATTGTAAAAATAAGTTATTAACTAAGTTACCGATTATCATAATTAAAAAAATCCCTAAAATGAAAATTAGTTTGGAAAGACTAAATGCAAGATGATGCTTGGTATCCTTCTCCATTGCTAAACATTTTCCGGCAGTTTCACATAAAGATTCTCCTCCTCCATTAACTCTTACTGAAATAAAAGTAGGTAATGAGAGAATGAAGTTTATCAAATTTATTAAATAGATTAATTTTAGTTGGAAAAGTACCAAAAGATTTTTTATGTTGGGTTGAGCGCCTCTGATCCAACTAGCTGTACAAACAAGTGCATTGACTATTTTTTGGAGATAAAGAGCTCCTATAATCATCAAGAACTCTACCACCAGCACTAAATGCAGATTCAAATGCAACGGTGGTTATGGGAATTGTTAAAACATCCTTAGCCATTTTGGATAAAATAGGATACTTGAGAGTATTCATTTTCCACCATTCAAGAACATCAAAAGAATCATTATTGCAAAAATATAATCCCTCCTCCAAATAGGTTTGCAAATCAGATTTTGATGGCTGAATAGAACCAGAAGCAACAATAAAATAAGCAAATCCTAACATACAATCAAAGTTTGATGAAAAGGGCACATCAACTATTGATTGTGAAGATCCACTAGGAACTGAAGAGCTTGAAGTACTAGTATCTACTGAATATTGATTGTAAATCTCCCAAGTAACATCCTCAATGCTCTTCTTACCTCAAAACTAGAGTATATCATTACCACATGATACAGACTGAGAATAATCCACATTAGACATGACTGCATACTAAATAAAAAAAAGAAAATATGAGTTAGGACCACATAATGTAGAGCTATTCTATGGCTTCATACATATGTTGATATGTTTATTGTTCCATAAAAAATAAATCACCAAAGTAATTTATGTGCCAATCAAAATTTTAATGTTGCATTTCTAAAAGCAAAACAATTGTAAAGTATTAGCGAAGAAGGCAAAATCAATCCATAACATCATTTTATTCTTTTGTTTGCATTTCATAAAATACAAAAATCCATAATCATTGGTTTTAACTATTTTAAAATTAAAATTGACACATCAAATGCAAGATGCTTGATGGCTAACTCATCTAGTTCAACTAAAATTGCTTCGTAACTTGATTATTTTACTTAAGAATCATATCATGGCGCTAGATTCAAAAGTACAAGCTAAAATGACATTGAGATAAATTGATTAAAATAGAATCACTAAACATAGGCTTTTGAATAAATATTAATCTATCAAAAAAATCCAACTTAGTTAAAAATCCAACAAACTCTTGGACAGAGCAAATTGCATAATTATTGCCCTATAAAATAAATAAAATCCTCATCAGCAAGAGCAAGAATATGAGGAAAAAAGGTCTTAGACATTCCATTCTTTCACAATATTGGTACACTCCTTTCAAAAAATTCGAGGAAAAGAATGTAACAAGCAAAAAAGTAACGATATTGACGAGATAAAACGCCTCAAAAATAAAAATTGTATGCATATTCTCCATTGCATCTCTAAACAACAAGAGTTTAAAATAAGAATAAAATGAAATAGATTAACAACACATACACAAACACTCTTCATATTAAGCCATAGAATAGCTCTCAAATTGTAAAGCTTAGAGCATTTCTCCTTTTAACATGAAACCGATGTAGAAAAAAAAAGAAAATAATGTTGGTACCTTAGAAAACCGAGATCATGACCCAAGGTACTATTACGATATTACCGGTAACTTAAAGACTCTTGCTAGGAAGAGTAGAAATCTGGTAAAGAAAGAGAGGAAGTCGAGGGACTTACGGGATTAGAGGCGAAAATGAGAGAGTCGAGAGGGAGAGTCAGAGTTGTTAAGCTGCAGTGTGATGAATTGAAACGAGGAATAAACATATATCGTTCACATTGTTTTAAATCCCAGCCATTAAGATAAATTGTATGGTTGTGATTTATCTAAATAATAAAGTTGTGTGGCATAGTTAAATAAACTAATTTGGCTTTGGTGACTATTTTTGAGAGCAGATCAATAGTTACTATTGTAAAAATAAGTTATTAACTAAGTTACCGATTATCATAATTAAAAAAATCCCTAAAATTATAATTATTAATATATTTTAGCTTATTTGATTTAAAATTTTATTAAATAATTTAATTATTAAATTAAATATAATTTCTAAAATATTTAATGACATAAATTATATTTTAAATAAAATTTTATATGAATTATTTATTTAGAGCTAAATCGAGGCAAACACGATCGACAAGGATTGTTAGGTGTTCGCTCATTTCTAAGAACAAGTTCTCCGACAACGAGCTTTTTTGATAACCCTAGCCGCACCATATGGTCAAAAGCCTTGGACATCTTTGCTCGATAGAATTCTAGATTTTGATGAGCTTGCAATCTAACTTCATCAAGCACATCAAGTTCCTCCATTCTTAGACGAGCATTTTGATCTTCAGTTAGATTGTATTAAATGCCTACTCGAAGTGAAGGCAACTCAACTGCAAGCGAAAGAACTACTTTAGTTTCAAATACCAATGAATAGGGAGTGACTTTAGTAGGTGTCTTGTAGGTAGTTCAATACGCCCATAAAGCCTCTACTAGCTTGATATGACATTCTCTATTATGTTTAGTGAGAATTTTCTTGAGCAGTTTGACTAATATCTTGTTGAAGGCCTATGCCAAATCATTTTCTCTTGGATTGTATATCGAAGAGTATCACTAATCAATTTTGTGTCGATCAACGAATCTATAAATATTTGCACTTTTAAAGGCTATGCCATTGTCAGAAATTATTCAGCGTGACACTCCAAATCTAAAGAGCATATTATGCATGAAGAAGTTGATCACTTGGTTAGTAGTAACTTCTTTAAAAGGAGTAGCCTCAGCCCACTTAGAGAAATAGTCAGTCACTGCTAGGATAAAGCGATTTCCAACTGACGATAGTGGATTAATTGGTCCAATTACATCTATACCCCAACATTTGAATGGCCAAGATGCTATTATTGGGTGTAATGGATTTGGAGGTTGATGGATAAGATTCCCAACTTGACACTCATGACACTTTTTAGTGTGATTAACACAGTCTGTCACCATAGATGGCCAATAATAGCCCATCCTTTTGATCTTTACTACCATCTTGGGACCTGATTGATGTGCACCATAAAATCCTTCTTGAACTTCAACCATCACTTTACTAAATTCATCTACAGCTAGGCATCATAGTCACATTTGTTCAAAGGATCTACGATATAAAGTGTTGTTGACGAAAGCATAGCGTAGTATTCTCTTCTCAATTTGAGATGCTAGTGATTTATTACTTGGTAATTTATCTTCTTTAAAGTTTTCGATGATTGCCTAACCACTGACTCTTCAAAGGCTTCTAATTTTAGAGGCAATGTCATTCTTAGCTCTTCTTGGTATAACTTCTTATTGATTTTAGGGAGTATGAGGAGCAACCTGAGTTGCATCCTGCTGGGTCAGATTTGATAACCCCTCTACCTAAAGGGATTGATACTTCGCTGGCTCTAAGACTCATCGAGTAAATATGCCGATCATGACATAATCACCATTCATACTTGCCATTTTCTTAGCTAGTTTTGCTAAGTAGTCGGCTTTGCTATTCTTGGATCGAGAGACTCGAGTTAGTGTAATATTTGATATCTACTTCATAAGCTCAAGAATTCGCTTGTGATAGAAAGCTAACTTAAGCTTGTTAATTCTATAGATGCCAAGTACTTGATTTATAATATCCTGAGAATCGCCAAAAATATGCAAGTTCTGAATGCCTATGAAAATAGCTTCTTCAAGACCTGCCACTAATACTTCATATTCAGCTTCATTATTAGTTCTTAGCTCGATCAATCTATATGATCATCTCATTATCCCTCATTCTCGTGTTATGAAGATGATGTCGATTCCTGCTCTTGCTCTTGGGAAGTTTAGATGTTGGACTTGTTTGATTGATGAGGCTCCATCAAAGTACATTTCCCAAATTTATGAATTTTTATTTTCATGAACGAGCATAATTTGTTCATCAGGCAAATCATCATTAAGAGAAGAGTCCGCCGGGATGGGATGTGAAGCAAATCGCTAGACTTGTCCATTACTTTCATAGAAACGTATGCGATATCAAATTGAAGCAATCGCCCATCTTGCCAAGCGACTTTCTTGGTCATCAAGTACTCAGTGGATCGATCCTTGAGATGAGGGTAATCTTGTGAGATAACATATAATGATGGAGCTTTTGGACTGCAAATATTAATGCTAAACAGTGCTTCTCTATCAGAGAGTATTTCATTTTTGCTCATATTAATCATCGATTGATATAATAAAGAGCATTCTCTTTGCTTTCTTCATTGTGTTGTGCCAATAATTCTCCAAGGGACTCTTCTAAATGTAGTTGTGTATAGAATGAGGGGCTTCCCAGGAATAGACACTGCTAGGATTGGTGGATTTAACAGGTAGCTTTTAATGCTATTGAAGGGTTCTTGGCACTCCTTGTCCCACTTGAATGGAGCTTTCTTCTTTATTAATCTTGCAAATGGTTGACAGTATCTTGACAGATTTGATATGAATTGATGGATGAATGCGAGCTATCCTTGTAAAGCACAAAATTGATGCAAACTCTTTGGAAGAGTCATCTCCACGATTGCCTTGATTTTAGTAGGATCTATTTGAATACCTCTATGACGTACAATGTACCCAAGGAATTTTTTAGAGGATACCCCAAATGCACATTTTATAGGATTCATCTTGAGATCATATTTTCTGATTCTCTCTAGTACAGTTCTCAAGTCTTCAAAGTAGTTTTCACGGTTTAAGCTCTTCACCACTAGATCATCGACATAATATTCCATTTTTTGATGAATCAACTCATCAAAAATATGTGTCATGGCTCTTTGGTATGGAGCTCCAACATTTTTCAGGCCAAAAGGCATGACCGTGTAGTAATAGATGTCAATAGATGTTCTAAATGATGTATATTTTTCATCCTTAGGTGCCATTTTGACTTGGTTGTATCCCGATGATTTGTCCATAAATGAAAACATGTCATAGTTGGAAGTGTTGTCCACCAATAATTCTGATATTGGAAGCAGAAAGACATCTTTTGGGCATGGCTTATTTAGGTCCCGGAAGTCAATGTAGAGACGGATTTGACTGTTCTTCTTTCTAACTGGGACAATATTAGCTATCCAATCTGCATATTTCTCTTCCCGAATGAAGCCTCCTTGGATCAGTTTCTTAGTTTTTGCAATTACCTGTTCTTTAATTTCCAATCTCATTCTCTTAGGAGCTTACTTAACGGGCATTGTATCTGGTTTAATAGCTAGTTTATGAACTGCTACATCATGGGATAAGCTTGGTATTTTAGAATATGTCCAGTAAAGCAATCTCTGAATTCACAAAGTAGCATTTTTAGCTCTTCAACTTTCTCATCAGGTAGAAGGGCGCTGACGAAAGTTGGACGGGGATCATCCTCAGCTCTTAGGTTGATTTCTTTAAGTTCATCCATAATAGCTATTTGTCCACCATCTTCAAGTTCTTCAGGTGCTAGTTTGGCTTCTACTTCTTCATCATTTATAAGAAGAATTTCATGAGAATCATCATCTTCTGCACTAAGACTCGCAATATCAGCTTCTATTATATCATAATAGCCTCTATCTTGATGAGATTTGTGGATGAACCCCAGACCTTTAGTGATAAACTTATCACTTCTTCATGATGCTTGAAGACTTCTTTGGCTCCACATCTTGTAAAATATTTGAGTTCTATGTTTAGTAGTCCCAATATGAATTCTAAGCTTATGCATCATTCTTCGTAATTTCTGGATAGTATATTGGTATTTTTGTTAGTACTATCTCATTAGAATTTTCATGTTGAGTAGATTGCTTAAAATTTTGAGGCTTAGACTCTTTAGATTTGTAAAATAGAGTTCCTGTTTTATCACTCTCACTCAACGATGACACATAGAATGTTATCAATTCTTTAGCTTCAGTGAAGTGATTTCTTTGAAGCACTATTGAGGGATGGGTATAATTTTGAGTGAGTCATTTGACTCTGCCAAGTGAGCTATCCTTCTTGATGCAGCCATCTGAACTCTATTTTCATAAGTAGATTCAAAATTATAGTCTGAATTAGAATTACTTATTTCATACTCTCCTTTCTTGAGAACTTATAAGTTCTATTAGGTTTTACAGGAATATCTTCTCCTTCTTTTGTGTCACTTCCCAAATGAGGAACTGATTTTCTTGATTTAGGTGCAGAATCAAGTTCTTTAAGGAGAGTCAGTATTGCCTTCTTTCTTCCCCCTTGCTTCTGCTCTTTCACTTTGTGAAATTGCTTTTTAGTTCCTAAAGTGGATGCTACCACTTCAAGAAGAGGCTGTTAGGCTCTTTGAGGATGAAATATTTTATATCTTTGTAGATCTTTGCTTCATTGACGGAGAATGGTTGAAGGTTACTAGGAATTCTGAGTTTTTCTCCATCATTTAGATACTTCATACATTGATGCATAATTGATGGGACCCTGACATACTCATGCAACATAGGCCAAGAGAGCTCAAATAATATCGCATCGATTACATGAAACTTGGCTTCGTATATAAATCTGAACTTGGCGGAGAATAAAAGAACCCGAGTTTTACCCCTTTTCATTGAAGCCATGAACCATCAACTTATTTCTCCGAAGATGTTGGATATCAGTGATAATCCTCTTAATATCTTTAGACTCATAAGATTGATAGAAGAACCTAGATCAATCAATATTCGGCTGATCGAGATGCCATCACTCTCTGTAGTAACATAAAGAGGACGGTTGTCATCTATTGTCCCCAACATAAGGTCTTCCTTAAAAAATGTGATTACTGGGAGATCTTGAGTTTGTAATGCTTCAGTCATGCATTTCTTAGCAAAATAAGCTTCATAACTCTCTAGATCTTTGAGATCTTGTATCAAAATTTCTCGGAGATCTTTTGACATTAAGAGAGCCTCGTACACACTTAGTTGTGCAGGGATCTTTCTCAAATATAATAGAATATTATAATATATCTGCTTGCTTGATTTAGGCTTTATCCTAAGATTTTTGGGAATAATATCCTCATTGACTTCAATTTATTTGCCTT
The DNA here is from genome assembly GCA_021442155.1 of Cymbidium sinense. Classification (NCBI taxonomy): domain Eukaryota; kingdom Viridiplantae; phylum Streptophyta; class Magnoliopsida; order Asparagales; family Orchidaceae; genus Cymbidium; species Cymbidium sinense. The sequence goes on along the minus strand of CM038218.1, from coordinate 75,960,217 downwards.
TATCTTTATTTGCATTTCCCATCTTTGATGAAGGTGGTAAGACTTTACCACTTCTCAACTGAACTTGAATCACTTTATCTTATACAGATTCTTCTAAGGAGGTAGTTTCTTCAAAATTCCTTCTTATTCTAAAAGATTGGCCAAAATGGTTAGACTCATTTCTCAACATCATACATTCCATACGTGATGATATCGATGAGTCTGACTCTTCTCTATCGAGAAAATATAGATCTTCATCTGAACTGTTATTATCTTGTTGAGTCATTAAATAAAATTCAGTCGCCAGCTCCTCAGGCTCTTCTTATTTTCCTGATAAGAATTATGAGGGGTTGGTCGACTTCTCACTACCTTGTCATTTTAATCCGTCTTGGACATCTCGATGATTCGACATGTATCTACTGAACAAGATTCACTATTTTCTTCTTCATTTTATTCAGCAATGCGAAGTTTAGGCATGGAGTCTGCAAGCCTAAATGGTTGTCTTGCCGGCTAATGATACTCCTCTAGATTGTTAATGATCTTTTGAGTTGTAGTTCTCTTCTTGATCTTTCTTTTCTTATCCAATTTCTTTAATTTATGAGGCCTGCGTTTAGTAGATTGCTTCTCATGTTGTGATGAAGTAGCCTTATCAGAATGCCACTAAGAAGCCTAAATACTTGGTTTAGGCATCTCTTTTAAGTCCAATATAGGTTCAAGTGGTGATTTCTGCTTAACATTAGAGACATCTTTTAGCTGCTTTAGCATTTTCACACTCTTTTTGGAGACTACTGTTTGTCATTCTTCAGTCTGAACTGATTTCTCCATCTATTTGTCTTTGTTGGATGATATAGAAGAGGACGTAATCATCTTTGTAGACTCCCTTTTTTTGGGTTAACTAGAACACTATCAGATAGTGTAAATTCACCTCGTCGATGCTTTCTTTCTAGCCAATCTTTAAAGACATAATAATCTTCAATAGAATGAATCATCAGATAGGGGACGATGGTTTGGATTCTTGACTTGATCGACTTCTTTAGACCTTTTGATTTCTAATGCGTAGACCTTTGTTGCTTGCCAAAATAATTTAGCCACATCTTCTAAATAATATTCTTTGTTCATCTTTTTCTTAAGAGATGGCCACATTCGCTCATCATCTCTTATTGCTTGTTTTGGATGCTCCCCACCACTTGGAAAAGTCTAAGGTTTATCATTACCTCATAATATCAATTTTTGCTGTAGATTAGAATAAACAGGCTTTTTACCCTTATCATCATTGTACATCGGCTGCTTTTCTTTATTCACATTGTATATCATCCGCTTTTCACCATTTGAGCTATAGGAAGTGGCATGAATTTCATTTCTTCTTGAGTCTGAAGGTTTATTTCTCTTTGCTTATCGCATAGACTTGGACTTAGAGGCTTCAACTTTGGAATTTAGCCACCTTATCGAGCAAGACCTGGAATGTTATAATCGATGCCATGCATAGAAATGGTGCCATTTTATCATCCATATTACCCATTAGCAATTGAATCACATGTTCTTCCAATTATTGCTTGCACTTCATACTTAGGTTGCGCCAACAATTTATGAATTTTTCCACCGACTCATCTTTTCTCCTTCAGTAAGGCAAGGTCAGCGATTGTGATTTTCTCAGTTGCACTAGTGAACCTCTTCACAAATATGGTCTCCAATTCAGCAAATATTTTAACTGAATCATTTGACAATTCTACATAACATTCGAAAGCTATTGAGGTTAAGCTACTCATGAACTAACAAAAAAGCAGTGCATCGTTCCCTCCTATGTTACCACAAGTAACCTTAAATTAGGCTAGATGGATTACCAAGCCCGCTGAAAGTATTAAATTTTGGTACTGAGTAACCTTTCGGGTAGGACCCTTGATCATATTCGGTGAGTAAGGCGACCTTACTCACTTTTTTAACCCTTTCGAGTATTAAGCCTTTATCTTTTCATTGATTATCATTTCTAGCTGAGCAGTTGTTACCATTTTAGGTGTGCTGGCCAGATTTTGAATTGTCGGCTAAAGAGATAGTGGGTTAACTTCGTTCCTTGCTTCGTGCATATCATATACTGTAGGAGCTTGAGGTACCATAGTCGATGGTGGTATAGAAGTTGTATTATTAGCTACCTGTTGATTAACAGATAAAATAGGTGTTGCACTTAATGTGATATTCTTCTGCAATATCTCCATCATGATGTTCATATGTACCATTATATCATTCATTTTGGTACCAAGCTATGCAATCTCTTTGTCTTTGACCTCCATTTTACGCTGCATTTCACTTTGCTCTCTAGTTAGCACCATGACATCAATTAATACATACTCTTCTTCTTCTTCTTCTTCTTCTTCTTCTATTTTTTATTGCTATTCTGCTCCTTGCTCATTTTCATGGGAAGAACTTGATTGTCCTTCTCCTTATTGCATTGTAGAGACATGGTATAAAAGCCTATACTAGGCTGATTATTTCCTGGTTCAATCATATAGACAACTTTGACACCCATGATATCTTTCTCATTCCGGTCTTCTTCTTCTTCATCTTCAACAAAGATCGAAGATCCATCCTATATTTGCTTTTGTGAAGACTCTTCTTCATAAGCGTCAAATTAAGGTTGATTCCACGGATTTTTCTTTGATGGTCTTTGGTGGAGTTCATCTATATCTCTAACCATATAGACCACTTCTATATCCATAGAATCCTCTTCATTATTTTCTTCCTGTACATGAATTGTTTATTTACGTTTCCAGTGGATCTCTAGTTCAATGTGCAGAACAAGTACTTCTATTACATTCAACCTTCTCTTGTAGGGGTGAAACCGATCAATGATGGGATCCCCTAGAGGATTCTCTAGGGTGTCCATCATGTCTTTCATCAATGATATCCCTTCTTTTGGGTATCCATTTCCGATGAGTTGATTTTGAGGCAGATTTTTGAGTATATGTATCAGATGTCACACCTCTTTTATTACTCAAAGTTTCATTATGGGGCTTTGGCATCCATATTTGCTTATCCTTTTGGGACCTTTTGGAATTCTTGGACATGGCCAAGTGTCGCCTCGATGCTTCGAAGCATCGGCTCATGGCCGATTACCGTAAGAGATGACAACTTTCTTGGTGGAGCCGATTATTTTCATCACCACATGCTTCTAAAATCTTCTTTTCATTAGGCATTTGTTCTTAGATACTTTGAAAACTTTATATATCCTGACAGACAGTATTTCAGGCTATCTCATCTGTGGTGGTGGAGCTTGACGTGGTTGGTTCTTCCAGAAAGAATGCTTTACTTCGCCAGTAGAGCTATTCCTCTTTACCCACTTTAGATTGCCAAAATTGTTATGAATAGAAATACTCACTTCCGGTGACAGTATTGCTTGCTCACTAGGTCGTTCAAAGGGAATCTGGTGAGCCCTAAGCTCAGCATTTCTCCTTCTTCTCTGTCTTCTAGTTAATTTGCTTCCTGATGAGGAAGCTTCATGATCTTGCTTTTCGGGTATAAAAGGTTCAATCGGCGTAGCAGTTGTGCCATGAGGAATTAAGGACACAGTTTTCCCACTGATGATTCTTTTTGTCACGGAGGCTTCAGATTGACACAGCCTTATGAAAACTAAAGTTCTCTATCGGGAGAACTCCTTGACAGTGGTTGACTGTTAAATTGATTGGCGCACATGGCTAGTAGGAGTTTCCATAACTTGAGGCCTTTTAGCATGGCCTCGGATGAATATACCATGAGTGGGTACTTCATAAATTACAGCTACGATAGCCGAGAAATTCAAGCTACCAAATTGAATGAATGACATCACGTGAGATGGCGTTGGCTAGCAGATGTTCGTACGCGACTCGAGCAGTGAAAGGAGTGCTTTGTAGATCCATTTCTGCAAAAGTGAAAGATGGGGATTAATAATTAGCAATTATTATTTCACCTCATACTTTCAAAATGCAGAGGCTCTACAGAATAAAGTAATGGTGTAATAAAGATATACTCTACGGAATGATTCATTCTACATATAGCTTCATATTGAATTTAATACACACTTAAATCACCATTTTTGTTTTATTTTGAATTTTCAAAAATTTTATTGCTACTATAACACATATATGACTAGCCAAAGATGGAAAGAGAACCTTGTCCCCAGCGAAGTTGCCAGAAATCTGTTGGCTTTGAAAATTCGCCACTGACCTCTTGACAATTTTTTTGAATTTGAAGAGTGTGATTTGAAGTGTCGGTGTAATTTTTAGAAGGCAGATGAAATAGTAGATAAGACACTACCCAGAGATTTCATCCTCATTTTGTGAGAACTTTAGATCTGGTTCCAAATTTCCTATAGGTTTAATCCCCTATAGTTAATTACCCCTCTCAATAAGTGAGAGAGAACTTTCGATTAAGGCTAGTCGTTAGATCGCTAAATGCATAGTGTATAGTAGCAACATATGGAGTTTTAGAATTTAAGATATGAAATTCATCATTTTAGTTTAAATCGGATGGTTGGGAGAATGATAACATGCCCGATCTAAATCCCATGGTTCCATCCCCGCGCAGTTGCGGTCCCTAGTCTACTTAGTCAGAGGAGGTAGTCGACCCAACCTGACAGAAGGATCCTCATCAATAACGCATGGGTTACGTCGTCCAAGAAATTCTTGTAGACTTGGGGTGGTGTTTGTCTAAGGAGATAAGCTTAAATCTACCTTAGCTGATAGAGGGTTGTTTGCCCTATCAAATATACCCTATGATTCACAACTTAAAGGGCAGAGCCATTGGGGAGCATACGAGTTATGGTCGTGATCATAATATAATAGAGTCAGACTGGCCAAACCATCTGATCAGAGGGATTTGGTCATAATTACTTCATCTGCGGAGCCTATTGACCAAGCCACGCAGTCAGAGGACACAGACCATGTCCTTACTGGCATGAGATTGATTGTGAATGAACATAGTAGAATACTTGATTTGACATTGGCTCTTTTGTGAGCTAAAGTTTTCTTAATCTATCACCCCCGACAAATAATTATGGAAGGTGGATAGATTGAGTTTTGATTTAAGCTTTTAATGATAGAATTCCATTTAAGCAGTTTTAGATTGCTACTTAAAAATTAATTAATTAGAATATATTTAAGAGCTTTAGATCCTATCAACTCTGTTTAGCTGCTAACAGAGGATTAGATCTACTTGTCCTCCGCAGAATCAATTTTCGATATTTCTTGATTTGAAACTCTTATTATAGGTTTTAGGTTTTATTAACGACCCAGTCTAAGACTAAAGAAACAACCCACATCCTCACACTTGAATTTATTATAGTATCGGAGTGGGTGTATAGCAATTTTAGGTAATTTTGTGTTTAAATTATGAGATTGATTTTGTATTTTCATTTAATTGCAATTTTAACATATGCAACATTTTCATAAATTAAAATTTGCACTTGAAATCTCTATGTCTAAGCACATGCAGGTGTTTATAGCTTAGATAATTTCACTTAATTAGTGATTTTGTTGATTTTAAAAATCATAATTAGAATGAAATTTTTTAATTTTTAATTAAAAGAAGCCCTATGATTTTTGCAGAATTAGATTTAATATCACCTTCTATCTATTTGTACAAAGAGTTGCAGATCCGGCAGCGAAGAATGCATTTTGATTTAGATTGTATTTTAAAGCATTACATACATTTAGTTTACTTGTTGAGTTTTTCAATTATCCCAACTTGATTATGTTCAATCAATATAATTTTTGATAAGTTATGCTAATTTTAGTGTTTGTTGCTTTACCCTACTCATGTTTATCAACTAGCACAATAATCACCTCTATTCATATATGAGTTATTAACCCAATTTGGATTCATCCTTAGATTTTGAGTTTATTGCAAGTTTATTATGAGTATAGTATTAGTCCCCTCAAACTCTAATTAAAGCTTGCTTAATTTTGAAAAATTTGCAAGAAAAGAGAACTCACTTTATCGCTTTAATTTAAGCTATAGAGAATTACAATTAGAGTTTGTGAGTTTAATATTAGCCTTCCCCAAATTTTACTTGCATTTTAAATGAGTGTTCTATTCTTTCCAAAATCTTCTTTAAGTGTTCTCCCCCCTTTTTTCTTGTTTGAAGCTTTTAGTTTAAAATTAACTGCAGGTTTCCCTACTTATTATTCTTAAGTTAGTTCATTTCACTCTCCCATTTTTTCTAAGTCAAAAGATTTGATGTAATTTTGGCAGCCTCCCGGAGTCATCCCGTGTAGAGCTGCATCGGGTATTTTAACACTTACACCTCCGAGGGTAGCGAGTGGCGTCTTCAGAGATGTACTGGCGGTGGAGTTGCGCATGGCGTGGAGCGATTTTAAATGGCCTGGTCGGCGGAATGGCGGGTGGACCGATGGCTTTGGGTTGCTTGCTGAGCGTTTGTGCATTGGCGGATCGACCTGAGGTCATTTCTTGGATTGACGTGGGTGCACTAGCGTTGTTCTGCTGGGGGAGAAGCGGGTCTGGAATATGCGTTTGCTGCTGGGAGACATGAAGGAGATTAAGAGGAGAGCCAATTCAAAAGAAAACTTTACTGTGAACTTTTCCAACGAGAGGGAATCTGAGGAGAGAGGAGAGTGGGAAGGAAAATGAGGAGGAATGGGAGAATAGGGTAGTTTTTTTTTGAATAAGATAAACCAAAATAGAACCATTGAGCATGGGTGGTAATTTAAGAATTTTTAATAAATTTTAAATTTATTAAATAATAATGGATTTTACTGTAAATGCAAATAGTCAATATATATATATATATATATATATATATATATATATATATATATATATATATATATATATATATATATATATATATATATATATATATATATATATATATATATATATATATATATATATATATATATCAATTTAAGATAATTCCATTATTCTGAATGTAATGGCGCAGTCTGTTTCACGATCGGAGGCCATTTCATTCGAGTCGGTGCCAAATTGAGTCCATTTCAGCTGAAAATGCACGTTGTCGCTTTCGACCGCTCAATTTTTGCAGACTCATCCGAATTGAGTACGAATAATCTTACTTGATAGATTTCGGTATTTCAAAGCTAATGGAGTGATCAATTTTGCGAACGAAGGTCGTTTGATCATTGTCGGTGCCTCCTAACCTCGATATGTATGTAAGCACATTGATGACTCAAGCGCTTGATCGGTTGATCTTCAAGTCATACAATATTTATATTCTAACCAATTTTGGCACTCTAAATGAGATGACGAAGTCCGTTCGTCGATCGGAAGTCATTTGAGTTGATTTCGGTGACATCCAGTACATTTCAGCCTCGATTTACGTGTTGTCACTTCAAATCATTCGACATTTGCACAGACTCGTTAGAATTGAGCGTAGATATTCTCATTTGATAGTTTTTGATATTTTAAAACTAACTGAGTGATCCATTTCATAAACGGAGGTTGTTTAGCTTGTGTCGGTGCCTCCTGACTTTGATATATGTGCAAGCATGTTGATGATTCGAGCGCTTGATCAGTTGATCATTAAGTAGTGCAATATTTATATCTTGACCAATTTTGATATTCTGAACCCGATGACGAAGTCCGTTCATCGATCAGAGGTCATTTCGATCATTTTCAGAGATGTTTAGTGCATTTTGAGACCCTATTTGTGCACTGTCGCTTTTGAAGTCCGTCGAATTGGACTTGTGGGCTTGACTCGACTTATGACACGTATGTGGAGGTCAACACCCCTTCCCTTAACTCTCCCTATTGATAGAATTTTAAGAGGGTTATTTTGATAATTATAGTCAAAATTTCAAAGCACTCAATCGAATGGTCTATATTGATTTTCTTGATTGTAGATGGTTTTTTTTATAATTTAAGTATTTTAATGACTTTCGATTTGAGTGATTTTAGGTTCGATGGATTTTTATCATCGAGCTGCTCGATTCTACTATAAGCATACTTTATTTGAAAATTATTTTACTATCCAATCAATATCTCGAAGCTTTCCAGTATACTTTTTAAGCTTGATTTGAACTCATTTTAATTTGAATAAATCCATTCTTGACATTAGTACACTCGTCATGCCTGCATTTGATTCGATTGTAAATTTATTAGAATCAAAGTTTGGCTCTTATTAAAGGGGAATTTACTTACATACCACACAATTCTTATGTATTTATATATCTAATAACTAAACTTCAATTTTTATATATAACACATCAATCTTCAATATCATATCAAAAATATCATCATCACTCATTTTTTTAAAAGTGAAATGTACTTTTTAAAGCATAGAAAAATATTAGATAAGTAAATATCTAACTTTAAGTATTAGATATGTAAATACATAAGATTTGTGTCATATGTATGCAAATCTTCTTTTATTAAATTGAATATAAGCGATAAGATAAGTCTTTATATGAGTTTGTTATGATAAGCAGAATACCTTATCTTCTCTTGCATGTGCTGCTTTGCTCAACCGTTGAGCCTCCATCATTGGTTTAATCTCCACGGTTCAACTGTAACAAACTCTGGCATTTCTTACTATATACACTTCACTGTTGTAGTTAGCTAAGCGAGCAATTTTTTTGAAATGAATTTACTTCAGCCTTCTTTGTTGGTTCTTTATAATGCTTCCAATGTTTTTCTTTGCATTTTAGCAGATCACAATCCGACTGTTTTCAAGGTATCAGAGCTTTGAGCTTCATCGCTATAGGTATGGGTGATTCTCAAAACTCTGCTGCTAAAACAATTCATTCTTCCTCTCAGTTTAAGACAAGAGATCTTATTATTCCTCCTGCTTTGAAGTTTCTAATTTCAAATCTAAAGAATATTATCAGTGTTCAACTGACAATAGAAAATTATCTTATATGGAGACTAAAAATTTTGAGGATGTTTACAACAAATGGCTTTGAAGGTTACCTTAATGGAACCATTTCTTATCCATCCAAACAAATGATGCTTCAAACTAAAGAGTTCTCTCATAAGTCGGATTACAACTCATGGAAATTAATTGATCAAAATCTGATTGCTTCTATATATTCTACAATTTCTACATCTATTTTACCTTATATTCTCAATTTACATTCATGTTTTTATATTTGGACTACTCTTGAAAGACATCTTCAACCTACAAATAGATCACGAGTCATTCAATTGAAGAATGAACAACATAATATCTCTATGAAAAATCAATCAGTGACACAATATATATCTTCTGTTAAGGTCTTAGTAGATAATATTATAACTGCTGTATCACACATTGATACTGATGATATTATACTATACATTCTTAATGGATTACCTCCACAATATGCATTCAAAACTAAAATTCAAACCACACTTCAGTCCATTTCTCTCGAAGATTTGTATTCCTTCTTAAGCAGTAAGGAAATTAATATAAGTAATGAACAAATCAAAGATAGCTCAGTTGGTAGTCTGTCTCTTGCTCTTGCCTCAAATAGAGGTAGACACACCTATAAAGGAGGTAATCTGTATACTCAGAGAGGAGGTCATTTTTTAACAAAAGAGGAAACCCATCATCTCAGAAAGGAGGAAGAGTAGTTGCTACACATTTGACTTTCCAAATATGTAATGAACAAGGGCATCCAGCTATCCATTGTTGGTATCATTACAACAATAAGCACAATGAACAATAGACTCCAAATCATTCTACTGCCTTTCTCACCAAATCTCAATCATCTAACACTAGTGATTGGTATTTAGACAGTGGAGCTACCTCACATATGACGACTGAATTTGATCAACTACATCATTCTGAACCATATAAAGGAAATGATGATGTTGTTGTAGGCAATGGTGCCTCTCTTCCTATAACCAATACAGGTCAAGGGATTCTACCTACCCCTAATGCAACCCGTAAGCTTATACTCAAACATATTTTACATGTTCCTTCTATTTCTTGCAACCTTTTATCCATCCATAAACTTATTCTTGATAATAACTGTGTTATTTCTTTTGATAAACATGGCTATATCATCAAGGATCCTTCGACCAATCAAGTTCTTTTAAAGGGCACTAGCTGCAATGGTCTCTATCCTATTTCAGCTTCATCAACTGAACAACTTTGTCTTCTAACATCTCCAATGCTTTTCTTTGGCATAACCGGCTTGGTCATCCACCCACATGCAGCTATTCTTTCAACTATTGCTCAGCAAAATAGCTCTCTATGTATTTCATCCCATAGTGTTTTTTGTTCGGCTTGTAAAATGGCGAAAAGCCATAAATTACCCATTTCAAAAGCACATTGAATATAGCTGTAATCCTTTTGAATTAGTTCATACCGATGTTTGGGGTCCTTCCTTAGTTTTATCCATAGATGGTTTTCGATATTATGTTTTGCTTATTGATGATTTCTCCCATTATTCTTGGGTTTTTTTTCATGAAATCTAAATTTGAAACATCTTAACATCCTATAAACTTTATTTGTATGATTGAGACAGTATAATGTCAAGCTTAAAGTTCTTCAATCAGATGGTGGTACTGAATATAAAACTGCGCATCTTCATAATTTTCTTACAAAATGTGGCATTCTCCATTAATATAGTTCCCCATATACTTCTGAACGAAATGGCATTGATGAATGCAAACATCGCCATCTCATTGAAACCACCCACTCTCTTTTACAACAAGCACAACTCTTCACCACCTTTTTTCTTGTGGCTCTCTTCATGTGCACCTACCTTATCAATCGCTTACATTCTCTCACTACCTCGATGAAATCTCCATTTGAACTTTTGTTCAACAAACCACCTCTCTACAATCATCTTAAGGTTTTTGGCTATCTTTGTTTTCCATGGCTTAAACCTTATTCCTCTAATAAATTTTCTCCAAGGTCTCTTCTATGTATCTTCCTTAGATATTCTACTCATCACAAAGCTTATCTTTGTTTCAAGTTGGACAAACAAAAAAAATTTCTTTCTCGGCATGTTATCTTTGATGAAATAACTTTTCTAGGCAGTAAGTCCTCCTCTTCCTTTTCTCTCCCTTCACTTCCTCCATTACTGCTACTTCCTAATTCTTCTTCCTCCAATCCTTCTACCACTACTTCCAAAATTACTACACCTTTCCCAGCAGCTTCCCAGTAATTTCTTCTTCTTCCACTACACATGCCTCTAATTCAACTGATGTACCTATCATTACCTCTTCTATTTCGCTTCCTTCACCCTTTGGTCACCACATGATCACTTATTTTAAGACAGGTAACTTAAAACCAAAACATATATTTAATCTGCACACTCAACAATCCTTGCAATCCACTCATACCATATATCTTCAAGCCAGTAAATCTTCAGAATGGCGACAAGCCATGTCTCAAGAATTCCTTGCTTTACAATAATAGGGAACATGGTCCTTAGTTGCTCCACCTACAAACACTCCTATTCTTGGTTGCCGATGAGTTTACAGGATCAAACTTAATCCAAATGGTACTATCAATAAGTACAAAGCACAACTTATTGCTCAAGGATTTAATCAACAATTTAGCTTGAATTATTCAGAAACATTCAATCCAGTGGCTAAAATGCCTAAAATTCATGTCTTATTAACTATTGCAGCTACTAATGATTGGATTCTTCAATTAGATGTTGCCAATGCTTTTCTACATGGATCATTAGATACCAATGTCTTTATGCAACAACCACCAGGTTTACAAGATAGCAAATATCCACATTATGTTTGCAAGTTACATAAAGCCATTTATGGACTCAAGCAAGCTCCTCGACGATGGTACCTTACATTTACTACACACTTACTTAATCAAGGTTTTCAATTCAGTAAATCTGATGCATCTTTTCTTATATTACATCATGGGCAAACACATATATTTATTCTCATATATGTTGATGATATCCTTATCACAAGCAAGGATTCTTCGGCTCTCAAAAATCTCACGGATGATCTTCATCAACACTTCAATATGAAGATCTGGGACCTATCTCATATTTTCTTGGGATAGAATTTCATAAAATAGTTGCTGGATACTTTCTTAGTCAAGCTAAATATGTTGTTGATTTACTTCAGAAATCAAACATGACTTTCTGCAAGCTTATTAACTCTCCAACGATGTCCAAGTATTTTTTAACTGCTTCTACATCTATACCTTTTCATGATCCAACGTATTATCGTCAACTTGTTGGAAGTTTGCAATACTTGACAATTACTAGACCGGACATTGCCTTTACAGTCAACTTTCTTTGTCCATTTATGCATCATCTCCTTGAACATCATTTCAAACTATTAATATGACTATTACGTTACATTCAAGGCTCTCTTACTTGGACATCCTATAACTAAAAAAGATTTCTTACTACACTCTTATTCGGACTCAGTTAATTGATCTAGACACCCGAAGATCTACCACGGACCATTGCACTTTTCTTTGTTCAACTTTGATTTCTTTTACTATTAAAAATTAGTCTACAATGGCAAAGTCTTATACTGAGGCAGAATACCGCTCTTTAGCTGTTGAAGCCATTGACATTGTCTGGCTTCATCATTTGTTGGCTGGCTTCAATATTTATGTTTTCAGTCCAACTCCGCTTCAATGTGACAACACCTCAGCAATGGCAATTGCTAATAATCCGGTCTTTCACACTCGCACTAAGCATATTGAAATCGATTATCACTTTATACGGGAACATATTCAATCAAAAGAAGTTCAAGTCCTTCATATTAGCTCCTTTGATCAACTAGCCGATATTCTTACCAAATCACTCTCCATCAGTCATTTTCAAAACAATAATTTTTTGTTAAATAATATATCAGCAAATTATATTTCTTTTTTTAAATTTTAAATGAAATTAGCAAAAGTAAGCTTCTAGTAGTGAAGTAGTTAAAATAGCGCCCGACCCTTAACTTTTTGCCGTTGAATAACTTTTCCATCTTTTGGCTATGCAATCATAGTAAAATAAAAAATAAAATAAAATAAAATAAAAAATAAAATCAAAAATATGAATCAAATGTTTTCATGATTATTTAATTTTGATATCATTAAAATAATAACATTATTGCGTACTAGAAAACCAGTTGTGGTAGAGTAAAACTTTACGCCTTAGCCTTGTTGTGAAATCCAACACACACACATGTATTTAAAGAGTGAACAAGAAAACTCTAGAAATTTTTACGTGGGAGAATCTCAAAAAGGAAAAAAAACCAGGGGAAGCCGACAAAATCTTCCACTATGTATGTATCTTTGGTACAAAATTTTTCCGATAACGGGATTATAGAATTGTATATGAGAAGGGAACAACTATGTAGTCATGTAGTAATTCTAGTGGTAGCTGATGGTGAACGTGAGATTGGTGATGAAGGTCATCATGATGGAGACTGACAGAGATTGATGACTGCGAGGATCGGCGGCGGAGGCGGTGGTGGTTGACGACCATCGAGTGGTGGCACGGTTATGCTTGGAGGATCTTCAAGGTTTAGAGCTCTCTCCTCTCTCTTGCTTCCGGTACCCTCATGTGAGGAATGAGGGGCTATTTATAGATTGGAGGAGTGACGTCTTTGTAAATACATGCAAAATCTGAACCACTCCACTTCATCAGATGGCTCAAAATGATTCCTTTGATCATTTGATGTATTTTAAGTATTTGAATGCTCAAATCAAGTCAGAATTATGAAATCTTGGGCTTATTAGATCCGGCTCGTTGAGATGCTCGATTTGACAATAAACACTCCATTCTTGAAGGCTATTTAGGGATTTAACTGATATCCCAAAATTTCCAATGGCATTTTTTGTGCTTGATCTCGACCAGTTTTCACTTCGGATTAGTTTACTTTCAACACCAAGATTCGTGCTTCGACTAGTTGAATTTTCAATGTCATATCAATTGCCCCCCTATTTTTGGATGATATTATCTCAATCATCCAAAAATATTTACGCCATATACTTGAAAATACCAAATTTTTAATGAAATTTATGGGTCCATTAACCATACATTTTGAGAGAGCATCTGAAGCACAGATTATAATCAAGCGGTGCGTCGAATATGTACCGATGCGTGAATGCAAGATTTCAGGGTTATTGACCCATCGGGTACTGTGCTTTACAGCATCTACTTGCTTTCGCTGGGCGCTGCTAATGGCCGCATGGTGACAGGCGCCAAGCTGGTCGAGCGGCGAAGTGAGTGCGCGATGGCACGCTGATTGGTCAGGTTCTGGCTCAAACGCGATGAGGGTATTTTATCCATTTTATCCATTTTTGCATAGCTTTTCACAGCTGAGCGGTTTTAAGCCATTTTTCTTGGATTTTTGACCTTTTTGCTTTTATATGGGGTCTATAAAAATCCCCCTAGGGTCAAGAAGGAAGGCACACTTCTCCACTACTCTAATATTTCTCTTGGGTGAGGGTCTCGGAGATTAGCCCGTAGTTCATACTCAGAGCTCATTTTCTCTCGAAAGAGCGTTAAGCCTTGTTGTAAACGGTTTGAGGCTATGGCGTCATACAATGAGGCTCCAGTTTTCCTCGAAAGCATTGATCGCTTTGTCGGATCGACCGGGGGGCTCAGCCCGTAGCTCATACAATTCCATTTTTCCCTCGAAGAGGCGTGATCGCCTTGTGACCAACCTGAGGTGATCGAGTTCATATGAGGCATTTTCTAAAGAGGTGTTGATTTTCCACCCACCGAGTTTGAGGCATTAAGACCCGTAGTTCATAGGCTCGATTTTCCCTCAAAAGAGGCATCGCCTTGTCGGACCGATGGTTTGAAGGCAATCAAGGCTGATTTCTACTTTCTTCTTGTAGGAAATTGGATTTCTGAAACTTCAATGGATGGTTCATGATAACCCAAGGTGGCAACGTTAGCTGGAACCATCGAACGACTCAAAAGTTTGTGTAATTCGAGCATCATTAAAGGGAGTGTCTTCTCTCGCTCTCTCTCTCTCTTTTCTCATATGTATGTGTATCTTTTAGATCAGATAAAAATTTTGTCCCAAGCTATCCGTGAGAGAGTCAAAAAGGATACCTAAGTATTGGGGTAAGTAAGTTGCTTCACAAATTTCTAGATTTTGTCATTTCTTCCTCTTTATTTATCATGTATTTTCACGGTGATGGCGAAGAAAACCCATAATGTGATACGACGATATATCATCCACTATCACATCGATAGTTTAATGGTGTTCCGAGAAAATTTCACTTCAATGAGTTGGTGGCATTGTTGCTAAAAGTTTGATCGAGACGTTCACCTCCACCGTGTACTTTGCTCGAGATGAATCTTTGTGGGGATCACATTCCCTTTGGCTCCCGATTGAGATTTTAAAATATTTGGTGTAGCTTTGTCACAATTTTATTTCGAGCTTTAGTGGTCATCGGTTTGACTATCTTCTTTAGAGCGTGATGTTACTTTGAACATCAAATACTTGTGCCGAATATGTATTCACATGTGATACTTAGGATGTGTTTCTTATCGACTATAAAAATTGGATAGAATTTTCACGAGATCCCCAAAAAATTGGTCTATTGGATTCTTTTTATGAAAATGAGCCTTCAGAGAGATGGGAAGATTGAATGACCTTCCATCCATTTCGATTAAAGAGAATGAGATCTTGGCAACTCTTCCCGATGTTTACAAAGATGAGTTCACATTATCAATATAGTTGAAATAGAATGTTCAAGGTTGGCCTTTCCATCCAAGGAGATCTCATTCTTTTCCACAAAGAGAGATAAAGGTGATGAAAGGTCTTCATATTCATAGGGTTCTTTCAAGCCCCATGAAATCGTGGCAATGTTTCTTCCCTCAAGAAAAGAAGACATATCAAGTGACTACATCGATATTTATGAAGAAGATGTCCCTTGGCCTCCTCGATAGTTTATGCTTTCAACTCATGGAGGAGTTCATACCCACATTCTTGAAGAGGTGTTAAATCACATATGAATCAAGGCCAACAGATGAATTGGTACGTTGTCTTCCCCTCTTTCTTCTTTTTTACTTTTCCTCCTTCTTTTCTTTTGTGTAATATTTATGATATTTTTTTTCTTTATAGGTATCTCAAACATTAGGGCTAATGGCTCATTTGGGTGTCTCTTTAGACGAGTGGAATACTAAATTTATGAAGGTAAAATATATGCAAGGCAAAAGCGATGAAGAGATGAGTGTTAAGGCCAAAGAAGTGATGACTTTGGAGGATCGAACCGGTGATAAGCGAACATGTCGACTTCTCTTTCTCCTGTCGAGTGGAGTGACTCGTGATGATTGAGGTGAGAACAGAGACTCTCTAGAATGAGAAAAGACTCATGGCACTTGCAGCGGAGAAGAAAGCATTACAGGATCATCTTTCTGAGAAGAAGCATATAATGTCAGAAGCGAAAGCAAATGAAATCTCCTTGAAGGTAGTGGAAGACTTTAAGAACTCCTTGGCGTATCGTGGTATAATCAAAGACCATGTCCAGGAAGCTCATAATCATATTCTTGATGTTGAAGTGAAGGATTTGGAGCACCAAGGAGAAGGGCTTCATCAGGGTTCTAAAATGAACTTCAGATCACAAGATCTAAGATTGAGGATCAATCTCCAAGTATCTCAAGACAAACAAGTTATATGGTATCTCACCGTTAGGGTGCACGATGTAGTGCGCAAAGAACATTAGAAAGCTCATCAACCCATTGCCCGCCTTCTCAAGACGCGTGTTTTAGTCCTTTGAGTATAGTCATTCAGCCTGCTAGTTTGAGAATGTGCTACTGCAGAGCAGTATTGAATGTGAAGATCTTTACAAAAGGATGTAAAGATTTTTTCAATAAATTGGGTTCCGTTGTTAGTGATGATCTTTGCAGGAAGACCGAATCGACATACTATATTTTTCCAAATAAATTATTTAGCATTTTTCTCCGTAATTTTAGCGAGTGGTTCGACTTCCACTCATTTAGTGAAGTAGTTGACGGCTAAAATGATAAACTTTCATTGCCCTGATGCTATCAGAAAAGGCCCCATGATATCAATCCTCCACTGAGCAAAAGGCCACGGGCTTTGAATGGATGAGAGCTCTATATACGACATGTGAGGGAGGTTAGAGTGCAACTGATAACTTGTACATTTTTTTTGTGAACTCCAAGGCATCTTGTTTCATCGTAGGCCAATAGAACCCTTGCCTTATAATTTTAAGGGCTAGCGCCCTTCCTCCTAAATGTTCTCCACATATCCCTAAGTGAACCTCTCTTAATGCGTAATCGGCCTCTGAAGGTGAGAGGCATTTGAGGTACAGTCTAGAGGAAGCTCATTTGTATAGTTCACCTCTGATAATAGTAAAATTTAAAGCTTGTCTTCGGAGACGAGTTGCAGAAGTTGGGTCTTTAGGAAGGGTTCCTTCTTATAGAAAAGATAGGATGGGGTCCATCCACGAATGTTCCTTTATCTCATTAATTATTTGAATTACCCATGACCCTTGGATACTAGGAAAATATATTTCTTCAACATGCCTTCTCTTAGATCCAAATAGATGTAGCAAGCTTAGAGGCCACTGAGTATTTTTCTCATGATGTGAATGATTTGATGTGTCTTGAAATACAAGAAGAGACTTTACCAAGTTGAGGTATCCAACCGAGGATTATGAGTATTAAAGTTTCCTCAACTTGGGAGGTGACAAGAGAGTCGTGGCTTGAGCTTCAAGTCAATGGCTAGTCTCAACCTCACATGAGAGCCTCATATCACCATATTATTAATTACGGAAATTTTAAGTGAAGTCCATACTCAGGTATTCTCACGGGGAAATAAGTAAGATTCCCGACAGACCAAGATTTCAAGCTCCATCAACATGAGGGTCCATTGAGGAGATGAAAGGCATGTACAGATAGCTCCTGAGTTGGGCAAGATATTCCACTATAAAGTCAGTACTTGAGACTTTATAGCAGAGAAAATTTATATCAAACTCTCCCAATTCTACAGACCATTTGATTAACCTCCCAGATACTTCTGGTTTCTGTAGGATGGCCCTTAATGGTAAATGAGTGTAAACGCCGATAGTGTGAGTTTGGAAGTATGCACGTAATTTTTTGAGTTGAGAAAACTAAAGCCAGAGCCACCTTATCTGCAAGTGGATAATGAATTTCTGTGTCAGGGAGAATTTTGCTGACATAGTAAATTGGTTGTTGTGTCCTATTTTCTTCTTGCACTAAAACTGAGCTTATCGCATGGGAAGAGACTGCGAGATATAAGTATAACATCTCTCCTTGAATAGGCTTGAATAGTAGGGGTGGAGATGCTAAATACTCTTACTCAAAAGCGATCGACATTCATCACCCAATGGAAATTATTATTTTTAGCTCCCTTTAATATTTTAAAGAATGACAAGTATTTATCCCCAAAATGGGCTAGGAAGCGGGATAACGCATCAATTCATCCATTCAAACGTTGAACTATCTTGATATTCTTCGGAGGAGTCATATCTTTGAGAGTTTTGATTTTCTTGGGGTTGGCCTCTATCCCACGGTGAGTTACCATAAATCCAAGAAATTTTTCCGACGTAACCCCAAAAGCACACTTGGTCAGGTTAAGTCGCATGTTATAACGTCGAAGAAGGTTAAAGCATATTTCTAAGTCAAAAATATGTTGTGATTCTTCCAAGCTTTTTACTAACATGTCATCCACATATACCTCCATTATGCTGCCTAATAGGTCTTTAAAAATCTTATTCATAAAGCGTTGATAGGTAGCACCAGCATTTTTTAACCCAAACGACATAACTTAGTAACAGTATAAACCTTTATATGTTTGAAATACTGTAGCTTCTTCATATGTTGAGTCCATTTTTATTTGATTGTAACTAGAGTAAGCATCCAAAAAACTGAGCATTTGATGTCCAGATGTAGCATCAACCAATTGATCAATTCGAGGAAGAGAAAAATTATCTTTCGGGCAAGCTTTGTTGAGGTCGTGTAATCAATACACATTCTCCATGTTCCGTTTATTTTCTTAACCATGACAACATTTGCTAGCCATGTAGGGTTATGTACCTCTCGTATGAATCCCGCTTCTAGAAGCTTGTTAACTTCTTACTCAATAGCCGAGATCAGTGCAAAACTTCGCTTCTTCCGATGATCGCTTTGAATGTCGGATCAATCTTGAGGGAGTGCATGATCACATTGCGACGGCATGTCCGGACTCCAAGTGAAGATGTCTTGATTTCCGTGCAAGAAGACTATGTATTTTTTCCTTTATTCGTCTAAGAGCAGAGATCCAACTTGCACTGTTCGTAATGGTTAGTCATCTGATAATGCAACAGAGAGCAAGTCTTGACGGAAGCTTTCGGGGTACTCTTCATCTCAAAATTAAAATCTTCGATCAAGGTCATGGTTGAGCTTGTCTCGAGGTTGATTGTGCTATCGCTGATTTCCTGATCACCCCAACTCCAACGGGTTGGAAATTTCATCATGAGATAATGTGACTGCACCAAAATTGATTGGAGGGGCCTTCCAAAGATAGTGTTATATGCTGAATATGACTTGACCTTCATGAATTGGATTAGATGAGTCACTTGTTGAGGAAATTTACCAAGGACAACAGGAATGGTGATTGTCCCCTCTACTCGCACAGGGCAATTATCAAACCAGTATAATAGTCCTGCAGCGGGTTAGAGCTTTTCCCTAACCAGGCCCATGCTAAGAAATGTGAAGTAAAATAAGACATCAAAATAACTTTCATTGTCAATCAAAATTCTCTTAATATTATAGCATGGGTCACCGATCCCTGCGGTGATGATAAGTGGATCTTGATGAGGAACATGGACTCCTTCTAAGTCCGAGTCATTAAAAGTGAGAGAATGATCAATACGAGACTTCTTTAACTCTGGCTCTTCGGAGGTGGTAATGAGAACTTGATTGGATAGTATTGGTCCTCCTGCGATTGTTTCAATTTCCCTAATTATTTTATGATTATTTTGTTATTTTTGTGATGGCTGTCTTGGTTTCCCCCCCAGTTGGAAGTATGTTTATTTGATTCGATTGATTCTTCATAAATCGACGTAGATATCCTTGTTGAATAAGCCTCTCGATTTCTTCTTTGAGTTGTTTGCATGCCTCGGTAGTATGTCCATGACTTCGATGGAAGTGACAATATTGCTCCTGATTTCTTGAATTTGGTTTCAGTGGATGCGGTCACTTGATATTTTCTTCATCTCGAATAGCCATCAGGAGGTTGGCATGAGATGTGTTCAGCATGTATTCCATTTGTGGTTCACGCCATTGATATATGGAGGAGATCATGGTCGCTTTATTGCTTCTTTCGATGGGACCATTCCTGCATATGCTCTTACATTTTCTCAGTAGATTGTTCAAATTATTTTGATGAGCATTAATAGCCTCATCGAGAGATTTGTGCTTCCAGATGAACTAAGTCGGCATACGATGAGTCTGACAGTGAAAGTAAAAGGCCCTGGACGGAGTCCTCTTAGGAAAAATCCTCTTAATAGTTCAGGATCTACTCCAGGTATTTGGCGAGCTTCTAAGGAGAACCTATGAAAATATTCCTTAAGTGATTCACCCTCATTCTGACGAATGCCGGAGAGATGGGAGGAATCCTTAATGATCCTCCTGTTTGTAATGAACTGTTCCACAAAAATCTTGGCGAGTTCGTCAGAGGTACGGATGGATCCCCTTGGAAGGGAGTAGAACAGCTTGCCCTTTGAGGGTAACGGAAAGACCCGACAAAGCAAAGAGCTCGTTGGGACATGCTACATGATACAGAATGGTCGATGTGTTCATGGGTCACCCCATCATAGGAATCAATACTCGGAAGCTTGAAACTCACGGGAATAGGATGTTGAAGAATAGCTTCAGCTAAAGGTGAGGATTCCTCATAGCTGTGGTGAGGGGAAAGATGATTTCTATCTTGAAGGTGAAATTTGTCTTGCATTAAGCGTCATAATTCTGCACGTATAACATGACGAGTGGGGTCAACATGATGAGAATGTATCAAGCTACCGATTGTGGATTAGCACGGATGAGTAGAACTAGCGTCAAGAGATCGATCATGGTCTCTACGAGGAACTTCGGTCGAGATTAGCATTTTGACCTCCCACACTAACGATCGATCTTGGGGAGATGTGTTTGCCGGTAGGTTGTGTTCCTCGCAAAAGTCGGATCATCTCATTTTGAGACTCTTCCATTCTACGCACGATCTTCTAAAGAGATTCCACGCCTTCACCTACGTGGTCACCTATCGGAAGTATTTACGCCCCTTGGTTCAAGGATTGGTTTCGAGTGACGGAGTTGGAGCGAGGCTCACAGGTATGCTATTGGCCATGACGTGGTGTTCACGAAAAATTATGATTGAGGGATTCTCTTCTCATGACGGCGCCAAACTGCTAGAAAACCACTGTAGAGTAAAGTTTACTTTAGCCTTGTTGTGAAATCCAACACACACACACACACATGTATTTAAAGAGTGAACAAGAAAACTCCAAAAATTTTTAAGTGAAAAAATTTTGAAAAGAGGGAAAAAAATCACGGGGCCTAGCCCAGCAAAAATCTTCCACTATGTATCTGTTTCAGGGTACAAAATTTTTCCCGATAACGGGATTATAAAATTGTATAGAGAACAACAACTATGAATACGCTCGTGGTAGCTTGCTGGTGGTAGCGTGAAGGCGAACAATGAGGGACATCGACTAACAATGAAGGTCGTCATGATGTAGACCGACAGAGATTGACGATGGCGAGGATCAGCGGCGGCGGCGGCGGACGGCGGTGGTGGTTGACGACCGTCGAGTGGTGGCACGATTATGCTTGGAGGATCTTCAAGCTTTAGAGCTCTCTCCTCTCTCTTGCTTCCGGTCCCCTTATATGAGAAATGAGGGGCTATTTATAGATTGGAGGAGTGACGTTTTTGTAAATATATGCAAAATCCGAACCACTCCACTTCATTAGACGGCTCAAAATGATTCCTTTGATCATTTGATGTATTTTAAGTATTTGAATGGTCAAATGAAGTCAAAATTGTGAGATCTTGGGCGTGTTAGATCCGGCTCGTTGAGACGCCTATTTATTATAAATACGTTTGAAGGCTATTTAGATATAACTGATATCCCAAAGTTTCTAATGACATTTTAAGTGGTTGATCTCATTCCACGGTTTACTTTCAACACCAAGATTCGTGCTTCGACTAGTAGAATTTTCAGTGTCATATCAAAAATATTATAAAAATCTAAAATAATTAAAGAGGATCATTCTAAATTATTAGATTGAGTGTTTGAGATATTGATATAAATAATATAAATCTCCCATTAAATATCTATAAATTAACTTTATTTCACACATAAAAAAGACTTAGAATGAAACCATCAACTAATTTTGATTCTGTCGCCTGTTATTATTTCTTTACTATTTTTTTTACTATTTATAAGAAAAATCATTAATTTGGATTTTGTAAATCCTCCTTTCCTAGTTAAGGTAAATTATAGATTTTAATAATTTCTTCCTACACCTTAGGGGCGGCCAGGGCAGCGGAACAAGTTATTTATTTGAGGATGGTCAAATTTTTTAAATAATTAAAAATTTTAATAATTTTAAAAAAATATATATAAAATTAACAATAATTAAAAAATATAAATAATTAGTATAATAATATCAAAAAATTATATGAAAATAAATGAGTGGACAAGATTATTAAATTTAAAAACTTTTATTTTAATTAATTAAGAAGTTGTTTGAGAGTAATAAGTTAAATTGATTTTTTTGGGGAGAGGTTTATTATATAAAAGGTAAATTAAGAGGAGCTAAAAAAAAAAAAAAATTTTTTTTTCAAGAGAAAAAAAAATTTGAGGGTGTGCTCACGTGAAGGTGGATCCGCCCTTACGCTAAGCCAACAATTAAGATTTTGTAAATGCTTGTCACCCGATATTTCGGTGATTTTGACGCTTCTACAACTTGGATGTTTAGTTTGACGTTTATTGATTTTTTTTAAGAATAAATAAACTATATTAAAAATATTAATAATAAATATTTTTGATATGGTGCTCAAAAATAAATCAAAGTCAATCTTAATATCAGCACGATTTGAGTGAGTCAGATAGGAAATATGTCTTTGGAATCTGATATCGATTACATCCCAAAATAGCTCTTGTAGTGTTTTATATAGTCGAAATCGGCGTCTCGGCGGATCTAACGAGCCTAAGATCTCATAATTCGACTTCATTTGGGCATATCAAATCATCAGTGATGAGGAAATTCTAGGAGTCCGATCGAGAGAATAATGGGACTTTGCATAAACGCGCCCTCCTCCCATCTATAAATAGAACTCTATCCTCATGAAGGAAAGGAGGAAGAAGAAGAAACAAGTGAAGAAGAGGAGGCCAACTTCGGCGGTGTAAAACCATCACGGCAGCGATGTGATCCATGTCAATCAAACAAGGAAGAAGAGGAAGAATCACAAGGAAGAAGAGGAAGAATCAAACAAGGGAAGAGGAAGCACTGAGGAGGAAGGCTCGAAGATCCAAGATCCTGAATGGGACACAAATCCCGTCATCAACTAATTGTCGCGTCTCCCAATGCATTACCTGTTGCAATTCTGACTAATTTGGCCATCTCTGATTCACGGTCTGTCGGAGACTTTGTACTCTGAAACAAATACATAATTGGAAGCTTTTTTTTTTTTTGATGGTTTCCTCTTTTGAGGTTTTCGTTAAAATTCAAGGTGTCTCTGTTCGCTCATTTTAATTGTTTGGAACTAATCATTAGAACACTTCACTTCCAGCGGTTTTCTTTTTTACAATTTTAAACATTTAATTTATAAAAATTAATTAATTATGTATATAATCTCTTAAATTTTAAAATTTGAAATTCGTCTTATATAACTTCTGGTCAAGATATTTGAACCTTTTTTACCTTAAAAAAAATATAGATAATGCTATAGAGTTCTTAGCCAAATTGAGTCGCTGCTTACAATTCTTCCACTGAGAGGACTAGAGTTGATCCAACACTTCTCGTAATATTAACTGGTAGAACAAGCTTTCTTTGATTGCTATCGAGTAAGCACAAAATCAAGTGTAATAAATTCATATTGTGCTGCCTGCATCCACGGCCTCATTCATCCCGATTGTTCACCGAGGCCTCTATGTTCTAAGTAATGTACTTTATTGTTGTCAATCTCTCCCTTTTTTTTCCTAATTTATCGGAATATTTTAGCATGCTTTATATAAAAATAAGTTTAATTTTATTAAATATTCACATTTTTTATAATTTTATATTATTATGCTGATTGTTATATATTTTTTAAAATTAGTAAACATATTTTGAGATGAATGTAATATAAAAATAGATTAATAATTAATATATTTATTATGTGTTAGAAGCAGTTCTCTTTGGTAGTAAGTTTTACCTTGAAACATTGTGAAATAAACATTTTAAGAGTGAGAAAACTCAGGAATTTTACGTGAAAAATCTCGAAAAGAGGAAAACAACCACGGGAAAACTTCCACTATGTATACGTTTTTTGAATGTTTTACAAGATCTGGGATCGCAATTGTATATGAAAGAAAGCAATAAACATGACAACGATAGTTATGATTCTTGTAGTGAATGGTGGTGATAGAAAGCGCGGTGAAATGCGAGAACAATTGCGGCAATGAGAATAATCTTGCGGCAGAACGCAGTGAACAATCACTAATTGGAAATCAGGTAGAAGTCTCTGGTAAGTCGTATTGATGGCGGCGATAGATATCAATGGCGGATCTGGCCCGGTGCGGCCGGTGGTTAACAGGCTGAGCCATTTGTCTTGGAGGATCTTTAGAGCTCTCTCTCTCTTACGCTCTCCTCATATGAGGAATGAGGAATTTGTTTATTGGAGGAGTGGCGTCTCTGTGAATACAAAATGAAACACCACTCCACTTCATGGGATGGCTCCATGATGATCCATTTGATCATTTGATGTATTTTAAATATTGGGAATGTCTCAAATGAAAGTCGAGTGTAAGATCTTTGGCTTGTTGGACGTCGAGATTTATTTATTATAAATCCATATTTGAGGAAACTTTTAGAAATTTACGATGTCTCAAAGTTTCCATAATATTTTAAGTGTTTGATCTCGGATTATTTCTCAATTGGCGCTCAAATCTTATTGATTTTGAGGTCATATGATAATATAATTATATCAAAATAAATTAATAACTTCAACGTTTATTTTAATTAATTTTTTATTAGTACAATCCGATTTAATTTATTTTAGTAAAGATAAAAATTATGTTAAAATATTTTGATATGTTTTATATCAGAATGTGCTACTTTCACTACACTATCTTTTGATTTCCCTTGCAATTATTATTTCTCAATATCACTAAATTATTACATAATTTAACGAAATTTAAAAAATAAATATTATTATATTAGTAGATATTCACAAATAAATAATGAAAGAAAAAGAATATGAGATGAAATCTATGAAATAATTTTTTTTTAATGCTTACGAAAAGATTCAAAGGAATTTGTTTTAATATACATTAAAAATAGAAGATAAATATAATTATTTTTTTAGATAATAATATTAAATTATTAAACATTTATAGTGTCGGGAGCTGGGATAGATATTTAAACCAAATTATATTTAAAATTTTATAAAAAAATCAACCAAATTTAAATTGTTTTCCAAATCATAGAAATAAAACTTAAAAAAAAAACATTATCATTTCCCTCATTTTCGGCGAACTTATTCTTCAATTGGAAACCTATTCAAATGTTTGAATTCTCATAATGTATGTTGGGTCCTATAAAAAGTGTAGACTTTGCAGCTCGAAGCAACAATATAATATTAATTATATAATGCTAATTTTGTCATTGTTTTCAAAAACTAAGAGAAATAGGATCTTATCAAGTATGTTGGCTCCCTCTCGGCCGTAGGAATGGAATAAAAAATTTGAGTCATATATTATATTCACTTTAAAAATTTTAATATATTATATTTTAATTATATTTAAATAATATGCAATTATATAATATAAATATAATAATAATAAAAATATCAATGTTATTAAAACGATAAAATAATAAATACCATAAAAATTACTATGTGATAATTTTTAAAGGCAACTTTAATAAAATTTGGATCAACTTATTATTTTTCTCCGTATTTGGAGACTGGACACCGACACGTGGGTCTCCTTTTGCTTTTCCAGTTGCTTCCAAAGTCGAAATTCTTGTGACGGAAGACGACTGAATAAAGCAAAGTGAGATTTTGATATTTCAACCTCCATAATCAACAGTATAAACAACTCTTTCTCAAAAATGAAAGAATTTTTAAAATGCACAAATAGTACGAATAGAAGAACGGCTAATTATTTTTGTTATTTTAGGGCTAATTTGATTGCTTAGGCATAAAAAGTATGTATTTTATAAAAAAAATCTAGAGTTTAAGGCTAAGAGTTTCAATAAATACGGGACTTAACACGAAAAAAAATAATCTGAATTTGAGTTGACATCTGATTAACTTTTGGGTCGGGATTAAATATACTGATTTGACCCATTTAATTTTTGAGTTAAAATTATAATAACCCGTTAACTCAAATTTTGACTTATTTTTGATCATCAATTCGAATTTATTTTGACTTGCTAATCTAAATTTGATTCGATTTTATTTTTCATAAATTTGAATTTTATTTGATTTTAATTTTGACACAAACTTATCATGATATGTATATTCAAATGGGTCATTTAAGCCGTGCATAGATCAGCCGGATAGAAGATGAGTTGAGTTTAATTTAAATTTTTTGACCTATTTAATAAAAATGTCAAATTTAGATCAAATTTATGCTAGATATAAACCCAATTAATTTAATCCAAATTGACTCCTCTATTTTAAACTAATATTAATGTCCAAATATAATCATTAAATAATTAATTTAATAAATTGTATCAATTTTTAAAAATAAGATTTAAAACTTCAAATAACAAAGTAAGCCTTATTTTCATCTACTCCAACTTTATTTCATTACTATAAGCATGGCAGAGAAAAAGATAAATACTTTCTTAACGCACTTAAAAATAGAATGAAAGATTTACATATATCACATTATTTTTATAAATTAATATCTGTAATATCTAAAATTTGATATTTAGTTTTATAATACTTAATTAAATCTTTAAATCACTTTAAAATTATTATTATATTAAATTTTTTTAAGTGAAATATATCTTTTCATATATATATTTATACATATATATTGATTGAAATACTAAAATATTATTTAAGTAACTAGAATTATGTGGTATGCATGGAAATTCCCTAAAGATGCTTTTTGTTGTTACTTATCTTCATTTATTTTCATTCATTATCAGGATTGTTACATGAAAAAAATATATGATGTTAAAAATTAAGAGAGATAAAATTCAACATATCTAAGTGATACATATGTTATTAAATAGAAAATCTATATATGAAAAAAAAAAAAACTATAGGGTCAAATTCAATCCTTAGTATTGATTTGAGATTTTAATAATATCACCTATCCTTACAGTATTACAATTATTGAAAAATGCAGCAAGACAGATTTTATTTAGATTGCTACAAAATTATTAATGAGTCTAACTATAATGGTTATATTAAATTGATTTGATAAAAAGTATCGTGTGAAATTTGTTGTTGTTGAGAGGATAAACACAAATTAGAAACAAATAATTATAGGGAATATTGTAATCATTCTCAATATTTATTATTATTATTATTATTTTGCAAATTTGATATTTTGTATTAGCTCAAAATCAAATTTGAATAAAATTTAAATTAACATTTTATCGTACTAAACTGAAACGGTTTTACAAATTGGATATTATGTAAAATTCTTATTATTTTTTCTTGAAAATTTTGGGGATGTTTTTTTTTTTGTGAGATTGAAAGTATTCAAATTGTTATATATATATATTACTTCGTGACATTAATTATGAACATGTGTTGTACTCTCCTGTAGATATAGACAATTAATTTGATTAAATTATGTTAATTTAGGGGCTGTTGGGATTAATATTGTTTCATGTTTTTTATTTTGTTTTATTATTATTTTTAAAATATGTTTGTTTAGTATATTTTTAAATTATTTTTAAATTTTTGAAAACAAATAATATTATTTAAAAAAATATTTAAAATATTTTAGATATTTTGAATATTTTTCAAAAACAATCATCGCCCTAAGAAAATCAAGTCAAACTATTTTAATTAAATTACTTTTAAAATTATTGAACTTTTTGTGAGATTAATATAATATATTTTTTGATTATTTAGCCATAGTTTATTTTCATCTTAAAAATAAATTCAACAATTAAAATAATTTATATTTATCGAATAGTATTTGGAAAATAATTATGTTAGGATATCTTCATGTGATTCAATTAGGACGAAATTCCTTCCTCCTAGTTTGCATAGAGATTAATGCTCTATTGATATTCACTGTTTGTAGAAATCTCAACATAAATTCAATGGTAATAAGTCACAGTTTATTTTGCTTGTAGTTAGGTATAATGGCCATTAAAGAATAAGGTTTGCCTCATTTTTGAGAGCTGGCATTTCTCTTTGAACAGTCATTTGCAAATTTAAAATGATAAATCTTTAATAAAACATATTTGATTATAAATACTCAAATGGCTTGGCTTTTTTTTCATTAAATTAAAAAAAAAAATATTACATGTAAAGTTTAGATATAACTTTTTTAAATAATCTTGTCATAAATGCGACGTTTAGTCAATATTCAACTACTTTATATGAGTTATGAAGTGTTGTGCATTGATATACCGCAATTAATATTACATTAATATATAAAAATATATAATATTTTACAGCTAATATACATTAACTGTGTATTAATTGAGTACACATGACGCTATATCTTTGAAGTCTGAATATAGAGCTACATTCAAACTCTGCATAAACAATCTTTTAAATTAAAGAATAGTCTGATCCATGCTGTTAGAGAACAAACCCACAAAACTATCTTAATTTCCTTTCACTCAATCTTTTTTTTCAATCAAATTAAAATTGTTAGAAAAAAATTATCATCAACCTTATGTTACCAAACTTTATATAAATCTCACATTGATATTTTAAGATAAGATAAAAAATTATTTAAGGGGTTGTTTAGTTGTATGCATTTGGAGTATAAAATTAACTAAATGCAGAGATGATAACTTTTTGAGTATTTGGTATGGTGCAAAGTAAAATCTCAAAGCAAAATTCTGATTTCTGGTGTATTTGACAAATACATCGCTCAATATAAAGTGAGAATGACTACCACGCTCTTTGGGCTTCCCTCAGCCGCTACCACCCGCCCGTAGCCACCTTAATGAATCGCCATGATACCACCCGCCGACATCGTAGCCATGTGACCTCTCATGCCCGGTAGCCACGGCCAGACCACTTGCTCTAGCCCCCAGCCACCACCTCCATCCTTTCTCTGGCCAATACTCTTGGTTGGACAACTGTTGGCGCAACTTTTAATCCAAAAAATATTTTATATTACATTCATTCTACCAACAAAATAAAATAAAATAAACCCATGTATTTGTAGTGTTTTTAATCAAACAACCTAAAATAATCCAAATACATTACATTCACTTTACACTACTATTGTGTGCTAGAAAATCAGTTGTGATAGAGTGGAAGTTACACTTGTTGTGAAATCCCACCAATTTAAAGAGTGAAAAGAAATTTTACGTGGTAAACCTGAAAAGAGGGAAAAACCAGCTGGCTAGAAATCTTCCACTATATATTTGTTTTGGAGTACAAGTTTTTCGATCGGGATTCTGAGTATATATGAAGAAGAGTGACAATGGGAATCCCAAATCGAGCCAACAATCATATAGTAATAGTGAACAACGAATTGATGCGATGAAGGTCATCAGGATGGTGGCCGGCGAAAGATAACCGTCGAGATCGGCGGTGGCCCGGCGATGGTAGCACCGGCGTCGGTGGTGGCGATGATTAACTCGATGATGGTTGGCGATGATAGCCGCGAAGCCGTGCGATGGTGGCGGTGGCTAGCGGCGGAGATTGGCATAAGGATGGCGGTGGTAGCAGCGGAAGCAGTGGCGGCGGTGGTTAATAGCGGCAGGGTGGTCGGCAACCGTCAGTAATTATTATGGAGGATTTTCAAACTTTGGAGCTCTCTCTCTCTTGCTTGACTCCTCCATGAAGAATGAGAGATTATTTATAGATTGGAGGAGTGGCGTCGTTGTAAATACATGCAAAATCTGAACCACTCCTCTCCATTAGACGGCTCAAAATGATTTCTTTGATCATTTGATGTATTTTAAGTATTTGAATGCTCAAGTGAAGTCAGAATTATGAGATCTTGGGCTTTTAGATCCGGCTCATTCTCGATTTAACTTATACTCAATGTTTAAAATATAGGGATTTAATTGATATCCCAAAGTTTCCAATGATATTTTAAGTGCTTGATCACCAGTTAACTTAGGATCAACTTTCTTTTGACATCAGATTCTTGAGTGATATTTTAAGCGTCATATCAACTATATTTTTTTTTACATTGAACTTCTTTTTCATGCAACCAAACAGCCCCCAAATTTAAAATGTATTTTCATTTGTTTGGCTTTCAAACTTGTTAAAATGTTTGTTTGATTTAATTTTAATTTAAAATTTTTGAAAATTGAAAAATATTAAATTAAATTAAATTAAACTCAATTATTTTTTTAATTCTAAAGCATTTAAGGCTTTGTAATGAAAATATATCCTTTTTCCCTAAAAAAACAAATATATCCTTGGTTTGAACCGTTCAACCCGTGCTTTAAATATTAGACTAATTTTATAAACATTATGTGCGATTAAATAATTGAGTTAATCTTTAATCTTCTAATCAATTTATATAAAAAATTATAGCTGCGCTTTAATATTTTCTGCAAAAAATAATGAAATGGTACTATTTTTATCGTTGTTAATGCAGTTAAGTGGAATCTAACTTTATTAAATAATTTCTCTCATGATATTCTTATTTGTTGGGTGCTAGAAAACTAATTGCGATAGAGTAAAAGTTTATGCCTTAGTCTTATTGTGAAATCCTACACACACACAGGTATTTAAAGAGTGAACAAGAAAAATTCAGAAATTTTCACGTGGAAAACCTCGAAAAGAGAGAAAAATCCGCAATAAAAGCTTCCACTATGTATCAGTTTGAGTACAAAATTTTCCGATAATGGGATTGAATTGTATATGAAAGACAACTATGTAGTCGTTGGTGGTAACAATTCTAGTGGTAGCGAGATGATGTGAATACGAGCATGGTGACGATGAAGGTCGTCATGATGATGGACCGGCGAGAGGTTGATGGATCGGCGGCGGCAGCGGCCGGCGGCGGTGGTTGGCGGCCTGGTGGTAACCGATTGTCTTGGAGGATCTTCAAGCTTTATGGCTCTCTCTCTTCTCTCTTGCTTGGGCTCCCTCATATAAGGAATGAGTATTTATATTGGAGGAGTGGCGTCTCTGTAAATACATGCAAAACCCGTACCACTCCATTTCATCGGATGGCTCAAAATGATCCCTTTGATCATTTGATGTATTTTAAATATTTGAATGCTCATATGAAGTCGGAATTTTGAGATCTTGGGCTTGTTAGATCTAGTCGTCGAGGCCGATTTTGTAGAAACACTCCATGTTTGAGAGTTTTTAGGGTTTAAGCGATATCCCAAAGTTTCCAATGATATTTTAAGTTCTTGATTTATTAGTTTCAACTTGGATCAATTTGCTTTTAACGTCAAAATTAGTGTTTTTTGGTAGTAGAATTTTCGATGTCATATCGTTGCTATTTTGGATGACATTATCTCAATTATCCAAAAATAGATACGTCATATACTTAAAAATAATAAATTCTTCAATAAAATTTGAGAGTTATTTAACTACACAATTTGAGAGAATAGATCTTCATGGGAGCACAAAATTATGACTATAGAAGCAGATGTAGGGTCGCAAATGTGTGTAGGTATGCACATGCAATTTGAGGTTCTGAGTCATCAGGACCTTACGGAGCTTCGTGGCGCCCGCATCAGGTAACCAGAGCTTCGCAGCGCCAGTGTGGTCTGGTAGCGTTGGTCGGGGCGGGTTCGGCGTGAAGCGGTCCGAGAGCAGACGTCTGCGATGCGATTGAACCGCAGCGGCGGCAGCGCCGCGCGTGCGCAGCGAATAGCCAGCCAGTTGGCGCCGTGGCCATGTTGGGCGGTTGGCGTGTGCAGACCAGCGAACGCTTCATGGGGAGCGCCGGCGGAAATGATAGTTTTGATGGTTTCAGGCGGTTTTGGCGGTTTTGGGTGATTTTGATAATTTTTTACCCTTTTGCCTAGAAAGGTTATAAAATTGCAGGGCGAGGAGAAGGCACACTTACTCTAGTGCTCTTTTCTTCTTGAGTGAGGGGTGGATTGGGGCGATCGAGGCCCGTAGTTCATCTGTGAGCTCAATTTTCCCTCGAAAGAGATGTCGTCAACCTTGGTGGCCAGGTTTGAGGCGATCAGACTCATAGTTCATCTGGCAAGGCTCCAATTTTCCCTCGAAAGAGGTGTCAGTGACCCTTCAGTTGGCCGGGTTTGGAAGCGATCAAGACCCGTGAGTTCATCTGAAGAGGCTCTTTTCCCTCGAAGAGGTATCAATTGACCTCGTCGGACCGGAGGGTTTGAGGCGATTAAGACCGTAGTGAAATTGGATTTCTTCAAACTTTGATGGATGGTTCGATGGTGATAATTGCCAAGATGGCGGGGAAGCGGTATTGAGGCCGTCATTTGAGCGACTCGAAAGTTTGGTAATTTGAGCATCATTGGAGAAATAGTTTCTGTCTCTCTCCCCATTTTATTTTGATCTCATGTATGCATGTACTTTTAGACGAAATGGCGAAAAATTCTAGGCGTCCATGAGCGGCAGTCGAGGAAAGGGTATGCCCAGTATTAGGGTGAGTGAGTAGCTTCACAAAATTTTCAGATTTTTATCATTTCTCCCCCCACTTTACTTATTCATTATGTATTTTTACAGGGTGATGGCCGGAGGAAAACCCATAGCATGACAGCTATAGACGATATACCATCCCTTATTACATTAGATAGTTTAATGGTGTTCCATAGGAAATTTCATTTCCCTAATGAGTTGGTGGCTATTGTTGTCAAGAAAGTCCGATCGAGCCTGCTCACAGGATACTCACTATTTCGAGATGATTCTTCTGCGGTGGACCATGATTCCTTGGCTCGAAGATTGAGATCTTCAAAACATGTGGTGTAGCTTTGTCATAATTTTCATTTTGGGCTTTAGTGGTCATCGCCGTTTGGTCTCTTGAGAGCGGTGTTACTTTGAACATCAAATACTTGTGTCGAATGTGTAGATTCACATGTGATGCTCAAGGACGTGTTTCTATCGGCTATAAAGAATTGGATAGAATTTTTAGACGATCCATCTAAAATTGGTCTAATGGATTCTTTTGTGAAAATGAGTGGGGCCTTTTGAGAGATGGGGAAGATTGAATGACCTTCCAGATCCATTACAGATTGAAGAGAATGAGATCTTGACAACTCTTAATATTCATGTAGAAAGCATAGCATGAGTTGCACATTAGCAAATATATAGTTGAAGATAATGTTCAAGGTTGGCCTTTCCATCCGTGCGGGGAGATCTCATTCTTTTCCACTAAAGAGGTCAAGTAAAGGTGATGAAAGGTCTCCTCATATTCATAGGGTTCTTTCAAGAAGCCGCCACAAAAATCGGTGGTGGCAATGTTTCTTCCCTAAAGAAAAAGAAGACATGTGACTACCGAATCTCATGAAGAAGATGTTCACCCTGGCCTCTCGAGAGTTTAGCTTTCAACTCATGATGGGGAGTTCATTTCTCAAGCCGCACATTCTCAAGAGGTGTTAAATCACATATGCATCACGCCAACGAGATGAATTACGTTGTCTTCCCTTCTTCTTCTTTTCTTCTTTTCTTTTGTGTAATATTTGTGATGGTTTTTTTTTATAGTAACTCAAACATGATGGCTCATTTGGGTGTCTCTAGATGAGTGGAATACTGAATTTGTGAAGGTAAAATATCTAGCATGAAAAGGAGTAAAGATGAGTGTAAGCCAAAGAAGTGGCGACTTTGGAGGATCACCTAACCGGGTGAACGAAGCTAACATGTCTTTCTCTCTAGTGTCGAGGTGGAGCGACTGATGAGTCGATTGAGGTGAGAAGAGACTCCGTGAAAGAGAAAAGACTCAAGGCACTTGCAGAGAAGGAGCTCAACCGGAGAAGAAAGCATTACAAGATCGCTCTTTCGAGAAGGAGCATATAATCGGAAGCAAATGAAATCTCCTTGAAGGCAAGTGGAAGACTTTAAGAACTCCTTTATCTGGTATAATCAAGACCATGTTCGTGAAGCTCGTAATCATATTCTTGATGTTGAAGTGAAGGACTTGGAGCACCAATGTTTAGGAGGGCTTCATCCAAGGGTTCCTAAAAGGAATCCGCTTAGCATCGCAAGACGAGCTAGTGTTGAGGATCTATCTCCGCCAAATGTCTAAGACTCTTCACGATTCGTGAGATGAAGGAGTTGAGAGTGAGTTCAAGGAGCATCTCCAAGGTGAGGATGATGTTGATATCACCAATCGATATGATGTAGCATCACTTGAGGATGCATTTTTTTATATGTATTGTTATTAGTGTATCAAATCTTGATTATTTCTTATATCATGTTAATGCCCAATGAATATTTTTTTTAGATGATACGCTCTTGTTTTATTTTTTACCTATCCGGGATAATTGGTCAGAATATTATTCGATGACGCTAACCTATACGGATGAGGTTGAATTGAATCTACTGAGAATTTTTGACCAATCCGAGGTTGTTTGTCAAAGTGTTACTTGATTTAACCTATAGAAAAGGGGATGTCCACCAAGGACCTTTTGATTTATCCTATCGCCAAAGTGTTATTTGACTTCTACCTATGTATGGAAGAGGTGTGGATGTCCACCAAGGACCTTTTGACCTATCCTAGGTATCAGCCAAAGTGTTACTTGACTTCTTACCTATATGGAAGAGGTCTGATCAAGTCCCTTGGGATTGATTATGCCCTGATTGAGATACAACGTGAGTTGTATATTTCTCAAGTGGGAGGATTAAATGAAGAAGAAACAAGCTTGTAAGAAAAAGCTATAAATTCATTACTCTGATAAGTTCGGTGATACAATCATAAGATGATTTTAACATGGATATGAGTTTAAGAGGAAATGATGACAACAACAAAGTCTTTATCCCACTAAGTGGGTCACATAAAAGAGGAAATGACAAACATAAAATAAAAAAGTTGTAATTATGCAAGAGAATTATCGATAATATTTTGAGATTCTTGTTCCAAGTTCGAGGTAAAGTTTTTCCTAGATCCTGAGCTTGAATGTTCTGCTTTACCATAGCTATAACCACATATGGGCCATCCCAAAGAGGTGAGAGTTTATTGTTGAGGGCCTTTGACGAGACTTTATGGACCAAGTCACCACGGATATGGGATAAGGTTTTACTCTTCGTTGAAGTGACGAAGCTACCCTTTGGTGATAGAAGTACCGGCAGGCCATGTCACGAGTTTCGGGAGTAGTCCGTGGTGTTCTTCATTACCATCATGATCGAATAATTGAACTCTTGGACTTGGAACCCGATATCTATCGGTATAATAGCTTCAAAAAACACAAGTTATATGGTGTCTCACCAGGGTGCTGATGTGTGGTAAGCCCAAAGAACATTAGAAAGCTCATCAACCCATTGCCCTTCTCAAGACGTGTTTTAGTCCTTTGAGTATAGTCCTTGGTAGCTTGTCTTCCCATTAGTTTGAGGATGTGCTACACCAGATGCAAGAAATGAATGTGAAGATCTTTGCAAAAGGATGTAAAGACTTTTCCAAGAAATTGGGTTCATTGTCGTGATGATCTTTGCAGAAGACCGAATCGACATACTATATTTTTCCAAATAAATTATTTAGCATTTGCCCTGTAATTTTAGCGGTTCGGCTTCCACCCATTTAGTGAAGTAGTCGACGGCTAAAATGATAAACTTTTGCCCCGATGCTATCAAAAGGTCCCATGATATCAATCCCCCATTGAACAAAAGGCCACAGGCTTTGAAGAGATGAGAGCTCTGTATGCGGCATGTGAGAGAGGTTAGAGTGCAACTGACAACTTGTACATTTTTTTGTGAACTCCAAGGCATCTTGTTTCATCGTAGGCCAATAGAACCCTTGCCTTATAATTTTAAGGGCTAGCGCCCTTCCTCCTAGGTGTTCTCCACATTGAGTGAACCTCTCTTAATGCATAATCGGCCTCAAGGTGAGAGATTTGAGGTACGGCCCGTAAAGCTTTGTATAGTTCACCTCCGATAATAGTAAAGTTTGAAGCTTGTTCTGAGACGAGTAGAAGTTGGGTCTTCGTGAAGGGTTCCTTCTTGTAGAAAAGACAGATGGGGTCCATCCAATGTTCCTTTATCTCATCAATTGCTTGAATTACCCATGACCCTTGGATACGAAAAAATATATTTCTTCAACATGCCTTCTCTTAAATAGATCCCCAGTAGCAGATGAAGCAAGCTTAGCAAGAGCGTCAGCTCGAGTATTCTTCTCTCGCAGTATGTGAATGATTTGATGTGTCTTGAAATGGGCAAGAAGAGACTTCACCAAGTGGAGGTATTGTGTCTGAGATTAAAGTATTAAAGTTTCCTCAACTTGGGAGGACAAGTTGAGAGTCGAGTGTATCACTAAGTCTTGAGCTTCAGTCAATGGCTAGTCTCAACCATGAGAGCCTCATATTCACCATATTATTAGAAAATTTTAGTAAGTCCATACTCTAAGGTATTCTACTGGGGAAATAAGTAAGATTTTCACAAAGACCAAGATTTCAAGCTCCATCAACATAGAGGTCCATTGAGGAGACAAAAAACCATGTAGCGATAGCTCCTCCGAGTTGGGGCAGCATTCCACTTATAAAGTCCAGTACTTGAGACTTTATGAGGTAGAAAAATTTATATCAAACTCTCCCATAGATCACTTGATTAACCTCCCATGCTTCGGTTTCGTAGGATGGCCCTTAATGGTAAATGAGTGTAAACGATAGTATGAGCTTGGAAGTATGGACGCAATTTTCGCCCTGAGAAAATTAAAGTCAGAGCCACCTTATCTGCAAGTGGATAACGATTTTCTGTATGAGAGAGAATTTTGCTGGTATAGTAAATTGGTTGTTGTATCCCATTCTCTTCTCGCAGTAAAACTGAGCTTATCGTATGGGAAGAGACTGCAAGATATAAATATAACATCTCTCCTTGAATAGGCTTGGATAGTAGGGGTGGAGATGCTAAATACTCCCTTAATTGTGTCGACATTCATCACCATTGAAATTATTATTTTTAGCTCCTTTAATATTTTAAAGAATGTATTTATCCCGAACGGAAGAAGCGGATAACGCAATTCATCCATTCAAACATTGAACTTCTTGATATTCTTGAGGAGTCATATCTTTGAGAGCTTTGATTTTCTGGGGTTGGCCTCTATCCCACGGTGGTTACCATAAATCCAAGAAATTTTCCGACGTAACCCCAAAAGCACACTTGGTTGTTAAGTCACATGTTATAACGTCGAAGAAGGTTAAAGCATATTTCTAAGACAAAATATGTTGTGATTCTTCCAAGCTTTTCACTAACATGTCATCCACATATACCTCCATTGTGCCCTAATAGTCTTTAAAACCTTATTCATAAGGCATTGATAGTAGCACGATTTTTTAATCCAAATGGCATAACTTGGTAACAAGATAAACCTTTATATGTTTGAAATGTTGTAGCTTCTTCATCGTTCATTTTATTTGGTTATAACTAGAGTAAGCATCCAAAAAAATTGAGCATTTGATGTCCAGACGTAGCATCAACCAATTGATCAATTCGAGGAAGAGGAAAACTATCTTTCGGGCAAGCCTTGTTAAGGTCAGTGTAATCAATACACATTCTCCATGTTCCATTTATTTTCTTAACCATGACAACATTTGCTGTATGTAGGGTAATGTACCTCTCGTATGAATCCTCCTTCTAGAGCTTGTTAACTTCGCTCAATAGCTGAGACAATGCAAAATTCGCTTTTGGATGATTGGTTTGAATGTTGGATCAATCTTGAGGAGTGCATGATCACATTGGGTCGACCGGCATATTTGCCGACTCCAAGTAAAGATGTCTTGATTTTGCAAGAAGTATGTATTTTTCTTTGTTCTTGAGAGAGCAAAGATCCACTTGACCGCTTGTAGGTTGGTCATCTGATAATGCAACAGAGAGCAAGTCTTCTACAAGTGAAGCTTTCGGGTACTTCTTCATCTCAGAAATTAAAATTTGATGTCAAGGTCACGAAGGGCATGGTTGAGCTTATCCGAGATAACATGATTGTGCTATCGCTGATTTTAACACTAACTCCAACGGGGTTGGAAATTTCATCTTAAGATGAGATATCAAGTGACCGCACTAAAAAAATTGATTGGAGGCCTTCCAAAGATAGCCTATATGTCAATCGACTTGACCACCATGAATTGGATTAAATGAGCCACTTGTCGAGAAAATTCACCAAGGACAACAGAAGGGTGATTGTCCCTCTACTGCATAGGCGATTATCAAACCCGCATAATGGTCCCGCAGGTTGGAGCTTTTCCCAACCGTGCCCATGTTAAGAAATGTGGAGTAAAATAAGACATGTAACTCCCATTGTCAATCAAAATTCTCTTAACATTATAGATGGGTCACCGATCCCCTGATGACAAGTGGATCTTGATGAGGAACATGTACTCCTTCTAAGTCCCAGTCATTAAAAGTGATGGAATGATCACGAGACTTCTTTAACTCGCTCTTAAGAGAATGAGAAAGAGATTGATCTCCTCTGATTGTTTCAATTTCTCCAACCGTTTGATGATTGTTTTGTTATTTCTGATGATTGTCCGCTGTTGCCCCTTGGAGGTATGTTTGTTTGAGTCGATTGATTTTTCACAAATCAAGATATCCTGTGAATGAGCCTCTCAATTTCTTCTTTGAGTTGTTTGCATGCCTCAAGAGTATGTCCATGACTGATGGAAGTGATAATATTGCTCTAATTTCCGAATTTGGTTTCATGGATGCCACTTGATATTTTCTTCATCTCAATAGCCATTAGAGGTGAGGTTAAGATGTGTTCGGCGTGTATTCCTTTTCGTGATTCACGCTTGATATGGGGCCATGGAGGGAGATCGCCTTGTTGCTTTTTTTGATAGACTCTCCGATTCCCTGCTTTTATATTTTCCCGTAGATTGCTCAAATTATTTGTGATGGGCAGTAATAGCCTCATCAGCAGAGATTTGTGCTTCCACACGATGAACCAAGTCATATGAGGATGTCTCGCATTAAGGACAGTAAAAGGCCTGAATGGAGTCCTCAAGGAAAACTCCTCTTAATAGTTCGTCTACCTATTTGTGAGCTTCTAAGGAGAACCTGGAAGTATTCCTTAAGTGATTCACCTCTTTTTGATGAATGAGAGATGGGAGGAATCTTTAATGATCCTCCTTTTGCAATAATTATCCACAAAAATGAGTTTGTCAAAGGTATGGATGGATCCCCGAAGGGAGAAACCAAGCGCCCTTCTGAGGGTAACGGAAAGACGACAAAGCGGTGTCGTGAGCTCGCTGGATATGCATGATAGTCGTAATGGTCGATGTGTTCATATGGGTCACCATCAGAATCAATGTTCTAAGCTTGAAACCCACGAATAGGATGTTGAAGAATGACTTCAAAAAGGTGAGGATTCTCATACAGTGAGGGGAAGATGATTTTCTTTGAAGGTGAAATTTGTCTCTTGCATTAAGCTAATTCACATAAACATGATGAGGGGGGTCAACAGATGAAATGTCAAGTTACAATAATAATGGATAGCTTTGTCGCACGATGGATGAGGATCATGTCGAGATGATCACGCCGAGGAGGAACTTCATTGTTAAGAAGATTACATTTTGACCTCCTAACGATCGATCTTGGGGAGGTGTGTTTGTCCTTGGTCGCTGTGTTCCTCAAAAGTGGATCATCTCATTTGAGACTCTTCCATTCGGCGACACGATCTTCTAAAGAGATCCACACGCCTTCACGAGGTCACGCCTATTGTGGGGAGTGAGGCGGCTTGGCATCCTTGGTTGGATTGATTGAGTGAGAGAGTTGGAGGAGCTTGTGATGGTATTGCTATTGGCCATAAGGTGTTCACGAAATTGTGATTGATGGGTTCTTTTTCCCATGAAAAGCCAACTATGCTAGAAAACTAATTAGAGTAAAGTTTAGCCTTGTTAAGAAATCCAGCACACACAATGTATTTAAAGAGTGAACAAGAAAACTCTAGAAATTTTACGAAAACCTCAAAAGAAGGAAAATCACGGCCTGAAAAGCTTCCACTGTATCTTACAATCATAATTACAAATGAGAAAGGAACAACATGTAATCACGTGAACAATTTATGGTAAAGATGATGAAAACACGGGAATGATCGATGAAGGTCATGATGGAGACCGCCAAGGTGATTGAGGATCGTGGGTCGACGCCAGACATTGTGCTTGGAGGATCTTCATGCTTTAGGCTCTCCTCTCTCGCTCGTATAAGAATGAGGCTATTTATATCAAGAGGATCTCAGAATACATAAAACTGACCACTTCATCGAGCTAAAATGATCCTTTGATCATTTGATGTATTTTAAATATTTGAATGCTCAAATGAAGAATTTGAGATCTTGGGCTTGTTAGATCCGGGACCGATTTGATTATAAACACTCCATGTTTGAGATTTTTAGGGGTTTAACGATATCCCAAAGTTTCAATGATATTTTAAATTTTGATGATTTCCGCTTTGTTTTAATCCAAGATTGTGCTTCGACTAGTAGAATTCATCATTATTCATTTTATATTCAAATATTTGAGCACATTTTATATAAAGAAGGAATTAATTTAATTACGTGTGTCCATAAAATCATTTGATAATCAACACTATCATAATTTGATAGTCTTAGGGACTGTTTGAGATCAATTTTATTTTCTATTTTTTATTTTTATTTTTATATTATTTTTGAAAATATATTTATTTAGAATATTTTTTTGTAATTTTTTTATTTTTAGAAATAAATATTATTATTTTTAAAAATACTCGTGTTTTTAAAATTAATAAGTACAATCAAACAGTTTTTATTTTTAAGCAAAATAAAACAAAACAAAAGAAAAATATAATAAAAAATAAAAAATAAAAGTTATCCCAAACGACCCCTTAATAATTTAAAAAAAATTTACATGCGTAATTATACTTATGAATATCAAATAGTTTAATTATATTTTTTGTAATTTAGCTTAAACATATCTTCAAGTTCGTTGATGGAGACAAATTTTTTTTGTTTAGAGCACATTCTAGCAATTTAAAAAATACCTCTAACTATTTTATTTAGAATATATTTATAATAATATAAATATGTATATGAATAACAAATTTATAATTTATAATATTTGAAGTTAATATTTTAACATATTTAATAATTATCTCATTATCGTTATAATCTAGTATATCTTTCTCAATATAATTAACTAAAAGATTATTCATCTCTTAATCTTTAATTATATTTCATAGTTAATTTTTTTAATATTATTCATAGTAAAAAATGCTCTTTCAAAATTTACTATAGTTATTAGTAGAATTAATCCTAATTTTATTTATTTGAAAATAAAAGAATATAAAATGACTTTCTTCATTTGATCATTTTCTTAGCAAGCCTTTTAATATTATCAAGAATCAAAATTATTTATCAAGTTATATATCCATAATAAAAATTTAAATTAATTATCAATAATTATTAAAACATCAATATAAAATTATTTAGATAAAATTAAAATTTTTTAAATTTTTTTAGGCAATCATCTCCCCTCTTTAATCTTTAGCTAACCATAAAGCCATGCTATTCAATTTTATTCAATGTTTAATTATATGGATGATTATGATGACATTTAATTTGCCTATATTTTAAATTTGTAATTTAGTATTCTGGCCATTACAGTAATATTTTTTTAAGAACCCAGCAAAGTTAACTAGAATATTAATACCTACTTTCTAATAAGAAATTAATTAAAAAAACCTAGCAACAACCCTTTTCACACGTGTGGCACATAGGATATGACTTGAATATGCAACGGTTTCTCCCTCTGGCATAAACAATGCGGCTTTGGCCGGCAATTTGCAATAATTTTTTATTAATAAAATAACGGCTATTAGCAAAGAAGATTATTCATTATTTATATTAATTAATGAAAATTGCTTAAAGCGATAAAAGCTGGTCGGCGTCTTAGATTTTTTTTAACTGAATAAAATAATCACAAAAAGCATTTACATACATATCACAAAATTCTTATATATTTACATATCTGTCATTTAAAATTTTATATTTACGTCCATAACTTTGAATTCTTAATATTATCTCAAACATGTTGCAATTTTTTAAACACTGAATATATTTTTAATATATATAGAATATATTAAAAATATTAAAATTTAAAAATTAGATATAAATAAACAAAATTATGTAATATAAATATATATATATATATATATATATATATATATATATATATATATATATATGTAAATCTTGAAAAAAAAATCATGTTAAAACCTAAAAGCTTCTCTGTCAATATTCAGTGGTGGAGCTTGGCATTCCATTATTCGTGTTTATGGAACTCCACGTCGATGATCAGCCTGAAACGCACTATCGTAGACTAATTTACTATTTATTTATACCATTTGCTTATCATTATTAATATACTATATATATAAGTTTAAATATTCATTTGATAAATACCCTTAAGGTATTTTATTTTAAAAAAAAATTAAATATTATAATTAAATAAGCTAATTTTTTTTTAAAAAAATTAAAGGCTTAGCCCAATTTCATTCCAATTGTAATAGAAAATACAAATTTAAACAAACAGGATCCCCTAAAAAGGGAATGAAAACGAAGGACAAAATGCACAAAAATAAAATATATAGAAAGAAGGATAAATCAAGGACTCAAATCCAAGCAAAAAACCAAAAATCTAGATATAAAGAA
Source organism: Cymbidium sinense (assembly GCA_021442155.1). Classification (NCBI taxonomy): domain Eukaryota; kingdom Viridiplantae; phylum Streptophyta; class Magnoliopsida; order Asparagales; family Orchidaceae; genus Cymbidium; species Cymbidium sinense. The sequence continues at coordinate 75,917,199 of CM038218.1, read as the reverse complement.
GATATTAAAATTAGAAGTCACATCGAGAGATTTTCAACGAATTAATCGGCCAAAGAACTCAAAAAACAAAGATCCAAATTTCTTATTCATTTTGCATACTATGATCATCATCGTTCCTTATCCTGTATAAATATAAAATAAAACCAAGCAAAAATGTCCTGAAACATGATCTAAGGTGATCAACTTGAATTTTTCCAGTATTGCAAAATATGTAAAATATCAACAGATTAGTTTTCTCGAAATTTCCACCTCCTGAGCTTGTAAGTCACTAAAGAATGTATACGAATTTTCAACCATTCAATTGGATTTGAAATAAGCTCATTTGACTTTCAAATCTGGGACATCAAACTCATACCTAAATAGACACACTAAGGTCAGATCAAGATGATTGAGGATAGCTAATGATATTTTCATGCGCGACAACTCTACGGACAATATTTTCAATTTAAAAATGATATGCGACAGACAGATATTAAGAAAAAGAAAATTCTTACATCCACTAAAATCTAAATGTCATTATTTTGTATTTATTTACTGAGTCTTGTCTTCTAAAAAAAAAATGGTAATCAACTGATGAAGAAACTATCCACCTAATAATATTTGCAGTTGGAAAGGTTCAATTTAAAATTAGAAAAATATATATATATATATATATATATCATATAATTCATTTATATTTATATATCTAATATTTAAAATTAGATATTTATCTTTTTATATTTAAAAAATATATATTTTATTTAAAAAAATAACTGATGCTAATTTTTTGATGTGATATTTAAGATTAAAGTAATATATATATATATATAAATTAAAATTTAAATGTAATATATAAATATATAAAAATTATGTAATATGTATATAAATTCTTCTTTAAAATTTTTTATTGCTAGGTATTTAATAATATTGAATATAATCATAGGCAGCAAATAGGTCAATCTCATCTTTTCCATAACTTCTACCAATAGTACAACTTATCAGTAATATAATAATATTAATATCAAATAAAATCTAAGAAAAAAATTAAAATAATGTCAAAGAATTATGGACGTCAAGATTCAAACATGCGAGATTTTCCTTAAAATAAAATTTAAAAAAATATGTATTTGACTATAATTTCTGCTTGCTTGCTTGGCGTCTGTACATAATCTATTCCCATAGTTGGGGAGCTGGTCAAATAATCTGTTATTAATACGTATATATATATATATATATTGAATTATACTTACTACGGGCTAAAAAATCACTTCTCATAGAATAAAAATAGGATTATTTTTTAAAATAGCTTAAGATAATTAATTATTTATCTAAAAAATATAATTAGAAAATAGATAATTACCATTTTTTTTTTTTTTTTGGTTTAACAAGAGAGAGAGAAAGAGAGAGAGAGAGAATTTATTTTATTTTTTAAATAATATAATTATTTAAAGTATATAATTTAAAAATATTTTTTAAAAATATTAATAAAAATATTTATATATTTAGTTATTTAATTTATTATATATATAAAAGAATAATATTTTTAATTATTATATAAATTTATAAATTAATAATATTTTTTTTATTAATAATATAATTATGTAATATTTTTAATTTTGTTAATATATATATAAAATATTTAAAATATATATAAATAACAAATAAAGAAAAGAATAAAAATATTTTTATAAATATAATAAATGTAATTATATACATACATATATAATATATTATATATATATATATATATATTATTTATTTATTTTTATCATATTTAAATTATACAAATATTTTAAGTATAAAATAATTTAAAATAATTTTATAGAATATTTAAATATATAAATTATTATATAACAAAAAAATTTTATATAAAAACATACAAATAACTAAAAATTTATAAATATATATATATATATATATATATATATATATATATATATATATATATATATATATATATATATATATATATATATAATTACTTTATTTACAGTTTAAAAATATTTATATAATTTATTCTTTTCTTTCATTTATTTTATATATTTTAAATATTTATTATATAATAACAAAAATTAATAAAAATTATATATACATAATTATATTAATTAATAAAAAATATTAAATAAATTTATAAATTTAAATATATAATTAAAAATATTTTAAATTATATATTTAATTATATATATAAAAATAAAAAATTAAATATATATAAAATATTTAGTTATTAAATATAAAATATTTTAATTATACTTTAAATAATTTAAAAAAAATTTAAAAAATAAAATCCCTCTCTCTCTCTCTCTCTTTACAAACCACCAGATCTGTAAAAGATGTAGTTCAATGTGTTGACTGACCATGTTTTTTCTAATTATATTTTTTCTCTAAACAACTAATTATCATTAAGACTGCCTATTTTAAAAATAATCCCAATAAAAATTTACATCTTATTATAAAATTCAGCATATATAGATATTTAAAAATCAATAAAACTTTAATTTTTTGAAAGAACCCAAAGAGGAGAAAATCTACTTAAAGAAAAAATTTTCATTATATATCTATTTTGAGATATAGTTTTCCCATACACATAGAATCAGATATGAGAAAGTCAATGGAATCCCAAATAGAATAACAATAGCGGCCATAAATATTATAAAGAAGATGGTGAAATAAAGCATTTACCATGTGATAAATCTGAAGATGGCCGCAGAATAAATTCATCTGACGATGACGAAAGTGAGCGGGGTGAGTATGGTTGATGACAAATGGTCAGATGGTCGGCGCAGACCGAACTTCCATGACAGCCGACGCCGGTAATGACGAAGACGATGGTGGCGGTCCGGCCGCGAATGATCGACGTAATGACGACCGATATGCCGAGACGGCAAAATATGGTTGACGGGCGAGGATGGGGCGACGAGAGCACCGGAGGTTGGCTCGATGGTGGCGAAGCGGCGGTGGCACGATATACTTGGGATCTGCCCTGCTCTCTCTTCATTTTGCCGCCACCTCATAGAAGAATAAGTTATAAATTAGAGAAGATATCCGTAAATATATGCAAAATCCAAACCACTCCATCTGATGACTCAATGATTCCTTAATCATCGATGTATTTTATTTAATGCTCAAAAGTCAAATAGATCTCCATAAATCGTGCAAATGATTTGATCATAAACACTTCATATTTAAGAACTATTTAGGGATTTAACTGATATCCCAAAGTTTCCAATGATATTTTAAGTACTTGATCTCGACTAGTTTTAACTTAAGATCAACTTGCTTTTAACATCAAGATTTGTGCTTTGACTAGTAGTATTTTTAGTGGCATATCAGTTGCCTTCCTATTTTTGGATGACATTATCTCAATCATATAAATATATATATGTCAAATACTTGAAAATAACAAATTCTTTAATGATATTTACAAGTTCATTAACCATATATTTTGAGAGAATAAATCTTCATGGGAGCACAAGATTATGATCACGGAAAAGGCGTGCGGGTACAATGTCGAGATTTCTTTATCGACTGGACACTTACTGCTCAGACGCCTGGCGCCAGATCCGGCATGCAGCGGCCATCAAGGGGCGCAGCTGCTCATGGAAGACGCGCTGCAAGAAGGCGCTGTCCACCATGCCCATGCGATGCAGCAGCTGTGTGTTTTTTTTTTTCCGCATTTTCACTCACCCTTTTTGTTTTCATTTTTTTAGTTTTTTGTTATTTCCTTTTTCCCCATGAGGGTCTATAAAACCCCTCCAAATGAGAAGACACAACCATATGCTTTAGTGTTCCTCGCAAGATGAAAATCATCAATGAAGTTCAAGCTGGGTAAAAATTTTTTTTCTTTCCTTTGTCGAGGTTCGACCTTCTTCTTAAGAGAAGGTCTTCGCTGTTGATCAAGGCACTAGCTCATAGAGGGCATTTTCCAAAGAGGCATCAACCGCCTTTTATCGATGACGGTCAAGGATATCAGGCTCATAATTCATCGACAGGCCATTTTCCTCAAAGAGGTGTTAACTATCCTCGTGACCCACCGGTTCGAGGTGATCAAGTCCGTAGTTCATACGGTGAGGCTCGATTTTCTCAACCAGGCATCAACTTTCTCATGTAGTCGAGGATGGCGTAGTTCATACATGGTGATTTTCTCAAAGAGAGGCCAATCGCCCCATCGACGGGTTCGGAGGTGATCAAGGCCTGTAGTTTCTACTTCTTCTTGTGAAAAGTTAGATTTCTTGAAACAATGGATGGTTTAATAAACCCAAGATGGCGGAAACGCCAAGTAAAACCATCATTCGAGCAACTCGAAAGTCTCAGATAATTTCATAGATCATTCATGATGTTTTGATGTCGTTAACTTGCATGGAAGGTGAATCAATTCCATGATTTTTGACCAATGAGGTTGTTTCAGTGTTACTACGACATTAACGCATAGAAGAGGTAATCACCGTGAGAATTTTGACCCATCCGGGTTGTTTCAAAGTGTTAGACGCAACTGCATAGAAGAGAAAATGAATCCGAGGATTTTGACCTCGGTTGTTTGTCAAAGTTACCGATGACGTTAACCTGTATGGAAGAGGTCAAATTGAATTCATTGAGGATTTTGACCCATCCGAGGTTGTTTGTCGAGTGTTACCATGACGTTAACCTGTATGGAAGAGGTCAAATTGAATCCGCTAAGAATTTTTGACATATCCGAGGTTGTTTGTCAAAGTGTTACTCAATGACGTTCACCTGTATGGAAGAGGTCGAATTGAATCCGCTGAGGATTTTTGACTTATCCAAGGTTATTTGTTAGGGTGTTACTCGATGATGTTAACCTGTATGGAAGAGGTCCGATCAAATCCCCTTGGGATTGATCATATCCCGACAGAGACACAATGTGAGTTTTGCATTTCTTAAGTAGGAAGATTGAAATGAAGAAGATCATTTATGTGCAACAAGCTTGTAAGAAAAAGCCATAAACTCATTACTTTGATAATGTTGGTGATGCAATGTTGTCATAAGATAACTTAACAAGAGGAATGAGATAAATTTTTAGAGAGAGTTAACAAAAGATAAGGGGTGGAGAGGAAAAGACAAATGAGATAAATTAAAGGCTACAATATTTATGCACCAATAATTACATATAACACTTTTAGAGACCCTCAATGTTCCAAGCTTTAGGGAAGATTTTTTCCTCTGGATCTTTGATCATAGCTTGACAGTTGGTTATCTGATAATGAAATGGGGAGTAAGTCTTTTATAGGAAAAGCTCTCTGAGGTACTTCTTTATCTCGAAGATTAAAATTCTCGATGCTGAAGGTCACCGAAGGGCGTGGTTGAGCTTGTCTGAGGTAACATGATTGTGCTATTTGTTGATCTCCACAGACCACTCTAACCCCAATGGGGGTTTGAAATTTCATCTTAATATGAGGTACCGAAGTGACATCACCAAAGATTGATTGGAGGAGTCTTCTAAAGATAGCATTGCATGCTGAATTTGACTTGACCACTATGAATTGAATTGAGTGAGTGACTTATTGAGGAAATTCTCCGAAAACAACAGGAAGGGTGATTGTCCCCTCCACTCGTACAAGGCGATTATTAAACTCATATAACGGTCCTACAATGGGTTGAAGTTTTTCTTTAACTAGATTCATGCCAAGAAAGATGGAGTAAAATAAAATATCAACGAAACTCCCATTATCAATCAAAATTCTCTTAACAACATAATAGGAGTCATCGATCTCCGCACTGATGATAAGAGGATCTTGATGCGGAACTTGGATTCCTTCCAAGTCTAAGTCATTAAAAGTGATAGGATGATTAATACAAGATTTTTTTTAACTTCGGCTCTTCAAAGGTGGTGATGAAGACTTGATTAGATAGTATTGGCCCTCTAGTAATCGTTTCAATTTCTCCAACTATTTGGCGACTATTGTGATGTTTCTGTGGTGGTTGTCCCGGTTGCCCCCCAATTGGAGTTATGTTTGCCTGAGTTGATTAGTTATGCATAAATTGACGTAGATATCTCTGTTAAATGAGGCTCTCGATCTCTTCTTTATGTTGCTTACACGCCTCTGTAGTATGTCCATGACTTTGGTAGAAGTGATAATATTGCTCCTGATTTTCTGAATTTGGTTTCAGTGGATGTGACCACTTAATGGTCTCTTCATCTCGAATGATCATCAAGACGTTAACATGAGATGTGTTCAGCGGCGTGTATTCCTTTTCCAGTCGTGGTTTGCGTCATTGATGTCGGGGCCATTGAGGGAGATCATGACTGCCTTGTTGCTTCTTTTGATGGGATGTTGATCCGCATTCCCTGTGACGCTTTTATGTTTTCTTGTAGATTGTTCAAATTATTTGTGATGGATATTAATAGTCTCATCGACCGAAATTTGTGCTTCCACATGGTGAACCAAGTGGCATATGAGCGAACCGTATCTTGCATTAGTGACGAGTAGAAAGGCCCAAGACGGAGCTCTCCGAGGAAAACTCCTTTTAGTAATTCAAGGTCTACCCTAGGTATTTGGCAAGCTTCTGAGGAGAACTTCTCGAAGTATTCTTTAAGTGATTCACCTTCATTTTGATGAATACTTGAGAGATGAGAGGAATCTTTAATGATCCTCCGATTTGCAATGAATTATTCTACTAAAATCTTGGCAAGTTCACCAAATATATGGATAGATCCCCTTGGAAGGGAGTAAAACCAAGTGTGGGCCTATCCCTTGAGGGTGACTGGAAAAACTTGACAAAGCAGTGTGTTAGGAGCTCGTCAGATATGCATGATGGTTATGTAGTGATCGATGTGTTCATATGGGTCAGTTGCCCCATCATAGGAATCGATGCTCGGAAGCTTGAAACCTATGGGAATAGGATGTTGAAGAATAGATTCAGCTAAAGGTGAAGACTCCTCATAGCCCCGCTGAGGGGGAGGATAATTTCTCTCTTTAAGGTGAAATTCGTCTTGCATTAAGCGTTGTAATTCTACACGTATAATATGACGAGAATGTGCCAAGCTACCAACAATAATTGATGGATTCGCAAATGGCTGAGCGCAAGTGATGTAGAGAACTACAGCCACAAGAGGTCGATCATGATATGGCGGAGGAACTTCCGATGGCGAAGGCCTCAGATTAGCATTTTGACCTCCCTGGCTAACGATCGCTCTTGGGGAGATGTGTTTGTCGCAGATTTTATCGTAAAGTTTTATTGAGACTCTTTTTGCACATGATCTTCTAGAGATTCTGTTGCACCTTCACGGGGTCATGCCTATCGTGGAGAAGAAGTGAGGCTTACGCCCTTAGTTCAATGATTGGTTTCGAGAGTGACGAGAGTTAGAGCGGGGATGCTTTATTGTTGTGAGTATTACGCCTATTGGCCATAATGCAGGTGTTCACAGAAATTGTGATTTATGAGTTTTCTTCCCACGCAGACAAACCACAAGAAAACCAGGTAGAATAAAAGTTTAGCCTTGTTGTGAAATCCAACACACACACAGATATTTGAAGAGTGAACAAGAAACTCCATGATTTTTACGTGAAAAATCCTCAGAAAGAGGGGGAAAAAACTACGAGACCTAGTCCAGCAAAAATTTTCCACTATATATCTATTTTGGAGTGCATAGTTTTCCCGATACGGGATTACAGAATTGTATATGAGAAAGCCTAATAATGGGAATCAATCGTGTAACATATCACGCGTGGTTGATGTAATAGTTGTTGGTGGTGTGCGAACAACGGCGATTAGCCACCGGTGATTGGGCGAGGATGGCGGGTAACGGCGATGGCAAGTTGGCGTCGACGGCGTGGTCGCAATCGTGAGTGGTAGCATGATTATGCTTGGAGGATCTTCAAGCCTTAGAGCTCTCTCTTCTCTTTTGCTTTAACTCCCCTCATGTGAAGAATGAGGGATTATTTATAGATTAGAGAGAAGACATTTCTATAAATACATGCAAAACCTTAACCACTCTATTGGATGACTCATGATGATTCCCTTGATCATCTCATATATTTTATGTATTTAAATGCTCAAATGAAGTCAGAATCAAGAGATCTTGGGCTTGTTAAATCCGGCTCGTTAAGACACTCGATTTGATTATAAACACTCCATATTTAAAAACTATTTAGGAATTTAATTGATATCCCAAAGTTTTCAATGATATTTTAAGTGCTTGATATCGACTAGTTTCAACTTAGGATCAACTTGCTTTTAACATTAAGATTCGTGCTTCAACTAGTAGTATTTTTAGTGCCATATCAGCTGATCACTGTTGCCAACCACTGCCGGCCGCTGTCGTTGGTCACCACCATCGATCATCGCATCATCAACCACCGTTGTCGGTCATCACCACCGACTACCGTCGCCGGTCACCACCACCGACCATTACTGGTCGCCGCTGCCGCCAACCACATTGGCCGCCGCTATCAACCACCACCATCGATTATCATCATCATCGACCACCATTACACTGCCATCGCTGCATCATTTTCTCCGATCATCACCATGCGCTAACCGCCGTTTCACTATCACCAATGCCACCAACAATCATATTTAACCACTCCCGATAAATATTGTTACGATCTGAGATTCATTGTAGCTTTCTTATATACAATTCTGTAATCTCGTATCGGGAAAACTATGTACTTCAAAATAGATATTTAGTGGAAAATTTTGCCGACTCTTCCTTTTGGGATTTTTTCACATAAAAATTAGAGTTCTTGTTCACTCTTCATATTATAAAGAATTAAGACGTAAACTTTTATTCTAACATAACTAATTTTCTAGCACAACAATACTAAACTAAATAAATATAGCATCAGTGAAATCTTGTTTTAATGCATTTTCTTATTTGTATTTTCGCATAACCAGTACCACTCATATTTATTGGTGGTTAGCTAATCTTATTTTTGAAAGGATAATTTGCATACAAATATTTCACATAATTCTTATTTTATATATATATATATATATATATCTGAAATTTAATATTTAAAAATATAGTAAATTTTGTATGCATAAAATATTGTATTTTAATTTAAAAAGCTAATAATAATAATATTTTTAATATAATATTAAAAATTTAGATATTATTTATTTAACTATTAAATTTTAAGTACAAAAAAAAATGTAAATATATAAGAATTGTGTGGTATGTACATAAATGCTTATTTTTTTACTAATAACTAAAATTGAGAAAAAAACCATTAAAGTAATAAATTTTCTTGATTGCTTAACTTTTACATTTTATTAAAAGAATATTCGAAGATTTATGTCATAACACATAATTCTTATGTATTTATACATCTAATATCTAAAATTAGATCTTTATTTATCTAATAATTTTATGTATTTTAAAATGTGCATTTTACTTCTAAAATAGAGTATAATTATATTTTTGATGAGATATTAAGGATTGGGATGTTATAGAGCTATTAACAAGCTGATCTGAGGTCAACTCATACCAATTTCAAGTGGCTCAAAATTGGATCATGCCTCGACCCATTTGATTTCAAGCTAGCTTGGATCAACACAAACATAATTTCAAGTTGGCTCATTTTAAGTTGGACCCAACAAAATGAGCTGGTTCACAACAAAAAAAAAAATCAATTTTTTTAACTCAAACTCGGTTCGAGCTGGCTAATTTTAATTGAGCTAGTTCGATTTTCATATAGTTTTGATAAAAAAAAATGAATTAAGTGAATAAATATATTTAATCATTTATCCACAGCGCATCCAAGGGTGTTTGAACACCTTGCATCTTAAATTTCAAATCCTGAACCCTTGTGATATTATTCGAGCTGATCACAATCCCATTTGAGCTTTCTCGGCTTGTAGCTCAGCTCAACGTATTCGATTTGATCACAATTCGATAAAAAACTCAATCCAATTTTTGAGTAATTTTTTATTTTTATCTAAATTAACAATCCTAGTTATATATATATATATATATATATATATATATATATATATATATATATATATATATATATATATATATATATATATATATATATATATATATATATATATATACCTCAAGAAGAATATTTATCATATCTAAAAAAAAAATCATCTATACGTTAGAGAGTTTTCACCAATCATTTGACCTTTGAAGCTAAGGTTTGATGATATAAACATTATATAAAGTGAAGAAGATATTAAAGAAAGATTAACTTTAAAATCTTTTTATCAAACTTAATTAAGAATTCAATTAAAAAATAATAAAAATTAATTGAACATTTAAGATATGCTATACCCAGGTATATATAGGATAGGCATTGGCGATTTAAAAGATTTTTAAAGAATTTTTTAGCCAACTCTTCTATATTATGGGCTGTGACGATAAGAAGGTGCAACACTTTTTTTTTTTTTTCAGATATTTGAGCAAATATAATCATAAATTTACATACATAATATATATGTAACTTAATTAAAATTTCGATTTCAAAAAACCACTGTATTAAAATGACATATCCCCTACTTCGATCTCAAAAATAAATATCAAAATTTAGACTTAAATACTTAAATATAAAGTTGAATACCGCTAGTGTAATTAAGCTAATATTATGACTGTTTTGCCAATTTAAATTGAAACGATGATAAATTTAGATCTCTAAACTGTTTTTATCCCTAACATTTCTCTCCTATGTTTTGCTTTCAACGTGAACATCAACTTTACTAATTCCAGTTGCATTCCTACGTTGTGCTTTGTACTTGATAAACTTCTAATCCTTTATCATTGAATTTTTTATATATAAAAAAAGTTTTTAATGAAAGTGAAGCTCTTTTGTCTTGATATGTAAAATAAATATTAGCAAAAGCAAATGGTCCACATAAAGTTTTTGTAAATATAAAAAAATTTTACAATAGCGTTCAACAATTATAAAAAAGAGGAAGTGAAAAGAAAATTCCAATTTCATTCAATGTAGCAGGAATTGTGATGGCAGAATTGCCTTTATTCACTGTTTGCTGCTGCAAAAAATCTAACCGATTAAATATAATAGATAATTTCATATATATATATATATATATATATATATATATATATATATATATATATATATATATATATATATATATATATATATATATATATATATATATATATATATATATATATCAGCCAAAGTCATTAGATAAAAGTATTTGGAATAATTTGATATTAAACTAACCTGTTGTTTTATTAAATAGAAATATTTAATTCTAATTTATATAGACAAAATTCGAAATAATTCTGATCAATGACTTAGAAAACATTCATGACTTTAGCATCTAAAGGCCACTTGTTCTTGTTGAAATATAAGCTTTTAAATTTATCAATAAATTAATTTAGCCAGTTGTATAATTGATAAACCGCTCAATATCATGATAATTTAAGCAAGCAATTGAAATTAATTTGAAAATTATGTCAGAAAATTTTAATATACTTCATATCAAAGTTGACGTATTGTATTCTATATATGCTATTGATTTGACATGACAGTTGTTTTCTCTCAATTTTTCAGTATAATAAGTTGGTTGGTGAAAAATTATAAAAAATTATTGCAGATTTGATGCATTATCCTAAAATCTGATCTATCGGACGTGTCTCTTGATGCAATATAGGCGCTAGAATCATCTGAAATTAATGATTGAATTAAATATCTTGATGGGATGAACTCATGAAATTAAAAGTGATTCAATCAGAGTTTAATTAATCTTAAATCAAACAGTTAAAATATAAATTAAAAATTTAAAATATTAATCAATGATTAAATGATTTTCAAATTTGTTAGGCTTATAAATAAAATAGAACAGCTCGACTAAATGAATGAATCTAATTAGTATAAAATGAATTAATTTATTGGTCATTAAGGCACTACATGAATAGATGAAATTATCGGCAAAAACTTTTTACGACCCTGTACCCATCAGAATTTTCACCGTCTTCTTCAACATACATTTCAATAAGAAAATTCCCTCGTATCTCTTGAAATATTTCGATGAAAACAATTCCAATGACAAGAACTCCTTTCTCATTTGCTTTGTCCTAAATCTTGAAGTTGAGACGATGAGCTCTCCGCCCCCTCTTTAACTTAAGGGTAGAATCAGCCATAATTTTTAAGAGAGATAAATTTATATTTTAAAATAAAAATAAAGTGCAAAAAAATTTCAAATTTTCTAACGTATATATATATTTTTATCTTACTTGCCTGTTTGATTCAAGTTGTCTCAATTTGAGTTGGATATTTCTCGACTCAAAATTTCAAATTAATGTCTTACTAAGAAATTGAAAATGATTTTTTCTTTTTTTTTGCATTCTTAGGTATTTATATACTAAAATAATGAGTTCATTCAAAACAATTAATACACATTATCCAATAAAATATTATATGATTTTATCTAAATTTATCAAAAAGTTGATTTTTAAACTCTATAAATAGAATTTCATTTTCAATATAGGAGGAGAGGGAGTAAGTTAAGAATAACATTTAAGAGCATAATTTCAAATTGATAGCATTAAACCTTGGTGTATGCTTTTTATTGATGATATTCTTCTTGTTGATAAGACTAGAGAGGGAGTTCAAGAGAAACTTGAATTATGGAGGTCAACCTTAAAGTCTATGTCAATTCCTCATACGTGTATAAATCGAAAAGCCCCAAGTTAAATTCGACTTCTAAAGCGATGCGCAAATGGGGCTCAAAATACACCTGATGTCACGAAAATGATCAAAACGACCGATCGATAACGATTCTCCATCACATTCAACGCAAATTGATCGTAATATAAATATCAAAATCTAACGAAAGCAATCATTGCCGCTGCTATCAAAGCCACATCTCGTAGCCGAAGCTGACAATATCCGAACGATCTTCGTTCACAAAATTGATTGCGCCGTTAGACTCGAAACATCGAAAACTATCAAATGAGACCATTCGTGCTTAATTCGGATGAGTTTGCGTGAACGTCGAACGATCGTAAGAGAGACGCATTTTGAATTGAGTGACCACCCGACGCCTCCACTCAAAGCACCACCGTTCATAAAACTTGCTCCATTGCGTCCGGAACGTCGAAATTACCTAAAATAGACATCTAATTTGACTAAAGTTGTTGCACTTAAAATTTCGTCGAAATTAGCATGCATTTCAAGATAAATCCACCTAATTATCTCTTAATGGCTAAATTTTCATAATAGGTTTGTTTAGTAATTTAATTAGTTAATTATACAGCTTAAAAAATTTAAAATAGAGTTGCGAAGCGATCGGCACCGACGGGCATCAGACGCCATACCGACCGAATCGCTCAAATATTTTTTTTAAAAAATTAAATTGACAACATTTTTTGTCATATCGCTCATTTGATATCGTCGATCATATTGATATCATTGGAAAGATAATGAAAAATTCTACAACTTTCATGTTGATAACTTTCGACGACTCTTACCCGGTGAGCTGCAGTTGAATCTTTCTATGTAATGTTAATTTAGTATCGAGATGTACCTACATTTGAGTCTGTACCAACTTAAAAATTCATATTTAGCAAAAAAGTTCTTAAGTCAAAGTTGAAATATATGTAATTTCACGTTGAATCTTTGCTCCTCATGTTTGCATTAACCAAAACAAACTAAACAAATAACAAACAACACTATAATTATACAATCAGAAGAAACTAAATGAGTGAACATTAGAAATAAAAAACAGCTAAAACTACATGCCATGAACCGTAAAAATAAGATAACACAACTATCATCGTCGATGCCTGCGTGGTGGAATCGCATCGCTACCAGGGGTAGAATGGGATGGTGGTTGACATGGCCGATCATCACGTAGATGATGACATCATCCTCCTTCTACCCTCGCCGAAACATCGCAAGTAACATGGTATATGAAGCTCGAGATGGAAACGAAAATTACCGTGGTACCTGCATGGCGCGTATGGAAACGCGGACCATATCTACGGAACGTGATGCGCATCTGGTGACACACCGCATCCCGATATTACCGGGTTGTGTAAATGTATATGGATCGCCCCACCACGGTGTAGAATGGACTCACATCCATCGACGAACATCGTCTGCGGCCGATGCGTAAGTGCACGGAATGTCGAAGATCCTTGTATCGCTATCGAGATGTGCATGTTCCGCTTCGCGCCTCCACAATCAACCGCCATAAATCATGTATTTATGAAATTCTCATCATCTCTACCAAAATATATCCTCGTTCAAGATGTGCTCACCGCATAATGTAAATTTATATCATGGTTTTAATATTATAAGGAAAAGGAAATTGTAATTTCACATAAACCAAACCATCAAACGGTCTCGCATGGGGTAGTATGTCGAGAAATTATCTGCCTTCATCAAGTGAAGCGAAGCATTACCACCTCATATATTGGTTGATCGCTGGCTCCCGATCATGCTGCGATGAATCCACCATCACAACCAACTCGCTTGACGCTCACTGCAATGTAGAAGTGGTACTCGACCCAATCAACATCGCTCTTCTCATCCATCAACCCAATGATCTGGATCGGGCAACATCAATCATGGGAGGCATGCCGAACTCGCCACACGACGCAAGTACCACTCTACCCTCTTCCAACAAATCGGCATCAAGCTATATCTCCTCTCCTCGCAAACATATATTCGCACACATGCAGATCTGATGTCCATATGGTGCCCAAATGACATGTGCATTCAGCATAAGTTATTCTAACAATTGTAATCACATGATGAGCAAGCTAATAAAAATGACATAAATTCGCACGACTGTAGAAGGCCATCCAACTCATCCTCAGAACTCGATGTTGGATGCTAGCATTTCAACAAACCCTTCATTCCACCGACATCCAACACGAGCCCATCAATGCCGGGATAAGGAACACGTAAGGTAGGTCTGCCGACATGAATGTGCTCCCAAGCCCATTCCTGCAATGAATGAATACATCCTACTATGTTCGTGCACTTTGGCTTGGTTGCCTCATGTAACTCTCTGTATAAATGTACAAGCACAGCTGAACCCAATGAAAACTGCCTAAATATATGAATATCTTCTAGTAATGATAGATACTGCAGATGAACTTCAGAGCCGGAAGTGTTTGGGAGAAGAAAAGATCCAATGACAAATAGTACATACGCCCTGATTTGCATAAGAAACTGGAGCTCTGGTAGATCTAAGATTTTGTGGAGTGTACCCATATACTGAACCTAGCATAAATGCACAAATAACAGCCATAAATTTTTCTAATGAATTGTAAGATTCCTCCCAACTGCCAAAAATCGCCTTAACTGCTTTTTGACGTGCATCCCATGCCTTCATATAAGACACTCTTATGTTGAACTTTGACTCGATGACCTACAATCTCCCTGGGCTTCAGATCCAGCTGACGTCTGATTGCAGGTTGGATGAAATAATTGATGAATTGTAATGTATGCTTGTGTTCAAGATTAAGAATAGAATGAGTGCATGAGGTGAGCTCTCGAACCAATTCTCCAAGCACCACCCAACCTCTTAACGAAAGGCATGCATGTAACAAACATGGTCTAGATGTCGTAATAGTGTGCACAACACAGTAAATTTTGATTGATTCGAAGCATATATGACATACTCAACATTGTTCATAATTGACCAACCTTGAATAGCAAATTATAACTGCTTCTTATCATGAAAGCACATACCATCAACCAATTCATCAGGGATGCAGTTCTCCTCTTCAAAGGATAAATCATCTGATGGGCCATCAAATGTAAGGTCTTCATCCTATTCTCTAGTGGTTTGAGCACTACGCATGTAATCATTATTACGTATCAAATGCTCCTCAGTATGACTTGTTCTTATTGAGTAATCGACAATCAATTCTCTGACCATATGTGATGGTTCTGTTGCCCTTAAATCGGGCCGCTCCGAGTCACTTTCATCGCCATCATCATCATCGCTACTATCTCCACTGGGCATAGTTTCATATTCAACATCTTCATCATATGGTGGGTTCGGTTCATTACCTTCTAGGTCAGCCATATGAGTAGAACTTGTGCCAGTGAAATATTCATTTTCTCTTACTGTAGACCCATATAATTCCACATGAGTGCTAAACTGAGAAGGTGGTGTGATGTAATCAGTGGTGATTCTAGCTCTCTGCTCCTCAGTATTGTTAATCTACCTATCTCCACATGGGAGTTCCTCAACTTCGACATACACCACAATAGTAGTTGCACATTAATTATAGCTTCACATACTTCTTCATCGTGTTGCAAATAAATCCAGCCAATAGGAAAATGACCCACCAAATTAATGAGAACTTTGATGGATCTAGCTTCAACGACATCATTACTCTTTCTGTAATTCTCAAATTTAATCCATCATGGATTTGAGATTTCTCCCACCAATATATGTTGGAATGAACTTGTCGCTTACTCTGAGTTCACCACCATAATAAAGAACTACATAGACAGTATCTGAACTCATCACTAACTAGTAATAATGAAATACTAATATCTGAACTGCTACCTATTACGCACAAGAAAGCTTGCATTAATAGATGATAAAGAAGACTGAAAGAATCACACATTCCTAGAAGACAACTTAATCTTGAAACAATCACTCTATCCTAATATGTGAAATTAACATGGAGTTTGATTTTCAAACGATCACACAATCCTAAAAGAGAACATGATGCCTCTCATAATTATCAGATTATTTCATCATAACAAATACAATCCAAATACTGGAATATTACAACACCTAATTAAACTAAAGAGCTTGATAACACCTAATTAAACTACACATATACACTTAATCAAGCAAAATATATTACGCACAAATTACAATCCCCTAAAAAATAAGAACACCACATACAAAGTGAGATCCAACTAAAGAGCTTGATAAAACCTAATTAAATTACACATACACACTTAATCAAGCAAAACATATTGCTCACAAATTACAATCCCCTTAAAAAATAAAAACATCACATACAAAGTGAGATCCAACACAAACTTCCTATGAGAATCATAATAATTAGCTTAAACATACAAAATAAACTCATACAATTCAAAATATAACAAGTTTTTTTAGTTTAGGGTTAGAAATACCCAAATCGGCAAAAAATTTCAACAAAAATCCTTGCGAGATCTATCTTCACCGGCGGTGAGCAATTTTCTAAATGAATGCTACGGGATCATGACGAAGAAAACCCGAGAGTGCAGCGGGCAGCTCGGGTTTTCGTTGACCCTAATATTTTGATGAGAGCCGTCGGGGCGACTAACCAGATGCAGATGCTAGAAGCGTGACCTTTTAAAATTTTAGCTAATTATTAAATTACTAAACTAGCTAATTAGCTAATTAAATAATGAAACTATAGCATATTGAAAAATATAGCTCATTCTTAATCATAATTAAATCTTATCCTGCTGACGACATGAAATTCTCCACCTCTCATATCATATTTACCAGTAATATATTCATTCTTCTCCATATCACCTCATTTAATTAAATCTTATCCTGCTGACGACAAAAATAAAAAAAGAAGAAAAGGGAGGGGCGATATCCTTTCACATGGGATTCTCTTCAAGACGGAAGACTTCCTCTCTCGCAACTCCCTCTTTCTCCTATTCGAACAAGCTCCCTATCCCACTCGGTCTCTGCTGCAAGCCGAACGAGCAGTTTTCCTCCTTCCCATTCTTTTCTCTTGCTGTTTGAATGAGACCCGAACTGCTCCTCTCTCCCTCTTTCTTTCCCTCGACCAGCAAGTCCCTCCGCCAACGCCTTAAGCTCCCTCCTTCAGCTACGAATCCACTTCTCCGAATGGTGTAGCCGTCAGCCTGGCTACTTCCATTCCCGCTCCGTCTACCATGCCCTCTTCCATCTTCTCCATCGGCATCGCCACATTTCTTTCATTACGAAATGCCTCCGTCGCTTTTCAGCCACTGGTTACATTTCCCTCTCATTTGATGCTAGTCATCGGCTATGCCGTAACTGGATTAGCAGAACGTGCCCTTCAACTATTTGCCTGAATGCGATAGAATGGCCCCGACCCTGACAACTTCTACTACCATGTTCTCCTTCACTCCCTTGTGGAGGCATCCCTCTTTGACTTCGCAGATTCTATTTTTACCCAGATTGATGCTCACGGCCTTGCTGGTCTCGTTACGGATTGCATACGCGTCAAGAGGCTCTACCGTTAGGGCCGGTTGGATGATGCTGTTACTTATCTGCGCGAGCTATATCAGCACGACCACACAGTGGTTGCAGACCGCACGGTAGGAACCCTCGTTCAAGCTTTATGCAAGGCTGGGCGGATTGAATGTGCCATTCAGTTTGTTGATGAGTTTAGCAATGCAGAGGCCTATGGTGCTTGGATCAGCCACATGCTTGCAGCTGGGAAGTCATAAAGCCTGCAACTCAGGTGAAGAGAGAAATGTTGTCAACAAGGCCAATTGCTTGTAACATTCAGAAAACTGGAAGGCTGCAAAGCCTACAAATTAACAAGGCCTAGAAAGCTCTTTTCAATGGTAAACTGAAAAGAGAGAATTACCTAAGGCCCAGAATCATTACTCCTATGAATAATTCTAGGGGAAGTGCTACTATAACTTAAGGCTTAGGTTCATGCAACACTTCTAATAAATCTTTGAGTTTTCAAAGTGCTGGGCTGTCAGCCTACATAAATCTTTCAACATGCTTGGGGATTTTAATTTGTCTTATGGCTCAGAGGCTGGTGACTATTGTTCTTTATAACACATTGATTCTTCCTCAGGGGTCAGCATTGCTAATAATAAGGTGTTTGAAGATCCTATTATACTGGTAGATTAGACCAGTAATTATCGTAGACACTAACCGCATGCCGTAGACGGGGCCTAATAGACTATGTTGCCTCACGCAGAAGATGTCGGGAGGCTGTCAAATTTTGGATTGAAGGGAGACCTAAACAAAAACAAATAATGAGCTTAAATTGAATTTATTTGAAAATGATAAATTAAAGAATAAACTTACATATATGCTCTTTTTATGCAAAGAAATGCCTGAAATTTGAGGTTAGAAGACTAAGGCTGCAAAGACACTAACAAGCATGCTCAAGAAAAGGCAATAAACTCCGATAATGTGATGATCTTTGAGCTACAAATTCAAACTGACAAAGAACTTAATTAATTTAATACAAAATGAACTCTAAGCTCAAAATTTTGAATTGAAATTATAGGTGTTTGAAGATCAAGAGTTATCTTAGAAAAACTCACGAAGTGTGTAAAGACAATGTTATGCTCAAGAGTTGACGGAAGGTCAAATAGCCTCATGCAACTCCTTTATGGACAGGAGACCAAATTCAAACTCATATGAGACTTAAAGATGATTAATTAGATTTGAATTAAACATAAATTAAATTTGAACTAAACATGATGAAATTCTGAAGAATCAGATGTTCAACAATAAGAATAAATAAAACTTCATCAAAACTTATAAATTCAATGAATTCCAAACTAAATGTGAGAAATATGGATGTTACGTCAAATGATTGAACAAGAGTTGAAACGCCTAACGCCACCAGATTCGCAACACTTTGTACAAGCGAACAGAAGATGTTAATTAAGACATTCTTAGATGAGATGTGCTTATTAAAAATTTAAATTTTAATCAAAAGCCGCAGTTAAATTGGAATCAATTAAATATTAAAAAATCTAATAAGATATTAGATCAATCTATCACATCTTCTATTGAATCGCAACACAAAAATTAGAAGGCGCTCTTAAATTCTAAATGACTTCAAATATTTTAATTTTGCATAAATTATGGAGCAACTATCACTCAATTCAAGTGCTTCAGAACTTGTGCAATCAGTTGAAAGAGACGAATTCTTGTACAAAATATAAAAAAATCTTCAATTCAATTTGATATTTCCAAATTAGTACAAGTATTCTAAATATGCGCATGAGCCCCAACACTATGCTGAATGCTTAAATTTAGTGTCTAAGGATGCTGCGCGGGTTGATTCCCGATTTAGTCTTAGGACTGGGTTCGGGTTAACAAAACTTAAAAAATATATTATAAGAATTTTAACTTAGTAAAACATTTGAGAAGCTAATTCTGTCATATGACAACAGACCTGATCCTCTATTATTAAATTAATAGAGTCAACAGGATCTGAAATAGAAAAATAATAAACCACCCCGACGATGGCTGTGTTGAATGAAGATTTCAACCGGAGGGGATACTTATCATAAAAATGTGCTTCCAACCTCAAATTGAATTAATCAAACTCAGGTATCAATGCAAATATAAAATCAAATAAATCACCAAATTTTAAATGCTAAAATAAAATTTAATTTTTAAAGAACTTAAAGCTAAAAAATCTAATTCACCATCCACAATTATTTGTCGAAGGTGAAAAAAAAAGAAAATCCTAACTCACAAAAGAGCCAAAGTCAAATCAAGTACACAACTATGTTTACTCTCAAACAATCACATGCCAAGGACGGGGCGTCCTGATTGCATGGTTTTGGCCGATGCTCCACACATAATGCGGATTCTGAGTCTTTAAATGACACCATTATATTACACCATAATCAGAAATTGATGCCCCCAATATTCTATTCTTTGAGTTGTGAATCATATGGTATATTTAATTGGGCAAAATGCCCTCTCTTAGCTAAGGTAGACTTAAGCATATCTCATTAAACAAACACTATCCCGTCAAGGATTTCTTGACGAACCCATGTGTCAGATAAGGATCCTTCGAGTTGGGTCACTACCTCCACTAAGTAGAAGATCGCGATAACGGGATGAGAACCATAAGATCTAGATCAGGCGCATCTTTGATCCCCAACCATCCGCTTTAAGTTAAATATAATGAATTTTATAAATCTGAATTCTAAAACTCCACATGTTGCTATTATACGCTACGCACTAAGCGACCTAACGACTAGCCTTAATCGAAAGTTCTCTCTCACTTATTGGGAGGGTTAATTAACTATAGGTGCTTGCGCCTATATGATACCTAGAACCATATCTAAAGTCCTCACAAAATGAGGGCAAAATCTCTGGGTAGTGTAATCTACTATTCCATCTGCCTTCTAAAAATTTCACCGACGCATAAATCATACTCCTCCTCATCGAGAGGTCGGTGATAAATTTTCAGAGCCCACAGATTTCTGGCGACTCTGTTGGGGATATATTTCTCTTTCCATCTTTGGCTAGTCGAATCTAAGCTATAGTAATAGTAGAGTATAAAAAAAATGAAAAAAAAATCAATTTTCAATAAAATTAAATCTAAGCCAATCATGTCCTTATGACTAATCTGCTTATTCTCTATATCAGTTTGTTCTGTTGTATCTCTGCATTTTGAAAGTGTGGGGTAATATATCAATTACTGATTACTAATCCACATCTTTCATTTACAAAGATGAATTTTCAAAGCACACCGTTTATCATGCAACTAGGTCACATAACTAATATTCGTTTGATTAATGTTATAATCAATACTGGAGATGTTGGAGCTATCACTCAATTTAGTAGTGTAGACTTCTCAACCATTATTGTTGCAAATAATCCTCTACTTGAAGCACTTGCATATTATACATACCAACCTGTGCAGAGGAGGAGGACAATTAGAATGATCGTTAATGCTACTAAGGTTCCTCAAAAGAGAGCCTTTGTATTCAAAAGATTATATTATTTTAAGGCATCAATCATTAAAAAAACTGTCAATAGGCAGAAAGTTTTAGCCATATTTATGAATGTGACTACTTTTCCAATTGAATCTTTCACACTAGGAAGACATAATGTTGAAGTCTCCTATTCTAGAGAAAAATTGAGTGGAAGGCAAAGAAGGAGAAGAAATGCTGAACTGTGAGCTCAGCAGTTGCTATATGAATCACTAGCCATGCGATAAAACTTGATACCAGAAGCGAGTGTTCCCACTCACAATGAGTTTGAAAATCTAAAATGGGTGAAAAAGAATAGCTCTACTGATGATGTTAAGCAGTCTTTTTGGGCTCAACAATAGTCAGCTCTAACTCTTCAGAAGAAACAACTTGAAACTTTATTTGCTTGAGTACATAGAGTCCTAAAGGTTGTCAAGAAAAAAAGCCTTATGAAGAAGAGATATCAAAGGCCAATTATCAAAGAAGCTAAGAATGCTCCACTATAGAAACTACCATCAGTGGTAGTAAGAACTCAAGATCATTCTAAATAAGTTTTGCACGGTGAACATCATGGTGTGACACCTGAACTGCATGTTCAGGAATCCACTATCGAAAGGTCCCTGTAGAAAGAAAAATAAATTTGGAGAGTGAAGCCTCAAGAGGAAGTCTTGCACGGTGAACATCGGGGCGTGACACCTGAACCGCATGCTTGAGAATCCACTACCGAAAGGTCCCGATAAAAATAAATAAATAAATATAGAGGCTGAAGCCTCGAGAAGAAGTAGGGACACAGAAGCTTCTTCATCTGGAAGTAAGCTAACCTAGGGACATCGGAGAAAGAGAAATATTGAACAGTGTGCTTAACATCCATTATTCAAACAAAAAATGTACAATCAGCTATAAACCAAAAATGAGTGTTTCAACTCATAACAGGTTTGACAACCTAAGATGGGTAAAGCGGAATAGCTCTACTAGTCAAATCAAATAGTCCTTCTAGACCCAACAACATCAAGTTCTAGCTCCTCCAATGAGAAAACTTGAAACTATATCTACAAGAGTGCATCAGGTTCTCAAAGTTTTTAAGGAGAAAGGACTGAGGAAAAGAAAATATCAAAGTCCTGTCATCAGGGAGGCTAGAATTGCTCCTCTAAAGAGACCTCCTCCTACAACCCTGACAATATGTCAACCGATTCAAGTTCCGCACAGTGAGCATCGAGGCGTGACACTTGGACCACAGGTTCAAGAATCAGTCGTCGAAAGGTCCCGACAAAAAGGTAAGCAAATTTGGAGGCAAAAGCTTTAAAGTGAAACTACCTTAAAGAAGGATAGTGACCTGACATCCGGACTGTACTCCTATAAAATTCACTCTTGATGCACTAGTATTTGGAGCTAAAGTAGTCTTGCCACTTGAAGTTGAATTACCTTCATTCTGAGTAGTCATTCAACATAATCTCACTCAAGATGAGAATGCCCGTCTACGGATAAAAGAGCTTGATATGCTTGATAAAGCTAGGCTCCAGACTCAATAAAATTTAGAAGTCTACCGAGTGAGGACGTTCAAAGCATTCGATCAAACAGTACGTCCTCAAGCTTTTCAAGAAGGAGAATTGGTCATGGTACTGAAAAGACTAATTATTCCTCACTGTCATTATATGTGTAAGTCTTGCTTGGAAATTCTCTTATAATAAAAGAATGCATTTCTAAAATGAACTAAAAATTTTCCTGTTAGACAAGGGGTATTTTTAAATTTTATAGTAAAATATCAAACTCTCCCTGTGAAATAGGGGACCTTTCTGTTGTATTTGGGTTGACATCGCGCCTAAGGCCAAAATCCCCGTATACATATTCAAATTATATATTCAAAGTTCACAAGTCTCAAAGTCTTACCAACCAAAAAGGAAAATTTTCAAGTCCAAAGCTACAATAAATCAAGTTGAAAACACATCTTCCATTCATACATCAAATCTAGGGCTCGAGTGGGTGCATAAGGTCGGATTCAATAAGCCTAAATATGACCAAGTAGCTGACAGATCTAATTACTCAACACACCACAAAGGCCGTAGTAAGTGATCCCCCATCTCATTAGCCCGATGATAAAATCCTCTATCAATTGCTCAAGTCCAATACTCAAGCAGGTGCATAAGGTCGGACTCAACAAGCCCAAATATGGTAGGTCAGTGTCTTTACTCAATATGCCATAAAGTAGTAAGAGATCCCCCTACTTTGTTAGTTCAAAGATAAGAGCATCCAAATCTCCAAATCCCTCTAACTTGGTGAGTTCAAGTGGCCCAGACTAGGAGTTCATCTCTAATGATTGTAACACTCTGACAAACAACCTCAAATAGGTCAAAAATCCTCAGCGGATTCAATTCGACTTCTTCCATATAGGTTAACGTCATCGAGTCACTCACTCAAACAACAATATCAGGTCAAGGATCCTCGTCGCCGCCACCACCATCGTTGATCCGCTGCCACTACTGCCGGTCCCCATTGTCGCTAACCACGCCGCCGTCTGATACCGCCACCATCGCCGCCATATCCGCGGTTGCCACCATCATCACGGTTATCCATCAACTGCCGCCGGCCACACCCGACGCCGGGCCACCATCGCTGCTCCAACCTCGCTCTGGTTATCATCGCCGATGATCCAACTCGGTCCGATGAGCTTGATGCCTTTCGGGGAAAATAGACACGCCGTATGTACCATTTGATCGCCTCAACCCGGCCGGTCCGACGAGTCTTGATGCTTTTCGAGGAAAAGACACGACGATGTGCAGGCTGATCACCTCCAACCGGTTGATCCGAGCATACGCTTAACGCCTCTTTCGAGGAAAAACTGTAGACACGACGTATGTACCGCTGACCTTGATCGCCTCCGAACTCGGTCGGTCTGATGAGTAAAGTTGACTCCTCTTTCGAGGGAAAATTGTAGACACGACGTATGTACCATGGGTCTTGATCGCCTCCAAACCCGGTGGGTCCAACGAGGCCAGTTGACGCCTCTTTCGAGGGAAAATCGGAACCACGACATATGTACTGTAGGTGTTGATCGCCTTCAAACGACCTCCTCTTAAGAAGAAGAGGGACACTCCAACATATGAGGAGTGTGCCTTCTCTCTTGGCCCTAGGGGGTTTTTATAGACCCCATATAGGGACAAAAAGGTAAAAAATCAAAGAAAAATCACCCAAAACTGTTCAAAATGGGCAAAATAAAATAACATTCGCTGGTAGCCATACAGCGCGCCAGCTTCATCGCTCAGGCGCACCGCTCACCGCCGCCACAAGCCTGCCAGCGACTTGCTGAAACCACCCATCCCACGTGACCACGTACCATGCAGATCATGACTCGCTAGCCTATTCCAAATTGGTGGCTCCAATTTATTAGCCACGGTCAGCGTTTCTCTGCGTCATGCCGGCTCGCTCTCGCCGATGATGGATCCGTCGTTGTCCCAGTGACTGCCATGACCGCCAACCAGCCTTCCTTTTGCCTCCTTGCATGTCCTTCAAACACCAAACCACCCGAAGCACTAAATGTCGGATGAGTCCATAACCTCAAACCTGCTGCAGACACATCCGCGCCGCACTTTTTCGTGATCATAATCTTACGCTCACATGAAGATCGTTAATGGACCCGCAAATTTCATTGAATATTTTTCATGTATTATATATATTTTTGGATGATTGAGATGATCATCCAAAATAGAGGCCAAGAAGAGAGAGAGAGCTCTAAAGCTTGAAAATCCTCCAAGAAATCGTGATTTCGACGGTCCACCACCCGTATTGCCAACCACCAGCCGGGCCACGTTTTCACCCCGATCTCTCGCGTCGAATCTCCGGTCGCCGCCACCGACCATCGCCGGCCATCGTCAACCATCATCACGGTCATCATCCGACCATCTCGAAGTCACCGCTGCTATTACTATCGTATTACCGCCGCCGACCATCGTTGACCACCCTCGCCGATCACCATCACGACGACCTTCATCGGAAGTCACTGACCCTCACTGTTCACCATCATCTACCAGAATCAGTATATTCTAACATGCGGCTATATGGTTGTATTCGATTCGAGATTCTTATGTCGCCTTTCTATATAATTCAGAATCCTGATCGGAAAACTTGAAAAAAAATACATAGTGAAAGATTTTACTGGCTAGCCGATTTTTTCCCTCTTTTCGATTTTTTCACGTAAAATTCTGAGTTTCTACTTTAAATATGCAGATTTCAACAAGGCAAGGCAGAACTTTCACTCTACAGAATGATTTTCTAGACGAACAACTCTAATCATCCAAATCCCCTCCAAGATTGCTGCAAAATGCCACGTCATAAAGTTGGACTATGAGGCCTCTTGAGGATTTTTGATTTCTTCTTTCTTCCTCTTGGTAAATGGAGTGGCAAGGGAAAAAAATAAATAAAATGCTAAATTTTGAAATCTATTAGAGCTTCTGCTAGATATTAAAACATATGGCCATTCATAATGGGAGACCGAGTATCATCATATGCTTTATTTTTGAGTTTTCTTTCATAAATTTCATCTTTCATGTGTCTTATTTGAATAAAGATATCATTAGATGTCTTGCTATAATTTTTATTTAAATATAAATAAAATTATTTTTATAAAAAAAATCTCAGTACAGTTGTATGAAATATATAAGGGTGATAATTTAATGCTTAGAGTAATAATTTATCTAATTTATCCTAGATAATAAAAAAATATTCAAGATTAAATTAATCATTTACTTAATTTTAACCTAACCAAGCCGAATAGCAGCAGTCCGAATTAAATTCACTATCAAATAAATTCACTGCTATAAATGGCCCACATATTTCATTTTGCCCAATTTTACTGGCCTAAAGATATCTTTGTTTTTGTTTTATTAAGGTGGGCTAATTTTGATTATACTTTAAAGCTATGGTATTGGGTGCTGAGTTGGACTGATCCTTCTAAAACTTTCCATTCGGCAACATGTTAAAAGGCGAACCGAATCAAATAACGCTCTCTCGAGGCCACAAGCAAACTTGTGGCCAGAATCCCCTCCCCGTGCTTACGTGGCCGTCTCCCTCTCCCTTCTATCTGTTAAACCAAGACCCAGCAGAAGACCGCGAGACCCTAACCCAACGGCATTAGATCAGAGAGAGATTGAAGGGAGAGAGTAAGAGCAAGTCCCCGACCTTCTCGCTCTTCGTCTTTCTCACGGTAAAAGAAGAGAGAAGTGCTTTGAAGAAACTGGAGAGAGGAAAAGGAAGTTAGAAAAGTAAGAGGAGAAACAGGGGAGATGGCCGAGAGCAGAGATCCGGCGATCAAACTTTTTGGGAAAACAATACAGATTCCTGTAGGAGTAGTAGTTTCCGTGACTATCGGAGAAGATGGGAAGGTAATTGGTGGCTGCTTCGATCTCATTCCTTCACTGTTTCTTTAACTGATTCTTGATGAAATAAGGATATAATTTGGTTCATCCTTAAGTAATTTCAAGTTTCGCTTTTTATTTTTATTTTTCTTATAGTGAGATAGTTGAGCTTTTTCGAGCGTGAAAAATTGCATCTTGATGCGGTTTGGTTATGGGAGTCCTCAGTTTTTTAATGGAAAATTTTCATTTGGGTTAACTAAATTTAATGATTTTGTTGGCTTTTATATTGGCCTTAAAGAAGTTTGAGTTGGACGATCTCAGAAGAACTATTAGATGTAAATAGATAGCAAGAAATCGATGGTTTTGGTGTTTCTTTTTTATTTCGAAGGTGCAAAAGTTTCTTTCAATTGAAATTTCAATCTATCACTTTCCAGTTCATGGTAGCTCTTGCTTTCCAATTTGTGCTTTCGGTTCAAAATTTCGCAGCCAAGAGAAGAGAGACAAGTGTTGCCTTTCTATCAGATCTTTTCTCCATGGGAGAAGAAAAAGCATGTGGCTAATATTTTTTTATTCTAACAGTAACATTTGTAGCAATTGAGGGATCAGTCAGCCTTTTTAACTGTTTCGGTTCTCATGACCGGTCTCAGTAGATTATCCAGGCGCAGATAATAAAAAATTCTTCTACACAAATCAGAAATCATTTACTTTTGTTTCTTTTCACGAATCTTGGAAAACGTATTATTAATATAATTGTAACCCAAATTTATCTAACATTCGATATAATCTCCACTCTCATTATGAATCTTAACAATATGAACTTAACCTTGAAACTTACAGGCTCCCTCAGACAAGGAAGCCAGCTCAGAACCAAAGGGCAATAACGAAGAGGCCCCGACTTCAACAGCAGAAGAGAAGAAGAACGATGAATCAAACAATTTGACAAACGAAGAGAAGATCGATCCAAACTCATCGCCTGAGAATTCAAAAGATGAACATAATGAATCAAACAACAATCCACAGAATAAGTCCAATAAAAAACCAGACAAGATCCTTCCTTGTCCTCGCTGCAAAAGCATGGACACGAAGTTCTGTTACTACAATAACTACAACATTAACCAGCCCAGACACTTTTGCAAGAACTGTCAGCGTTACTGGACTGCAGGTGGCAGCATGAGAAACGTTCCAGTGGGTGCAGGCCGCCGCAAAAGCAAGAGCTCAGCTTCCAATCAACACTTTCGCCACATCACAATCCCCGATTGTTTTCAAGCCGACCATGAATCAATTCATTGTCTTCAACCTCTAAAATCAAATGGAACAGTGCTTAGCTTCGGCTCCGATGCCCCTCTCTGTGAATCCATGTCTTCAGTAATGACGCTTGTGGAGAAAACAGTGAAGAATAGCAACCAGAACGTGGAGGAGCAGTTGAGCGGATCCCTGAATTCGAATGAACAAGTGGCAGTATCATCAAATTCAAATTGCTATGGGTTCCCTCCAAATTCCTCCAACTTCAATGGAAGTTCTTGGCCAATTCCATGGAGCCATCCTCCATTTGCTTTCCCTTGCTATCCGGTTACAACATATTGGAGCATGCCATGGTTGTCGCCACCGCTGACAACATCACCGAGCAATGGCTCCTCCTGCTCCGTTTCAAATTCGCCGAACTTGGGGAAGCACCCAAGAGAGGGGAATTCGTTGATCCATAGTCATTCAGATAAGGGGAACGCTTCCACGCCTGAGAAATGCCTCTGGGTTCCAAAGACGATGAGGGTTGACGTCCCTGAAAAGCTGCAAAGCGTTCAGTGCGGGCAACCATGGGATTCAAGAATGATAAAAGCTGATTTGATGCGTTGCGGAGGGCTCTTCAAGGCCTTTCAATCTAACGGAGAACACAAAATCCATTCGAATGAAGTTTCTCAGGTCTTGCTTGCCAATCCTGCGGCCCTTTCGAGGTCTTTCTCCTTCCAAGAAAGTTCATAGAGAGCTTCTGCACATTAAGTGAGCAGTTCCTAATTTGATTAAGTAGGTTAAGGTAGGTTTTGCAGAAATTAACAGAGGTAAGAGGAATTCTGCTGGTTTCCTCTAATGCTTGATTAGGTGTGTTGGTTTGATGCTTTATTTTTGTGCTTGTAAATAACTAAAATGAGTGAGAAAATAGATATTAAGGGAAGAAAAGATCTGAGAGTTTTCTGGATATTGTACCTTCAATTAATAAAGCATTGCCTTTATTTAACTGTTGACTTGGGCATATTTTGGAGTTCTTTTAATCTCAACTCTGGTGCTTTTGGCATCCTCACCCTTTTGGAATATTATGACAATAGAATGATCAAAGAAGATGACTCCATATGTAGTTAGTGGCTACTGAGAAGGAGTCACTTGCATCTGTGCTTGGGATAAATTAAAGGATAAGAGGTGGTGTGGAAAGTTGAAGCACAGGCTGGAATTCTTTCCCACTGATGGAAGGTTTGAAATAAGAATATAAATAAAATATATGCTTATTTCAATCTTTAAACTAAGGTCTTCTGGATGCCAAATAGTCTTGTTTATAAGAGCCTCCAAAGTTATTATAAAATAAGTTAAAATATATATATATATGTATATATATATATATATATATATATATATATATATATATATATATATATATATATTACGCCGAGAAGAAAAAAAATAATGCACTACGATTTTATATAGGCGCATCCAAGTGATGGCTACGCCTTATTGCCACCATTGCATATTTCATCGTGTTTGACTATAGAAAATTACATCCTTTTAAAAGAGAAATTTTAAAATAGCTAAAATACAATAATCCATGCAACATATTTCCTTCGCATCATAAAAGTTAAACCCTAAACTCGAACAGTTCTGTGCCCTCCCATGAGAGTGTGTTCAGCTTACCCATGCAAGGCCAGTAGACTGTCGATACTGAAGAGGTTTATTTCAAGTAGCTCACGATTGACGAAAGGAGCAGAGGTGGTCGCACCCACCAGACTTTGCTGCCATTATTAATTATCTCGTATTATTCGAAGAGCTCATGTCCATTCTTACAATAAAAACCAGTCAGAATTGATCGTGCTTGCAAAACACTATAGACCAATCAGAATTGATCATACTATTAATAAGTGGGACGCAAAACCTGGAAGAGAGTGACCAAGAACTGATCTTTGGAAAGAAAAAAAGGAATGAATTTCTGCCACAAAGGGCTCAGGACTCGTCTCTTTCAAGTTTCAACGGAGAAAAAAAATCCTGACGGCTAGCTGCAGAAGGAGAAGGTAATTAGAAATAGAAGGAGCTACTAAATGTTCTTTCCTCTTTGAATTTAACAAATGGATGACATAAAACGTAAGAGTGAAAGAAAGTTCTATTTTTTTTCATTATTCTCTGTGGTTCGTGAGGCAATTTTAGCCATGTAATGGAATCCAGTATTCAGTTGTACGAAGAGTCTGTGATTTAAGCAGCGTTCAAATAGCAACAATTATATATATACTACTTATATTTTAAACTGTTAGTCATATTAAGTAATGAAAATACAATTACTTATATTACATGCATTTGATTTTTTTATTTATTAAAATTTGAATGACAGCATATGCTAATCTGATACAAATAATCAATTACTTGAAGGGCTTGGGATGGGTAAAAATCGAGTATGACACCAGGAGAAACGCGTGCATGATTGGAGATTTTGGTTTTCGGGAATTGTGTAAAGGAGCTTTTAGAAATTTCTTTGAGTGGGGCCGACGGCTGTACCTATATGAATATGTAGAGGCACTCTTCCATGACCTTGAGCTTCCTATATGGAGGATGGAGATACTTTTCAATCCTCACTTAACTTTTTGGTGGCTAGAATTTTTGGTGGATTGGCGCCTTCTTGTATGCGAGGAGTAGATTTTTGCTTTGGTACGCGATCATATCTAAATTGTGTGATTTTTGTGTTTCTTATTTTTCTTCTTCTCAGTAGTTTGTGCCATGTATATATATATATATATTGTGGAAATAGGTGTAGTTAAAGTTGAATTCATAAGTCATATAATGCCATTATAATAGTATGTTTTGGTTCTAATATTCTTCATGATCTTGTGATGCTTTCACGATCAAATGTTGTGGTGCCTCTTTTAACAATGATTGGTATCAAAGTATAAATTTAGATTGATGATTATGAAGTTTAAGATAAAAAAATTGATGGGCCAAAGAAGTTTAGCCTTCGGAGAATTGAGATTTGTAAAATTCTTATCTAATAAAATGTTGGTAAATGAACTAATAAGGCATACAAATAAATTTATGATGATGAGAGAAAGAAAAAAAAAAATAGGATTAATGAAATTTTATTAATGTTAATCCAATGATTTTTGTTCCATGAGGATTTGAAGAATGTTTTAAAGGAGACAATCATGTAATGATTATGGGTCAAGTTATTGGAGATACTTCAAGAACGAAAGCCCCTCTAATAACCAAGTTAGAAGTAAATATTTCATTCATTGTATATAAGAAGAAATAATCATAAATCAGATTATATTTGTATTAGTTTAATTCAACTATAATATAAAAAAATATTATTGTAATTGCTGTTAATGAGAATTATATTACTTTATTATAGTACTTTTCACCTCTTAAGTAGTTTTATGACTTCATGATTTGTAGAAGAGATGTTATTATATATAAAGAATTCTTTTGAATCAAAATATGTGCTCTATCAGCTCAAGAAAATTAGAAATGAAAATTATGACAAAAGATTATTTAAAAGAAGATTAATGGAGATAAGTACGAACTCAAAAGATACATTTCTTTTCTTCCAAGTGAGAATCTTGAAGAGAGGAATCCAACTAGCCAAAAATTGCTCAATTATAATATCATTAAATTACTTTAATACTTAAAAAATATAGTGCAATCAAGATGATTATATAGTATGACTAATACAATGCTTTAAATTGTAGTTCTAATGACTAGAATGCCTATAAAAATATATACATTTTGATACATTTGAGGAGGTAGAGATGAGCCCATAAAAAATATTTTATATAAGAGAATCGAAAACTCTGCCTGCAACCATACAATATTGATACTCGATGTTGACACCAATTGGCATCCTCCATTAAATTTGATGTTCATCATTGACATACAAACTGATGTTCACTATTGCTAATAATGGCACACTTAATATGGACACCAATGGTGATGCTTGTTGACCTCGGTTTGTCTTCCAGAAAAGTCAAGCAACCGTTCCCTCCCGTTTCTCTCTACCGCACGCGCCCGATCCTCCCTCAAAACTGAACGGAGCCCCTCTCGTTCGCAAGAAGAAATCCCGTAAACCCTCTCTCTTGCTCTCATCGATTCCTTCAAGTCTCGAATCGAAACTCCTCTCAATCGAAGGTATCTCCCTCCTCGTCTGACTCCCTCAACCGCTCGATTTTCCCTCTTTATACTGGCATGATTTTCTCTCTTCTGTCTTTCCTCCCTCCGATTTCTCTCGGCTGAATGAAGCAACCGAGCATTGCTCGCACCTCCTGATAGCACGAGATCCCGTTCGGTCGCTCCTCCCATTCCGTCCATTCGATTTCCTGATCGAAAATAGCTTTCTCCCTCCCTCTCAATCGAGCGACTCCCTCTCATTCCCACAGCAGGACACAAACATATCCTTCCCGATTCCTCTTCCTATCAAACACACACACACACACACACACACACTATTCTTATTTTTTTCTTTCCTATTTGGATCATTCTTTTGTTCTATCCAGCAAATCACAAGCCTTAAAATCCGAAATCCTTCTTCCCTCATTCATCTCCACCAAAACTGAAAGCCAAAAATGATCTAACGGGCTCTTGATTCTTCTTCCTCTACATTCGCTTGGCTCCCATTTTCCCCCAATCCGCAAATGTTTTCTCTTCCTGCTCTCCCTCACATCGCCAACTGATTCACCCTGCTTTGAAGCCATCCATCACTTCTATGGACATTATCGTCCTCGACAATCTTGTCACCCTTAATACACCAATTATTTTGGTTATCTCTGACTCTGGTCCATATGCTGCTCTTCCAATGTCAATAATATAGTGAAATGGTTCCTAATTGTGAATATGTAGAAGAGCTTTATGTGTGTGAAAATTATCTGCATATATGCTTGTGTCTCTTTTTGCAGATTTCAAGATCCCACTAATGCTCAATAAGGCGTAGTGAGTGCAAAGAGACGGCTGTGGTGTTGCAGACACCATGCTATCTCAATAGAATCTAGTAAAAAATTATTAGTTGTTGCTCCATCTTTGAAATACTGCCAAAATTTCATCAAATATTTGGGACTTAAATTTAAAATTAATTGGATATCAAATTAAATATGAAACCTAAAGTCCTAAAATAAAATAAATTCAAATAAAAAAAATTTAAGCTTAAAATTGAAAATTAAAATGATATCAATTGAATTTGAAACCATCAACTTTTGAGATAGATAGTTATAAAAAATTGAACTTAATTGACATTAAAATAAGCTGAATGCTTACAAGTGAATATGTACAAAATCGTTTATAAGATTTTTTGGATCATTTTTGTAATTCACTTTGAAATAATTGAAGGAATTTTCATCGACTATATTATTGAAGTGTAAAGGGCTTATGAGATATATGGATGCTTGATTGCAAAGCAAATGCAAAGAATTTGATAGTCCACTAATGAATATAAATTTAACTTTGTGATGTCTCACTTAAATGATAAAAAAAAATCTCGTTAAGCATATGATTGGATCATAAGAGATTTATAGTAAAATTAGTAGTCAGCTTCAAATATGATGAAATCAAATAAAGCTTATAGGAGATTCGTGACAAACTTAATATCTCATCAATGAGCATGTTTCATAACCTTTTTAATGAATATTTAAATTGTGTTATACCATGTGTTTGAGCAATAGAAGTAGTTTAAGTCAAATATATTGATGTCGGCTCCAAAAATTCACCACCGATCTCTTGATGAAGAGAGTATGATTTGTGTCGGTGAAATTTTCAGAAGGTAGATGGAATAGTAGATAAGACACTACCTAGAGAATTCGTCCTCATTCTGTGAGGACTTTAGATATGGTTCCAGGTTTCCTATAGATGCAAACACCTATAGTTAATTACCCCTCTCAATGCTGAGAGAGAACTTTCGATTAAGGCTAGTCGTTAGATAGCTAAATGCGTAGCGTATAATAGTAGCATGTGGAGTTTAAAATTTGGGATTTAGAAATTCATCATTTGAACTTAAAGTGGATGGTTGGGGGAACGATGACATGCCCGATCTAGATCCCATGGTTCCATCATCCATCATCGTGGTCACCTAGTCTAGCCAGGAGATGGTCGACGATCAAAGGATCCCTGCCAATAGCCATGGATTGCATCGTCCAAGAAATCCTTGTAAACCTGGGGTGGTGTTTATCTAAGGAGACAATCTTCAGTCCACTTTAGCTGACAGAGAGCTTTTTGCCCTATCAGGTGTACCTTATGATTCACATCTCAAGGTACAGAGTCATTGGAGAGCATACGGGCTACAATCGTGATCGTAATATAATGGTGTCATTTGACGACATCCACCCGATCAGAGGACTATGGTCATAATTGCATCATATGTGGAGCCTACTGGTCAAACCACACAGACAGAGAATACGAGCCACGTCCTTACTGGCATGAGATTGATTAAGAGTGAATATAGAAATACATTTGATTTGACATTGACTTTTTTGTGAGCTAGAGTTTTCTTAATTTGTCACCTTCAATAAACTATTGCGGAAGGTGGATTGAATGGAGTTTGCTTCAAATATTTAAGGATTGAATTTCATTTAACCATTAATAGCTTAGTGATATATTAGATTTCACATTTAAATTGATACACAATTTAAGTTAATTTAATCTGAAATTAAAATTATATTTTTTAAGAAAAGTATCCTCTCATGTTGAAATCTCTATTCAATACAGCTGTTGATCCCATTTTTAGGATGAGCTCTCAACCCTCTTAGACATAGGACTTCTTTTAGACAATAAGAGTTTCTTTAGTCTTAAGATAATTCTAGTGATTAGGTGAACACCTAATCTAACCCTAGAGACTTAGAAGAGTTAGTCATAGGAATAGATTATGTCTTAGGGGTATTAGGAAAATTTGCCTACCCTATAGCTTGAACCAAATCCTCACTTCCTTCCTTCAAGTCAAATTTCAAAATTCAAATCAACCTTAATCTCAAATCAATTCCAAACCAGACTTAAATAAATTCCAACTTGATGAATTTTCTCAAATCATGAATCAATTCCAAATGATTGAAACCCATGATTGAATTCTGAATTCCAAAAATCTTTCCTAAGTCACCCAATTGGCCACTTGACCCATGTTGACCCAACTTGACTTAAAAAGTCAAAATATGTCAAAACTTGATCTAATCTAAATTGAGTGAAACCAATGGGTCAAGTTCATCCCAAATCACTTGTTGAACTTGAAAAAAAGCCTCAATTGATCAACTAGACCCAATCTAGCCCAATGGACCATGAACTCAGCTTGACCTAAAAGGTCAAATTGAGCCAAAATTAAATCAAACCAAAATTGATTGAAAAAAAAAAGATACCAAATCATTTCAAATGATCAATGAAACCTAAAACAACCCATGATCTAACCCAAATAGGTCAAATGGGTCAAATTGGTTAACTTGACCCATTTGACCTAAATGAAATCAAATGAACCAAATCCAAATATAAATCAAATTGAACCAAACCAATGATGCCAACACATTTCAAATGGCTATATGAACTTGACCCAACCCTTAGTTTGACCCAATTTGACCAATTGGTCAACTTGACCCAAGTTGACCCATTTTGACCTAAATGGGTCAACGTGAGCCAAATCATATCGAATCAATTCAAAATTCATTAAAACTTGGCCTAACCCATTTTTCAATCATACCAAATATATTCAAACTGAAATTCAAGTCAAATGACCATTTTACCCTTAGGTCAAAGGGTAATTCTTGGCAAAATTCACTTGAAATTTGGTCAAATCCTCTTCATGGCCACTTGACACTCTCTTAGTGGACTCCATGGACACAAGTAAGAGTGGTACACTTAACCCAATGGGTTTGGGTAACCCAAAACCAAAAAATCGACCAACCTAATGGACATGAGCACATGGGATCACTCCCACACTCCAAATCAGCACACGAGAACTTCTCCACTACATTCCTCTGCAAAAATCAAACCATGTGCAAGATAAAATGACCTAACAAACCCATTGCATCTGATCAATTGATCCAAAATGGAAGGATAGCTTGTGGCCATCCGATCCATCTAGGGGGAGATATACTCTCCCTAATTTCATTTCATTTTCACACACACACACACTCGATTGAAGCTAGGGAAGTCAGAACAAGCATCCTCAAGCTTCTCCAAGCCTCCTAGAGCACTTTGCATTTCTCCATTTCTCAATTTATCAAAAGCAAAAATAGGGGAGGTAGCAAGGATTTCCATCTCACTCAGTACCCAATATCAAGCTAATTGCTCTTGCAAGAACCCTTAGGGGACACAATCAAGTTGATCCAAAGCTTCTTCCAAGCTTCCAAGTCAAGGGAGGTGGGAGCTAGACCAAATTCGTAAGCCTAGGAAGGTGACTTTGGCCAATTAGAGGATCTACTCAACCTCAACCCCTCAAACCTTCAATGGGGCTTCGTCTCTACTAGAAAAAGCTACCTCGACAGTTGGGAGCACTAGTGATAGCCTCCAGTGATGTATGCCTTCAAACTGAGCCAATAATAGGAAGTGTTTGGTCCTTTGTGAAGAGATTTTTTATCCTAAGTAAAATTGGCCATTAGATCTACTTGTGTTTACTTCTAGATGATGCTGGTAAAGTTTGAGCTCAATCCGAGCTCAATTGAGCTCAGATCATGCCCTAAGGATTGGACAGATGCCATCTCCCGCAAGCGAGCTCAGTGATGGATCATGGACCGTCCATCCGTGCATTTTGGATGGACGGTCTTGACCAAGCTGCGTAGGATCCATGGATTTATCCCTTAAGAATTGTGGGCTTAATCCTAACCGTTCGATCTTTGATTAGACAGTTGAGGAGAAAGCACGTAGCACCACTGCTGACACGTCATTGGATGTGACTACTTAAATAGCGAATCTCATCATGCCACATGGAAAGCGCACACCATGTCAGTGGTCCATGTGGCGCCGACATGATTAACTATTTAATTAGGCCATTTAAATAGGTTTTAATCTTGGAATCTTCAAATATTCATTAATAAATGTAGAAAAATAAAAAAAAAATACAAAATAAAATTCATTGTGAAGATATTTTAAAGGGGAATAATCTAAAATTAAGTTTGATGGATTTTGAACAGTGAATTTTATGCAATTAGGGTTTTATTGGGAATGCAATTATATTAATTACTTCCTAATTATTCCACTGATTAACTCCAAACTTCCTAGGATTGATTAATAGGATGACCTCTGCCTCTCATGTTTTTATTGAAATTCATTAATGGTTTAATTAGGGGAATTGATTGATTTACTCTTAATCACCCATTAATCAATTAAAGGATTAAATAACCTATTAAACAGTGATAAATTAATTAATTAAGTTGACTAATTACCTTAGAATAGTGAATGGACTTAGAAAATGAGATTAGGAGTCCTCTCCCAAAACTTTTCTCCTAAGTTCATTTCATTTGGATAAAAATTTGATTAAAGTGTAAATTAATTAAATAGTTTAATCACTTAATTAAATGGCTTAATTAATCAAACTTTTTCAAAATCAAAACATTCCAGAACTTAATTAATTCCTTCTTGGGTAGATGCTTAGGTGTTCAATAATCTAAGTAGCTTAAGGAAATCATATCCAACCCATATGTGTGGGAAGGGTTATGAAAGTACTTAAATTAAACCCTTTAACTTAATTAATCAATAATTATGAGTCAAATGCATCAGGCCCCCTTTCTTTATTAGGTGCATTCCTGATTTAAATTCTTTGTGATTTCATGTCATACTTTGGATCATAATTATTTGGTTAAATATATTAAAGTGGTGTAGGTAAGGGGTAATTAATGAACTTAATGTACACCTTAACCTAAATAAAATAAAAAAAATCAATCTAATGATTCTAAAATTAAACTAAAATAACATACACATGTGGGAAATGTGTTAGGACCAGAAAACCTATTCACATTTCTTAAATTTAAATCAAACTCAAGCAAAACTAAAAATCTCTTTAAAACAAATTTGATTTACTTTAAATAATCCTATTTCATAAGATTGTCTTTAGGAATTAATTAGGGTGAATGAAATTACATGCTTTCATCACTTTATTTCTTTCCTATCATGCTAAATATGTATGTCATATGAAAATCATGCATTCACGCCTTTTGAAAATCAAATTAAAAATGAAATATTTTCTTTAGGTCAAATTGCAAGTTTTGGCTAAAGTAAGCATATGAATGGTTATTATGACTATTAAATCCAAATTTATTTTCAAACCTTATAAATCAAATATAATAACTGAAAGGTATACTACTTACAATTATTTATAAGCTTGCATGTGAGTATAAATATAAAGATGCGTATTGTGTGGTGTGGGCTCCGAAAGTTCACCACCGACCTCTCGATGAAGAGAGTGATTTAAGGTGTCGGTGAAATTTTTAGAAGGCAGATGGAATAGTAGATAAGACGCTACCCAGAGATTTCATCCTCATTTGGTGAGGACTTTAGATCTGGTTCGAGGGTTTCTTCTATGCAAACACTTATAGTTAATTACCCTCTTATCTTGAGAGAACTTTCGATTAAGGCTATTAGGCGTAGCGTATAATAGCAGTATGTGGAGTTTTAGAATTTAGATTTATAAAATTCATTATATTTAACTTAAAGCGGATGGTTACGGGAACGATGACGCGCTCGATCTAGATCCCATGGTTTCGTCATCCCAGGCTATCGCGGTCCCTATTCTACTTAGTCAGAGGAGGTAGTCGACCCAACATGACTGAAGGATCCTTATCAGCAACACATGAGTTTTGTCGTAAAAGAAATCCTTGTAGACCTGGGGTGGTGCTTATCTAAGGAGATAAGCTTAAGTCTACCTTAGCTAAAAGAGGGCTTTTTTCCCAATGAAGTATACCCTATGGTTCATAACTCAAAGGGTAGAGCCATTGGGGAGCATACGAGCTACAATCGTGACTGTAATATAATGGTGTCATTTAGCATTAATCACTCGGTCAGAGGACTTTGGTCATAACTGCATCATGTGGAGCCTACTGACCAAGCCACGCAGTCAGAGGACACGGGTCATGTTCTTACTGGCATGAGATTGATTGAGAGTAAACATAGTAGAACACTTGGTTTGACATTGGCTCCTTTGTGAGCTAGGATTTTCTTAATTTATCACCTCCGACAAATTATTATGGAAGGTGGATTGAATGGAGTTTGCTTTAAGCTTTTATATTGAATTTTATTTAGATATTTATAGCTTAATGATATTTTAAATTCTGCATCTTGATTGATATTCAATCTAAATCAATTTATTTTGAAATTATGATCATATTTTAATTGAAATATCCCCTCTAGTTAAATTTATCATTTAACACAGCCATCATCAGGGTGATTTATTATTTAGCTATTTCAGATCCCGTAGACTCTATTAATTTAATAATAGAGGATCAGATCTGCTGTCATATGACATAATTAGCTTCTCAGATGTTTTATTAGGTTTGAAGATATTATAATAACATAATTTAATTTTAAGGTTTTGTTAACCTGGACCCAGTCCTAAGACCCAACCAGGAAGCAACCCACGCAGTATCCTCTGACACTTGAGTTTAAGCATTCAGCA
Source organism: Cymbidium sinense (assembly GCA_021442155.1). Classification (NCBI taxonomy): domain Eukaryota; kingdom Viridiplantae; phylum Streptophyta; class Magnoliopsida; order Asparagales; family Orchidaceae; genus Cymbidium; species Cymbidium sinense. The sequence continues at coordinate 75,877,471 of CM038218.1, read as the reverse complement.
TAGTTTCGGGGCCCATGTGAGTGTATTTGATTCAGCATTAATTTAAACTTAAGGGATTTGTATAATATTTCTTATTTTGATTGAATTTCATTGCAAGTATAAATTTTTAGATAAAATTTTGACAGTATTTCGGCAGCCTCCCAGCGTCGTCCCCACATAGGGGGGCTGGGCCTGCCCACCATGCCAAAAAAGGCATGTATGGGTAGTGTAAACACCACGGCCGAATGCGTCATCCCACCATGTCAAGAAAGACATGTATGGGTCTCTGAAGTACCTGTATAAAATGCATATTTCCCTGCCATGCCAAGAAAGGCATGTACATGTACTTATATATTTGCAATGTCAAGTTAAAATATTAATTTTAGCTTTATTATTGAATGTTCATTAAGCAATTTATTAATCATGTGTTTGGCAATATTTTGGACATCCCAATGTCTCCGTGTAGGCTACTTCGGTATCGAGCACACCATGCCATGAAAGGTATGTATGGGTGGTATAAACTTCAGCTTGAATGCGCCTGTCAAGAAAGGCTTGTATGGGGTTCTAAGGTACCTACTGAAATAGATTTTCCCACCACGCCAAGAAAGGCGTGTACGGGTACTTATACACCTGCAATTTAGTTAAAATAAGAATTTTATATCATAGCATAATTTACTATCTAGCTATGCATGTCCCCCTATCGATGTGAAGTTTGGCAACATTTTCATAGCATCTTGGCGTCATCCCCATATACGGGGCTACTTCGGGTATGCTGGGCCTGCTCACCATGCCAAGAAAGGCGGGTAAGGGTGGTATAAACCACGGCTTGAATGCGCCTTTCCACCATGCCGAGAAAGACATGTATGGGTCTCTAAGGCACTTGCTGAAACAAATTTCCCTGCATGCCAAGGAAGGCATGTATTGGTACTTATACACAAGCAAGCAAGTACAAATTTTCCTACCACGCTAAGAAAGGCGTGTACGGGTACTTATAGTAAACAAGCAAACACAGGTTTTTCCTCCATGCCAAGAAAGGTGTGTATGGGTACTTATAGCCAAAATAAGTTTGGCGAGCAGTGTGCGAGGACATCGAGGATTCCGCGCCACAGACTATGCACTAGTATCTCGCTATGAGCGAGCATGCATGCAGGCATCTTGAGCTCAGCGTCGCGCCAGCGGCGTGCGTCTGAGCGATCAGCAGCGGCGCCATACCCATTCTGATCTTGAATAGTGATTTGCTATAGTATTTACTATAGTGCTGCGGAGTTGTTTCGCACAAAAAAACTCTGTTGGGCTCTCACTGCGTGAGCGAGTCGAGTCTAGAAGAGGAGAGAGAGAGAGAGAGAGAGAGAGAGAGAGAGAGAGAGAGAGAGAGAGAGATCGGTCGTACGGGAGATGCAAGTACGGGAGGCTATCGATTATGGGAGTGGGAAATAGGAAAAATTTTAAGGTTTAGGGTTTTAGGAGGGGTATTTATAGGATTTGCATTTTTTATTATTTTATTTGCCCTAATTTGAATTTTCATGCTGACATCATCACATAGACAATATATATGTTAATTTTAGGTTACTCTGATGTTCCGGATGCAACGACGCAGTCCATTTTATAATAGAAGGCTGTTTGGTTTAAGTGGGTGTCAAATCGGGGTCAATTTTAGTTCAAAGTTGTACGTCGTTGCTTTTGCTCCCTCGACACTCGTGCATGCTCCTTCAAATTAAGCTTGAATAGTCTTATTTGATATGTTTTGACGTTTTGACGCTAACGGAGTGATCAATTTCATGAACGGGGATCGTTTGGGCAACGTCGCAGCTTCCTAATCTCGATATGCATGTTAACGAATCAGTGACCCTCCTTTTTGATCGGTCGACCGTCAAATTATGCAAGATGCCTATTTTGATCAATTTCGACGTTCTAAACACGATGGTGGAGCCCGTTCATCGATCGGAGGTCATTTTAACTATTTTTTGGTACCATCGAGTGTATTTTATCTCCGATTTGCATGTTATTTAACTAATTGCTCAATATTCATGCATACTCATCCGAACTGAGTGTGAATAGTCTCATTTGATAGGTTTTGATGCTAACAGACTGATCAATTTTGTGAGCGAAGATTATTTGGGCAACATCGTAGCTTCCCGACCTCGATATGCATGTCAGTGCATCGACGACCCTCCTTCCTGATTGGTCGACCATCGAATTATGCAAGATGCTTATTCTGATCAATTTTGATGTTCTAAACCTGATGGCAGAGCCCATTCATCAATCTGAGGTCATTTCAACTGATTCTTGGTGACATCGAGTGTATTTTAGCTCTAATTTTTGTATTGTTGTATCCGATTGCTCGATATTCACGCATACTCGTCTGAACTGATCACAAATAGTTTCATTTGATAGATTTTGATGTGTCGACACTAATGGAGGGATCAATTTTATGAATGGAGATAATTTGGGCAATATCACAGCTTCTCAACCTTGATATGTGTGCCAATGCATCGATGACCCTCCTTCTTGATCGATCGACCGTCAAATTGTGCAAGATGTCTATTTAGATCAATTTCGATATTCTGAACATGATGGCAGAGTTTGTTCTTCAATCAGAGATCATTTTGACTGAAAATTGATGTTGTTGAGTGCATTTCAGCTTCGATTTATGTGTTGAAGCTTGTTGTATTCACCTTGTGAGCTCGACTTGACTTATGACGTGTGCAAGGAGGTCAACAAATGCCCCCCAAAAAATATGATTCGTGCATAGAGCGTGTAATGTTTATTGAAAATTAGTTGACCCTTTGGGCTGGTCACAGATCTTGGATCACTTCAGCTTCAATTTCGGTGGCTCATGGAGCTTTAACAAGAGTTATTAATAATATGATGCTTTCTTTTGGACATGCTAAATGATGGGGTTGACCAATTTGTCAGGATCTACTTGTCAGCTAGATAAGAGCTCTTTTCCATCTACTATCTATTTCAATGGGCTTACTGAAGATCTATTTCTCTCGTGTTGTTATAAACTTGGATTTCCTCCGACCCTAGCTCCTTGCTTGATTGGGTTTGATTTAGGAATTAATTTGTTTACTTTGAGATTTGAAATTCCTTCTGCCATTGATTGGGCTTGACGGACTTGATGAAGGATTGACCTGATTTATCTATATTGACTTTCCAAGAAGTGTATGTATGCCCTAAGTCCTGTGCTTGCTGCTTTGACGGACTCATTCAAGGGTGCATCTAGTTGACTCAGCCTTTCGGCTCATATTAGGTCAATGTTGAGTTATTAGTCTAACAATGTGTGCTTTAACAAACTAACTAACCATAAAATTCCTTTAGTTCGGCCATTGCCTTTGTGTGAACTATGAAATCACTTCCTCGGTCCTATGCTTTCTGATTTTGCGGACTTGATGAGGGAATTGGCTTTGATCTATGCTTTGAGCTTGATCAGATCATTTGAAAAGAGATTGGAATATCACATTGTAGGAAATATATAGATTGATTTGAGGCAGCTCTGATTGAGAGTTTCCTCATATTGTCTTGGTCTGTTGATTGAGCAAAAAGATCTCTTGGATTTTGGTTGCTAATAGTCACTAAGCTAGATCTGCTTTGAGATTGAATAGCTATCACCATTGGACTGATGAGCAAGGGCTCTTTCACTATGACCTTTTCTTACGGCTTGTTGAGTGAGGAGAGTGTCAGCAATTCGTCCATTTATGGTTTTGTTGAGTCTGACCTTTAGAACCTACTCAAGTTTTTGACTTAAGCTGTGATGGCTTGGTGGTCTTGTCATTACACGGGGATTTTCACCTGCGGCATTTTCTTTGCGACTTATTAAGTTAGGGAGCTTGGCCAGTGAGCTTATTGAGTTCAACCTTTAGAATCCATTCGTGTCCTAGACTTGAAGACATAGGGGTTGATGTTTTTCCAATTTAGTTGATTGAAGCTTCCAAAATTGGGAGTTCATTTGACTTGATCTTCGACATTTGATGAATCTTGGAGGGAAACTTTTGATATTTAGGATTGTCTTTTCATGCATTGAAGCATATTCTTTTTATTCTTGTAAGACATATAACTTTAACAATAATTGGTATAGATATATTTAGGGGTCTCGGCATAAAGCTCGATGTCAACCTGATTGGATATACATGAAGCTCTTCTGTTTCACAGGGAATGATTGAACAGCTTTGATCTATAAAAACTAAAAAAAATGCCCCTGTCTAATAGGGGGATTGCAGACTAGTTAAGAAATGTATTACAAAATTTGTACTTCTTTAATATAAATAAATGGTGCTCATTTTGATTATTATACATATATTTATCTATGGATTTTGGCTTGAAGCATGATGTCAACTTAGCTAAATATATAAAAATGCCCCCTGTCTAACAGGGGAAGGCTTTCATAGTAACTTGAAAATGCATTCTCATTTTATGAGAGAATCTTCAAGTGACATTACATATGTAGTTGAAAGCCTTCATAGTGCAAGATTCATTTAAGTATTTATATACTTATCCATAGTCAATTGTGATATTTCTTGTGATATCGATCTTTGATTGGTGGCATCGGTCATTGACCATTCTTGCCAATAAGCTGGTAGTCTCCTCCTTCATATACCTTCTCTATGACGTAAGGACCTTCCTAGTTAGCTTCAAATTTATCACCGATCTTACGATGAGGGATGATTGGCCTTTCAACACTAGAACTAATTCACCTTTCTGGAATGTCCGAGGATGTACTGAACTATTGAATGCTTTGGACATCCTCGCTTGATAAATTTCCAAACTTTGTTGAGCCTGGAGTCTAATTCCATCAAGTGCATCCAACTCTTCCATTTGCAGGTGAGCATTCTCATCTTGGGTAAGATTGAATTGGATAGCTACTCGAAGTGTGACAACTCAACTTCTAGTGGTAGAACAGCTTCAACTCTAAATGTTAGAGCATAAGGAATGACTTTGGTTGCATTTTATAAGTTGTTCTGTACGCCCGAAGTGCTTCTGTCATTTTAGTGTGCCACTCTCTTTTATTCTTTGTGAGAATCTTTTTGAGCAACTTCACTAAAGTTTTATTGAAAGCCTCTACTAAACCATTGGCCCTTGGATTGTAGATTGATGAATGCCACCAATCAATTTTGTACCGATCAGTGAATCTATATACCTTCGCACTCTTGAAAGCTGGACTGTTGTCTGAAATGATTCGTCGTGGCACCTCAAAAATATAGACAACATTATTGGTGGAGAAGTCAATGACTCGATCAGCAATGACTTCCTTAAATGGAGTGGCCTCGGCCCACGTGGAGAAGTAGTCAGTAGCTGCTAGAATGAATCAATGTCCCGCTGATGATGGAGGATCAATCGGTCCAATTATATCTGTGCCCCAACTTTCGAACAACCAGGATGCTATTGTTGGGTGTAGAGGATTTGGAGGTTGATGAATGAGATTCCCATGGACTTGACATTCATGACATTTCCTGGCATGATTTATGCAGTCTTTCACCATTGAAAGCCAATAGTACCCCATTCTCTTAATTTTTGTTGCCATTTTAGGACCTGACTGGTGCGTGCCATAGAGTCCTTCATGAATTTCAAACATTACTCTGTTGGCTTCATCCGTCCCTAAGCATCACAACCACATTTGCTCAAAGGATCTACGGTACAATGTGTCGTTGACATAAGCGTATCGTAGAATTATTTTTGTAATTTGTGTGGCCAGTGATTTATTGCTTGGCAATTTTCTTTTCTTGAAATAATCGATGAAGGGTTGTCTCTAATCATCTGACTCTTCTAATATGAAAGCTTCGCATGATTTGTTTGTAGTACTTTTGAGTTTTTCTATCTCTTGTACTTATCATTCTTTAGGAGAGTGAGGAGCAATTTGAATTGCTTTCAGCTGGCTTGAGTTTGATGTCCCCTCTACCTACAGGGAATATTGATTTACTGGTTATAGAACTCGGCGAGTGGACACTTCGATCAACACATCATCATCGTCCGTGTTCGCCATCTCTTTTGCTAGCTTGAACAGATAATTTACTTTACTATTCTTTGATCAAGAAACTCGAGCTAGTTTAATGTTTGGAATTTGCTTCAGCTCAAGCACTCACTTATGGTAGTATGCCAGTTCAAGCTTGTTAATCTTATAGAGACCCAACACTTGGTTGATCACCAATTGAGAGTCTCCAAAGATTCTTAAATTTTGAATACCAATAACAATCGCTTCTTCGAGACCTGCCACCAATGCCTCGTATTCAGCTTCATTATTAGTTCTTGGCTCAGTCAACCTATATGAATGTCTCATTATGCCATCCTCCGGTGTTATGAAGATGAGGACGATGCTAGCTCTTACTTTTGGCAGATTTGGGGGTTGAGCAGGCTTAATAGATGATGCACTGTCGAAATACATTTCCTAGATCTGCAACTCCTCCCTTTCGTGGATTAGCAGGATCTATTCATCTGGTAAATCATTATTGACTACTTAATTTGCTAGGATAGGATGCACATCGAGAAAATATGCTAGTATTTTCCCCTTAATAGCATTTTGAGATACATATGTAATATCAAACTGTAACAGGAGTACTGCCCATCATGCTAAATGACCTGTCAATTCTGGTCTTATCATCAAGAACTTTAGTGGATCTATCTTTGAGATGACTGTTATCTTATATGACAACATGTAATGTCGAAGCTTCTGGGCGGTGAAGATCAGTGCAAGACAGTGCTTTTCGATCGGAGAGTACTTTGCCTCAGCTCCTATCAATCTTTGACTAATATAGTACAATGCATTTTCCTTGCCTTCTTCATTGTGTTGTGTAAGCAATGCTCTGAGGGATTCTTCTAATGCAGTTGTATACAAAATGAGAGGCTTTCCTCAGATTGGCGCCTCCAGGATTGGTGGATTTAACAGGTATCTTTTGATGCTGTCGAATGCTTCTTGACTCTCATTATCCCACTTAAATGGTGCATTCTTCTTCATCAATTTAGCAAATGGTTGAGACCTACCTGATAGATTTGATATGAAGTGTCGGATGAATGCCAAATTTTCCTGCAAGGAATGAAGCTGAAAAAAATTCTTCGGCGGTGGCATATTCAGTATCGCTTTGATTTTATTATGGTCGATCTCAATTCCTCTATGCCGTACCACATAGCCAAGGAAGTTTCCAGACGAAACCCCAAATACACATTTTTGTACTACCTAATTCTTTCGAAGACCATCCTCAGGTCACCAAAATGATCTCTTCGATCTATGCTCTTGACGAAGAGGTCATCCACATAGCATTCTACTTTCTGATGAATCAACTCATCGAAGATTCATGTCATGGCCCTCTGATATGTAGCTCCAGTATTCTTCAATCCAAAGGGCATCACTGTGTTACAGCATATACCAATTGACATCCTAAATGATGTGTGCTTCTTGTCTTCAGGAGCCATCTTGATTTGATTGTATTCCGATGATCCATCCATAAATGAGAACATATCGTAGTTGGAAGTATTGTCTACAAGTAATTCTGACATTGGAAGAGAAAAATCATCTTTTGGGCATGCTTTGTTCAGATCTCGAAAATCAATGCAGATACGGATTTGACCATTCTTCTTTCTCACTGGAACAACATTGGCTATCCAATCTGCATACTTTTCTTCTCGGATAAAGCCTACTTTGATCAGCTTCTTAGTTTATGCAATTACCTATTCTTCAATCTCCAATCTTATTCTCCTAGGAGCTTGCTTAATAGGTGTTGCATCTGCCTTGATGGCTAGTTTGTGAACTACCACATCAGGGGATAAACCTAGCATTTTGGAGTATGTCCAAGCAAAGCAGTCCCTGAATTCACATAGCAGAGCTTTCATTTCTTTGACCTTTTCATCAGGCAGAAGGGCACTGGCGAAAGTTGGGCAAGAATCATCCTCTGTTCCCAAGTTTATTTCCTTCAACTCATCCACGGTAGCCGCCTGTCCACCATCCTCAAGCTCTTTAGGTGCTAGCTTGATTTCTATCTCCTCATCGTTGGTCAGGTAAACCTCATAAAGATCATCTTCATTTTCAATTTTAGTGTCAATATTTTATTCTGTTACCGATTAACAGGTTTTTCTTTGACAGAGTTTACGTCGGATGTATCCAAGACCTTTAGATGTATGATTATCACACTTTTATGAGGTTTGTGGACTTTTTAGACCCAGAGAGTATCAAAGAAGTTAGCTTGCCATTTGTTTGTTTCAATATCAACTCTCAATTTGTGCATCATCTTGTGAATCCTTAGAGGATAATATTTTGGCATTCTTGTGAGAACCATATCATTAGATTCATCAAATTGCATGAGCCAATCAGAATCCTAGTGATAACACTCCTCAGACTTGTAAAATGAAATTCCGCATTCATTACTTCCAGGCAAAGGAGGCACAAAGAAAGTCTTTAACTCTTCAATAATGTGGATTTCACATAGAGTAATTTCTTTGAAGTGTTAAAAAGGAACCGACATGATCACCAATGATTCTTCTGATATCAAGAGGTCTACCATCCTTCTTGAAGAGATACATTGAACTTCTTTTTCATAGGTAAGTTTAGAATCATACTCAGAATTTGAGTATTCCATAATTTTCTTTCCTTTCACTATAGACTTGTTTACTCCCTTGGGTTCGGCAGAAGGATCATCATCTTCTTCTTCTGTGTCACTTCCCAGATGAGGGACTAGCCTTTTCAACTTATGTGATGTGCTAGTTACTTTAGGAAGAGTCGGTGTCACCTTCTTTCTTTCTTTTTCCTTCTTCACTTCTTTGTGTTATTTTGTAGCCTTTGAGGTAGAAGCTTTGGATTATTGAGGCTTGGGCTCCTTCAATAAATAGTATTTTGCATCTTCATAGATTTTAGCTTCATGGATTGCAAATGGTTGAAGGTTGCTAGAAATTCTATGTTCTTCCTTTCCTCTTATGTATTTCATGCATTGGTGCAAAGTAGATGGGACCATTCCGTACTCATGTAACCAAAGGTGACCCAATAAGGCCCTGAACGGGGTGTCAACATCAATGACATGGAATTTGGCTTCTGTGTGAAGTTCTCTGAATCTTAGCAGTAAGGTAAAAGATTCGAGCATCTTTTGCCCTTTTTCATTGAATCCATGGATCACCAATTTGTCCCGTCCTAGATGCTGAACATCAATGGAAAATCCTCTTAATATTTTTAGCTCATGAGATTAACGGATGAATGTGGATCAATTAGAATTTGATTGATTGTGACACCATCACTCTTCACAGAGACATATAGCGAGCAATTATGTTTTGATGTCCCGAGCATAAGATCTTCCTCAGAGAAGGTGATCATCATAAGATCTTGAGATTGTAATACCTCAGTCAGGCACCGTACGACAAAGTATGCCTCATATTTCTCTGGATTCTTAAGAGCTTGAATTAAGGTTTCATGAAGATCCTGTGACATCAGGAGGGCCTCATACACACTCAATTATGTAGGGATCTTCCTCAAGTGCAATAAGATATTGTAATCAATTCTTTTATCCATGTTAGAGTTCTTCTTTGGATCTTTGGGAATGATATTTTCATTAACTTCTATATTCTTGTCGTTGCCTTTACTTAGCATTCCTTTCTTCTGTGATGATGGCAGCACCTTGCCACTTTTTAGTTGTACTAGTGCTGCTCTATCTGGCTCAGAGAAGGTGATCATCATAAGGTCTTGAGATTGTAATACCTCAGTCAGGCACCGTTCGACAAAGTATGCCTCATATTTCTCTGGATTCTTAAGAGCTTGAATTAAGGTTTCATGAAGATCCTGCGACATCAGGAGGGCCTCATACACACTCAATTATGTAGGGATCTTCCTTAAGTGCAATAAGATATTGTAATCAATTCTTTTATCCATGTTAGAGTTCTTCTTTGGATCTTTGGGAATGATATTTTCATTAACTTCTATATTCTTGTCGTTGCCTTTACTTAGCGTTCCTTTCTTACGATGATGGCGAGCCACTTTTAGTTGTACTAGTCTTTTCTCAATTCTTCTAAAGAAGTCTCCTCTTCAGAACCACTATTTATGCCTGAGGATCGGATGGAGCCTTCAGAATTACTTCCCAGTTTTATTCCCTTCATCAATGGTGATATTGAAGACTCTGATTCATCTTCCTCCGAAAAGCACAAGTCTTCTTACGAGCTATCTTCTGTTTACTTCACCATCAGGCAAGGCTTGAATGCCACATCATTGGTGGTTCTTCTTCTTGGATTATCTCGAAGAAGTAGATTCTGTCTGGGAGTATCTAAAGATGTTGAGATAACCCAACAGACTTCTCCAGAAAGAGATTCTTCGTCATCATCTACTTCATCATTTGTTTCAATGATTTGGAGTCCTGACATGAAATCGGCAAGCTTAATTGGTTGTCTTGCTGGTCGTTGGTATTCTTCAAGATTATTAATAATCTTTTGGGTAGTAGATTTCTTCTTTATCTTCTTTTATTTGGCTGGCCTTTTGGGAGTTTTTAGCAAGCTCTGAATAGGTTGTTTCTCATGGCGAGGAACACCAAACACCTTGGACTGCTTCTGAAGAGCAGAACCTTTTGATGTAGATTCTACCTTCGGTTTCAGCACTAGTTCAAATGGAGATTTCCATCTCGCACCCAGAGCACCTTCTAATTGCTTCAGCATTTTCATAGTTTTCTTCGAGACCACAGTCTCCCATTTGTCATTCTCAACGGTCTTTTCTTTTGCTTTATCTTTTACGTAGCAGAAAGAGCACTCCTTGTAGATTCTTTCTTTGGGTGAATAAGAACACTATTGGATAACATGAATTCACTACTCCTGTATTTTCTTTCTAGCCAATCTTTGAATACATAACAATCTTCTATAGGGTGGCTAACTACCCGATGATATGGACAATAATTTAGGTTGTCAATTCGTCCTGACTCTTCAGGCCTTTTACATTATGGCAACTCCAACCTTGCCTTGAGTGCTTGCCGAAATAGTTTGGCCACGCTTTCCCTTTTGAATGAATATTTTTTGTTCATCTTCTCCTTAAGAGATCGACGCATTCGATCATCATCTCTTAATGATTGTCTTGGGCGATCACCACTACCTGGGAAAGTTTTGGGTTTGTCATTTCCTCCAAGAACTAACCTCGGTTGATAATTGAAGGGTTGTTTAACTCCTCTTCAAAATTGATAGGTTGTTTCCTCTTATCTACATTGTAAGTTGCCCTCCTTCCTCTATTTGAATCATATCAAGCAGTGTGAGATTTAGTCCCCCTCGATTTTGAGAACTTCCCTTTCTTTGTTCTATTTGAATGGCTTTCAATTTTAGAGAGGTTCAACTTTTCAAATTTTGCCACCTGATCTAGCAGTTCTTGAAAGGTGGAGATGAAAGCCATGCATAAATAGGACACCATTTTATCAATAATGGTGCCCATTAGTAGTTGAATTGCATGTTCTTCTTCTAGCTGTTGATCACACTTCATGCTCATATTTTGCCAGCGAGTTATGTACTTTATAATTGACTCGTCCTTCTTTCTCTTCTCCAGGGCGAGGTCAGCTATTGTAATCTTTCTAACTGTACAAGCAAATCTTTTGATAAACATTGCCTCCAGCTCAGCGAATGTCTTAACTGAGTCATTTGGAAACTCTGCATACCACTCGAAAGTAGTTGAAGTTAAGCTGCTAATGAACTGGTAGAATAATAGCACATCATTACCCCAATATTACCACGTGCTGCTTTAAATTGTGTTAGGTGCCGCCTGGGTTTACCATTGTCATCAAATGAGTGAAATTTTGACACTGAGTAACCTTTAGGATATGACACCTAGTCATATTCTGCAGGATATGGGCGACCTCTATTCACCAGTTTCTCCATCTATTCTACAGCTATGACAGCTTTAATCTTTTCACTTATAATAGTTTCAAGTTGTACATCAGTCACTGGCTCGAATGTGCTCAGTATTTACTAGAGAATGGGTGGAGCAGTCAATTGATTGATTCCATTTCTACCATTATGAGCACTTTGTGCTCCAGAGATTTGTGGTGCTTGCTCAACTGGTGGATTGATGGGTGCAGTGTTAATTATTTGATGATTGATAGGTGGAACTGATGTCGGCACTGCGACAACATTCTTTTGCATGCTAAATATTGGAAATGAGTTAGGACGAACAAATCTCTTCACATTTCTTAAATTTAAATCAAACTCAAACAAAACTAAAAATCTCTTTAAAACAAATTTGATTTACATTAAATAATCCTATTTCATAAGATTATCTTTAGGAATTAATTAAGGTGAATGAATTTACATGCTTTCATCACTTTATTTCTTTCCTAGCATACTAAGTATGTATGTCATATGAAAATCATGCATTCATGCCTTATAAAAATCAAATTAAAAATGAAATATTTCTTTTAGGTCAAATTGCATGTTTTGGCTAAAGTAAGAATATGAATGGCTATTATGACTTATAAATCCAAAATTATTTTCAAAACTTATAAATCAAATATAATAACTAAAAGGTATGCTACTTATAATTATTTATAAACTTGCATGTGAGTATAAATATAAAGATGTGTATTGTGTGGTGTGGGCTCCAAAAATTTGCCACCGACCTCTCGATGAAGAGAGTGATTTAAGGTGTCGATAAAATTTTCAGAAGACAGATGGAATTATAGATAAGACACTACCCAGAGATTTCGTCCTCATTTGGTGAGGACTTTATATCTGGTTCTAGGTTTCTTATAGGCGCAAGCACCTATAGTTAATTACCCCTCTCAATACTGAGAGAGAACTTTTGATTAAGACTAGTCGTTAGGTCGCTTAGTGCATAGCGTATAATAGCAGTATGTCGAGTTTTAGAGTTTAGATTTATGAAATTCATTATATTTAACTTAAAGCGGATGGTCGGGGGAACGATGACACACCCGATCTAGATCTCATGGTTCCGTCATCCCGGGCCGTCGTGGTCCCTAGTCTACTTAGTCAGAGGAGGTAGTTGACCCAACCTGACAGAAGGATCCTTATCAACAACACATGGGTTATGTCATCCAAGAAATCCTTGTAGACCTACGGTGGTGTTTGTCTAAGGAGACAAGCTTAAGTCTACCTTAGCTAACAGAGGGCTTTTTCTCCAATCAAGTATATCTTATGGTTCACAACTCAAAGGGCAGAGCTATTGGGGAGCATACGGGCTACAATCATGGCCATAATATAATGGTATCATTTAGCGACAACCACCTGGTCAGAGGACTCTAGTCGTAACTACATCATGCGAACTTTTACCTTGATCGAGAGGGCATGCGTCACTAGCATGAGATTGGTTGAGAGTGAACATAGTAGAAGACTTGATTTGACTTTGGCTCATTTGTGAACTAGGATTTTCTTAATTTTTCATCTTCGATAAATTATTGTGAAAGGTGGATTGAATGGAGTTTGCTTTAAGCTTTTAGATTGAATTTCATTTAGACATTTATAGATTAATGATATTTTAAATTCTGCATTTAGATTATTCTTCTATCTAAGTCAATTTGTTTTGAAATTATGATCATATTTTAATTGAAATATCCCCTCTCGTTAAATTATCATTTAACACAGCCATCATCGGGGTGGTTTATTATTTAGCTATTCTAGATCCCGTCAACTCTATTAGTTTAGTAATAGAGGATCATATTTGTCATATGATAGAATTAGCTTCTCAGATATTTTATTAGGTTGAAGATATTATAATAACATCATTTAATTTTTAAATTTTGTTAACCCGGACCCGGTCCTAAGACCCAACCGGGAAGCAACCCGCGCAGCATCCTCAAACACTTGAATTTAAGCATTCAGCGTAGTGTCGGGGCCCATGCGGGTGTATTTGATTCAACATTAATTTAAACTTAAGGGATTTATATAATATTGCTTATTTTGACTGAATTTTGTTGCAAGTATAAATTTTTAGATAAAATTTTTTGAGATTTGTTAGCCTCCCAGTCCGACATAGGGGCTACAATGTGAGCCCCATGCCAAAAAATGCATGTATGGGTGGTGTAAATATCACGATCGAATGCGTCATCCCACCATGTCAAGAAAGACATGTATGGGTCTCTGAAGTACTTGTATGAAACACATATTTCCCTGCCATGCTAAGAAAGGCATGTACAGGAATGTCAAGTTAAAATATTAATTTTAGCTTTATTATTGAATTTTTATTAAGTAGTTTATTAATCATGTAAGTGTAAAAATTTTGTAGCATTTCGACAGTATCCCAGCATCGTCCCTGTATAGGGGGCAATTTTGGGTATGCTGGGTCTGCCCATCACACCAAGAAAGGTGTGTATGGGTGGTATAAACTGTCTGAATGCGCCTTCCCACCATGCCAAAAAAGGCATGTATGGGGCTCTAAGGTACCTGTTGAAACAAATTTTCCCACCACGCCAAGAAAGGCATGTACGGGTACATATACACCTGCAAGTTAGTTCAAATAACAATTTTATATCATAACATAATTTACTATCTAGCTATGCAGGTCCCCCTATCGGTGTGAAGTTTGGACATTTTAAAGACATCCGTAGATCGTATGAAGGCTACTTTGGGTATCTTTGGGCACCATGCCAAGAAAGGCGTGTATGGATGGTATAAACCATGGCCTGAATGCGCTTTCCCACCATGACAAGAAAGGAATGAATGTGTCTCTAACATACCTACTGAAATAGATTTCCTCACCATGCCAAGAAAGGTGTGTACAGGTACTTGTAATAAAAAAGCAAAAACAGGTTTTCCCACCACGCCAAGAAAGACGTGTATAAGTACTTATGGTCAAAATAGGCTTGTGAGCATTTACGAGGCACGGAGCATTCTGATGCGCCTGAGGGAGCTGGGCGCCATGTCCATGAGGCACGCCATGACGCCACAAGTGGTAGTGATTTCCCTACATTAGATGGCACGCCAATTATATTTACGAAGATCGCTCTACGCAGAGCACATGCACAAAAGTTATAAGGCCAAATTCATGCTGGGTTCAAGCAGAGCTCCATGGTGTCTCTGGTAGGCCAGAATTCATGCGACTTGAATAAGATCATTCACAATGTTCAACAAGTTTTGTTATAGGTTTGCTACAATGTGGTCATTTCACAGAAAACTCACAGTCCGCAGAAAGGAACATGGTGAGTCGCACTATAAGACGAACAGAGAGAGAGAGAGAGAGGGAGAGACCGATCGTACGAGAGACACAAGTATGGGAGATGCAAGTATAGGAGACACAATTACGGGAGGCTGTCGGCTATGGGAGAGGGAAATAGGAAAAGTTTTACGGTTTAGGATTTTATGAGGGGTATTTATAGGATTTGCATTTTTTTTATTTGCCATAATTTAGATTTTCACACCGACAGTGTCACATTGACAATATATATATCAATTTTAGGTTACTCTGATGTTCCGGACATAGCCAAGAAGTCTGTTTCATGTTCGGAGGCCGTTTGGTTCAAGTGAGCGTTAAAGCCGGGTCAATTTCAGTTCAAATTTGTGTATTGTTGCTTCCAATCACTCAATACTCGTCCGAATTGAGTGCGAATAGTCTCATTTGATAGGTTTTGAAGTTTTTACACTAATAGATGATCAATTTTGTGAACGGGGATTGTTTGGGTAACGCCGTGTTCTCGATCTCGATAAGTGTGCATCAGAATCCTTCTTGATCGTCACAGCCAAATTATGCAAGATGCCTATTTTGATCAATTTTGATATTCTAAATGTGATGGTGGAGCCCGTTCATCGATCAGAGGTCATTTTGACAAATTTTTGGTGCCATTGAATGTATTTTAGTTCCGATTTATGTGTTATTATATCTGATTGCTTGATATTCATGCATACTCATCTGAGCTGAGTGCGAACAGCCTCATTTGATAGGCTTTAACATTTTGATGCTAACAAAATAATCAATTTTATGAATAGAGATCATTTGGGCAACATCATAGCTTCCCGATCTTGATATGCGTATCAGTGCATCGGTGAACGTCCTTGATCGGTCAACTATTAAATTATGCAAGATGCCTATTCTGATCAATTTTGACATTCTGAACATGATGGAGGTGCCTGTTTGTCGATCTTAGGTCATTTTGATTGATTTTTGGTGCTGTCGAGTGTATTCTAGATCCAATTTGAGTGTTATTATGTCCGATTGCTCAATATTCATGCGTACTCATCAGAACTGAGCATGAACAGTCTCATTTGATAGGTTTTGACATTTTGATGCTAATGGAGAGATAAATTTTGTTAATGGAGATCATTTGGGCAACATTATAGCTCCCCAACCTCAATATGCATGTCAGCACATCAACGACCCTCCTTCTTGATCGGTTAACCGTCGAATTATGCAAGATGCCTAATTTGATCAATTTTGATGTTTTGAACGTGATGGCGGAGTCTATTCATTGATCAGAATCATTTTAGCTGATTTTTAACATTGTTGAGTATGTTTTGGCTCTAATTTTCATGTTGAAGCTCGTCAAATTCACCTTGTGAGCTCGACTTGACTTATGGCGCGTGCATGGAGGTCAATATGTGGCTTTCCTTCTCTTCTCTTTGAACATAGGTTTGTATAGGATTTTCCAAGTGCATAGTCCATTTGAAAAGGAAATAACACTTGCTTAAATCCATCCCTATACACTCCTATATGATGACTTAAGAGGGAACTCCACATTACACATATAAATTAAACAATCAAACCAAAATTAAATAAACATAAACTTTTTGCATGATTCTCTTTCCATGCATTTCTTTTTATACATGCACATGTATTTAAGAAAAATGTTATATTACTCTGGAAAACCCTAGGATTGCGAGGCTTTAAGTAGCCCCAAGTTGGTCTTGTACCTTACACCCTTAGTGCTAACAATGATGCCTTACTCACTTATGTCTTTTATACTTGCAAATATGCATATGAAAAATGGATAAAAGAATCACTCTTTTTCTGCTTAACAAAATCATACATCATGAAGTATCTAAATTTTCTTAAGTAACTCTCTTGGCATTCATCATTAAGGTGTGCTAAACAGTTTTATTTGCATGTAAAGATATGCTTAGGATTCATCCATATGCATGTTACATATGTTGGGAAGAAATGAAGTGTTGTGTATTTTGTGATTGTATTTCACAATACTTAATCTTAAAATGCATTTCTTTTTGAATAGGTTTATTTAGGGAAAAAAAATCTAAACTTAGGATTAATTAAAATACTTAATAGAACATTCACTAGACAACAATCAAATATGAATCTACCTTAGAAATTACTTAAGGTAGGGAGGAAAGAGAAGTTCTCTTCTCTTTTCCTCTCTTTACAACACTTAGTAATTAATTGTAGGTTCATTCAAACCTAATCAAATCACAAAATAAAAATCAACCAAATCAACTAAATCACTTAAATGAAACCACCCTGTAAGTTAAACATTTTCATACTTAAAAATCTTCAACCTTAAAACCTAGCTAATCATACCACACAAATATTAAACAACACACACATTAGGCTAAGTCACCACTTCTAGCTTTAGGTTAGGGCGGTGCATGATTTGATATTTATTTTTATTTTATGATGTAATAGTTTAGTCTGGATGTTAGGGTGTATGTGCGTAGACTGAATGGTAGGGTGATCTTATTCTCATCATATTTCTGTGGGATTGCGCTTAAGATAAGTAATAAAATATAATTATTTTGATGTGCGTGTTTATACCCTTAAGCATAATACAAAATAGAGTGGACTTATACCCATGTGTGCTAAGTTCAATATATATATATATATATATATATATATATATATATATATTCTTGGAATTGTATGATTTGTTTAGCTATTCTCTATTTTGTAGGTTTTAGTTATATTTCATTTTCTCATTTTCATGTAATTTTGTAATTAGGATTTTGGAATGATTGTTATGGGGGATTAGGATGAACATTGGTTATAAGATTATGTCTTATGTGTCATGTGAAGCCTTTGGAGCAACCATATTCCAACCAACCAAAAGAAGAAAGAAGAATGAAGAAAGAAGAAAGAAGAAAGTAGAAAGAAGAAAGAAGAAAGAAGAAAGCAAAAAGAAGAAAGAAGAAAGAAGAAAGAAGAAATGAAGAATGAAGACCCCCATAACAATGAATTCCTTCTTGGTTATAATTTTTTCATTTGTAATCCGAGTTGTATAAGGGTAGAGCTCGGCTACCCAGTTTATTTTCGGGTTTGTGAGGTGGAGCCCGACCACAAATTACCTCTTATTCTTTTGCGCTAGCTTTATAAATTGATTGACATTTGTTTAACTTATGCATTAAGATGACATCTTTTCCTAGTTTATTCCTTGCTTTGATGTATGGCCTGGATGATGATTAGGATCTTAGGGAAATAAATTTTCTATCCAACTAATCAATTCAAACTAAAAGTAAATAACTCACAACCTCATCTATAGCCTAGGTTATAAATCAAGATAAAAGAATTAGTAACCCATTAGCTGAATGTTGTATTTTCTTTCTTACATCATGCATAAAAAATCATATTATTTCACTCTTGATTGGAGGGCTTCCACCTTTGCTAGAGAACTTTGCTTGACTTTTGAGAGTCATGGTGGAAACACACCTCCTTATCTTACTAATTTTGGCCCATAATATAATTTCTCATGAATTAGTCATATGAATCCTAAAGCTTGTGTCAAATTGAGTGTCCAAAAATGAAAATAAAATATAACAAAATTTGCATTAGATTTAAGTCATTAAATCATGCCCTACATGATCTAGTCTCTTAGAGAGTGTGTTAATGGACTTAGTCTCTTTGTAAATAACCAACAACTTAGCTATTTTATAAAAGCATATGACTTGCCTACATTTATTTAAAATCGTAGGAGTTAGTTGGCGGCCACCCCCAGGCAGTTGTAAGTCCAAACAGTTGGGTAATTTATCATGTCTTATAGAGGTAAATCAAATACCCATTTTCACCTTAGATTTAGGTCATACTTTTGGCCGTCGCCAAAGCTCCCTAGATTTAGGTTCTAAGGTTGCTTCTCCCCTTTGTGGGCTATAAGCATAAATCCTCACCTTTTAGGCATTTCAATGACCTTGTACCATGGAATTGTAAGCTCTAAATTTCTAATAAAAATTTAACTCAAACAAATAAATCAATTCAATTTCAAAAATATAATGCCTAACCATAGGATAGTCTGGGATGCTTGCTAGACTTCCGAGTATCTTAAGCATCCCTTACTTATCTTCATTTGGTTTCGATAAGAACTCCCTCCTCTCAATCGATCCCACTTGATTTTCTAAAAATAAACCAATCCATTGATAGTCTTACCTTCAAAATATTTGGAGACAACGATCATTTACCTTAATCGAGAGTATTCTTAAGAAATCCCCTTCCTTAGGATGTAATTAACTATGGGGGTTTACCTCTGTAGGGAACTTAACGAATCCAGTTTAAAATAATCTCTGCTTTACTTTTCCATGTAAAGTAGGAGAAGAATCTCTAGTATATACGAAGACCCATAATCCTTAGGAGTTCTTATTCAAGTGATTAGGTCCATTGTAGGGTGGTGATTTTTATCTTTTGAGATAGTACACCTTTCCTCAATGTCGTACCCGATCACCCTAATAAGAACATCTGTGGATCTACGTGTTGTCCAAATAAGGTGTTATATTTTTGTTTTCATTTATCCACTTTTCAAAAGGGATGGATGAAGGCAGGAATATATATATATCTATATATATATATTCACCACAGATTTTTGTGGCGACATCACTAGGGATGGTTCCTCTCTCCATCTTTGGTAAATGATCGTTATCTCCAAGTATCGATAGTGAATTTGTACTTTTGTATGAATCCAAGACTATCTTTCTTTTCCGTTACTACTTAGCTTATTTCATTCTTAAGTTAAGCCAGCCAACAACTTTAGGTTTTAGGACCTCACCCCGTATTGGTCTTAAAACTCCCATTGGGTTCTCCAATAGGTAAAAATAAAAATTTAGTAAAAAATAATAATTGAAGACTTCCTCCTTACAATTTTTATGGTAAGGAAAGGCTCATTCTAAAAATAAAGAAAAATTAATCCTTTAAGAAACATATCAATTTCCAAAAAGCACTTTTTCAAAATGCACATAATAAAATGTTTTGCACAAAATTTTTTTTAAAATCACCCTCATCTAACAATCTTTATGATTGTTATATGTTGGATCATTTCAAAATTAAAATAAAAAATCATACTTTCCAAAAGCACAAATGAAAATCTTCATTCAATTTATTGAATGAAGATTTCATTTTTCAAAACACAAAATTGAACAATCATCTTTTTACAAAAAGAAAATCAACAATCTCTTTTCAAAAATAAAATCCAACAATCATACTTTCAAAAAGCACAAATGAACATCTTTATCCAATTTATTGAATGAAGATTTCATTTTTGAAAACAAAATGACAATCATCTCTTTCAAAAATAAAATCCAAATTCACTTTTTCAAAAAGCACAAATGAACTTTCTCATTCAAATTGAATGAGGATTTTCATTTTTAAAATAAAAAGACAATCATCTCTTTCAAAAATAAAATTTAACAATCATATTTTCCAGAAGCAAAAATGAACATCTTCATTCAATTTATTGAATTAAGATTTTCGTTTTCAAAACAAAATGAACAATCTCATTTTGAAAACAAAATGAACAATCACATTTTCAAAAATAAAATCAACATCATCTTTTTCAAAAATAAAAATAAAAATAAAAATAAAAATTAAAAGAAACACATTTGGATTTCCTTAGCATACTTAAATTTGTAAAAATAAAACATATTTGATTTCATTTGCATACCTAAATTTGCTAAAAATCCTATTTTCAAAAATCTTCAAAAACAAAAACACATTGGATTTCCTTAGCATATCTAAATTTGCTAAGAATCCTATTTTCAAAAACCTTCAAAAATGGAATACACTGGGGTTCTTCATTTAGCATACCCAAATTTGCTAAATGAGGATTCCATTTTCAAATCACAAATGCTTCACAAAACATGCAAACAAAGAAAAAGAAGAAATTATTTTTGAACACCTCACTTAGCATATCCCAATTTTCTAAGTGAGTAAATCCCAAAAATCCAAAAATCAAAACAAAATCGATTGACTGTTTACTTTAACATACTCAAATTTGTTAAATGAAGGGTCCTCAAAATCAAAAATCACAATCAAATACGAACCTATGGAAGCATCTCTCCAAAAATATTTGAACCCATTTTCAACATACCTAAATTTGGTGAAAATGGATTCTACATTCAAAAATCCTCTTTCCAATCAATCTCAAAATCTCTTTTAAATCTATTTTGAGTCCCACTAAGCACTTTCAAGATCTTGAGTGTGGGTTGAAATTATAAAATTCAAATTAAAAAAAAAACAACAGAGCAAGAAAATCTGATTCAAGTTTATTTTCAACATTGAAGTTTCAATCAGCTTTAGTCAATTTTTTCAGCCTAATTCGCTTTAAATGACAAGCAGAAGTGTGTCACATTTTCTCATGGTATGGATTTGGTCTTGGATCAGGCCAGCCTTCCACGATCTGACTATGCCCACCTCATCCACTTTGGTCGAGGCTTTGAGGGGGCTAGAATTACATGTGAGGGAACCCCCCACACGACAGTTAGCAGGAGCATGGTGACCGGGCAGAAGCTGGTCACCGAGGTCAACATGCCATCTGATTCAGAGATTCTCTTGCTAAAGAGGAAGGCTGGCACCTCCAACAAAGGTGGATGCTAGTGGGTTCCCCATGCCGCCCTAGTTAGGGCTAGTACCCACTCGCTATTTCCCTCATAAGGGAAGGCTCCCCTGATCCTAGGGATTGTCTTCATTATTTTTGAGGTTGGGTCTAGTTCCTACTCTGCTCGACCTACCCGAACACAGTGTAGAAACAAGAATCGCATGATCAAGCACATTGTTAGGGAGTTGGGAGCGACTCGGTGTAGAGAATTTCCTGATGGTTTCCTTATGGAAACTGCCCACCTCTCTCTCTGGAGAGAGAGGATGTTAGGAGGATTTGCTTCACCTCCACCGCCATTGGGCCAAGCACTCTAGTGAGAGGAGGAGGTCGTACGCTGGCCTTTGATCAGTTTTATGCCGAGTAGGCAGAGCCTACGGATGATCGGAGTTCGAGGCTCAGTTTGATTTGAGATTTATCATTCCCAGCAGTGTTGGCAAGCAACTAATGCAGGAGAGGGATAGAGAAGTCCGTACATCAGTTCATATTACTAGCTGAGAGCACCGGAGGTACATCCAATAGTCAGCGGCCTCCACACTTATGGACTTTCTAGGTCGGCGCACTAGCCGCACCTACCATACTGACAGTATCTTACTCACGGGGACTACACATCATAGGAGAGGAGCTCCTATCTTGAGAGAGTCAATGGTGCCCTCACCACACCACTCTTCTCTGTGCCTGCCATTTCCCGTACATGTTCCAGCATCTGCTGTTCTAGCCAAGGCCATGAAGGCCGCATCGGGGGAGAAGATAACCCTATTAGTGATCCGGCTATGGACAAGAGATCTCGTTCCATTTATACCGTCTACTGTGGCTAGGCTGAGCTCTCCTACTTGACCTTCTACCCTAGTTGTGGTGAGGAAAGAATGGCGACCTCGGAGTATCATAGTCATCCCGTCACCACCACCACGTAAAGGCATGGAGGTATAGTGAGAGAAGGAGACAGCCTGCCACCCCATGGCCATAGATCCTCCTAGGGGTACCACTCTGCCTAGATCCAACATCAGTTAGGAGTATCTTTCCTCTAGTGAGCATAGTCCTCATAAGATCACCTCGACAGTAGCTTCAGAGGTTAGATGCCTATATGTTCATGATAGTTATCCTACTATCGGTCAGACTCAATCTTTTGTGCCTATTCTATTGGACCGATCCCTAGATGACATAATAGCTCAGTATCTAGTGGAAAAGAAGGAAATCTTAGGATATGCTTGGTCCTATTTAGAGAATGAAAAGGTCAGCTATGATCCGAATGAAGATGACCTGTTAAAAGATTTAGCACGGGTATGCATGGTAGATACCTGGGGTTCCTTCCTCTATGATCGGGTATGGTGTTCACCGCAAGAAGACACCTACTCAACCCAACACCTCCTTCAAGAATTAAAATAGAAAATGAATAAATAGAGGATGGGGAAGAAGATGAGACTTTTAGCTATTTTGGCATTCGAACCAAGCCTAGTTCATCTTATTATAGAGACTAGTACCAGTTGGTGCATGTCTTGATCCAAACCAAGACTTTAATAGTAGAGCGGCACACGCCTTGTATAGGAAAGTAGTGGATAGTACCTCCATACAAGAAAAGGATATCGAAACCATGGTTGAGCAACAGGTGAGAGAAGCATTGGCTCAAGCTCTAGGAGGATCATCAGTTCCAAAGAGTAGACCTTACCCAGAGGAGTTTGATGCCATCCAATATCCTAAGGGTTTCTTGCCACCTTCTTTCAAGAGCATCGATGGAAATGGGAACCCGAGGAAGCATATTACACACTTCAGGGCTAGTTGTTGCAATGCTAGTGGTAGTGATGCTTTACTCTTCCATCTCTTGGTCAATAGCTTAGCAGGCATAGCCTTCGATTAGTAGGCTAAACTTCCTAATAGTTCAGTGAAGACTTTTGCTGTGTTGGAGCAACTCTTCATCAAAAGTTTTGCTGGAGCCCAGCAATGGGTGACTATAGGAATTCTCATTGTGACTCAACAAAACCCCTGTGAGTCCCTTATTGATTACATTCTCAGATGATATAATTTTAGTATGAAATACGAACCATAGCTGTTTGAATAACATGCCATTGAGATTATGCTTAAGAATATCCATGGCCCAGTCACCTTCATGCTCAAATGTTTCACCATCAAAATATTTGAGAAGCTAATCAACAAGGTGGCTAGCTTACAAGGAGAAGCCTAACAGTTACCTTTTTTAGACCAATCAATAAAGCAGAAGCAATAAAAAGCTTTTGAGAAGAAGCTCGGAGTAGTGATAGCAGTAAGTTAAGGGAAACAGCCGGCCATAGAGCATTTGAGAGACCTCGTGCTCCACAGTCGTCACTTCCACCTCCACTACCACCACTGAGGTAGTCATACTGGCAGCCACTGCAGGCTCCATGGCCTGCATCGCCTCCTCCTCAGCCACATCATCAGTAGCAGCGGTACTCATACCCGCCATCAAGTGGCTATGGTCCACCTACTCTTTTGGATAAACTTAACAAGCCTTATTCATTTAAGAGGGAGGTAATCAAGAATATCTTTAAGAATCTCTTAAAGAAGCCTAATTTTTATCTACCCAAACCTAGGATACTAGAGGAAGTGGGCAAAAGCAATGATCCTAACTTTTTTCCCTACCACCGAATGTTATGTCATATTTTGAAAGATTACTTCACATTCAAGGACTGGCTTGAACATAGGTTCAAAATCGATGCTATAGTTATCCCGAAGGAATACCTTGTGGAACAACCATCTAGTTCCATTAGGGTAATCCTTGGGGATACTTGTGATCCTTCTAAAACTAAAGAATGTTGGAATATCTCCTTATCTCGTACCTCTAAGAAGATTGTATCCAAAATCAAGAAACTTTCATTATAGGTGCTTGAGCCAGCTCAAACCTCCAACAACAAGGAAGGTTTGCAAGTTGTTCAGGACAACATAGGGAAAGGGGAATCTCAGCAGTAGCAGCAACAATAGCTTGTGCCAGCCTAGGATAACCAAGTAAAGTACCACCAATCGAGTCCAGCCTCTCCCACCACCAGCTACTACATCGCGACCTCCTCTCAGCCTAGTTCTCTTCTAGTAGACATCTTGTATCGGCAGATGAGAGCATCAAATCCATCATCCCAATTACTTTACTTGATTTCTATTACGTACCTCCTTCAAAATCCAAGAAATTGAAGCATAAAGCTAGCTTGAATAATATTTGTGTCACTTCTGATGGGTTGTCTAAATTTACTCCTAATAAAAACTCTTCAAGCTAAAATAATAATTATAATAACTCTGATCTTCCTCTTTCTGATTCATAGTTGGACCTTCCTTCTCTGAATACTATGGGTTCACCTATTGAGATAGACCTGGGGTCATCTGATTTTGAGGGTCCCATAGGAGAAGCTGTAGGTGAGCTTGACGAGTAGGTAGAATCTTCCACTAACCTGTCACAAGAGATCACCGAAGTCAACCTCCATAGTGGCAAGGTTCTACCTCCTAGGGCAGCACCTCAAGAGAGAGGGAAACAAGTCATTAGTATAGATGATCGAGAAGCCCCTCCATAGGATGCTCCACCTTTGGATATGCTTTTGAAAGATTAGCCCATGGTGGACTACAATTTCCTCTCTTACCTAAGAAAGTTGTCATCTAAGCTAAGCATATACGATGCCCTTATCTTATCCAAAGAGATGAGAGAATCACTAATCATTGCTCTCTTTGATCCAGAGCTATGCTTAGCTCAACTGACCGTTATTGGAGAGGAGGCACATTATTCCAGAGAAATTCAGGGAATCACTTTCACAGATGAAGACCTTCCTCTAGGGGACATGGAGCACAACCACCCCCTCTACATTATAGTGGACATGTGTAGATTTAGACTTGTGAGAGTTCTCATCGATCCAGGTGCATCGATGAACATTATGAGTCTAAAGACTCTTGCCTATTTGAGGATCGACATCTCCACACTCCAAGGAGATCAGATGATGTTGAGAGGATTCAATGAACAAGGCAAGAGGGCTTTAGGTTTCATAGTGTTACCTTTGGAGATAGGCGACTGGAAGACTGTAGCCAAGTTTTGCATCATTGATTCGAATAATTCATTCACTGCTTTCCTCGGTAGGCCTTGGATACATCAGAAGAAGATGCTTTCATCCTCCCTCCATCAGTGCATCAAGTTCAGGAAGGATGTGATTGAGTACTGTGTCATAAGTGATGAAAAGCCATTTTCAGTTAGAGAGGTTGAGATATATGAGGATGCAACCTACTATCTTACTCAAAACACCTTTTCTCATGAACTTGGTCAAAATTCAAATGCAAATGCAAAAGAAAAAGAAGAAAAAGAAAAAGAAAAAGAAAAAGAAAAAGAAAAAGAAAGAGGAAAGAAAAATGAAAGTCTAAGTGAACAAGAAAAGGAAATTGAGGAAGAAGTGGAGCCGCATATCACATTCCACCCACAAATCATTCCATCATATGGACATGTGGGTAGGATGACTTGACCTCCACTAGGCAGATGCAGAGGTAGACATAGAGGCAGTTCTAGAGGTGAAAGACCCCCTGGTTGGCCATCAACTAATAGGGGTTATATTCTAGTTCATAAGAGTACCCTTACTATTCACATAGACTTGGAATCCAGCTCGGAGGACGATTCTAATGTGATTAACATACCAGCCAACCCCTCTCAGCAAGTTTCATTAGAGGTGACACTCGAGCTAGACAATGATGAAGTCCAGGCCTCCAAAAAAATATGAAAGTATTCTAATCAAATGTATGTGAAACTATCAGGCAGCAGTTTGAAACTTTAGCTTTAACCTCACTTTCATCTCAAAAAGTTAAAGGTTTAGTAGTTAAGGAAGCCCCTCAGTCTTCCAGGGATGTCAAACTGAAAAGATTCTTTTTGGAATCATCATCCTCAAGTCCAGAAATTGATGTAGGACTTGAGGATATTTCAAACAAAGAATTAATGAAATTGCCTTTTTATTGGTACTCACCTTGTGTTCTTAATCTTGCAAAGAAAGGTTTGATTCCTTATTCATGGTCTAAGCACAAGTCAGAGTACTTCAAAAAGCTATGGAACAATAGAGGTAGGGATGCATAATCAAGATCAGGACTAGGATTCGGTATAGTGGGTCAAGTCGATGATGATGATTACTACTTAGTTGTCACCAACCATCTGGAGTCTGATAGGTTGTTTTCACACCGAACCAACTTTTATGAGGATGTGTGTTTAGAAACTTTAGATGATCCAGATGATCTCAAAATCAAAGATGCACCTCCAAAATTTGAAGAGGAGATCCATTCAATAATTGACAAGCTTACAGAAATTAACCTCGGGATAGAAGAAAATTCACACCCGACATACATCAATTCGTTCCTGAATGAAGAAGAAACCAATGACTTTATCGGACTATTAACAGAGTTTAAGGACTGCTTTGCATGGAGTTATAAGGAGATTCCCGGATTATGTCATGACGTAGCAGTCCACAAACTAGCAATAGATCCTAATGCTAATGCTAACCCTATCAAGTAAGCTGTTAGACGCATGCGATTAGAAATCAAACAACATGTCATTTTTGAAGTCGAGAAACTGATCGATATTGATTTCATCCGGGAAGAAAAATACCCTTCCTGGGTAGCCAGTGTCATCTCAGTTTAGAAGAAGAATGGCCAAATTCATATTGGCATCAATTTTAGGGACTTAAATAAGGCCTGTCCTAAGGATGAGTTTCCTCTTTCTATACCAAAACTAATGGTAGACATCGCCTCATCTCATGCAGCTTTCTCCTTCATGGATGGGTCATTTGGATACAACCAAATCAATATGGCCCCCGAGAATGAAAGAAACACTACTTTTCGAACCCCGATCGAAATCTATTGTTATAAGGTCATGCCTTTCGGCCTTAAAATTGCTGGTGCTACATACCAACGGGCCATGACTCAGATCTTCAACAAACTCATTCATCATCAAGTTGAATGTTATGTTGATGATATAATTGTCAAAAGCAGAGAAAAGGAAGACCATCTCTTTGACTTAAGGGTAATTTTAAAAAAGTTAAGATAATATAACCTCAAAATAAACCCCCTAAAGTGTGCATTCGGAGTAGCTTCAGAGAAATTCCTTGGGTTAGTTGTCCGACATCGGGGAACAAAAATAGATCTAGAAAAGATCAAAGCTATCTTAGAAATGTCACCTCCTAAAAATTTAACTCAACTAAGATCTTTCCAAGGACATTTAGCATATTTGAGATGCTTTATTTCCAACTTATCGGGGAGATGCAATCCATTCTAAGAACTTGTCAAAAAGGATGCCAAGTTCAAATAGGAAGATAAGTGACGGCATGCCTTTGAAGATATCAAGCAGTATTTGGTGAAGCCGCCAGTTCTAGCAGCCCCTATCCCAGCAGGCCACTCATCCTCTATACTGCTGCATTGGATGACTCCCTCGATGCTTTGTTGGCCCAAGCCAACAACGAAGGGAAGGAGAGTGCTCTCTATTACCTCAACCTTCATTTGATCCATGCTGAAGCAAGCTACCCACCAATTGAGAAACATTACTTAGCTTTAATCTTTGCATCCCAAAAACTACGACACTATATGCTTTCTCATAAGGTGAACTTGATTTTAACCAATCCAAAGATCTCTCATGACATGACCAATGCTATCCGATGTTTGGCATGTTGTTCCATGATTCTCAGTTTGATATCACATTTGCACCCCTCGGTGATAAAAAAAGACAAATGGATTCTTAAGACACTCACTTGTTGATTCCCCACTTAGTGATGATCTCCCTGATGAATAAATCATGAACTTAGGGGAGTTGATAACTGCCGATGTGAGATGTATTTTGATGGTGCGGCTTCCTTTCATAATGGAGAAGCACCACGATCCACTCTTCTAGGAAAAGCAGGGGTAGGAATAGTTTTCTTAACTCTAGACCACGATGTGATGAGATTCTCATACTATCTCTCCAATCCCTGCACCAACAACGAAACTAAGTATGAGGCTTTGATTACCGATCTAGAGTTAGCCATCATAGCTTGTGTCAAGAGCATCAACATCTATGGGGATTCTCTGTTGGTCATCAACCAGATAGTCGGGTCCTACAAGGTTCTCAAGCCTAGGCTTCGCCATTACCATATGTATACCACGAAGTTGTTGTCCCAAATCCCTAAAGTCACTATTTACATGGTTCCCCGAGCAGAGAATGTGATAGCAGATGCTTTGGCCAAACTTGCCAAAAAATTGGCATGTCCAGAAAATAAGTCCATTCCACTAAGGGTCAAAAAATAGACATGTCATATCCCTTATTAATGCTGAACGCGTCGAGAGACTTTCTCTTAAAGGGGAGGTTGTCGTTGCCTATAAGAACAATGAGTTGGATTATAAGTAACCATTCATAGACTATTTGAACATCGATAAACTACTTCAAGAGAAATCACAAGCCCATCAGGTGAAACAGAGCGCCCTCTCCTATGCTCTCGTTGATGGCTCCTTGTACCGACAGTCTTTTGATCAAATGTGATTATGTTGTTTGGACAAACACGAAGCTCATAAGATTGTGACTGAGGTACATGCAAGTCTATGCAGAGCACATCAATCTGGTCTGAAGATGAAGATCAAGATTAAGAGAGTAGGATACTACTGGCCTTCAATGATTATAGACTGCATGCATGTAGCTAGGGATGCCATTAGTGTCAGGTACACGGTGTGGTCTTACATCAACCACCCAACATTCTACACCCTATATTGGCCTCATGGTCATTTGAGTGTTGGGGTACCAACTTTATGGGTCCGATCAATCCTCCTTCTTCTAAGGGTCATCTCATCTTTACTTTTTTTACTTTTCCAATCCCACTCAAAGAGGTTACAACTCAGCATGTGCTTCAGTTTTTCAGGAACCATATTGTATATAGGTTTAGGGTGCCTAAATAAATTATATCTAATAATGGTATTACATTCAAAAGCACCAAAATCAACAGCTTCACTAGAAGACACGGTATAGATTGAAGATACTCCACCATTTACTACCCCTGGGAAAATGGCTTAACAGAAGCATTCAACAAAACTATCATCCAGATACTAAAGAAGACACTTGACAATAATAAGCGGCAGTGGAATAAGCAGTTGGTTGAAGCCTTGAGGGAATACAGCACAACATACAGAACTTCAACTCAATCTACCCCATTTTTTCTTAGTATGGGTCCAAAGTCGCTCTACTTTAAGTTCAACTCCCATCACTAAGGATAGCATTGGGTAGTAGAATCACTAGAATAGAATGCAAAGTTGTTAGAAGAGCTCAAGGTTTGAGGAGAACGCCCATGTGCCGTAACCTCGAGTTGTATAAGGCCAAAATGATTCAAGCTCACAACAAGCTGGTCAGCCCTAGGTCTTTCCAAGTATCAGAACTTGTCTTTGTCCTAATGAGACCAATTATTGCTTATCGAAAGATTGGAGGTAAGTTTGAACCCACTTGGGAAGGCCCCTATGTCAAGAGAATGCCTACTAAGGAGGATCCTATCAGCTCATTGATTATAAAGGGAAACACCCGATGCTTCTAATTAATGGGCTATATTTACAGAAATATTACCCATAAAATATGTCTGAAAATAATTAACAACAAAAGAACAAAAATATGATTCCATTTCATCAAAATCTTCTTTCCATTCGAAGTGTTATTTATTTGTCTTCAAAATCTACCTTGACGTGTCTATGATAGGTGTAAGAGAACCCAAGAGACATCCCATCCCTCTATCACAACACAAAGACAATCAAGCACAATTCCCCGGCGCTACTAGAATTGGTGTGAGAGACCCCAAGAGGCATCCTATTTTGATTAGCATAATTGAGTTAGGTGTAAGAGAAGCTAATCAACATCCTTTCTTAGTGGAAATTCTGGTTGCCATCTGTGGCATCATTTCATCCAATTCCCCAAGTGTGTTTAGGGTAGGTGTGAGAAAACCCAAGCGACGTCATATTCCCTTTTAACAAAAGCACAAAAACAAACACAAATCTTTTATCTCGGGCTATTTTGATATGAGAACAAGCCCCCTGTGGCACTCACTCATTAGCTACTCTAGGTCGGGTTTACATACTACCTCACTAGTATGTCACTCTAGTGGTCACTTATTTAGAAGATGTGAGTCCCAGCACTTTCTTCCAAAATTAATCATTGCAAATCAATGAGCACCATGTTAGTTTGGTAGACTTCACTGCCCAGCCAGTAAGCTACATCGTATTGATTTTGTTTAAGAAGATGTGAGTCCCATCGCTTTCTTTTTGAACTAATCATCATGATTTGACTAAGTTAAGTATATTCGAGGTTTAGGATAAGTCCCCCAGAGGCTCCTTTCCTCTTGACTACATTTGAGTTGACATAAGTCCTCCAGTGGCATTCACTCAGTAGTCGCCCTAGGTCAGATAACACCTATCGAGCTAAAGATAGACTATCCCAACAATCAGTTTTGCTATAGGAGGATGTGAGTCCCTGAGTTTTCATCCTAGGCTGATTATGGAAAACCGATGAGCACCTTAGGTTGGTTGATGTTTGCTATGCTGATAGCAACTCATCCTATGGATACACCACTCTTGGTAGATGTGAGTCCCCGCACTTTCTCCTTGAGTTAGCCACCGATTACCTATTGACATTATCTTCTCCAGGGTTTTAGATCAAGCCCTTAGTGGCCCCTCTCCTTGTGGGCACTTTATTTGGATTAGGTCTTTTGCGACCTCATTTAGATACTACCCGTGTTAGTTTTGGATTGGACAGTCCCCTTATCCTAGTAGCCACCCATGTGGTTGGAGAATTTATTCAGCGGATGCGCAGATTCTCCTTTAGTTTAGTAAATTTGAGATAGGTCTAGGCTGATGTAGGCTCCTTCTCAGTTTGATCCCTCGCAAACTAAGAGGGTCCACGATAATTAAACTAAACAAACAAAAAAATATTCGCTTGTGAATTAGAAATTCAATCCCCCAAAGAGCCCCTTTTCCCAAGTAAACATCCTCTTTTTGGCGGTCGAGAACTCCTATAGGAATTGCCCGACTACTTGAGTGAGATAAGTCTGGTCGACTCACCTCAGAAGTTTCCCTTAAGTCTGGTTTAATCTATTTTGCCACAGACAGGTTACCTCGGCATCATTCCGCTTTGGAAGATGTAAGCTTACGACGCATTCTTTCTAGCATGACTATCGTAAACTGATGGGCAGCCTTAGGTCGGATTCGATTTATTTTCCAAAGCAAGTGATCACCCTAGTGGTCTTTTATATGTGGAAGATATGAGTCCCCGTGCTTTCTTCCCCTGAATTATTCATTGCAAATCGAAAGGTACTCCTTTGGTTGGATAGTTCTCCCCTCGGTCGGGAAGCTACTCTCTTTGGTTCAATAAATCTGAGATAGGTCTAGGCTGATATAAGCTCCTTCTTAGTGTGATACATCGCAAACCAATATAATCCATCAAAATAATTTTTTTAAAAAAATCTTTTGACTATCTTTGAGTTTATTTAAGTCCCCCAGTAGCATTCACTCAATAGTCAGCCCTAGGTCGGGTTTGATTTGTTGCCTTGCCAATCGAACACCCCAATGATTCCTTGTTTTGGAAGATGTGAGTCCACATGCTTTCTTTTTAAACTTAACCATTGCAAACCGAAAGACACCCATTTGGTTGGATAGTTCTACTATGTGGTTGGCAGACTACTACCTTTGGATTGGTAAATCTGAGTTAGCTCAAGGCCCATGGTCCCTACTCAGTGTTGTCCATCACAAACTGATGGGATCCATCAAAACATCTAAAGAAAATGAAATCAATCTTTTGACTATCTTTGAGTTGATTTAAGTCCCCCAGTGGCATTCACTCAATAGTCAGCCCTAGGTTGGGTTTAATCCATTGCCTTGCCAATGGATCACCCGAGCAACAAGTCCCTACTTTGGATGATGTAAGTCTACTACACTTTCTTCCTAGTGTAGCTACAGCATATCGAAAGTCAATCCCTTTGGTTGGCTAGTCCTACTACGTGTTTGGTAGACCACCCCTATAGATTGGTAAATCTAAGTTAGGCCTAGTCCTCCATGGCTCCTACTCAGTGCGATCCATCGCAAAGCAACAGGGTCCATCTCAAAAAAAAAAATCTAAAATTCTGAAATAAATTTGACCCTCCTCTCTCAATGGAGTCAAAATTAAACAAAAGAAATCGAACAAATCCAAATAATCGAAACAAACACAACTAAATAAATAAAAGCAATAAACAAAATAAACAATCAATCAGTCAAATAAATCAAATCGATTTCTCTCTCCTTAGGGACTCAAGTCAAATCAAACCTCTCATCCCCTTTATGGATGACTTGAACCTCTTTCCCTAGTGGAAGGTTCACATACTCTATCCCTAGTAGATTCCTCCTTTACTCTCTCATGTCTTTGACATGAGTAGAGTCATATTGCACTAAGTTCTTGATTCCTTGTACACCTTAGGTTAGGAGTAGATCATTTCTATTAGTGCTCGTGATCGTTCGGTGTTGTTGATCATTTCGATCAACACCAATATGTGCAGCATACCTTGTCAGTCACACCACACCTATTTGGCACCCTTTGTTAACCCTATTTTTAGGATGAGCTCTCAACCCCTCCATCTTAGTCATAGGACTTCCCGTAGACACTAAGAGTTTTCTTAGTCTTAAGACACTTCTAGTGATTAGGTGAACACTTAACCTAACCCTAGAGACTTAGAAGAGTTAGCCATAGGAATAGGTTATGCCTTAGGGGTGTTAGGAAAATTTTCCTACCCTATAGCTTGAACCAAATCCTCACTTCCTTCAAGTCAAATTTCAAAATTTAAATCAAACTCCAAATTCAAATCAACTTTAAACTCAAATCAATTCCAAACCAAACTCAAATCAATTCCAACTTGATGGATTTTCTCAAATCATGAATCAATTCTAAATGATTGAAAACCATGATTGAATTCCAAATTCCAAAAATCCTTCCTAAGTCACTTTGATTCTATCTTGTGGACTTAGCCTAAATCAAATCTAAATCAACTCAAACTCAAGAAATTTTCTCATAACCCATTTAAATTCTCATTTATATTCATAAATATAAATGAAATATAAATTCAAATATCCAAAAATCGATTCAAAAATTAAATCCAAATTCAACCAAAATTCAAGCTAAGCCTTTCAAGTCAAATTCTTGAACTTAGCCAAATCAAATTCAAATCAAGCCAAACCCTTGATTTTTCTTCATGATTCAATCAATCCTTCAATCATGAAACCAAATATAAATATAAACTTCAATCATTAAACCAAAACTAAATTCAAAAATCAAACCCAAATCAAACTCATGTTCACCCTTCGAACTTGAAATTGTCAAATAAATCAAGACTCATTTTACTCCAAATCACTTCCAAATGGATTTATATTTCAATCATAAGTCCATATGTGAGTTCAATCAAACTTGATTCAAGCCTTGATCAAGCCAATTGACCCACTTATGCTCACATGACCCAAAGTGACCTAAAGTACCACTTTTGAGCCAAATTCTAGTCTCACCCAAATTGGATTGAATTAAGCCCACCTAAGCCTCACATTGTGAGCAACAATCATCATGAGATGATCAATCACTCAAATTGGGTCAAACCAAGTCAAACTTAAGGGTTGACCAAGTCAACACTTAGCCAAAATGAAACCTAAACTAGCCAAAATCCACCATAGGCCAAATTGATTGAAACCATTGATCAAAACTCATTCATGATCAATGTTTGAACTTGACCAAGTCATCATTTGAGCCTAACCTAGCCCAATTGGCCACTTGACCCAACTTGACCTAAAAAGTCAAAATGTGTCAAAACTTGATCTAAGCCAAATTGATTGAAACCAATGGGTCAAGTTCATCCCAAATCACTTGTTGAACTTGACCAAAGCCTCAATTGGCCAACTATACTTAACCTAGCCCAATTGACCATGAACCCAACTTGACCTAAAAGGTCAAATTGAGCCAAAATCAAATCAAACCAAAATTGATTGGAAACAAATATACCAAATTATTTTAAATGACCAATAAAACCTAAGTCAAATTGGACATAGCCCAATCGGTCAAATGGGTCAAATTGGTCAACTTGACCCATTTGACCTAAATGAAATCAAATGAACCAAATCCAAATATAAATGAAATTGAACCAAATCAATGATGCAAACACATTTCAAATGGTCATATGAACTTGACCCAACCCTTGGTTTGACCCAATTTGAGCAATTTGGTCAACTCGACCCAAGTTGACCCATTTTGACCTAACTGGGTCAACATGAGCCAAATCATATCAAATCAATTCCAAATTCATTAAAACTTAGCCCAATCCATGTTTAAATCATACCAAACATATTCAAATTAAAATCCAAGCCAAATGACCAATTTACCCCTAGGTCAAAGGGTAATTCGTGGCCAAATTCACTTGGAATTTGGTCAAATCTTCTTCATGGCCACTTGGCATCCTCTTAGTGGACTCTATGGATATTAGTAAGAGTGGTGTGCTTGACCCAATGGGTTTGGGTCAACCAAATCCAACCCAAGGCCAAAATTGACCAACCTAATGGCCATAAGCAGATGGGATCACTCCCACACTCCAGATCAGCACATGGGAACTTCTCCACTACCTTCCTCTACCAAAACCAAACCATGTGCAAGCTAAACTGACCTAACAAACCCATTACATCTGATTAATTGATCCAAAAAAGAAGGATAGCTTGCGGCCATCCGATCCATTTACGGGGAGATATACTCCCCCTAATTTCATTTCATTTTCACAAACACACACTCGATAAAAGTTAGGGAGCTCAAAGCAAGCATCCTCAAGCTTCTCCAAGCCTTCTAGAGCTCTTTGCATTTCTCCATTTCTTGATTTATCAAAATCAAAAATAGGGGAGGTAGCAAGGATTTCCATCTCACTCAATACCCAATATCAAGCTCCTTGCTCTTGTAAGCACCCTCGAGGACTCAAGAGTTGATCCATCCAAGCTTCCTGGGAGGGGAGTGACCAAAGCAACAAGCTTAGTAGGGTGGCTTTGGCCATTTGGAGGATATACTCATCCTCAACCCCTCAAACCTTCAATAGGGCTTTGTCTCTACTAGATGAAGCTACCTCGACGGTTGGGAGCACCTGTGATAGCCTCTAGCGAGGTATGCCTTCAAATCGAGCCTAGAATAGGAAGTGTTTGGTCTGTTGTGAAGAGAATTTTTATCCCAAGTAAAATTGGCTGTTAAATCTACTTGTGCTTACTTCTAGATGGTGTGGGTAAAGTTTGAGCTCAATCTGAGCTCAATCAAGCTCGAATCATGCCCTAAGGATTGGACGGATACCCTCTCCTACATGCAAGCTCAGTGATGGATCATGGACCGTCCATCCGCACATTTTGGATGGACAGTCATGATCAAGCTGCATAGGATCCATAGATTTATCCCTTAAGAACTGTAGGCTTAATCTTGACCGTTCGATCTTTAATCAGACGGTCAAGGGGAAAGTGCGTAGCGCCGCTGCTGACGCGACATTGCATATGACTACTTAAATAGTGAATCTTGTCGCACCATGTGGAAAGTGCGCACCGTGTCAACAATCCACGTGGCATCGATGGGATTACCTATTTAATTAGGTTTTAATCATGGAATCTTCAAATATTCATAACTAAATATAGAAAATCTAAAAAAAATACAAAATAAAATGCATTGTGAAGATATTTTAAAGGGGAATAATCTAAAATTAAGTTTGATGGATTTTGAATAGTGAATTTTATGTAATTAGGGTTTTATTAGGAATGTAATTATATTAATTACTCCTTAATTATTTCACTGATTAACTCCAAACTTCTTAGGGTTGATTAATGGGATAACCTCTGCCTCCCATAATTTTCTTGGAATTTCTTAATGGTTTAATTAGGGGAATTGAATGATTTACTCTTAATCACTCCCTTAATTTATTAAATGATTAATTAAACTATTAAACAGTGATAAATTAATTAATTAAGATTGATAATTACCTTAGAATAGTGAATGGACTTAGGGAATGAGATTAGGAGTCCTCTCCTAAATCTTTTTTCCTAAGTGCATTTCATTTGGATAAAAATTTGATTAAAGTGCAAATTAATTAAATAGTTTAATGATTTAATTAAATGGCTAAGTGAATCAAACTTTTCAAAATCAAAATATTCCAGAACTTAATCAATTCCTTCTTAGATCGATGCTTAGGTGTTTAATAACCTAAGCAGCTTAAGAAAATCATATCCAACCCATATGTGTGGGAAGGGTTATGAAAGTACTTAAAATTAACCCTTTAGCTTAATTAATAATTAATTGTGAGTCAAATGAATTAGGCCCCCTTTTTTTCTTAGGTGCATTGCTGATTTAAATTCCTTGTAGTTTCATGTCATACTTTGGCTCATAATTATTTGGTTAAATATGTTAAAGTGGTGTAGGTAAGGGGTAATTAATGAACTTAATGTACACTTTAACCTAAACAAAATATAAAATCAATCTAATGATTCTAAAATTAAAATAAAATAACATACACATGTGGGAAATGGGTTAGGACCAACAAACCTCTTCACATTTCTTAAATTCAAATCAAACTCAAACAAAACTAAAAATCTCTTTAAAATAAATTTAATTTACTTTAAATAATCCTATTTCATAAGATTGTCTTTAGGAATTAATTAGGGTGAATGATTTTATATGCTTTCATCACTTTATTTCTTTCCCAGCATGCTAAATATGCATGTCATATAAAAATCATGCATTTATGCCTTTTAAAAATCAAATTGAAAATGAAATGTTTCCTTTAGGTCAAATTGCATGTTTTAGTTAAAGTAAGAATAGAATTACTATTATGACTACTAAATCCAAAATTATTTTCAAAACTTATAAATCAAATATCATAACTAAAAGGTATGCTACTTATAATTATTAGGGGTGTGCATTATTTGGTTTTAACCAAAAAAACCAAACCGAACCAAAGTTTTTGAGTAATTTGGATTTTGGTTTTAATTAATGAAACTTTGGTTTTTGGTTTTTGGATCGATTTGTTAAATAAAATTTTGGATGGAACTAAATAAACCAAAGTAATTATAAGATATACAGTATTATTAATTTATATATTATAGGCTTATAGTAAGAATTATAAATGTAAACTACTATTGCTTGTTCATTATACAATAAAATATTATGCAAATAATTTTTACATGCAGCGAACTTCAATTTATCCAAAACCAAACCAAAATAATCGAATCAAATTGTTATTCGATTTGTTTGCTTTTACATTTTATTTGGTCAATTTGGTTCAATATTTTTAGGAATCCAAAACCAATTGGTTTTTGAAAATTTATTATCCAATCCATCCAAATCAATCAAACGCACAACCCTAATAATTATTTATGAGCTTGCATGTGAGTATAAATATAAAGATGTGTATTGTGTGGCTTTCCTTCTCTTCTCTTTTAACTTATATTTGTGTATGATTTTCCAAGTGCATAGTCCATTTGAAAAGGACATAACGCTTGCTTAAATCCATCCCTATGCACTCCTATGTCATTACTTAAGAGGGAACTCCACATCACACATATAAACTAAACAATCAAACCAAAATTAAACAAACATAAACTTTTTGTATGATTCTCTTTCCATGCATTTCTTTTTGTACATGCACATGTATTTAAGAAAAATGGTATATTAGCCTGGACAACCCAGGGGTTGTGAGGCTTTAAGTAGCCTCAAGTGAGTCTTGTACCTTATACCCCTGGTGCTAACAATGGTGCCGTACTCACTTATGTCTTTTATACTTGCAAATGTGCATGTGAAAAATGGATAAAATAATCACTCTTTTTATACTTAACAAAATCATACATCATGAAGCATCCAAATTTTCTTAAGTAACTCTCTTAGCATTCATCATTAATGTGTGCTAAACATTTTCATTTGCATGTATAGATATGCTCAGGATTCATCCATTTGCATGTTACACATGTTGGGAAAGAAATGAAATGTTGTGTGTTTTGTGATAGTATTTCACTTTACTTAATCTTAAAATGCCTTTTTTTAATAAGTTTTTTTATGGAAAATCTAAACTTAGGATTAATTAAAATACATAATAAAATATTCACTAGACGATAATCAAATATGAATCTACCTTAGAAATTACTTAAGGTAGGGAGGAAAGAGAAGTTTTCTTCTCTTTTCCTCTCTTTGCAACACTTAATAATTAATTGTAGGTTCATTCAAACCTAATCAAATCACAAAATAAAAATCAGCCAAATCAACTAAATCACTTAAATGAAATCACCCTCTAAGTTGAACATTTTCATACTTAGAAAACTTCAACCTTAAAGCCTAGCTAAGCATACCACACAAACCTTAAATCGCACACACATTAGGCTAAGTCACGACTTCTAGCTTTAGGTTAGGGCGGTGCATGGTTTGATGTTTATTTTAGTTTTGTGATGTATTGGTGTAGTCTAAATGTTAGGGTGTATATGTATAGATTGAATGATAGGACGATCTTAGTCTAACTGTTATCTTCTGTAGGGGATTGTGCTTGAGGTGCGTTGTAATAAAAATATAATTGCTTTTGATGTGCATGTGCTTATACCCCCTAAGAAT
This sequence comes from Cymbidium sinense, assembly GCA_021442155.1. Taxonomy (NCBI): domain Eukaryota; kingdom Viridiplantae; phylum Streptophyta; class Magnoliopsida; order Asparagales; family Orchidaceae; genus Cymbidium; species Cymbidium sinense. Next base: position 75,838,231 of record CM038218.1, on the reverse strand, counting down.
AATCTAAAATAGGCCGTGTGGACTTACCCATGTGTTAAGTCCAATAGATATATATATATATATATATATATATATATATATATATATATATATATATGCTTGGGATCAGTATGGTTTGTTTAGCTAATCTCTATTTTGCAGATTTTAGTTAGATTTTTTTTCCCATTTTCATGTAATTTTATAATTAGGATTTTGGAATGATTGTTATGGGGGATTAGGATGAACATTGGTTATAAAACTACGTATTATGTGTCATGTGAAGCCTTTGGAGAAACCACATTCCAATTAACTAAAAGAAGAAAGAAGAAAAAAGAAAGAAGAAAGAAGAAAGAAGAAATGATGAATGAAGACCCCCATAATAATGAATTTCTTCTTGGTTGTAATTTATTCATTTGTAATCCGGGTTGTATAAGGGTAGAGCTCGGCTACCCAATTTTTTTTCTGGTATGTGCGGTGGTGCCCGACCACAAATGATCTTTTAATATTTTGTGCTAGCTTTATAAATTGATTGATGTTTATTTAGCTTGTGCATTAAGATGACATTTTTTCCTAGTTTATTTCTTACTTTGATGTATGGCTTGGATGATGATTAGGCTCCTAGGGAAATAAATTTTCTATCTAACTAATCAATTCAAACTAAAAATAAATAACTCATAACCTCATCTAAAGCCTAGGTTATAAATCAAGATAAAAGAATTAGTAACCCCTTAGCCGGATGTTGTATTTTCTTTCTCACATCATGCATAAAAAAAACATATTATTTCACTCTTGATTGGAGGGCTTTCACCTTTGCCAGAGAACTTGGTTTGACCTTTGAGAGCCATGGTGGAAACACACCTCCTTATCTTGCTGATTTTGGCCCAAAATCTAATTTCTCATGCATTAGGCATATGAATCCTAAAGCTTGTGTCAAATTGATAGTCCAAAAATAAAAAATAAAATATAATAAAATTTGTATTAGATTTAAATCATTAAATCATGACCTACATGATCTAGTCTCTTAGGGAGTGTGTTTAAGGACTTAGTCTCTTTTTAAATAAAAAATAGCTTAGCTATCTTGCAAAAGCATATGACTTGCCTACATGTATTTAAAATCGAGAGGAGTTAGTTGGCCACCCCTGCGTTGTAAGTCCAACAATGGGTGATTTATCCTCTCTTATGGAGGTAAATCAAACATGCATTTTTTGTCTTAGATTTAGGTCATGCTTTTGGCCCATGCCAAAGCTCCCTAGATTTAAGTTCGGAGGTTGCTTCTCCCCTTTGCAGGCTAAAAGCATAAATCCTCACCTCTTAGGTATTTCCATGACCTTGTATCATGGAATTGTAAGCCTTAACTTTCTAATAAAAATTTAACTTAAACAAATAAATCAATTTAATTTCAAAAATATAAAGCCCAATCATAGGATAGTTTGGGATGCTTGCTAGGCTTCCTAATATCTTAAGAATCCCCTACTTATCTTCATTTGGTTTCGATAAGAACTCCCTCCTCTTGATCGATCCCGCTTGGTTTTCTAAAAATAAACCAATCGATTGATAGTCATACCTTCAAAATCTTTGGAGACAATGATCAGTTATCTTAATCGAGAGTATTCTTAAAGAATCCCCTTTCTTATGATGTAATTAACTATAGGGGCTTGCACCTGTAGAGAATTTAACGAATCTGTTTTAAAATAAACCATGCTTTACTTTTCTATGTAAAGTAGGAGAAGAATCTCTAGTACATACGAAGACCTGTAGTCCTTAGGAGTCTTTATTCAGGTGATTAGATCCATTGTATGGTGGTGATTTCTATCTTTCGAGATAGTACACCTTTCATCAATAACATGCCCGATTACCTTAATAATAACATCTGCGGATCTACGTGTCCTTCTGTTTTATATTTTCATTCATCCTATATATATATATATATATATATATATATATATATATATATATATATATATATATATATATCACCACAACAGCCATCATTAGGGTGGATGTATTATTTGATAATTTAATTTATTATTTCAGATCCTATCGACTCTATTAGTTTAATAATAGAGAATCAAATATACTATCATATGACAGGATTTTTTGCTCAATCATCTAATTAATGAAATCATTAATGTTGAAAATCATAATTAGAATGAAATTCTTTAATTTTTGGATTGAAAGAAGCTCTATAATTCATGAAGAATTTAATTTAGGATCGCCTTCTGTTTGCTTGTATGAAGAATTGCAGATCCGATGGTAATGAAAGACATTTTAAATTAGTCTAATAGCCTATTAGTTCCCTTAGAATAACATTTAATTGTTTTCTCTTATTTCAAGTTGTCTAATCTTTGGATCTTCAATAGACTCTCATTTATATCTATTGACGATATTCAAACTCATTACTATCTCTATTTAATTTCTCATTGATCCAATTTGAGCATTTAATAAGATGAATAATATGTTTCAAATATTTTCCAAGAGTTCCTTGATTATGCTTATTAGCAATCCTTCAATTTCATTAGGAATCTCTTATGAATCCTTTGTTTTCTTTAATTTACTTGGAGTGAATTATATTTGAAGACTATATCTTAATTCCAAAGGGATCTCTTGTAGTTTGATTAGATATTCAATCAGATCATCTTTCACATCAATTGAAATGAGGTATTGAAGTGCTAAGCTTATATTTATCACCAAAATATCCAACTCATTTCAATTACTTCATGATCGAGTATCTGAACATATTTCCAGACATTGCATATTTCAATCTTAAAAATGATTGAAATTTTCTTTTGATTATCTCAATATGAAATCCAAGATAATTAAAATATTGAGTGAGAGATGTTTGTTCATTTGAGAGCAGTTGATTAATCCTTGATTTCAGTTAGAATCTAATTTTGATAATTTTGTTTACTTCAAAATTTAGCAAACTCAAATTAATATTTAAAATTAGCTTAGAATTTTTTAATTTAAACTAATTTATTTGAGTTTTTGCAAATGTAAAATCCGTAATTTCAAAGAAGATTTCAAGATGTGTCATATCTAAGAGTTTTGGCATACTGACGCCTATGAAGCCAATGATGGCCTTTTACGACACCACATATCTCTTCTCCACTATGCCCTATTAGGCATTGGTGAGGTCTTGAAACTTTCATGTCGCTTTCCATAAGATTTAGGAACTATAAAAAATCAATAGTGCCTTTTTTATCAGCATCAACCACATTGATCATATCCTGCAATTCCATTTCCGTCGAATTTAGACCCAGTGATCTCAACATGATACCGAGCTCTTCACTTGTAATGCAATAGAAATAACTCATATTGCCTCATAAATCTGAAATCGCCATCGTCGACGTCCTTATCAAAAAGGCTGAAAGCCACCTTCAACTCCGCATTCAGCTCCACCATTTGCTTAAGTTAAGAGAAAGAAGAAGACGGATGGTTCTGTTGTTTATCTTCCTTTCTTCTCCTTTTTCTTTGCTTGTTTTAGGAGAGAAATGAAGAGGGCCGTAGTCGTAAAGGCTGGCTACCCCTCGGTATATCTTGAAAGAAGGAATATAGAAGAGCCTCCTTTGAAGCATATTCGTGACCGCTTATCGGAAAGGCCTGTGATCACTGGCACTATCACCGTTACTGCTGATAATGACCTGAAGACACTTCACCATGACAGAAGCCTAGGCCTTCAGCACCTTGAGGGTCTCTAATGTGGCATTGATCTCTGGTTTCTCTGCACCCTTTGCCTTATGCTTACGGATGGCCTCTGCTTGGACGTCTATGGCAGCCTGCTTCTCGGTCAGGTTGCCTCGAAGGGTGAGGTAGAGACTTCCATGTAGCATCGCAACAGTGAATGAATGGCAGAAGATTGGGAGAGTGGAGGTATATTCGCATGCGGCTGGCTTTCGATCCAGGTGTAGCAGGAATAGAGCGAGAGAGGAGAGAAGCGAGGTAAGAGTTGATGGCACATAAATAGGAGGCGTGGTCGGCGGGGGTGCAAAGAAAATCAAAGAGAACGAGAAAGACTTGTTCGTTCATCTAGGAGCACCGAGGAGGCTTGCGATTTCCTGTTAAGGAAAATCGAATCAGAGAGGGAGAAAGAGAGGGAACAGTTGTGAAAACTGATAGGGAGCGTGCGTGTGTTCCGAATCAAGGTAAAGAGAGGAAGGAATGCGAGACTGAGCGAATGCAGGAGTTCTAGATAGGAAAGAGGGCTTTCGATTTTGCAATTGGGAGTGTGAGAAGCCGAGCAGATTTGTGAGCTCCTATTTTTCTCTTCTTCTTTTTTAATGATAATATATATATATATATATATATATATATATATATATATATATATAATATTTAACTATTATTTTCCTTCTTTTTTTATTTTATCCCTAGAAAGTGGAATATCAAAGAGGGTCAATAAATGCTCCCCAATAAATATGATATGCACATAACGCAGATCATATTTATTATGAGCTAATTTACGGCTTCTTAGTAGCTCATTATTTTCTTCTTGCTTATGTCTCATCATGCTGTCACTTACATTCTTATATGTGTTTTCTCTGATCACTTGATAGGAGGATGTTTAGATAGAGGAGATCCGATAACTTGTCATCTACTGAGATTAGCGAGGAGGATATTTGGTTGGAGATTTATAGATAGATCCTCATGGAGATGCTAATATCAGGGATAGAATTGAGTAGAACACCGATATGTTGAGAGAGTGTGATCTTTATCAGGATTTCTTTGCACGATCCTCCATGCTTCATGACTGTACATAAGACTCTTTTACTTCTGGGGATCCTGCAGATTGGGTGGCTACCATTAAGCTAAAATGTGGGGACTACAATCCTCTGGAAAATACATTAGATTAGGTCAGCTACGGATATTATGATATTTTATAGTTTGCTTCTAACATCATTAAGCAGATGAGACGGTCTATACTTATGAGCCATTTTAAGTTACGTTCGAGCTCGTTATACTTGCTTCAAGATTCATTCGTTGGCAAGATTCTTAATCTCCCTCATGGATATATCACATGGGCTAGGCATGTCTTGCAGGCTCACAGAGACACTTTATGGACATCTGGCATTTATGAGGTGGTATATGTGTCTTTATTTGATTTTGGAGGTATGCCTTCTTCTTGGATTCACAGAGTAGCAGAGTTCTGGGATGCTAGTAGTAACATTTATTGGGTTGGCCCAGAGGAGTTGACAGTTACACTTTGGGACTTACAGGCTATGTCAGGCTTTTCAGTGTTTGGTTACCATTACGAGGAGTGCGTTCCACTTGATGAGGAGTTATTTTGTAGGCAGCCTTCAGATGATAGTGATCGACAAGGTAGGTTAGCCATGCCACCTATCTATATTGATATTTTGAGCCACTATCACCAGAATTTTAAGGCATTAAGATGTTCTAGACGATCATGAGCTATACTACCTGTGAGAGCATGGATCTAGAGTTTCTTACAAGATTATTCATTGTCTGAGGAGACTGTCGTACTACATGATCCTTTTCGATTGTGTGTGTCTGATGACAGTTATTTATTTGAGGAGACTAAGAAGTGTGCTTTATCAATAAGGAGGACTTGTTTAGCTATACAGGGATTGAGTAAGGATTTCTTCTTTGTAGAATTTATATTGACATGGATCTGCATTTTTGTACTCCCCATTTTAGAGGGATCAGCTTGCTCAGGTGCTTTATTAGCAGCCAGCAGGATCTCTCAAGGTGAGTGAGTTTCTTTGGCCCCAGTAGTGTTAGCTAGGATTTACAAGATATTGGGAGTGCTTTCTAGGCAAATTCTCTAGAGTTATGAGATGTGATTCTACCTTGATAGTACTTGTACGCTTGGGTTCACCTTCACATACATGGCGCCTTTGCTTGTTTCAAGTATCCAACATTCTTTTTAGAGAAAGGATATCCTATGATCTTGCAGTTATACTTAGCATCGTCTACTTTCGAGATGGAGCAGATTCATATATTTTTCTTTGCTCCTCATTTGGTCAGAGATCAATTTTTGTTAGTTCACCACCCAGTCATATTTGGTCTACCATCTGACTTGATAGAGGTTGATCTTAGTAACAGTCTTGATGAGAATGGAAAATATTCATTGTTTCAAGGACGATGAACATTGAGAGTAGTTGAGTACTTTTTTAGTATACGTTCAAGATGGTTATGTTATCGATTTGGTCAGTCGATTGTTATAGAGGGCTATCAACCTAACCGGGTTGCACGACCGTTTGGTTTCTTCCAGTCGACTACTCATGATGGTAAGCCATTCACCCCTAGTGTAGTGGACATTAGGATGATCAGGATGATTTCCCTTGAGACACATTACTTTACTGCTTCTGTTGTTTGGCTACATTACTGAGGCTTGGTACTAGCTCTCGCTTTCGAATAGCTCCTCCATAGAGAAACACAGGGGTTAGTTATACCTGCCTCACTTGGGTTCAATTGTCCTTCGGTCCTTTCTTAGAGCATGGAGCCAAAAAAATATGAATGAAAGGTGAGATCTTTAGGAGTTCCTCAAGGTCAGAAGCCTCGTCGTTAGTCACCACCGACAGGAGATAGCAACGCTAGAGGTATAATCACTATCTTTATCTTTTTCAATACTTATGTTATCTCTCTTTATTATATCATTAAGATATGTTTAGTGTGTCTGATATGTTAATTTGATTTGTGATAGATGCACCAGTTGGCGACCAGGTCAGGGCTGAAGACACCACTCCTCATAGCAGAGTACGAGCTAGAGATTCTACTCCTAGCTGCACTAAGATTTCTTCGCCAATTCGCAAATGTAGGTGTAGTCAGCATACAGAACCTATTCGAGCTTCAGTTGATTATTCCATGAGTCCACTTCCACGGTGACTTTTGACTCTTAATGAGATGCCACGGTGTCGGATATATGCTAATCGAGGACTTTGGGTCATCATCGTGTGCCTTCGATACTACTACCTCAAAATTTTTTACTTCTTTTGTGGAGTCACTTTTCCCTACTGAGCCTTACTCTGTCCATTGTCATGGGAAAACTTCTGAGGTGATAGACCTCATACCTAGTGGAGCTTCTATTGAGCCAACACATATCCCTAGAGCTTATCAGATAGTGAGGGTCTTCGAAGACTATGTCACTTACGATGCACCAGTTCAGTCAGATTCACCATGTTTAGGTACTTTACTTCCTCTCATTATTTTTCAGTCACACTTCTTTACATTTACTGCTATGCTTTATGCTGATTATTTTCATTTATTTCTTGCAGTGCCTGAGGTGGGTTACAAGTCTGAGATCTACCACTGATATCCGTCTACACCAGATCCAAGTGACAGTGGCATGGAAGATTACAACTTAATATTTTTGAGAGATGTGATTTCTATACTTACTCCAGGCTCACCAGAGTTGCTAGACCACTTCACATCATATGCAAACATCATTCTGGATCTAGCTCTCACTAGTTTAGAGGAGCAAGCTCTCAGGTACTGGGAGACTCTTTGTAGAGATGTAGAGTTTCTGATCCACAAGATGAGGTCGCCAAGATCGTCTGCCAAAGACTTTACTAGTGAGCTTTAGGAGCGTGTCGATTCGTAGGGAAATAACTAGCATATGATGAGTTTGAGAAGAGTGTTGAGGCTTTACGACACGACCGTCAGAGATCGATAGATGCCACTTCTGAGTTAGATCGATTAACTGCCAGGATCAAGGAGTTGTGGAGGGATCTCGTAAGTGCGATATCCTGTAAGTCAGACTTGCAGGCTGAGCAGGATGGGAGAGTAGGAGCAGCACCATTATCGGATACGCCAGCTATGGATGCCGAGTCGCTTGACTGAGGTGGGAGGCTGAAAAAGTGAGCATCAGTCTTTAGCAGTTTATTTAGCAGTTGGCTTCCTTAATGTACATTTTCTTTTTATCTCTCTTTTTATAAGTCATGTATTATCTTGTTCTCTTAATGGAAAATCAATATTTCTCTCTTCTTTGTTTTGGTGCTGCACTTGAGACATTGTATCTTCATCTTTGTATATCTTCGAGATATTTTACACAGATGTTGTTTTAAGGATAAATCATCTTCTATAACCTCGTTCATAGTATGTTAATCAGTTAAGAGAATTTTTTGATTTTGAATTACTTGGACATGTTAAGTTGATTCAACTTGAGGCAGAATAGCTATTGTCATTTAACTAGCAAGCGAGAGCTCTACCACTAGTGCCTTTTCTTATGGCTTATTGAGTGAGAAGAGTAGTCAACGACTTGGCCACATTTAGGCTTATTGAGTTCGACGGTCAGGACCCACTTTAGTCTTAGACTTGAGCTATGAACAGACTTGAGCTTCCCCAACTTAACAATATTAGAGTTTACAAATTTAAAATTCTCTCATTTGACTTTTTGGACTATTTCAAGCATAAAAGATGAATCTTTCAACTGCAAAATCATCTTATGTGCAACTTGTTTAAAGATAAATCTTTACTAATCATGATAATCAACAGTACTTTTTTATTAGGATAATAGAGAAATCAAATTAGGATATTGGCTCAAAGTACGATGCCTACCTGAATCATAATATATTCAAGGATCTCGTATTATGGCATGATGTCAACTCATGAAAATAAGGAAATGCCCCCTATCTTACATGGAAAATTCTAAAACATGGTTAAAAAATTTTTAAGATTAAATAAATACATCGATATGTGAGTTAATATATTTCCTCTTAAGAGAGTTCAACGTATAATATTGATTTTAAATATCTAAAAATGCCCCCTATGTAATAGGGGGATTCTCACGGTGCTTTTAAATAAAATTTTATCATATATCATCAAAGATTAGCTTCCTTTCCTCTTGATTATATATATTTATTTAGGGATAACGGTATGAGGCACGATGTCAACCTGAATATATATATAAGAAAGCCCCCTGTTTCACAGGAGAGGCTTTGCAATAACTATTGAGAGAATTTGGAACGTCATTAGTCCTATGCTTTTTACGTTCGAACTTGTTGAAGACTTCCCCTTGAAAATTTGAAGTTTGTATTTTTCTCTTATCATGGATTCATGCCTTAGTGGACTTGATGGAGTTGATAACTTGTTGATGAGTTGAGAACATCTTCGGTCCTATGCTTTATGCTTTGACGGACTTTTTGAAGCTTCAATATGGAAATTTTATAGTTCATATTTTGTTCTATCCTGGCTTTATGCCTTGATAAATTCGGTGAAGGAATTTTCTGAGTTATCTTAAGGACTTATCAAGGGATTCAAAATTACCTTCTACCACAACTTTATGCTTTTGTGGGCTTATAGAAGGATTTCTACTGGTAACCTAGCGCTCAGAGCTTGTGTCGGGTCAATGGCGAAGAGTCATCAGTTCTATGCTTTGCACGTAACAGATATATTGATTACATGACTCCCTTAGTTTGGCTTTTAGCTTTGTACAAATATTGGGATTACTTATTCGTTCTTTTGCTTTCTGCTTAGTTGGACTTACTGAAGAAGAGTTTCCTTCGGTCTTTGTTTTCTACTTTAACAGACTTGTTCAGGGAATTGACACTTCTTATTTGATATTGATACCAAACTTAGCTTAGTTCCTTCTCAAGTGAGGATCTTTTTGTTGGATTTAAAAAAATGACCTTACAACCATTAGGGATAATCTTCCAGTCTGGGCCTCTTAAACTCACTAAGTTGGAGGGATTTGGAGATTTGGATGTTCTCATCTTTAAACTAACGTAGTAGGAGGATTCCTATGACACATTGTGGGTATTGTAAGGCACACGAACACAACCATATTTGGGCATTTTGAGTCCGACATTATGCACCCACTCAAGCCCTAGATTTGATGTATGGATGGAAGATATATTTCCAACTTGATTTGTTACAATTTGCAAACATGAAAATTTCTCTTTTTGGTCGGCAAGACTTTGAGACTTATGAACTTTGAATATATAATTTGAATATGTATATGGGGATCTCGACCTTAGGCATGATGTCAACCTAAATACAAGAGGAGGCCCCCTTGTCTTATGAGGGGAAGCCTAACATCTTACTATAAAATTAAAAAAATACCCCATGTTCGACAAGGGGATGTTTGCTTTATTTCGAAAATGCATTCTTATGTTGCAAGAGAATTTTTGAGCAAAACTTACACATGTAATGATAGTGAGAAATAATTGGTATTCTCAGCACCATGATCAATTCTCTTTCTTGAAATGTTCGAGGACACACCGTATGATCGAATGCATTATTATAATTATATTTTTTAGTATAATATTTTTTTTAAATATCGACCATTGATTGGCGGCATTGATTTTTTACCGTTGAAATCAACGAGCTGGTAGGTGACAGGATCCCCTGGATGACTCTCCAAGTTATCGATCGTAAAAACTTTCATCACATATAACCTTTTTCTTAGGTTCCCATTCTTGATGTGTTTTATTTATGGCGGATCTCTGGAGGTCCATATGTTACATCACTGTCTTTCTTGATGGCAGTTTCACTTTGAGGCTTTGGCCTCCAAATTTACTTACATTTTTGCCGAGACCTTTTGACGGTGGATTCTTGGACCAGAGGTCCAAGTGTCACACCTTAATGCTCACTGCGCGGGACTTGAATTGGTTGACAACTTGTTGGGGTTGTAGAAGGAGGTCTCCTTGGAGGAGCAACTCTAGCCTCTCTGATGACAGGGCATTGATATTTTCTTTTCAGCAGTCCTTTCTCCTTTGCAACTTTGAGGACCCGATGCACTCTTGCATAGACAGTTTCAAGTTTCCTCATTGAAGAAGCTGGAACCTAACGTTATCGAGTCCAGAAGGACTATTTGATTTGACAAGTAGAGTAGTTCTACTTTGCCCATCTTAGGCTGTTAAACCTGTTATGAGTTGAAACACTCACTTCTGGTTCTATAGTTGGTTGTACAACTTTCTACTTAAACAATGGCTATTGAGCATGCAGTTCAGCATTTCTCTCTTCACTAACTCTAGGTTAGCTTACTTCCAGATGCAGAAGCTTCTGAGTTGCTACTTCTTCTCAAGGCTTCGACCTCCATATTTGTTTTCTTTTTTATCGGGACTTTTCGGTGGCGGATTCATGGACATGCGGTCCATATGTCACGCCCTAATGCTCATCGTGCAGGGCTTATTTAGAATGATCTTGAGTTCTTATTATCACTGATGGTAGCTTTTGTAGTTGAGAATTTTTGGCTTCTTTGATAATTGACGTTTGATACCTCTTCTTCATAAGATCTTTTTCTCACAACCTTCAAGACTTTATGCACTCGAACAAATAAAATTTCAAGTTATTTCTTATGTAATGTTTAAGTTTACTACTATTGAGCCTGTAAAGATTGCTTAATATCACGAGTAAAGCTATTCCTTTTTACCCATCTCAAAACTTTTAAATTTATTGTGAGTGGAAACACTCGCTTCTGGCATCAAGTCTGGTCACATGGCTAGTGATTCAAACAGCAACTGCTAAGTTCGTAGTTCAACATTTCTTCTCCTTTGCCTTCTACTCAATTTTCCTCCAGAAGAGGAGGCTTCAGCATTACGGCTTCTTAATGCGAAAGGTTCAACTGGCAGAGTGGTCGCATTCACAAGTATGACTGATACTTTCTGCCCAATGACGGTTCTTTTCATGACTAGTGCCTTAGAATGACCTAATCTTTCAAATATAAAGGCTCTCTTTCGAAGATCCTCAGTAGCAATAGTGGCCATTCTAGTCGTTCACCTCCCCTGCACAGATTTGTGTGTACAATGCGCAGGTACTTCAGGTAGAGGATTGTTTGCAGCAATGGCTAGGAAGTATACACTACCAAATTGAATGGTAGCTCCAACATTTCTAGTACTGATAACAACATTAGCTAGATGGATGCTGGCTCCGCGACCTAGCTACATGATGAACAGTGTGTTTTGAAGATCTATTGACATAAAGAATAAGAAGATTAGTCATAAGGACATAATTGGCTTAGATTTAGTTTCATTGATAATTGGTTCTCTTTTTTTTCTTTTAATTTAATTTTTTTATTGTACTCCACTATAACTATAGCTCATATTCAACTAGCAAAAGATGAAAGGAGGAACTTATCCCTAGTGGAGTTGCCAAAAATCTGTGGGCTCTAAAAGTTCGCCACCGACATCTTGATGAACAGAGTATGATTTATGTGTCGATGAAATTTTCAGAAGGTAGATGAAATAGTAGATAAGACACTACCTAGAGATTTCATCCTCATTTTGTGAGGACTTTAGATCTGGTTCCAAGTTTCTTATAGGCGCAAGCACATTTAGTTAATTACCCCTCTCAATGTTAAGAGAGAACTTTCGATTAAGGCTAGTCATTAGATCACTAAATGCGTATCATATAGTAATAGCATGTGGAGTTTAAAATTTGGGATTTAAAAATTCATCATTTGAACTTAAAGTGAATGGTTGGGGGAATGATGAAGTGCCTGATCTAGATCTCATGGTTCTGTCATACCGGGCTGTCCTGGTCCCTAGTCTACTTAGTCAGAGGAGATAGTTGACCTAACTTGATTGAAGGATCCATGTCAGCAGTCATAGGTTGCGTTATCCAAGAAATCCTTATAGACCTGGGGTGTGATATTTATCTAAGGAGACAAACTTAAGTCTACCTTAGCTGATAGAGGGCTTTTTGCCCTATTAGGTGTACCCTATGATTCACATCTCAAGATATAAAGCCATTGGGGAGCATACGGGTTATAGTCGTGATCGTAATATAATGGTGTCATTTGGCTGTAGCCACCCGATCAGAGGACTCTGGTCATAACAGCATCATATGTGGAGCCTACTGGCTAAACCACACAAACAGAGGATATGGGCCACGTCCTTACTGGCATGAGATTGATTGAGAGTGAATATAGAAATACCTTTGATTTTATATTGGCTCCTTTGTGAGCTAAAGTTTTATTAATTTGTCACCTTCAATAAACTATTGTGGAAGGTAGATTGAATGGAGTTTGCTTTAAATATTTAAGGATTGAATTTTATTTAACCATTAATAGCTTAATGATATATTAGATTTTGCCTTTGGATTGATTCTCAATTTAAGTTAATTTAATCTCAAATTAAAATCACATTTTTGATGGAAGTATCCTCCTGGTGAAGTCTTCATTCAATACCATCATCGACGATGATCATTTAATTTATTATTTCATCCTATCGACTCTATTAGTTTAATAATAGAGGATCGATCCACTATCATACGATAAAATTAGCTTCTTATATATTTTTAATAAGTTGAAATTCTTATAATAATTGGATTTTAAATTTTATTAACCCGACCGCCCCAAACCAAAAAAGCAATGCAAAGATCCTCACACGCTAAGTTTAAAGATTCAACACAGTGTTGGGGCCCATGCGGGTGTTTAATAATTCAGATAACTTTATGTTTAAATTATGAGATTAATTTTGTATTTTTATTTAAGTCCAACTTAGCCTGCGCAGCCTTTTTAGATATTAAAATTTACACTTTAAATTTTCATGTCGAGCACATGCAGACATTCATAGCTTAGATAATTTCATCTAATTAATGAAATCATTGACTTTGAAAATCAAAATTAAAATAAAATTTTTAATTTTTGTATTGAAAGAAGCTTCATGATTCATGGAGAATTTAATTTAGCATCGATTTTTTATCCGCTTTAAAGAATTGCATATCTGATGGCGATGGAAGGCATTTTAAATTAGTCTAATAGCCTATTAGATCTCTTGGAATAACATTTAATTGCTTTCTCTTATTTAGAGTTATCTAGTCTTTGGATCTTCAATAGACTCTCATTTACATCTATTGATGATCTGCAAACTCGTTAATATCTCCGATCAATTTCTCTTTGATCGAATTTGTGCATTTAATAAGATGAATAATATGCTTCAAATATTTTTCCAAGAGTTTCTTGATTGTGCTTATTAACAATTATTCAATTTCATGAGGAATCTCTTATGAATCATTTGATCTTCTTTAATTTACTTGGAGTGAATTATATTTGAAGATTGTATCTTAATTCTAAAGGGAACTCTTGTGCTTTGATTAGATATTCAATCATATCATCTTTCACATAAATTGAAATGAGGTATTGAAAAATGCTTATATTTATCACCAAATCAACTCATTTCAAATCTATATATTGATCATATTTCAATCTTAAAATGATTGAAATTTTCTTTGATTATCTCAATGTGAAATCCAAGATAATTCAAATATTGAGTGAGAAATATTTGTTCATTTGAGAGCAGTTGACTAATCATTGATTTCAGTTGGAGTCAAATTTTGATAATTTTGTTTACTTCAAAATTTAGCAAACTCAAATTAAACTTTAAAATTAGCTTAGAATTTTAATTTAAACTAATTTATTTGAGTTTTGTCAATATAAAATAGAATTTGAATATTTCGATGGGTGTCACATCTAACATTTTAATTTTACTTAGACGCCTATTAAGTGTAGTGAGCTATTCACTTTACACTACATTCATCTCTTTGACCCACTACTCTATTGGGCATTATCGGGTCTTGAAACTTTCATGCTGCCTTCCATTAGATTTAAGAACTCTGAAAAATCAATAGTGTCAATTTTCTCAGCACCAACCGCATTGATCATATCCTGCAATTCCATTTGCATCAGATTTAGACCCAATGATCTCATCACGATACCGAGATCTTCACTAGTAATGCAACAGAAAGAACTCATATTGCCTCATAAATCTGAAATCGCCATCGTCGCCGTCCTTATCAAAAGGCTCAAAGCGCCTTGAACTCCGCATTCGGCTCCGCCATGCTTAAGTTAAGAGAAAGAAGAAGACAGATGGTTCTGTTGTTTATGCGCTTCATTTCTCCTCCTCTTTCTTCGCTTGTTTTAGGAGAGAAACAAAGAGGGTCGTAGTCGAAAAGGCCGGCTACCCCTTGGTATATCTTGAAAGAAGGAATATAGAGGAGCCTCCTCTGAAGCATATTCGCGACCACTTATCAGAAAGCCTCGCGGTCACCGGCACCCACTGTTACTGCTAATAACAGCCTGAAGATGCTTCGCCATGGCGGAAGCCTAGGCCTTCAGGGCCCTGAGGGTCTCCACCGCGACGTTGATCTCTGGCTTCTCGACACCCTCTGCCTTGAGCTTACGGACGGCCTTTGCTTGGACTTCCACGGCAACCTGCTTCTCGGCCAGGTCGCCTCAGAGGTAGAGACTTCCATGGACAGCATCGCAGCAGTGAATGAATGGCAGAAGATTGGGAGAGTGGAGGTAGATTCGCGTGCGGCTGGCTTTCGATCCACGTGTACCAGGAACAGAGCGAGAGAGAGAGAAGCGAGGTAAGAGTTGATGGCACGGAGATAGGAGGCATGGTTGGCGGGGGTGCAAGGAAAATCGAAGAGAATGAGAAAGACTCGTTCGTTGGTCTGGGAGCACCGAGGAGGCTTGCAGTTTCCTATTGAGAGAAATCGAATTAGAGAGGGAACGGTTGTGAAAACCGACAGGGTACGTGCATGTGTTTCGAATTAAGGGAAAGAGAGGAGGGAATGCGAGACCTTATAGACCTGGGGTGTTTACAGTCATAGGTTGCGTTATCCAAGAAATCCTTATAGACCTGGGGTGTGATATTTATCTAAGGAGACAAACTTAAGTACCTTAGAGAGGCTTTTTTCTATTATTATTCTATGATTCACATCTCAAGATATAAAGCCATCGATATACCTGTTATACATCGTAATATAATGGTTATTCGTGCAGCCACACCGATGGACTCGGTCATAAAAGATCATATGTGAGCCTCCGCTAAACCACACAAACAGAGGATAGCCACGCCCCACTCGCATGATTGAGAGAGTGAATATAAATACCTTTGATTTTATATTGGCTCCTTTGTGAGCTAAAGTTTTATTAATTTGTCACCTTCAATAAACTATTGTGGAAGGTAGATTGAATGGAGTTTGCTTTAAATATTTAAGGATTGAATTTTATTTAACCATTAATAGCTTAATGATATATTAGATTTTGCCTTTGGATTGATTCTCAATTTAAGTTAATTTAATCTCAAATTAAAATCACATTTTTGATGGAAGTATCCTCTCCGGTTGAAGTCTTCATTCAATACAGTCATCATCGGGGTGACGTATTTTTTGATCATTTAATTTATTATTTCAGATCCTATCGACTCTATTAGTTTAATAATAGAGGATCAGATCCACTATCATACGATAAAATTAGCTTCTTATATATTTTAATAAGTTGAAATTCTTATAATAATTGGATTTTTAAATTTTATTAACCCGGACCCCGTCCTAAGACCAAACCAGAAAGCAATCCACGCAGCATCCTCACACGCTAAGTTTAAAGATTCAACACAGTGTTGGGGCCCATGCGGGTGTTTAATAATTCAGATAACTTTATGTTTAAATTATGAGATTAATTTTGTATTTTTATTTAAGTCCAACTTACAAGTTTTTTTAGATATTAAAATTTACACTTTAAATTTTCATGTCGAGCACATGCAGACATTCATAGCTTAGATAATTTCATCTAATTAATGAAATCATTGACTTTGAAAATCAAAATTAAAATAAAATTTTTAATTTTTGTATTGAAAGAAGCTTCATGATTCATGGAGAATTTAATTTAGCATCGTATTTTATCTGCTTGTACGAAGAATTGCATATCTGATGGCGATGGAAGGCATTTTAAATTAGTCTAATAGCCTATTAGATCTCTTGGAATAACATTTAATTGCTTTCTCTTATTTAGAGTTATCTAGTCTTTGGATCTTCAATAGACTCTCATTTACATCTATTGATGATCTGCAAACTTCGTTAATATCTCATCAATTTCTCTTTGATCGAATTTGTGCATTTAATAAGATGAATAATATGCTTCAAATATTTTTCCAAGAGTTTCTTGATTGTGCTTATTAACAATTATTCAATTTCATGAGGAATCTCTTATGAATCATTTGATCTTCTTTAATTTACTTGGAGTGAATTATATTTGAAGATTGTATCTTAATTCTAAAGGGAACTCTTGTGCTTTGATTAGATATTCAATCATATCATCTTTCACATAAATTGAAATGAGGTATTGAAATGCTAAGCTTATATTTATCACCAAAATATCCAACTCATTTCAATTACTTCATGATCAAGTATTTGAATATATTTTCAGACATTCCATATTTCAATCTTAAAAATGATTGAAATTTTCTTTTGATTATCTCAATGTGAAATCCAAGATAATTCAAATATTGAGTGAGAAATATTTGTTCATTTGAGAGCAGTTGACTAATCATTGATTTCAGTTGGAGTCAAATTTTGATAATTTTGTTTACTTCAAAATTTAGCAAACTCAAATTAAACTTTAAAATTAGCTTAGAATTTTTAATTTAAACTAATTTATTTGAGTTTTTGTCAATATAAAATCTGACAGAATTTCGGCAATATTTCGACATAGGGGTGTCACATCTAACAGTTTTAGCTTACTCGGTACGCCCTATTAAGTGTAGTGAGCGGTATCTTACGACACTACATTCATCTCTTTGCACCCACTACGCCCTATTGGGCATTATCTGGGTCTTGAAACTTTCATGCTGCCTTCCATTAGATTTAAGAACTCTGAAAAATCAATAGTGTCAATTTTCTCAGCACCAACCGCATTGATCATATCCTGCAATTCCATTTGCATCAGATTTAGACCCAATGATCTCATCACGATACCGAGATCTTCACTAGTAATGCAACAGAAAGAACTCATATTGCCTCATAAATCTGAAATCGCCATCGTCGCCGTCCTTATCAAAAAGGCTCAAAGCCGCCTTGAACTCCGCATTCGGCTCCGCCATGCTTAAGTTAAGAGAAAGAAGAAGACAGATGGTTCTGTTGTTTATGCGCTTCATTTCTCCTCCTCTTTCTTCGCTTGTTTTAGGAGAGAAACAAAGAGGGTCGTAGTCGAAAAGGCCGGCTACCCCTTGGTATATCTTGAAAGAAGGAATATAGAGGAGCCTCCTCTGAAGCATATTCGCGACCACTTATCAGAAAGCCTCGCGGTCACCGGCACCCACTGTTACTGCTAATAACAGCCTGAAGATGCTTCGCCATGGCGGAAGCCTAGGCCTTCAGGGCCCTGAGGGTCTCCACCGCGACGTTGATCTCTGGCTTCTCGACACCCTCTGCCTTGAGCTTACGGACGGCCTTTGCTTGGACTTCCACGGCAACCTGCTTCTCGGCCAGGTCGCCTCAAAGGGTCTCCTCAGAGGTAGAGACTTCCATGGACAGCATCGCAGCAGTGAATGAATGGCAGAAGATTGGGAGAGTGGAGGTAGATTCGCGTGCGGCTGGCTTTCGATCCACGTGTACCAGGAACAGAGCGAGAGAGGAGAGAAGCGAGGTAAGAGTTGATGGCACGGAGATAGGAGGCATGGTTGGCGGGGGTGCAAGGAAAATCGAAGAGAATGAGAAAGACTCGTTCGTTGGTCTGGGAGCACCGAGGAGGCTTGCAGTTTCCTATTGAGAGAAATCGAATTAGAGAGGGAACGGTTGTGAAAACCGACAGGGTACGTGCATGTGTTTCGAATTAAGGGAAAGAGAGGAGGGAATGCGAGACCGAGCGAATGCAAGAGTTCTAGATAGGAATGAGGGAAAAAATATTACGTGCGGACTCCTGATGCATCAGGAGTTCGCTCAAATTCTTCATTTTTTTTTTTTAAAAAAGTAAAAAATAAAAAATGGATGGCTGTGATGCGGACTCCGCACCGCGTAATATTCTCTCGGAAAGAGGACTTTCGGTTTTTGCAATTGGGAGTGTGAGAAGCCGAGCGGATTTGTGAGGCCCCGTTTTTTTCTCTTTTTTTTTTCTTTTATTATTATTATTATATGCTAATGATAACATATATATATATATATATATATATATATATATATATATATATATATATATATATATATATATATATATATATATATATATATATATTATTTATTTATATATTTATATTTATATTTATATTTACGCACTACTATGTTTTTTCTTGCTTTTTTTATTTTATTCCCATAAAATATAATATCAAAGAGGGTCAACAATTGAGTCATAAAGTGTTAGTTTTCAAATGATAATAGAATCCATATTAGACTTCAAATGAGATTATGCTCAGCTTGATAACTTATCTACGAGCAAATGTAGATTTCGATATTTCATAAGCTAATATGAACAAGATTTATCATTGTTTATTCCAAATATCAAGTTCTTGAACAATAATAAGCATTACAAAGCTGCTCGATTAATAAATGAATTATGGTTTAATTCACACTAAGCAAGTTCAGAAGTGTCGAGAAAGTTTAAGTAAGACACACGAAAAATTTGATATCTAGTCAATAACTATGTATATAATTCTTACAATGTGTCACTTTAAATGATCTAAGAGAAAATCTAATTGGATTCATAATCAAATCACAAGACGCTTATAGTAAGCTTGAAAGCTAGCATTAAAATACAAATGCAATTCAAGCATGACTTAAGAAACTAGGCTTATATTTATTAAGTTAAGTTGAAAGAGGTATAATAGCTTGTCTATGAGTGAGAATGAAAGTTAAATATGATGATTACCAAAGATATAAAATTATATCAATATGAATAAGCTAAATAGTTATTTTATTTTTGCTTTCAAGTGAAGTATAAACAAAGTTACACTACTTTGAATCAAAAATATAAAGTTAAAATATATGCCACCAGATGTGCAACTTTTCTTACAAGCAGACGGAAGGCGATGCTAGAATATATTCTCGAGGAATTATAGAGCTTCTTTCAATCCAAAAATTAAGGAATTTCATTGTAATTATAATTTTCAAAATTAGTGACTTCATTAATTATATAAAATTATCTAAGTTTATAAATCTCCAGAGCTCTGACATTACTTAAAGAAATTTTAATGTCGAAAATATCTGGCTAAATTGAGATTAAATAAAAATATAAAATTAATCTCATAATTAGAAAATAAAATAATCTAAACTGTCAAGTACCCACGTGGGCCCCGACACAATGCTGAATGCTTAAATTTAGTGTGTGAGGATGATGGGAGGGTTAAAAAAAATAAATTTAGAATTTATTTTGTATTTGAGAATAAATTATAATTTTATAATTATATTTCAAAAATATGAATATTTAAATGTACTAATCATTGAATTTTCAAAATATAAATATATTTGTTGAAATACAAAAGATATTCAGTTGCAAAGTTATGAAATACAACTATGAGTTTTAACTTAAAGATCTGATGCAATTAAACGGAGCTGATTGGATCTAAAGTTCTTAAATATATTCAATTCAATCAATTAACTATCCCCGATGATGGTTCTATTGAATGAAGATTTCTACCGGAGGAGATACTTACCATCAAAATGTGCTTACAAGCTCAAATTGAATTAATTAAAATCAAGTATCAATGTAAATATAAAATCAGATAAATTACTAAGTGTTAAATGCTTAAATGAAATTTAACCTTTAAAGAACTTAAAGCTAAAACTCAATCCACTTTCCATAATAATTTGTTGAAGGTGACAAATTAGAAAAACTCTAGCTCACAAAGAAGCCAATATCAAATCAAATGTATTTCTATATTCACTCTCAATCAATCTCATGCTAGTATACGTCCCATATCCTCTTCATCTGGTTTGCTCATGTTATATCAGGCTCCAAAATTCACCACCGACCTCTCGATAATAATTTGATTGAAGAGAGTAATTTAAGGTGTCGGTGTAATTTTCAGAAGGTAGATGAAATAGTAGATAAGACACTACCCAGAGATTTCGCCCTCATTTTATGAGGACTTTAGATCTGGTTCCAGGTTTCCTATGGACGCAAGCCCTTATAGTTAATTACCCCTCTCAATAAGTGAGAGAGAACTTTCGATTAAGGTTAGTCATTAGGTCACTAAATGCGTAGCATATAGAGTTTTAAAATTTAGATTATGAAATTTATCATTTTAGCTTAAACTAGATGATTCGGGGAATGATGACGTGCCCGATCTAGATCTCATGCTTCCGTCATCCCGGGCAGTCGCAGTCCCTAGCCTACTTAGTTAGAGGAGGTAGTCGACCCAACTTGATAGAAGGATCCTCATCAGCAACACATGGGTTACGTCGTCTAAGAAATTCTTGTAAACCTGAGGTGGTGTTTGTCTAAGGAGACATATTTAAGTTTACCTTAGCTGACAGAGGGCTATTTTCTCTATCAAGTATACCCTATGATTCACAACTCAAATGGCAGAGCCATTGGGGAGCATACGAGCTATGATCGTGATCATAATATAATGGAGCCGGACTGGCCAAATCACCTGATCAGAGGACTCTGATCATAATTGCTTCATCTGTGGAGCCTATTGGCCAAGCCACACAGTCAGAGGACACATGCCACATCCTTACTGGTGTGAGATTAATTGAGAGTGAACATAAATGCTTTAATTTGACATCAATTTATGAGCTAGAGTTTTCTTAATTTTTCACCCCTACAAATACACATGTAAAAATGATTTAATTAGAATATGCTAGCTCTATTTTAGATCCTATCAACTCGCTTAATGCTAACAGACGACATCTATCACACATGACGTAATCAATTTCTCAGATATTTCATAGATTTGAAACTCTTATTATAGGTTTTTAAGTTTTGTTAACCCGGACCCAGCCCTAAGACTAAACCGAGAAGCAACCCGCATAACATACTTAGACACTTGAATTTAAGCATTCAGCATAGTGTCGGGCGCATGCGACTCTATTTAAGAATTTAAGTAGTTTTTATTTTTGAATTATGAGATTGATTTTGTATTTTCATTTTATTCTAATTTAGTCCGCACAGCCTTTTTAGATATTAAAATTTGCACTAGAAATCTCTATGTCCGAGCACATGTAGGTATTTATAGCTTAGATAATTTCACCTAATTAGTGATTTTGTCAATTTTAAAATCCATAATTAGAATGAAATTCCTCAATTTTTTATTAAAGGAAGCCCTATAATTTTTGTAGATTTTGATTTAGTATCACCTTCTGTCTGCTTGTACAAAAGATTGCACATTCGGTGGCGAAGAAGGCATTTTAATTTAGATTGTAGTTTAAAATATTACTTGCACTTAGTTTACTTGTTAAGTTTTTGTAACTCTTCTAATTTGATTATGTTCAATCTACATCACTTTTGATAAGTTATGCAGATTTCAGTGTTTATTGCTTTAGCCCTACTTTTGCTTATTAGCTAGCATAATAATCACCTTCATATTCGTATAAGAGTTATTAAACCCAATTTGAATTCATTCCTAGACTTTAAGTTTCCTGCAAGATTATTATGAGTTTAGTATTAGTCCCCCATAAATTCTAATTAAAGCTTATTTAATTTTGAGAAATTTGCAAGAAAAAAGAATTCACTTTATCACTTTAATTTAAGCCGTAGAGAATTACAACTAAAGTTTGTGAGTTTAATATTAGTCTCCCCAAAGTTTGTGAGTTTAATATTAACCTCCTCCAAATTTTACTTAGATTTTAAATGAATGTTCTATTCTTTCCAAAATTTTCTTTAAAGTCTCTCCCTTTTTTTTTTTGACATTTTTAGTTTAAAATTAGTTACAAGTTTCCTTACTTAGCGTTCTTGAGTCAGTTCATTTCACTCTCCCATTTTTTTAAGTCAAAATATTTGACGCAATTTTATTTCTGATCATCCCCTTGTGATCGGGGTATTTTGGCTTACTCAGACGCGACTCTTGAAGCGTGAGAGGTGTCACACACACCACAACCAATTTTTCATCTCATCGCGCCCTCTTAAGCACGATGAGGTCTTTAAACCTGAAAGTAGACACACAATGCAATATATATTCATCCCCTCTTTTTTTCTAAGTCTGGAAATTAGATAAAATTTCGGCAGCCTCCCGACGTTATCCTCATATATGGGGCTGCATCGGGGGTATTTTTGGCTTACTCGGTATGCCCTCTTGAGCGTAACGAGCGGTGTCTACGACACCACAACCAATTTTTATCTCATCGTGTCCTCTTGAGCATGACGAGGCCTTCAAATCTGAAAGAAGAGATACAGTACAATATATATTCATCCTCCCCTTCCCCCCTTTTTTTTTCTAAGTCTAGAAATTAGACAAAATTTCGACAGTATTTCATCTAGGGGGAGCGACATCTAACGAGTGTTGGCTTACTTTGTACGCCCTCTTGAACATAGCAAGCGGTGTCTTGTGACACCACATCCTATTTTTCATCTCGTCGGCTCCTCTGAGCACAACGAGGTCTTCAAACCTACAAAGAAACACAAGCATGTATATATATTTTCACATTCATAGATCACACATGTTCTGATGTATTTTCGAAGTGCTGCAATGCTCGGCAAAAGAACGGAGTTAGGTATGCAATTGGGAATGTAAGGCAAGGAGTGTGATGCCAAAAATCAAAAGAAGAATTTACCTCTTGACGATGTTCTTCCCTGGATTACAGCGAAATGAAAATGGGAAGGCTAAAGCGAGGAATGCGATGCCAAAAATTGAAAGAAGAATTCACCTTTTGATGATGTTCTTCCCCCTATTGCAGTGAAACAAAAATTGGAAGGGTTATGGGGTGTGCAATGCCAGAAATCGAAAGAAGAATTTTCCTCTTGACGATATGCTTCTCCCAATTTGTGATGAAATGAAGGTGGGAAGGCTAAAGTGAGGAATGTGATGCCAAAAATCGAAAGAAGAATTCAGCTCTTGACGATATTCTTCCGATCAGGGCGGATGGTTGGATGGGAAAAGGGCGCGACCGGGTCAGGAATCAGGCTCATGGCCATATGAAATCATCGGCCATGGAATCATGGCGGTCATGGAAGGCATGGCTCAATTTAAAAATGGGAAAGGCCGGTGGATCTGGCTACCGCGGATGGTGGATCATGGCCGCTGTTATGGGAGCAGGAATGCAGACCGAAATTGTGCTACAGGGCAGACGCCGAGAGGTGGTAGACAATCATGTCCAAAGGCTGGCCTATTTTACGTTGAGGGACGCAGAAGCGATCAGTGAGCTCGAATGGCGGCAGCCCGAGGTGGGTGCATCTGGTGGGCATAAGTCGCTGACCGCTAGCCTGAGCGATGCCGCGCTGGTCCTGACGCGGCGGAAGCCGGTCGCTTATCACGGAGCTGAACGACCTGGATCGCATGCAGCCTGAGGCTGGCGGCTTTTTCCAGGTCAGCTTTGCGAACCACTGATTGGCGATGGTCCGAGGGGAAGGCGAGCTGGTTTTGAGATATGCCACCTGTTTTGTGGGAACCACAGTGGGAAAATCGAGAGGGAGAATTTAATTGCCTTTTCTATTTCCAATGAGAGAGAGAGAGAGATGCAGGAGAGAATGCAAGAATGTGGGAATAATGGGAGTGACAGATTCTATTTTCTTTTTTCCTTTTTTGAAGAGGTTGATCAAAAAATAAAAAATAAAAAAGGGGAGGGGCTGGGAACCACACGCATGAGGGGGGTAATTTAGGGATTTTTAAATAAATTTAAATTTATTAAATGATTTTAATACGGATTTCATGCCGATAAATACAGGTAGTCAATATATATATATATATCTATTTAAGGTAATTCCATTGTTCTGAATGCAATGGCACAATCCGTTTCGCGATCGGAGACCATTTGGTTCAAGTCGACGTGAAATTGAGTCCATTTCAGCTCAAAATGCGCATCGCCGCTTTTGACCGCTTGATTTTTGTGTAAACTCATTTGAATTGAGTGCAAACAGTCTTACTTGATAAATTTTGATATTTCGAAGCCAATGCCATGATCAATTTCAAGAACGGAGGTTGTTTGATCCTCGTTGATACCTCATGATCTCGATATGTGTGCAGGCACATTGGCGACTCGATCGCTTGCTTGGTTGATCATCAAGTCATATAATATTTATATCCTGACCAATTTTGATATTCTGAACATGATGAAAAAGTCCATTCATCGATCGGAGGTCATTTGAGTTGATTTCGGTGACTTTCTTGTAATTCAACCTCGATTTGCGCTTTGTCACTTCAAATCATTCGACATTTGTACAGACTCATCTGAATTGAGCGTGTATAGTCTCATTTGATAGATTTTGATATTTCAAATCCAATGGCATGATCAATTTCATGAATGGGAGTCATTTGGCTTATGTTGGCACCTCCTGACTTTGATATATGTGCAAGCATGTTGACGACTTGAGCGCTTAAACAATTGATCATTACATTTTGTAATATTTATATATTGATCAATTTTGACATTCTGACTTGGTGGCGAAGTCCGTTCATCAATCGGAGGTCATTTCAATCAATTTTAGTGTCGTTCAATGCATTTTGGCCTTGATTTGCACGTTGTCACTTCAATTCATTCGACATTTGCATAGACTCATTTGATTTGAGCGCGTATGATCTCATTTGATAGTTTTTGATATTTTGAGTTTAATGGCATGATCAATTTTATGAACGGAGGTCATTCGGACATTATCGTAGCTTCAGGACTCTGATATGCGCATTGACACTTTGATAACTCGAGCGTTTAATCAATTGCTCGTTAGATTTTGCAATATTTATATTATGATCCATTTTAATGTTCTGAATGCAATGGTGAAGTTTGTTCGCTGATCGGAGGTCATTTTAACCATTTTTAGTGACGTCTAGTGTATTTTGAGCCCCGATTTGTGTATTGTCACCTCCGAAGTCCATCGAATTCAATTTGTAGGCTTGACTTTGACTTATGACACACATATGCAGGTCAACAAATGCCCCTCAATAAATATCATTTGCGTATGAAGTGAGTCACGTTTGTTGAAAACTAGTTGACCCTTTGGGCTGGCCACAGAACTATGATTATTTCAGCTTCGCTTGCAATAGCTTACAGAGCTTTGATAGGATTTGTCATTAGTATGCTACCTTATTCAGGACATGCTAAATGACGCTCAATTTGTCGAATCAACTTTGACATAAGAGTTCTTACATCATATACTATCATTTCATGGCTTTTGAAGATCTCTTTCTTTATGTCATTGCAGATTTGAGTTTCCTCTAACCTTAGTTTCGTGCTTGGTTGGATTTGATGGACGAATTGGTTTATCCGTGCTTGGTCGGATTTGAAATTTCTTCTGTCCTAGCTTTGAGCTTGATGGACTTGATGAAGGACTGACCTAATTTGTCCATATTGACTTGTTAGGAAGTGTATGTATGCCATGAACTATGTGCTTGTCGCTGACGATTCTGAGGGTACATATGATGTCCCAGCCTTATATAGGGTCAATATTGAGTTATTAGTCTAGCAACGTGTGCTTTAATGGGATAAATAAGTGCAAAATTCCTTTAGTTCAGCCGTTGGATTTGTTTGAACTATGGAATTGCATCTCGGTCCTGTGCTTTCTTCTTTGATGGACTTGATGAGGAGATTACCTTTGATCTGTACTTTAAGCTTGATCAGATCATTTGAGAATAGATTGATATATCACCCTGCGGGTAATATATGGATTGATTTGGTACCAATTGAGTGTTTCCTCAGATTGATCTATCGAAGTAAAGATCTCTGATCCTCGCTTGAAATCACTAAGCTAGATTTGGTTTGAGATTGAACAGCTATCACCATTAGACTGAAGAGCAAGGGGCTCTTTCACTGCGGTCTTTTCTTATGGCTTGTTGAGTGAGGAGAGCGTCAACAACTCGGCCACATTTGGGCTTGTTGAGTTCGACCTTTAGAACTTACTCGAGTCTTAGACTTAAGCTACAGTGGGTTGGTGGTTTTTTCATCAGACTAACGAACGGGGGCTCTTTCACTGTGGCCTTTTCTTGCAGCTTGTTGAGTGAGAAAAGTGTCAGCAAGTAGGCCATTTGTGGGCTTGTTGAGTCTGACCTTTAGAACCCATCCGTGACCAAGACTTCAAGATGTAGAGGTTGATATTTCTCTAACTTAGTTGATTGAAGCTCCCAAAATTGGGAGTTCATCTGATTGGATCTCCAAAATTTTGGCAAATCTGAGAGCTAAATTTCTTGACATTTAGGGTTGTCCTTTCGTGCATAGAAATATATTCATTTTGTTCCTACAAGACTCTGCAACTTAAGAGTAACAATTATGAATATATCCAGGGATTTCAGTGTAAAGCTCGATGTCAACCTGAATAAGAATATATTTGAGGATCTCGTCTTATGGCAGGATGTCAACTCAAATAAACTTAATATAAACTAAAAATGCCCCTGTCTTGTTGGGAGAAATCTAAAGCACATTTGGAAGAACTTTCAAAATGAAAATATACAAATACATCCATATTTGAATTGATGTACTCTAAAGGAGATTTTAACATACAACATTGATTTCATCCATGTATAGAAATCTAAAAATTCCCCTCGTAGAACAGGAGAATTTTCACAAAATAGTTCTTCATCTGGAGTATGTTTATTTTGGGATCTCGGTATGAAGCACGATATCGACCTAAATAGATATACTAAAAAAATGGCCCCTGTCTTGTAGGGGGATTTCTATTATACCTCGAGAATGTGGTCGTCAAGTATAGTACTTTTTCAAGTATCGACCATTAATTGGCGGCATTGGTCTTTCACCCTTTAGGTCAATGAGTTGGTATGCTCCTCCTTGGTATACTTTTTCAATAACAAAAGGGCCTTCCCAATTAGGCTCGAATTTGGCACCAAATTTTAGATTGGGGAGAATTGGTCTTCTCAGCATCAAGACTAATTCTCTTTTTTGGAATGTTCGAAGTCACACCGTATGGTCAAAAGCCCTGTATATCTTTGCTCGATAGACTTTCAGATTTTGATGAGCTTGTAATCTAACTTTATCAAGTGTGTCGAGTTCCTCCATTCTAAGAAGAGCATTTTGATTTTCAGTTAGATTATATTGGATGGCTACTCAAAGTGAAGGCAACTCAACTTCGAGAGGAACAACTCCTTCAGTTCCAAATACCAATGAATAGGGAGTGGATTTAGTCGGCATTTTGTAAGTAGTTCGATATGCCCATAATGCCTCTACTAGCTTGGTATGTCATTCTCTCTTATTTTTAGTGAGAATCTTCTTGAGCAGTTTGACCAATGTCTTATTGAAGGCCTCCGCCAAATCATTTACTCTTGGATAATATATTGAAGAGTATCGCCAATCAATTTTGTGTCGATCGATGAATCTATAAATCTTCCCGCTTTTGAAAGCTGTGCCATTATCAAAAATTAATTGGTGCGGCACTCCAAATCTATAAACCACATTATGCGTAAAGAAGTTAATCACTCAATCGGCAGTAACTTCTTTAAATGAGGTAGCTTCAACCCACTTAGAGAAATAGTCAGTCGCTGCTAGGATGAAGCGATGTCCAGCTGATGACGGTGGATCAATTGATCAAATTACATCTATACCCCAGCATTCGAATGGCCAGAATGCTATTATTGGACGTAATAGATTTGGAGGTTGATGAATGATATTCCCATGTACTTGACACTCATGACACTTCTTAGCGTGATTAATACAGTCTCTCACCATAGATGGCCAATAATATCCCATCTTTTTGATCTTTATTACCATCTTGGGACCTAATTGATGTGCACCACAAAGTCTTTTGTGAACTTCAACCATCACTTTGCTAGCTTCATCTACACCTAGGCATCGTAACCATATTTTTTCAAAGGATCTATGATATAAATTGTTGTTGATGAAAGCATAGCATAGCATTCTCTTCTCGATTTGAGCTACCGGTGATTTATTACTTGGTAATTTGCCTTCTTTAAAGTAGTCAATGAAGGGTTTCCTCCAACCATGTGGCTCTTGTACAATAAAAGCTTCACACTGCTTTTCTAAAGCAATGTCATTCTTATCTCTTCTTGGTACAACTTCTTGTTGATTTTGGAGAGTATGAGGAGCAACCTGAGTCGCATCCTCCTGGGTTAGATTTGATAACCCCTCTACCTGCGGGGATTTATACTTTACTTGCTCTAAGACTCATCAAGTAAATATGCTGATCATGATATAATCACCATTCATACTTGACATTTCCTTAGCTAATTTTGCTAAGCAGTCGGCTTTGCTATTCTCGGATTGAGAGACTCGAGTTAGTGTGATATTTGGTATTTGCTTCATAAGCTCGAGAACTCGCTTGTGATAGAAAGCTAACTCAAGCTTGTTTATTCTATAGATGCCAAGTACTTGATTTATAATAAGCTGAGAATTACCAAAAATGTGCAAGTTTTTAATGCCTATGAAAATAGCTTCTTCCAGACCTGCTACTAATGCTTCATATTCAGCTTCATTATTATTAGTTCTTGGCTCGGTCAATCCATATGATCGTCTCATTATCCCTCCTTTTTGGTGTTATGAAGACGATGTCGATTCCTGCTCTTGCTCTTGGGAAATTTAGATGTTGGACTTGTTTGATCGATGAGGCTCCATTAAAATATATTTCCCAAATTTATGATTTTTCTCTTTCATGAATGAGCATAATTTGCTCATCTGCAAATCATCATTAAGAGAAGAGTCCAGGATGGGATGTACTAGAAAATCTCTAAGACTTGTCCTTCACCGCTATGGAATATATGTGATATCAAATTGTAGAAGCAATATTGCCCTTCTTGCCAAGCAACCTGTCAACACTGGTCTTATCATCAAGTGCTTCAGCAGATCGATCCTTGAGACGAGAGTAATCTTGTGAGATAACATGTAATGACAAAGCTTTTAGACTATAAAGATCAGTTCTAAATAGTGTTTCTCTATCAGAGAATATCTCATTTCTGCTCCAATCAACTTCCGACTGATATAATTAAGAGCATTCTCTTTACTTTCTTCATGTGTTGTGCCAATAATGCTTCAAGGGACTCTTCTAATGCAGCTGTGTATAGAATGAGGGGCTTCCTGGGAGTAGGCGTTGTAAGCATTGACGGATTTAACATGTAGCTTTTAATGCTATTAAAGGATTCTTGGCACTCCTTATCCCAATTAAATGGAGCGTCCTTCTTCATTAACCTTGCAAATGGTTGACAACGTCCTGATAGGTTTGATATAAATCGACGAATGAATGCGAGCTGTCCTTGTAAAGAACGGAGCTGACGAAAACTCTTCGATGGTGGCATCTCCACAATTTCCTTGATTTTAGCAGGATCGATTTCAATACCTCTATGACGTACAATGTACTCGAGGAATTTTTCAGAGGATACCACGAATGCGCATTTTAGAGGATTCATATTGAGATCATATTTTCTGATTCTCTCCAGCATAGTTCTCAAGTCTTCAAAGTGATTTCCACTGTTTAAGCTCTTCACCACCAGATCATCAACATAACATTCCACCTTTTGATGAATCAACTCATCAAAAATACGCATCATGGCTCTTTGGTATGTAGCTCTGGCATTTTTTAAGCCAAATGGCATGATCGTGTAGCAATAGATGCCAATAGTGTTAAATGATGTATGTTTTTCATCTTCAGGTGTCATTTTGATTTGGTTGTATCCTGATGATCCATCCATGAATGAGAACATGTCGTAGTTGGAGGTATTTTTCACTACTAGTTCTGATATTGGAAGCGAAAAGTCATCTCTTGGGCACGCCTTATTTAAATCTTGGAAGTCAATGTAGAGACGAATCTGACTATTTTTCTTTCTAATTGAGACAATGTTTGCTATCCAATCTGCATACTTCTCCTCTCGGATGAAGCCTGCTTCAATTAGCTTTTTAGTTTTTGCAATTACTTGTTCCTCAATCTTCAATCTCATTCATCTAGGAGCTTGCTTAATGGGTGTTGCATTTGGTTTAATAGCTAGTTTATGAATAGCTACATCAGGGGATAAGCCTGGTATTTCGTAATATGTCCGCAAAGCAATTCACAGTAGCATTTTTAGCTCTTCAACTTTCTCATCGTGGGCATGAAAAGTTGGAGGATCATCCTCTCTAGTTGATTTCTTTAGGTTCATCCATAGTAACTATTTGTCCACCATCTTCAAGTTCTTTAGGTGTGGACTTGGCTTCTACTTTTTCATCCTTTTTAAAAAGAATTTTATGAGAATCATCTTCTTCACCACTATGAGTCTCGATCTCAGCTTCTATTATATTGTAACAGGCTTTATCTTGATGATATTTGCGGATGAACCCCAGACCTTTAATGATAAACTTATCACTTCTTTGTGATGCTTGAGGACTTCTTTGGCTCCACATCTTATTAAAAACTTGAGTCTTATGTTTAGTAGTTCCCAATTGAATTCCAGGCCTATGCATCATTCTTCACAATTTTTATCGATAATATATTGGTATTCTTGTTGGTACTATCTCATCAAAACTTTTATGTTGAGCGTGTCGCTCAAAATTTTGTCTAAGACTCTTCGATTTGTAAAATAGAGTTCATGTCCCACTCTCACTCAATGCAAGACATAGAATGTTATCAATTCTTCAATATTATGAACCTCGTGGTGATTTCTTTGAAGCACTCAGGGATGGGTATAATTTTGAGTGAGTCATCTGACCCTGCCAAGTGGGCTATCCTCCTTGATGCAGCCATCTGAACTCTATTTCCATAAGTATATTCAAAATCATAGTTTGAATCAGAATCACTTATTTCATACTCTTTCTTTCTTGAGAGCTTATAAGTTCCCTTAAGTTTGACAGGAATATATTCTCCTTCTTCTGTGTCACTTCCCAAATGAGGAACTGATTTTCCTAACTTAGGTGTAATCAAGTTTTAGGAGAGTTAGATTATCTTCTTTCTTCCTTTGCGCTCTTTCACTTTGTGAAATTGTTTAGTGGGATGCTACTTCAAGAGGCTCTATTAGCTTAGGCTCTTTAAGGATGAAATATTTTGCATCTTCATAGATCTTTGCTTCATTGACGGAGAATGGTTATAGGTTGCTGAGAATTCTGAATTCTTCTCCATCTTTCTGATACTTCATACATTGATGCATAGTTGATGGGACCATGCCATACTCATGCAGCCACGGTAGGCCCAAGAGAGCTCTAAATGATGTATCATCATCGATTACATGAAACTTGACTTCTATATATAAATCCCTGAACTTGAGTGGGAGAATAAAAGAACCCAGAGTTTTCTGCCCCTTTTCATTGAAACCATGAACCATCAACTTATCTCTCCCAAGATGTTGGATATCGAGTGATAATCCTCTCAATACCTTTAGACTCATAAGATTGATAGAAGAACCTGGATCAATCAATATTCAGTTTATTGAGATGCCATCACTCTCTACCGTAACATATAGAGGATGGTTATGATCCGTTGTTCCCAACATAAGATCTTCCTCAGAAAATGTGAGATCTTGATCTTGACAATGCTTCCATGCATTTTCAACAAAGTAAGCTTCATAACTCTCCGGATCTTTGAGAGCATGTATCAAAGTTTCTCATAGGTCTTTTGAGCCTCGTACACACTCAGTTATGCAGGGATCTTTCTCAAGTGTGATAGAATA
This sequence comes from Cymbidium sinense, assembly GCA_021442155.1. Taxonomy (NCBI): domain Eukaryota; kingdom Viridiplantae; phylum Streptophyta; class Magnoliopsida; order Asparagales; family Orchidaceae; genus Cymbidium; species Cymbidium sinense. Next base: position 75,805,895 of record CM038218.1, on the reverse strand, counting down.
TTATAATCTATCTTCTCGCTCGATTTAGGCTTTATTCTAGGATTTTTGGTAATGATATCTTCGTTGATTTCAATTTGTTTGCCTTCATCTTTATTTGCATTTCTCTTCTTTGATGAAGGTGGTAAGATTTTACCACTTCTCAACTGAACTTGAATAACTTTGTCTCGCTCAGATTCTTTTGAAGATGTAGTTTCTTCAAATTTTTTTCTTATTCTAGAAGATTGGCCAAAAGGGCTAGACTCATTTTTCAACATCATATGTTCCATACGTGATGATATCGATGAATCCGACTCTTTTTCGTCAGGAAAACATAGATCTTCATCTGAACTGTTATTGTCTTGTTGAGTCATTAAATAAAATTCAAACATTAGTTCCTCAGGCTCTTCTTGCTTTCTTGATAAAAATTTTGATGGATTGGCCGAGTTTGTCTGACTACCCTTATCATCTCGGAGTAACCGATGTTCAAGAATATCTGACATCACGTGGATGATTCAGCATGTCTCTACTGGACAAGATTCACCATTATCTTCTTCATCTGATACAGCAATGCAAAGTTTAGGCATGAAGTCTCAAGCCTAAATGGTTATCTTGTTGGTGATACTCTAGATTGTTAATGATCTTTTGAGTTGTAGTTCTCTTCTTGATCTTCCTTTTCTACGCTTCTTTGATTTATGAGGCTAGACCTTGTCATGAAGTAGCCTTATCGAATATCACGAGAAGCCTAAATACTTGGTTTAGGCATCTCTCTTAAGTCTATATGTTCAAGTGGTAATTTCCACTTAACCCTAGGTACGTCTTTTAGCTGCTTCAACATTTTCATGATCTTTTTAGAGATTACAGTTTTCCATTCTTCAGTATGAACTGATTTCTCCTTCTGTTTGTCTTTGTTGGATGTTACAGAAGAGGACATAATCATCCTTGTAGATTCTCTTTTAGGGTTGACTAGAACACTATCTGATAGTGTAAATTCACCTCATCGATACTTCCTTTCTAGCCACTCTTTGAAGACATAACAGTCTTCAAAAGGATGACTGATCATCCGATGATGTGGACAAGAATTGACACTAAGACGCCTTCGTGCCTTTTAATTTTTGGTAATCAGACCTTGACGCTTGCCAAAATAATTTAGCCACACCGTCCCTTCTAAAGAATATTCTTTATTCATCTTTTCTTAAGAGATGTGATTACTCATCATCTCTTGTTTATTTTGGACGCTCCCACCACTTGGAAAGTTCGAGGTTTGTCACCTCAATACCAATTTTGTGGATTAGAATGAATGTGCTTTTACCCTTATCATCATTGTACATTGGCTGCTTTTTTTAATCCACATTGTATATCACCTGCTTTTTGCCATTTGAGCTATAGGAAGTGGCATGAGTTTTGCTTCTTCTTGAGTCTGAAGGTTTGTTTCTCTTTACTTTATCTGCATAGACTTCAGACTTAGGGAGATTCAACTTTTCAAATTTAGCCACCCTATCGAGCAAGTCCTGGAATGTTGCGATCGACGCTATGCATAGAAATGTGCCATTTTATCATCAATATTGCCCATTAGCAATTGAATCACATGTTCTTCTTCCAATTATTGCTCGCACTTTATACTTAGATTATGCCAATGACTTATGAATTTTGTCACTGACTCATCTTTTCTCCTTTTCAACAAGGCAAGGTTAGCGATTATGATTTTCTCGGTTACACTGGTGAACCTCTTCACAAATATGGTCTCCAATTCAATAAATATTTTAACTAAATTATTTGACACCGCATACCATTCAAAGGAGGTCGCTACGAATTGACAAAAAAAAGCAATGCATCGTTCTCCTATGTTACAATAAAGTAGCCTTAAATTAGTCGATGTTGCTTTGGATTACAAGCCCACCGAAAGTATTAAATTTCAGCACTAGTAACCTTTCGTACGACCCAATCATATTCAACCGGGTAAAGCGACCCTTACTCACCGCCTTTTCACCGCTTTATGATTGTATTTATCTTTTCATTGATTATTATTTCTAGCTGAGTAGCTATTACCGTTCCAGGTGTGCAATCCAGATTTTGAATTGTTGGTTGGAGAGGTAGTGAGTTAACTTCGTTCCTCACTTCATGCATAACATGTACTGTAGGAGCTTGAGATACCACAGTCGCTGGTGGTATAAAAGTTGTATTATTATATGCCAGTTGATTAGCAGATAAAATAGGTGCTACACTTGATGTGATATTCTTCTGCAACATCTCCATCATGATGTTCATTTGTACCATCATATCATTCATTTTGGTACCAAGCTGTGCAATCTCCTTGTCTTTGACCTCCATTTGATGCTGCATTTCTCTTTGCCCTCTAGCTAGCGCCATAGCATCAATCATTACAAGCTCTTCTTCTTCTTCTTCTTCTATTTCTTATTGTTGTTCTGCTCCTTGCTCATTTTCAGGGGAAGAACTTGACTTCACTTCTCCTTGTGCATTTGCAGTGGCAACTATTGATAGGGCTGAACAATGACACTGATTATAAAACTGTGTACTAGGATGATCATTTTCTAGTTCAACCATATAGATAGCTTTGACACCCATGATATCTTTCTCATTCTGGTCTTCTTCTTCTTCAAAGAAAAGATCAAGATCCATCTCTATTTGCTTCTATGAAGACTCTTCTTCATAAGCATCAGTGTTCAAATTCTCGAATTTGTTGTTGCCGATGGTGAGTGGAGAGTTCATCTATATCTCTGACCATATAGATGACTTTTATTTCCATAGAATCCTCTTCATTATTTTCTTCTTGCACATGAATTTCTGATCGACGTTTCCAGTGGATCTCTGGTTCAATGTGCGAAATAATCACTTCTTCTATTAAAGGGCCACGATCAATGTTAACCTTCTCTTATAGGAGTGAAACTGATCGATGATCGGATCCTCTAGAGGATTCTCCAGGGTGTCGACCATCATGTCTTTCATCAATGATATCCCTTCTTTTGGGCATCCACTTATGATGACTTGATTTTGAGGTGGATTTCTGAGTATATATGTCACACCTCTTCCATTCTTCAAAATTTCATTACGGGTTCTTAGCCTCCATATTTGTTTATCCTTTCATCGGGACCTTTCGACAGTGGATTCTTGGACATGAAGTCCAAGTGTCATGCTCTGATGCTCACCATGTGAAGCGTATTGGGCTCGCTGGCCAGTTACCAGAAGAGATGACAACTTTCTTGGTGGAGCTTCAGCATTTTCCATCACCACAAGCCTCTGAAATCTTCTTTACATTAAACCTTTGTTCTTAGCTACTTTGAGAACTTTATATATCCTAGCAGACAGTGTTTCAGGCTGTCTCCTCTGTTGTGGTGGAGCTTGATGTGGTTGGTTCTTCCAGAAAGACTACTTTACTTCACCAGTAGAGCTATTCCTTTTTACCCACTTTAGGTTGTCAAAGTTATTATGGGTAGGGATACTTGCTTCTAGCGGTAGTATCGCTTATTCGCTAGGTCATTTAAAGGGGATCTGCTGAGCCCTCAGCTCAGGGTTTCTCCTTCTTCTCTATCTTCTGATTAATTTGCTTCCTGATGAGGAAGCTTCATGATCATGCTTTCTGTACAAAGGTTCAATAGAAAATTGCATTACGAGGAATTAAAGACACGCTTTTCCCTTGATTACTCTTTTCATCACGAGGTTCTGATTGACCTCTTTGAAAACTAAGTTCTCTATCTGGGAGAACTCGACAAGTTGGTCAAGTTAACGGTTGACACATGGCGTAGGAGCTTTCAGAACTTGAGGCCTTCCAAAGATGGCTGATGAATGTACCATGGGTGGGTATTTGTGAGTTGCACACGATAGTGAAATTCAAGCTACCAAATTGAATGACATCTCCTATGTTGATATTACACAGTCAAATGTTCACCACCCACCTAGAATAAGTGAAAGGAGTGCTTTGTAGATCCATTTCTGCAAAAGTGAAAGATGGGGATTAGTAATTAGCAATTATTATTTCACCCCATACTTTCAAGATGTAGAGGCGCTACAGAACAAAGTAATGGTGTAATAAAGATATACTCTACAAAATAATTCATTCTACATAGAGCTTCATATTGAATTTATTATACACTTAAATCACTATTTTGTTGTTTTGAATTTTCAAAAATGTTATTGCTACTATAGCACATATATGACTAGCCAAAGATGGAAAGAGAATCCATTCTCCAGTGAAGTCGCTAGAAATCTGTGGGCTCCGAAAATTTGCCATCGACCTCTCGATAATAATTTGATTGAAGAGAGTAATTTAAGGTGTCGGTGTAATTTTCAAAAGGCAAATGAGATGGTAGATAAGACACTACCTAGAGATTTCACCCTTATTTTGTGAGGGCTTTAGATCTAGTTCCAGGTTTCCTATAGGCGCAAGCCCCTATAGTTAATTATCCCTCACAATAAGTGAGAGAGAACTTCTGATTAAGGTTAGTCATTTAATCACAAAATACGTAGCATATAGTAGCAGCATATAGAGTTTTAAAATTTAGATTATGAAATTTATCATTTCAGCTTAAACCGGATGGTTGGGGGAATGATGATGTGCCCGATCTAGATTCCATGGTTCCATCATCCGCTCCCCCTAGTCTACTTAGTAGGAGGTAGACCCAACCCGATGAAGGATCCTCATCGAACACACATGGGTTACATCATCCAAGAAATCTTGTAGACTGAGGTGTGTTTATCTAAGAGATGCTTAAGTCTACTTAGACAGAGGTTTTTTTTCCATCATCAAGTATACTATGATTCACAACTCAAAGGCCAGAGCCATTGGGGAGCATATGGGCTACGATCATGATCGTAATATAATGGAGTCGAGATAAAACCACCGATGAGGACTCGTCAAATCGCTTCATCTGTGGAGCCTGTTGGACAAACCACGCAGCCAGATGACACAGATCACATCCTTACTGGTGTGTGATTGATTGAGAGTGAACATAGCAGAATACTTGATTTGACATTAACTCCTTTACGAGCTAGAGTTTTCTTAATTTGTCACCCCCGACAAACATTTACGGAAAGTGGATAGATTGAGTTTGACTTAAATTTTTAATGATAGAGTTTCATTTAAGCAATTTCAGATTGTTACATAAAAATTGATTAATTAGAATATGCTTAAGAGCTTTAGATCCTGAACTCGCTTAGCACAATAGGGCTTAGATCTACTATCACACGTAATTAGTTTCATATTTGATTTGAAACTCTTATTATATTTTAGATTTTGTTAACCCAACCCACCTAAGACTAAACCGGGAAGCAACCCACAGAAGATCCTATTACACTTAAATTTAAGCATTCAACATAGTGTCGGGGCTTATGCGGGTGTATTTGAGAATTTAAGTAGTTTTTATTTTTGAATTATGAGATTGATTTTATATTTTCATTTTATTCTAATTTAGCTTGTGCAGCCTTTTCAGACATTAAAATTTGTACTTGAAATCTCTATGTCCGAACACATGCAGGTATTTATAGCTTAGATAATTTCACATAATTAGTGATTTCGTTGATTTTAAAATCCATAATTAGAATGAAATTTCTCAAGTTTTGATTAAATGAAGCCCTATGATTTTTGTAGATTTTGATTCAATATCACCTTCTGTTTGTTTGTACAAAGGGTTGCAGATCCGGTGGTGAAGAAAGCATTTTGATTTAGATTGTAGTTTAAAATAATACTTGCACTTAGTTTACTTGTTGAGTTTTTGTAATTCTCCTAATTTGATTATATTCAATCTATGCCGATTTCAGTATTTATTGCTTTAGCCCTACTTATGTTTATTAGCTAGCATATTAATCATCTTCATATTCGTATAAGAGTTATTAAACCTAGTTTGAATTCATCCCTAGACTTTAAGTTTACTGCAAGTTTAGTATTAATCCCCCCCACCCAAATTCCAATTAAAGCTTATTTAATTTTGAGGAATTTGAAGAAAAGAGAATTCACTTTATCGCTTTAATTTAAGCCGTAAAGAATTACAATTAAAGTTTGTGAGTTTAATATTATCCTCCCCAAAGTTTGTGAGTTTAATATTAGCCTCTTCCAAATTTTACTTAGATTTTAAATGAATGTTCTATTCTTTCCAAAATTTTCTTTAAAGGCTCTCCCTTTTATTTTAGTTTAAAAACCAGTTTTCTTACTTATTTCTTGAGTCATTTCATTTCACCTCCCATTTTCTTAAGTCAAAATTTTTAATTTGGCATCCTCTCAACGCCATCCTCGTCTTTGTTTACTACACTTTGAGCATAACGATTTCCACAAACCGCTTTCATCTTGTCGCACCCTGTTGAGCACGATGAGGTATTTAAACCTAAAAAAAGACACACAATATAAAATATATTTGTCCCCCTTTTTTTTCTAAGTAAATTAAAAATTTCAGCCTCACATCATCCTGTGGTCGAGACGGTGTTTTATTACTCCAGACGCCCACTGAAGTAGGGACTGGTGTCATGACACCACAACCGATTTTCATCTCGGTGCACCCTCTTGAGCACAACGAGGCCTTCAAACTTGAAAAAAGACATACAATGCAATATATATTCATCCTCCGCTTCTCCCCTTTTTTTTTCTAAGTCTAGAAATTAGACAAAATTTGAAAAGATTTTGTCTGGGAGGACATCTAATGTGTCATCTGCGATGCTTCCTTGAAAGTATAACGAGCGGTGTCTTAGACAACAATAACCTATTTTCATCAACGGTCTTCAAACCTGCAAAAAAACACAAACATGTATATATATTTCTACATTCATAGATCACACATGTTCTGATGCATTTTTTAGCGTGCTGCAATGCTTGACAAAGGAATGGGATTAGGTATGCAATTGGGAATGTAATGCAAGGAGTGCGATGCCAAAAACCAAAAGAAGAATTTGCCTCTTGACGATGTTCTTCCCCCGATTGCGGCTAAGCGAAAATGGGAAGGCTAAAGCGAGGAATGCGACGCAGAAAATCGAAAGAAGAATTCACCTCTTGACGATGTTCTTCCCCCGATTGCGGTGAAGCAAAAATTGGAAGGGTTATGGGGAGTGCGATACCAAAATTGAAAGAAGAATTTGCCTCTTGACAATGTTCTTCCCGATTCAGCGGAAGTGGGAAGGCTGGCGAGACGCGACCGAAAATCTAAAGAATTCGCTGACGATGTTCTTCCCGACACGGGCAAAGGTTGGATGAGAAAAAGGTTGTGGTGGGCGGAATCAATGGGCTTGGATGGTTGGCGAGGGTCGTGGAATCATGCGGTGTGGAAGGCATTCAAAAGAAAGGCTAGGGTTCAGACAGAGGTCTGATAGCTACGGATGGTGGTGGTGGTGGCAGAAGGCAGAGGAACACACCTAAATTACACTGGCCTGACGCCAGAGGCGAGTGCGCTGAGAAGGAAGGTGGTGGGGTTTTGGCGAGATTATGCGCATTGCAGCGGCGGTATGCGGAAAACCGAGAGGGGAGAATTTACCTATCTTTTTCCATTTTCGACGAGAGGGGAACAGTTGCTGCGTGAGGGGATAATTTAGGGATTTTTATATAAATTTAAATTTATTAAACGATTTTAATATGGATTTTACCCCGTTAAATGTACATAGTTAATATATATATCAATTTAAGGTACTTCCATTATTCAACGAGCGCAATGCTGCGATCGAGGTCGTTGGTTCAAGTCGACGTCAAATTGAATCCATTTTAGCTCAAAAAGCGTGTCACCGCTTTCGACCTCTCAATTTTCACGCAAACTCATCTGAATTGAGTGTAAATAGTCTTACTTGATAAATTTGGATGTTTCGAAGCCAATTGAGTGATCAATTTTGCGAACGGAGGTCGTTTGATCATCGTCGGTGTCTCCTGACCTTGATATGCATGCAAGGGCGTTGGCGACTCGATCGCTTACTCAGTTGATCATCAAGTCATATAATATTTATATCCTAATCGATTTCAACATTTTGAATGTGATGGCAAAGTCTGTTCATCGATCGGAGGTTATTTGAGTTGATTTCGGTGACGTCCTGTGCACTTCAGCCTCGATTTGTGTGCTGTCACTTCAAATCATTCGATATTTGCATAGACTCATCTGAATTGAGTGTGAATAGTCTCATTTGATAGGTTGCGATGTTTTGAAGGCAATGGCATGATCAATTTCAAAAACGGAGGTCATTTGGCTTGCGTTGATGCCTCCTGACTTCGATATACGTGCAAATATGTTGACGACTAGAGCGCTTGATCAGTTGGTTATTAAATTTTGCAATATTTATATTTTGATCAATTTTGACATTCTGAATATGGCGACAAAGTCCGTTCATCGATCGGAGGTCGTTTCAACCGATTTCAGTGACATCTAGTGTATTTTGGCCTTGATTTGCACATTGTCACTTTAAATCATTCAACATTTGTACAGACTCATCCTATTTGAGTACGAATGATCTCATTTGATAGTTTTTGATGTTTCGAGTCTAACGCTCTGATCAATTTTATGAACGGAGGTCGTTCGGACATTGTCGCAGCTTCTCGACTCTGATATACGCGTCGACACTTTGATAGCTCGAGCACTTAATAAATTACTCGTTAAATTTTGCAATATTTATATTCTGATCAATTTCAATGTTCTGAACACAACAACGAAGTCCGTTCACCGATTTGAGGTCATTTCGACCATTTTCAGTGACATTTAGTGTATTTTGAGCCCCGATTTACGCACTGTCACTTCCAATGTCCGTTGAATTCGATTTGTAGGCTTAACTTTGACTTATGGCACACATATGGAGGTCAAAATATATATGATGCAATTATGACCAGAGTCCTCTGATTGGGCAGTTGCCACTAAATGACATCATTATATTACGATCACGACTGTAGTCCATAAGCTCCCCAATGACATTGTCCCTTGAGAGGTGAATCATTGGGTATACCTGATAGGAAAAAAGCCCTCCGTCCGCTAAGGTAGACTTAAGATTGTCTCCTTAGATAAACACCACCCCAAGTCTACAAAGATTTCTTGGATGACGCAACCCATGATTGCTGACAGGGATCCTTCGGTCAGGTTGGGTCGACTATCTCCTCTGACTAAGTAGTCTAGGAACAACGATAGCCCAGGATGACGGAACCATGAGATCTAGATCGGGCACGTCATCGTTCTCCCAACCATCCGCTTTAAGTTAAAATGATGAATTTCATAATCTTAAATTTTAAACTCCACATGCTGCTACTATACGCTATGCATTTAGCAATTCTAACGACTAGCCTTAATCGAAAGTTCTCTCTCAGCATTGAGATGGGTAATTAACTATAGGTGCTTGCGCCTATAGAAAACCTGGAACCAGATCTAAAGTCCTCACAAAATGAGGATGAAATCTCTAGGTAGTGTCTTATCTACTATCTCATCTACCTTCAGAAAATTACACCAACACTTAAATCATACTCTCTTCAATGTAAGAGGTCGATGGCAAATTTTCAGAGCCCACAATGCTTGATAATAACATCAACATAATCGACATCAAACTTATGCCTAATGTCAACATGAATGCTAACACCTAATGTAGAAAATAATGACAATGCATAATTTAACACAAACGTTGATACTAACATCAACATGAATGCTAATACCCACTATTATCAATTAGGTTTATGTTTGATGTTGATTCCAATGCCAACATCCACCATCATCCCTATAGCTGACACCTAATATGAACACCAACATTGATTCCTGATGTGAGAAATTACTTGAATTGGACACTAATGCCAAGACTTAATGTGGACACCAATGATAATGCTCACAATAAACACCAACACTAATATTTGACATCAAAATCAACACTAATTCCTCATATGTACACCAATGTCAGCGCCTTTTATAACCAAATTAAATGTCCATCGATGAAACCATTGATGAAAACTATTATATTTAACATGGCCAATACTTAATGTCAACATCAACATTGATTCTCGATGTTAACACCAGTGCTTGATGTGGGCACCAACATCAATGCCCAACATAGACACCAATCTATACAAATGATTCTTTCTTCTTCGTGCCCAACAAGGACATTGAAGTGGATGCATGCTATTCATGCAAGTGATGCTTTCCTCTTGGTTGTTGATCTCCCTTCATATAAGAAAAATGATTTGAATAGATCACCATTGATTTCTAAATGACACACTATAAAGCCCCTAATATTTCCACAATAGAACCAATCTTGAATAATTACGTCTCTTATATTATATCAAAGGCTTAGGCTTCTTTAATTGCAAAAAAATGCCATCTTTTTTAATCTATGACACTTTATAATGGGCTTATTTCATTTGGGTGAAGTCCCATGAGTTTTTACCTTCGAATTTGTCTAAGAAAAAAAAAATCTTATATCCATTTTAAGCTTCTCTCATATTATTTGCATCCATGAGCTTTCAATACAATTTTAAGATAATTTTTTTTACTATAACAAATATTCTAGCATTCAATAATAGTAATATATTATATAATCATATATTATTTCTTTTGGCCTTTATTGTTTTTATCTTTTGCATTTCCTTTCACATTTATGCTCATTTAAGTGCTGATTCAATTAAATTAACTCAGCCAAATACATGCCGAAATTGATCATAGATAATTCTAAATAAATAAAATATAAACATACATATATAATATTTTCTGGAGTTGTTATAATCAAATTTAAACAATTTACAGTACAATCAAACTAATTCTAGTCTATCATTTGCGCTGCTTAGCTCGTTTATTTCCACTTACCTCTAATAGTTTTATAAAACAACAACTTCTTTAATAATAGCGGCATAAAAGACATAAAAATCCTTAAAACCTATAACCTTACCCGATCATTAGAACAAAATGTAGCTGGAATTTAATATTTTTTAGAACACTTCACAATAATTTTTACTTAAAAAAATAATCATTTGCCTTTTATATATCTACACTGCAGATGATCAATCAACTATAACAGCTATAGTCATAATGACTTTTTGTGACGGCTTTACTACTGCAAAATTTAAATGCAAATTATTTTTTAAAAATAATTATAATTTTATTTTAATAAATTTATTTATTTTTAATCTTATTATGAGTAATATATATTTTTAATAAGATATTAAATTGTTTATAACTATCACACTCTATCAGATTGAAAATTTTAAAATATTCATAGTCAATCATAATCGTAAGGGCTTGTTTGGGATTAACTTTGCTTTATGTTTTACATTTTTATTTTATGTTATTTTTAAAAATATATTTATTTAAATAATTTTTTAGATTACTTTTATTTTTGTTCTCAGTTTTTTTAAAATTTTATTTTATTTATATTTATATTTTTTAAAAAATTCAGAACATCTAAAAATTATATTGAATATTTTTTTAACAATTATATGATTTATTTTCATAAATACAAAATAAAAAAGCTGAAAAAATAAGCTAAAGATCTGTTTGGAATAAATTTTATTTTATATTTTTATAATTACTTTTAGGTTATTTAAAAAAACATATTTGTTCAATATATTTTTAAAGTATCTTTATTTTTTATTTTTTTTGGAGTGATTTAAGACTTAAATGCACACACACATATTGTGCGACTCGAATCCAAGCCACAGTAGTGGGGAGAAAACCCCGCCACCAACTCCTTCGGTGTTTCGAACCTATTTTTATTTTTGAAAACAAATTCATTTATTTTTAAAAAATATTCAAGATAATTTTTGGATAGTTTAAACATTTAAAATAATATTATTACTAAGTGAACATTTTTTATTTCAAATCAAAACATAAATAAAATAAAAATAAAATAATAAATAGAAAATAAATGTAATCCCAAAAAGCCCTTAAATTTATTAAAAGAGTGGTAGATTTTGTGAGACTGTTGTTAGCAATTTTATTATTTTTATATCCACATTTTCATTTAAAAAACACAACAAAATTTTTAATCATACAAATAAAAGCCAAATTCTTTTAAATAAAAGGCTCGGAATAAGCTCTAAAAAAATCATTAGAAATGTTTTAAGTTATATTTTAAAAATATATTTGTTGCGTGATAGAAAATCAGTTACGGCAGAGTGAAAGTTTACGCTCTTATCATGAAATCTAAAGACACACGCAGATTTAAAGAGTGAACAAGAAAACCCAAAATTTTATGAAAACCTCAAAAGAGGGAAAATCATGCCCAAAAGAAAGAGCTTTATATATTTATATTTGTTTTTGGTCGTTTTTGAATACCAGAAAGTGAAATACAGAAAGTGAATACAAATGAATTCAATACTTTACTTGTTTGGCTCTATAAAGAAATACACGTAAACTATATTTTTTAGATATGTAAAGAAAGAAATAATCAGATTTTAATATTTGGATGAATATAAAGAAATATTCAGATTCTCAATACTTATTCAATTAAAAAATAAATATTATCAAATATAGATAAATTATAAATAAAATTTTTTTCTTGACTAAAAAATAAATAAAATCAAATACAAATAAAATTTATTTCAAATATTTAATTATTAGTAATTAATTTACAAATTTTCTAAAATATTAAAATAAAATCAAATACAAATAAAATTTATTTCTAATATTTAATTATTAGTAATTAATTTATAAATTTTCTAAGATATTAATTATTTGAATATTATTATTTTATACTAACATAATGACCCAAATTTAATATATATATATATATATAATTTTATTACTATATTAAATATTAATTAATTAATAAGATTTTTTATTAAATAAATTATTCATCAAGATTTAATATTTATTTATTAAATAATTTTTCTTTAATAAATAATTTATACTTTAATTTTTTTTTATTAAATAAAGAAAAATTTAATAATTATTTTTATTTTTTTTATTTATCGTGAATTATTTATCATCAATTTAAATAAATTAAAAAATAAATTAAAAAAATAAAAAAAAATTTTCCCAGCCTCGATCCCAAAAAGAAAAAAAATTAAAAAAGAAAATAAAATTTTCCCAGCCTCCTCCAAAAAGAAAAAAAAATTTCCGCAGAATTTTTTCCGCTCATGGCCCGTTCAGCAGTAAACGAATACGCTTTTAGCGTGATTTATACTAAAACAAAGCTAAAAGGGGAAATGGAATACTCCCAAATTTTAATTGAGCTGCACCAAACACCTAAAAAAGCGTAAAAGCCGATTTAGATTACTTTACACCGAAGTACTGAACCAAAATGTTCTTAGAGTACAAGTTTTCGATAACGATTACATAATTATATAGAATGGTCGACAATGAGAATCCCAAAATTAGACAACAATGTATATATACGCTCGTTGTAATAGCTTACTAGTGATAGCAGATGATGGTGAACAGCGGACAATAGCCACTGACGATAAAGGTCATCATGATGGTGACCGACAGAGATTAACGACAGCAAGGATCAACGGCGGCGGCGGTGGTTGACAACCGTCGAGTGGTGGCACGATTGTGTTTGGAGGATTTTTAAGCTTTAGAGCTCTTTCATCTCTCTTGTTTGACCTCCCCTCATATAAAGAATGAGGGGCTATTTATAGATTGGAGGAGTGACGTCTCTGTAAATACATGCAAAATCCGAACCACCCCTCTCTATCGGACGACTCATGATGATTCCCTTAATCATATGATGTATTTTGTGTATTTGAATGCTCAGATGAAGTCGAATTATGAGATCTTGGGTTTAGATCCGGGCCGCCAAGACGCCGATTTGATTATAAACACTAAATGTTTGAGAGTTATTTAGGGATTTAACTGATATCCCTAAGTTTCCAAGGATATTTTAAGTGCTTGATCTCACCGCTTCAACTTCGATCAACTTGCTTTTAAAGATCAAGATTCGTGTTTCGACTAGTAGTATTTTAGGTGTCATATCTTACACACACACACATTTTTTGATGACATTATCTCAATTATCCCAAAAATAGATATGTCAAATACTTGAAAATAGCAAATTCTTCAATAAAATTTGAGGGTCTATTAACCATACATTTTGAGAGAACAAATCTTCATGTGAGCACAAGATTATGATTACGGAAGCAGATGCAGGGTCGCAGATGTGTGTAGGTATGCGCGGGTGCGAGATTTTGAGGTTAAGGACCCATCTGATACCGAACGCTCTCGCTGACGGCCATGGGTATGGTGCAGCGTGCACGCCGCGACGCGACATGGCTACACGGTGTCAAGACGCTACGGCACGCTACGCGAGAAGCTCCTCGGTTCGGCCGACGGGCGAAGGGCCGTTGGTCGGCGGCGGGAGCGCCAGGTCCGGGCGGGTCGAAGGCCGACGGTCGCATGGTTCGCTGAACGGCGGGCCGATCGGAACGGACGCGGCGGGGTCGATGGATCGGGCTGAAGCGCTGGTGCGACGGTCGAACGAGGGCGAGGCGGGAAGCACGCTGGCTACGCCCACGGCCCACGAGCAAGCAAAATGTCGGCACCCGTTTCCACCCATTTTGAGCGGTTTTGGACGATTTTGAGCGGTTTTTGGCGGTTTTTGACCTTTTTGCCTCTATAAGGGGTCTATAAAAACCCCTAGGGCCAAGAGAGAAGGCACCTTCTCTTCTTCTTGAGAGAAGGTCATTTGGAGGCGATCAAGGCCCGTAGTTCATACGGCAAAGCTCCAGTTTTTCCTCGAAAGAGGTGTTAACCGACTCGCCGACCGACCGGGTTCGGCCATCAAGACCAGTAGTTCATACTGCTCTCCAAGATTCCTTCAAAGAGGTGTCAACCGACCTCGCTGGATCGACCGTTCGGCATCAAGACCCGTAGTTCATACGCAATGCTCCAGTTTTCTCTCGAAAGAGGTGCCAACTAATTTCATCAGACCGGTTTGGAGGCGATCAAGTCTCGTAGTTCATACGGCAAGGCTCCAGGTTTCTCTCGAAAGATGTGTCAACTAACCTCGTCAGACTGACTGAGTTTGGAGGCGATCAAGGCACGTAGTTCATACGGCAAGGCTCCAGTTTTCCCTCGAAAGAGTTCAACTAACCTCGTCGGACCGACCGGGTTTGAAGGTGATCAAGACCCATAGTTCATATGGTAAGGCTCCAGTTTTCCCTCGAAAGAGGTGTTAAATGACCTCGTCAGACCAATCGAGTTCAGAGGCGATCAAGGCCCGTAGTTCATACAACAAGGCTCCAATTTTCCCTCGAAAGAGGTGTCAACTAACCTCGTCGGATCGACCGAGTTTGGAGGCGATCAAGGAGATGATAACCGAGACGGGTTGACGATCGACGATGGTGGTCGACGACAAGTCGGTGTGACGCGACGCGGCGAGGATAACCGGGACGATGGTGGTGACCGGCGAGATTGCCGACGATGGTCGCAGAAGGACCACGATGGTACCGAAGTGACCGCCATGTGGTTGGCGGCGACGGGTGGTCGGCAGGCAACCGCGGACGCTCAACTGGTGACCGCCGGTCAATCGGCGGGATGACCGGTGGACGATGGTGGTGACCGCAAATCTACGATGGTATGGTGACCGCGATGTTTGGGTCGGCAGGACCGCAAGAATGGTGGTGGCGCGACGGGTTGGTCGGCAATGGCAACTGGCGATGGTAGTCGACGCAGGACCGGCGCTTAGCTGGGATGACCGGCGATGATGGTCGCGGATGCGAAGATTGCTACCGATGGCGGAAGGATCGGCAGTAGCATGGCAAGGACCGGCGACGCGAATGGCCGGGGACCAAATGACGCGGAGGTCGGCGGGGACCGGCGACGAGCATCGGCGAATGACCGGCTATTGGTTATACCGACGGGTGGTCGCGAAGGGCAACCGGCGACGAGCCGCCGCAGAATCGCGAATCGACAATGGTGGTGACCGCAAAATTTACCAAGAATGGTCTACGGCAAGGATGCGATGGTAGTCGGCGGCGACCCTACAAGGGTTGGCGTCGACGGGTTGGTCGGCAGCAACCGATACCTGCATGACCGGCATCTAGTCATGCAGATGGCGACGTTGGTGACCGCAAAATTGCCCGCGATGGTGGCCAGCGGACTGGCCGACGAATCGACGGCGACCTACGGTGGTTGGCCGACGGGGTGGTCGGGGCAATACGGCGACGGCTGACGGCGGTGAATCGCGGGCCATGGTGGTGACCGAAAGATTGCCGCCGATGGTCGGCTGCGGACGGCGATGGTACGCGCTGGACCGACGAATGGCGAGGATTTTGACCTATCTGAGGTTGTTTGTCAGTGTGTGACTTGATGACATTAACCCGATGATGTTAACCTGTGTGGAAGAGGTTGCATTGAATCCGCTGAGGATTTTTGATCTATCCGAGATTATTTGTCAGAGTGTTTGCTCAATGATGTTAACCCGGCGACGCAACCCGGTGGAAGAGGTTGAATCAATCACCGGTGATTTTGACCCATCCGAGATTGTTTGTCGCGTTACCGGCATGACGTTAACTGCATGGAGGTCGAATCAATCCGAGAATTTTGACCTATCCAGGTTGTCGTGGTGTTACCACGACGCTAACCTGTATGAAAAGAGCGGGAAGTCACCGCGATCTTTTGACATCCCTTGTGTTGTCAAAGTTTTGCTCATGTTAACTCATGGAAGAGGTTGAATTGACCGCCAAGATTTTGACCCATCCGGTGCTGTTTGTCGAGTATTACCGGCGACGCAACTGAGTTTTACCTGATGACGTTAACCTGTATGGAAGAGGTCGAATTGAATCTGCTGAGGATTTTTGACCTATTTGAGGTTGTTTGTCAGGGTGTTACCCGATAACGTTAACCTGTATGGAAGTGGTCGTGGGAAGTCCATCAAGGACCTTTTGACCTATCCTAGGTTGTTTGTCAGAGTGTTACCTGATAACGTTAACATGTATGGAAGAGGTTGAATTAAAACATCCGTTTGTGGTTGTAGCCAAAGTTGCTCCTTAACCCTGGTCTTGTTTTTCCATGAGTATGATTGAAAAATCGTAATTTGCAAAGTTATATCTCTTCTCAATGTTGAAATATCCTCCAACTTTGACTTGTTTCTTCGGATGATAATCGATTAGATGCTTAACATATTAACATGCATCTTCGAGATTAAGAGTTGCCCCAATTTTGACAAAATCAAGGAACAAAGTTTGATGAATATTCATTCTTCGCCATTAAAAGCTTGAAATGCTCCACCTCGATGATGGTTTTGATCTTGTTGGGAAACTTGGTCGTCATACAAGATGAAATAATGGGAATCAACTTCCCATAGGCCAAACATGTGAAAACCGGTTATGGTAGAAAGAAAGTTTACTTTGTTATGAAATCCAAAGACACACACGTATTTAAAGAGTGAACAAGAAAACTCAATTTTAACGTGAAAAATCTCAAAAGAGGGAAAACCACGGCCCCAAGAAAAATCATCCACTATGTATATGTTTGAGTACAAAATCTTCCGATAACGGATTACATAATTGCATAGAAGGGAAAATAACCATGTAATGCTCAGGCAAGCTGGTAGGATGATGGTGAATGACAGACATCGATGAATGGTGGCGTCATGACATGACATACGAGATTGACGACGGCTGGCAGGCACGGCGGCCGACGATGATGGTTGACAATCCGAGTGGTGACGATTGTGCTTGAAGGATTTTCGCTTTAGAGCTCTCACCTCCCTCTGCTTGGTCCCTCATACGTGAATGGCGCTTAGGGAAGAGCGACGCTCTATAAATATATACAAAATCCGAACCACTCCTCTCCATCGGACGACTCTTGATGATTCCCTTGATCATATGATGTATTTTGTGTATTTGAATGCTCAAAATGAATTACGAGATATTAGCTATTAGATCCCGTCGAGACTCGATTTCACCCATGAGAGTTATTTAGGATTTAACCGACATCCCGTAATTTCAAGGATATTTTAAGTGCTCGATCTCGACCAGTTTCAACTTCGGATCAGCTTGCTTTTAGCATCAAGATTTGTGCTTTGACTAGTAGTATTTTTAAGTGTCATATCAATATTAAAATTGCATAAATCATATTTTAAAATAATACGAGATATAATTTATAATTTTTTCAGGTGTGTTACTATTTATGGCTAATCAGCTGATCACAATTAGCAAATTAGGGAATAAAAATGATGAATATTACAAGTTTCCAGAGATTACAATAATCTACTGCCACAGCCAACCGTCACGGGGCCACCATTGACTGTTGACCTTTTATATTTGATGCTTTATCGTCCGCTTTAGTCGTGCGCTTGCAACGCGAGTGGGCTTCTCGTATAAATAAAAAATTATATAAATTAAATAAAAATTAATTTTATAAAAAAAATCAACATTTGAGCCTTAAAAAAAAAAAAAAAAAACTTCTTCATCATCGTATTGAGGAATCTGAAGAGAGAAATCCACGAGCACGCAGCGACATCAAATCCAAAATAATGCAAACGATACAAGCCTTATAACAAGTCAGTTTCCGCTAATAAATAAAAATTAATTTAAATATCAAAATGTGACATCAAATTGTTCTCTCATGAGATATTTTATCGACAGATACACATGGAAGATATACAGTGAAAAAAATATACGCTCCTCTATTATTTTCTAGATTAATAACTTACTTATTGAAAAGTAAATGTAACCATTAAAAAAAGCTATTTTCTCGAATATTTTGAAGAATGCCTATTTCGAGAGAAAATTTTCTTAATTATTTCGTATTTTTCTAATATAAGTGAGGGACAAAAAAACAAAGGGAATGGGGGTAAACAGCCCTTTTTGACTGACTGATCCGTCACCGAGCGTTTGCTTTAGCCTCAAATTTAAAGCAATTGAAAGAGAGGGGTGAATGAAAATGAAAATGTCAATAGAATTTAATTGAAATTTCGAACCAAATTAAACAGTATTTCGAGGCTAAAGCAAGTGCATGAGATTATTTCATGTCTCTTAATTTAGATTATTGCATGAACTCATGTGACTGTTATTTTCAATATTTATTTAATCAAATTCTCATTATTTTTTATGATCACCTTTTAAATTTTTAAAATCAGAAAAATATTTATATAAAAAAATAACCTATGATATAACATTACAGCTACTTTTTTTAACAGTCCAGATAAATCTGAACGGAAACGTCGAGATGGGCTAGTCTGTCCGCGCTTCCCACTTTTGGAATTATATGCATGGAAAGGGTGCAATTTTCTTTTTTTTTTCCTCTAAAGGTCTTTTTTGTTTTCTTTAAATGCATTTTTAAAATAATAATATATGCTTGTTTACATATTTTTATTTTGACAACAAAATTATTTTTCTTAAAAAAATATTAGGCATTTTTAATATTTAAAAAAAAAACTATTTCTACTCAACCTTCTTGTTTTCTTCTCTAAAAGATGATAATTTGGAGTTGATCTTGCAAGTAAAAATAGTGAGGGGATTGGGAGATGGAAATGAAGAGAGTGCATGAGGAATTGGGAGGTTTAGAAGGAAATGCTAGAAGTTAATAGGTTAGATTTTGATTTGATACAAATTTGACTAATTTGAATTGATATGATCCAAAGATAACCTAATTATTAAATGAGTCGAAAACTAAATCCAAACCTATCTGCCCTAATTTGAATATGTATTTTAGATCAAATTCAAATTTGCAGGTTAAACAATAAATTTGGGCCAATCATAGGTTTACGAGTCAAATTGAACCTAATTAAAAAAAATTAAATGGGACGAACTCTTATACTTAAATATGATCTAGAAGTTGATTGATGTTAATCTAGATGGACTATGGTCTTAGCTATGAACTTGGTTGAACGTGCAAAATGTTGTCTTAAACCCAATCTAGTGATGATATGATTATACACTTTGCAATATTTACTTATATTGCTCAAGTATAGTCATTCTTATGACATCATGCTTTGACCCAACCCTATAAGTTAGAAGCCAAAGAGAAGCATGACATATTCAATGAATTACTTATGTCTTTTATTTTTTTTATAATATGATAAAATCTTTAATCTTTACACAGTAGATTTACTTTTTTTAAAAAAAAATTTCTCATTTCTTAGCTAATCTATTTTTATCATCTAAGTGGTTATTAAATTAGTGATTTGCTCAAAAGTATTAACTAGATCTATATAAAAAATGGTGATCCCATCTCTCCCATCTCTTTGCCTTTACCTCAAAAGCAAATCATAGCTTAGGCTTCAAAATGGGAGCACACTACAAGGTGGCACATGTAGTTGAGTCCACTTTCTCATCAATATTGAGGATATCCCTCAATTGACTTCTAAAGTAATACCCCAAAGAAGAATATGATAAAACTTGTGCTAGCTTTATGCACTGTGATGATAATTTTATTAACTATGTCTCCATGATTAGACCTTACAGCTCTAAGTATACAAAAACAATTATCCTTCAATCACTTTAGAAGTGCTCTCAAAAGTATTTTAGAAATTAGGACTACTAAAAAACATCATATTGGAACTTAATAAAGGTGTTGAAGAAAATCTAATTTAAAAGTATTATAAACTCTTCATTAAAAATTGTTTTGATGGATTTATTTTATAAACCTTATATAAAAGTTATTTTAAGATATTTAAATACTTTATAAGTTTATGGAAGAGTCTCATATTGAAATGGCAAACATTATCATTATAAAGCATGTCTAATAACCACTTTGTTTTTTGTTTTCTAACATGCATCAACTAATTTAAGTTAAATTTGAATAGATTTATTTCTATTGACCCCATCTTTGGAAAAAAAAAAAAAAATCTCATGTGAGGGACCATTACTTTGCTCCTCTAATGTTATTAACTAGTGAAAAGGGTGGTTGAGATTGAATTTTTGCCCCCCATAAATTAGGATTGTGTGAATATCTTTGATGAAGCATATACATTTATTGGAGCGAAAAAGTTTGACAAGAAACCCTATCCTGTCCCCCCATTGAGTAATAGCAAAAGAGGAGGTATTTATCACTGTTTTCTATTAGTTATTACTTTCCACTTGTACATTGAAAATCCATGAAGACTCTAATTATTCTTGCTTCAAAACTATTCAAATTGTCTTAAAATATTTGTATAAACTACAATCATTAATTAGTATTGTCTTAAGGAACACTGCAAACAAATTAATTAGAAGATGAACATTCAACTGAGCATGCTTTTAAGTTCTTAATTAAAATATCAGCATGGTTAAACTAGAGACTTCCAAGTCTAATTTTTAATTTCCAACCTGTTATCTTAATTTATTTATTCTGTCACCAGCATTCTGAAAAGAAGAAAAAAAGAAGAAGAATGAAGCCATATTCCACTCCATATGAAGTGCACTTTCCCATCAAAGTGTAGAATAAAGGTGCAGAAGTGGAGATCCAACTGAATGCTGCAGCTATCACTTTAGTCAGTGGGTGAATTGATGAGAAAGCCGAAGCAAGGTATAATTGAATTTGAATATAGAAGAGGAAGAAGAAAAAAGGCTAAGCCGGTAGAATTCTACTTTATAAAAAAGCGAGAAGGAAAAGAGCATTTATAATATTATTCGGATTATCCAAAAATGAGAGAGTAGCAGGATTGTAATTTTATGGAATAATGAGGTCTTTAATTATAATTTTAGAGATTAAGCATAATTTTAAGATTGCAATTTTTTAGCTATCCATAATTTTTGTAGATTAAAATATAAGTTTAATAAATTTACAATTCTATTTTTCATTTTTTTTTGAACGTGAAAATAAAATTCTTAATTTTCAAAGGATTTTTGAAGATTGATGATAATTTTCCATTCAATCAAATGTTAAATTTAATGAATCTTAAAAAAATAAGATCATGCTCTACTTTACTAAGTATATACTGCTATACTGTTTAATTATAAATAAAATAGACAAATTCATAAAATTTTTCAATATTAATTTGGGTAAATATAATATTATATGTTATTCATTTAAAGTTTAAGGCAATAGTCAGCCGAATACGCGTGCGAAGTAAACAGTCATGAATGATTTTTAGTCTTTCACGCGTGTGCAAAAGGCATTTATTTTATGTTATTTATTTATTTATTATTATTATTATTATTATTATTATTGTGATAGTCATTGGCCGTTTTTGAAGTGGGACGAGATTTATTACAAGAATACTTTCGGTGCGTTCTTGAAGTTTCCGCAGTGGGCACGAAGGAATTCATACGAAAGGTTATGTCGAAAATAATAATAATAATACTTTTAGAATTTTACTTTACGTAAAAAATATTTAATATAGAAAAAAAAAAGTTCTTTTTGTAAATGGAGACTTTTGTTCTGTCGTACTCAACTACTGGCCGCCAGTAACTGGCGTACAGGTACCGATCTATAAATATTATTTATGATTGGCAAAAAAATACAAAATTATATAGTATTTAAGTTGGACTTTTTTTTTTTTTTTTCCAAAACAAGGGTTTAGAGATTTTTCTCCTCAGGTCACCTGCAGAAGAGACACGCAGTTGAAGTTAAATATTCATATATTTCTACACTTTAGCTATTTTTTGTAAGAATAGAGTTATTATATATATATATATATATATATATATATATATATGATTAAATTTAAATGTTATTTAATTTCTAGGCCAAATAACTAATCTGTAACTATGTTCTGTTTCAAATTTGGATCCAAATAGATTAATTTTGTCTGTTTTCGATTTGACTTTGAAGCCAAAATTTAAATTATTTATAAGTTTTCGCAAACAAAATAAAAGATTACAGGTGACGAACAAGACCGTGGAGAAGGGCATTTGATTATCAAAAGCAAGTATATGAACATCAACGTATAAAATATGCATTCTTGAATTAAATGAATCTATGATCATATAAATTATCAAATAATCCATTCCATAATTAAAATTAAATTTACTTGAATAAGATAATAAATAATATGCAATTATTATATGTATTTGGCCGTCATTTGCATTAACATAAGAAAATATAATCTGCAACTATTGTTTACTTTATTTCGCCATTAATCAATGTCTCCTTTATAAATTTAAAATATTTAAATTGGATTGAATACGGCTTCCAATTTTCAATTATTATAATCAAGATCCAACACGTTAGGTCAATAATGGGTATTGCAAGAATCATAATAAAATGTATGCTAGAGTCAAACTAAATTGATCCATTTTGATTTGATTCAAAATCATTTCTTCGATTCATGGATGTTTTTGCACAAAGTAGGGGTTGTTTGGATGATGAATTTTGAGTGCAAAGTAAACTAAATATAGAGATTTTTATTTTTAATGTTTAGCATAGTGCAAAGTAAAATTCAAAAATAATATAATATATTTAGAATACATTAGATAAGTTAATTTTAGTGTATTTGATTCGGCCAGTGTAGCTATCGCCGCCCGCCTACGACCACCCACCCCGCCTAACCATCGCCGCCAACTATCATGTTGTCGCTGTCATACTATCTTACCACAGTCAACCACCACCACCACTACCCACAACCTCAAAATTACTTTGCATTATATTTATTCTACAAAAAAAAACTCATATATTTAGTAAAGTTTTTTAATAAAATAACTTAAAAATAATTGAAATACATTACATTTACTTTACACTATATTCAATTTTTCAAACATCTAAAACAACCCATAAATGAAAAGCTTACTCTCCCTCCTAAAGACTTTCATCCTTCTTATTGCTTGCATAAAAATCTCAATGATAGAGAAAAAATAATTATTTTCTCAAAGAAATATTCAGCACACACATGTAACAACAAAATTTTCATGTGTAAAAATCTAATAAAAAATTTCACTAAGTTATTCCCAGAGAAATAATCAACTATGAGATTTGAATTGTAATATTCCACTCATTTTCTTAATTAGAGAATGTGAAATTATAAGTTGAAAAATTTAAATAATAATAGGTTGAAAAAAACAAACATACTATAATTGAGTGTTCTTCAAATTTCTCTTATAAGTCATTTAATATGACTATAATATATGTTAGATTTGGAGACTATTTGATCTCTAAATAATAATTCAAAGTTATGATTATATTTTTTGAGTGTAAATTTGAGCTCAACTGGATTTAAGTTTATTCACTCTAAATGTTGATGAGTTTATTTATTGATATTTTAAATTCAATTGTAAATTTATTAAAATTAGCTTTCAATTGAACTTAAATTTAATTTTGAAAGATCCATCTTATATATTATCTCAAAATTAGATATATCACTTCTTATTATTATTGTTTTGTATCTTTTTTTTTTTTGAAAGTTTAGCATATATATGGGCCAACGCAGTATATGGGCCAACGCGGAATATACGGCTAAACTTCGCATTAATCGGCCCGAGTACTATTATAACCCATTTATATTGTAATGGACAATACCGATGGCACCTAGCCCAGGGACCCGTTAACGGCTTTTTCATGATTTTATTTTCTCGATAAATAATTCAAGTTGATTAAAATTTAAAATTAATTTTACTAGAGTATGTCATCTCTAAAAAATTGATGATCAATTTTTTTTTTAAGTGAAAAAATCCATTTTAAAAACCCTAAACATTTCGTTGCTACTTTTATGCATAATTCCAATAAGCTCAAATAAATCCCTTTTTTTTTTCGAGAGATAAATTCATTAAAAAAAACTGAAAATTAGAGCAAAATATAACAAAATCCTTAAAAATTCTCATCGGATATGCATTTTAATGAATAAAAAAAAATTCAAATATTTTTCACAAAGATTTGAATGGTAGAGGAGGACCGGAAAATTTAAGCGGGAACATATATTTAGACTTAAATATTTATTATTATTATGATTTAGATTATTTATCCTTTTAAGGATAGCTCCATTGTATAAAAAAAATAATGATAAAGAAATTATAAAAAAAAGTTAAAATGAGTATATAAATTTTTATATTTTAAAAATTAAATCATAACTTTTTGATGATCATCATAAGTAATCAAATTAGGTGACAAATATAATTTTTTTATCATCAATTTTTTAAAATATAGCTAAAATATAATTAAAATATAGTTCTTAAATAACATAATGATACTTTTTTGCCACACTATTCCCCAAATGCACTGTACGTCTAAAATTTAAGGAATCCCTTCTTGCTTACATAAGTAATCTTTTAATTACAAAAATCTTCGCATCATTCTGCATGGATTCTCGACGATTAAGAATTATTTAACGAATATTTTGCTTTTAGCCTACGGGAATCATTCTTCTAATTGCAAGTATGAACATGTGGATAGCCCTCACGTACGTCAAGATTTAGGTTAAAAGGTTCACCGTATTAATTTTATTCTTTAATACGGATATTATATATAATTGCTTAAAAACTATGTGCTATGTATATATAGTTCTCTTTCCAAAGCTTATTTCACTCGATTTCTCAACAAGATATATAGTCAATTATTTTGCTAAAGAGTCTACTATGTTCTCATTTAAGATTTAATAGTTAACAAGTATGTTTCAAGTTTGAACAGTTAGTGTATATTGTCCATCATCATCGGGTCGTCGCTAGCACACTGTCATCGGTCAACGCCGCCTAGCTATCGCGACAAGCTCACCACCACTAAGTTATCATTTTGACCGCACCACCACTAAACCATCGTTTGCGGTTCATCGACTATATCGCTCTTCGCAAACAAAACTTTGTAAAACATATTCTTGTAAGCTATTCTTCTCTAACTTTTGAGATAAAATAATAATTGTAATAAATACTAATATAGTGAAAATATTTTTAAGTGGGTTAGGCCCTGTAATTTTTCTCTTCATGATTTTTCCACATAAAAATTATAGTATCTCTCAAACTCATTCGCTATGTGTACAGAATTTTCCTGCAACATTAAGACGTCAAATTTTCTTGCTCTACTGATCCGAATCTTCCTGCACTCAATAATTATCAATGATTTACTTCTTAAATAAATATAAATTATTATTTAATTTACTTATTAAATATTCTCAATCATAGTCTCAACACACAAGTGAATTATATATTTTATTGATTATTTAAATAATATTTACGAATGATACATTAATTGCTATCATTTGCTTATATTTTTGGTTGTGCTTTTATAATTATCATTTGTATATCTATTAGATATTATTTATTATAAATTTAATTAATATTATCATCTATATTACTATTATATTCTTAATTACTTGATTTACATCTTATTGACTTAATTATTTAATTAGTTTTTAATTTTATTTTATGATAAACAATACAATAAAATTTAACCTCTAAATATTCATTATTTAAATATTAAATAAAATAATTAACTTAAATCCTCATATAAATAATCAAATAATAGCATGAGATTTAACTAGATTTAACTATCATCTTACCAAATTCTAGATTTAATTTTCACATAACTTATTAAATCCAGATTTACTGAATTTAATAAATCCTACTTGAGTTAAATCCTATGTGTAGCCAAACAACCTCTAAATGCTATAGAAGTCTAAGTCTTGTTTCTCCTCCAATCCACTATTTTGCTTTGAAGCCTTGATTTAGTAAATCTCTTTAGTTGGTGGATTTACAATCTTACAAAATTTATATAAATTGAAGCATGCACGAAGACAAGACAGTTGGGAGGAAAGGTGATGTTACTTTTGTGATTTCTCACTTCTCTAATTTTGGGTAGAAATAGAGCTAGCAGTAGAGGGAGAAAAACAAAAAGTTTCAAAGTCGGAATAGAGAGCTCCCGTCGCTACAATCCCAATCTTTTTTTTTTTCAAGCAGAACTCAATCAAGACGAGAGTTTTATTATAGTAATTATTAATTAATATTAATAAAAAAGATTTAAGTTAATTAAATTAATATTATTTATAATTTTAATTGATTACATAATTTTTTATTTAATTTGATTTATTATCATAATTAGTATTTAATAGTTATAAAAAATCACTTATATAATCTTATAAAGAATTTTTTTATTAAATAATAACAAATTTAATTATGTTGATATTATACAATAACTTCAATATCTAAAAACTTGGAGGGCAAAATTCTAGGTAATATAATAATTTTATAAATTTTAATCATCGCATTTCTTTATTTATATTAAAATTAAAAAAATAAAATAAAATCACTTATGTCAATCACAAATTTGAATTAAAAGAATAAAGATATTATTAAAATTTATCATTCTATGCCTCCACTTAAAATTTTTCTGGCTTGGCCTTGATTATAACATTGATGACCGCTATATTGAAGAACTTCTCAAAATCTTTGTTATCTTCTTTAATGCAAATATAATGTATTATTTACGATTCATCTCATTTCTCTATTATTTTAAATAGTTTATAAAATTCTTGTACGTAGAAGTAGCTTCTCAATAATAGTAACAATCTAAAAATAAATAAAAATAAAACTCGTCTAGAATTAGTCCCTTTATGTGAATCTCAAAAAGAATTTTATGACCTCTTGCACCTATCTTTACGTATTTTTGAAGTCAACCATCTTATACACAATTTTCTTAAAATATATTCATGCCATTTAATATGATTGAGAATATCAAGAGCATTTATGAAGTGGTCTTCTTTAGGCCTTTAAAAATATTAATAAAGCCTTCTTAGATTGTTGTAAAGGATGTTATAAAGTTTATAAAAATGTAGAAATTAATCTTATAGCTTACAACCTTTGAAATTCCCTAAAAGTTAATTATATAATTTGCAACTTGCAAAATTTTATAAAAATTAATCAATAGATTATAAATTTTAGCATCAATTTTTCTTTCACCCATATATTTCCAACAAGTTTTTCAACAAATTCAGATGCTGCTCTGCAAAAACTTGCGGAACTCACAGAAATCTATGAATCTATCTCCGTTCCCATGTTGCGCCGCATTCATATCCTTACATAAATCCAACCCAACTCCTTCAAAAAAACCTTTACTTGAAAACAACTCTCTGTAGCGTCACAGCAACCACAACCGCATCTCTGTTCTCTTCTAAGAAGCCGAAAACTTCCATGGCCTCCCCCAAGCTCGCCTCTTTATTCCCAAAACAGTTCATTAATAACATCCTCTGATCCCAAAAACACTTTCTTTTTTAGCAGCTTCATCAATAAATCCATGTCCCAACTTCTCCATGACAAGTTCCACCTCTTCTCTTGTAACCATGACGACTTCGTTCACATCAAGCTCTGCTCTTACCTGCTGTTTCTTCCTGTTGATCTCCGTCGATTGAGCTTTCCATGGCCAGGAAGAAACAGAGAGGAGATGAAAAAAGCAATGGAGTTTGAGAAGAAGAGGTCGGTTGTGAATAACTTCTCCACTGGCTTTCCTCTACCAGTTTTTTTGCTCTGAAATTGAGGGATAAGGTGATGAGAGGATGTTGTGGGGGTTACGAAGAGAAAGAGAGAAAAAAAAGGAACGTGTGGAATTGTGTATGAGGCCCGAGAAAATATTAAGTGTGGAGTCTAGACGTAGCTTGACGTCCGGACGTCAATTGCTACGCAACACCTGTCCAATATAAAAAAATGACATTTTTTACTTAAACTGTAACATGACGTTTAACGACCATGCACTCGAGTTACCTGGCCCGCCCCGTTAAAACAATGAGAAATCACATCCAACGCTAGAGAATTTAAAAGAAATATATAAATAGATTTATGACATAATATATTTTTTTTTTCAGACAAATCAAGCTCAGAGAGAGAAATAGAAAATCTCATTTCGTTTTTCGGGAAGAACCGTTAAGTTGGAGAACGAATTTGGAAGCTGTGGCCTCAATTTAACGGATCATATATTAAATAAAATACTTCGGTAAATTTTCTGAACCATTTTATATGTACAGTTTTTTAGGATTTATTAGTGATATTCTTTGAAGTTCTTTTATTTAATGTATATTTCTTATACTGTTTGGAGTTCTTTACAAAAAATTTTGCTTGTTTGGAAGCCAGCAGATTATATACTCATGAGAGTACAACTTATTTAGTCTTTTTTTTCAAAATTTTGATTGTGTTTGGATATAATATGTTTAGTATATGGCATTACAAGCTATTTAGAGGCTGATTTGTTGATTTTTATGGTAGATTTATATATGTACTCTCTGTACTCTCATAAGAGTGCATATTATTTTCTCAATTTTGTTAAATTTTTTGACCTCTTTGGAGAGAATATGTTTAATAGATTCTATTAGAAGTAATTTTGAGATTGATTGGTTTATTTTGGAGGCAGATTTGCATGTGTACTCTCATGAGAGTACAATCAATTTTCTCATTTTCTTTCCAGATTTTTTGGCCTATTTAGAGAGAATATGTTTAATAAATTTCATTAAAAGTAATTTAGAGGCTGATTGTTTGGTTTTGGAGATAGATTTATATGTGTACTTTTTGTACTCTTATAAGAGTACATCCTATTTTCTCATTTTTTTTCTAAATTTTTTGGCCTGTTTAGAGATAATATGTTTAATAGATTCCAATTTGAAGACTGATTGATTAATTTTGGTGTCATATTTGCATGTGTACTCTCTATACTCTCATGAGAGTACACCCCATTGTCACATTTTTATCCAACTTTTTTGGCCTATTTGGAGAGAATTATTAAAAGCAATTTGGAGGTTGATTGGTTGGCTTTGGTGTTAGATTTGCATGTGTACTCTCTGTACTCTCATAAGAGCACATACCATTTTCTCATTTTTTTTCAGAGTTTTTAGCCTTTTTGAAGAGAATATGTTTAATAGATTCCATCAGAAATAATTTGGAGGCTGATTGGTCAGTTTTGGGGGGCAGATTCGTATGTGTACTCTCTGTACTCTCATGAGAGTACATCCCATTTTTTTATTTTTTTTTCCAGATTTTTTGACCTGTTTGGAGAGAATATGTTTAATAGATTCCATTAGAAGCAATTTAGAGACTGATTGGTTAGTTTTAGGGGCAGATTTGTATGTGTACTCTTTGTACTCTAATGAGAGTACATCCCATTTTCTTTTTTTTTCTTAGATTTTTTTTTTGTTTAGAGAATAGTTTAATGATTCAATTAGGCTAAGTTAGTTTTAGTGCTTTGCATTTGTACTCTCTATACTCTTATGAGCGTACATCCCATTTTCTTTTTTTTTCAGCTTTTTCGGCATGTTTGAAGAGAATATGTTTAATAGATTCCTATAGAAGCAATTTGGAGGCTGATTGGTTGGTATTGGGTGCAAATTTGTATGTGTATTCTCTGTACTCTCATTAGAGTACACCCCATTTTCTCATTTTTTTTCCAGATTTTTTGTCCTGTTTGGAGAGAATATGTTTAATAGATTCCATTAGAAGTAATTTGGAGACTGATTGGTTGATTTTTAGAGATATTTTTCATCTGTACTCTCATGATAGTACACCTAATTTTCTCATTTTTTTTCTAGATTTTTTGGCATGTTTGGAGAGAATATGTTTAATAGATTCTATTGGAAATAATTTGAAGGTTGATTGGTTAATTTTTAGGGGTGTTTTACATATATATTCTCTGTACTCTCATGAGAGTACCCTCCATTTTCTCATTTTTCTAGCTTTTTTGGCATCTTTGGAGAGAATCTGTTTAATAGATTCTATTAGAAGTAACTTGGAGGTTGATTGGTTGGTTTTGGGGTCATATTTGCATGTGTACTCTTTGTACTCTCATGAGAGTACACCCTATTTCTCATTTTATTTCTAGATTTTTTTGGCCTGTTTGGAGAGAATACGTTTAGTAGATTCCATTAGAAGCAATTTGGATGCTGATTGGTTAGTTTTTAGGAGTATTTTGCATCTGTACTCTCTGTATTTTCATGAGAGTATATCCTATTTTTTTTTTTTTTAGCTTTTTTGACCTGTTTGGAGAGAATATGTTTACTAGATTCTATTAGAAGTAATTTAGAGGTTGATTTGTTGGTTTTGGGGGCATATTTGCATGTGTGCTCTCTGTACTATCATGAGAGTACACCCCATTTTCTCATTTTTTTTCCAAATTTTTTAGCCTGTTTGGAGAGAATATGTTTAATAAATTTCATTAGAAGCAATTTGAAGATTGATTGGTTGGTTTTGGGGCAGATTTACATGTGTACTCTCTATACTCTTATAAGAGTACAACCCATTTTCTCATTTTTTTTCAGATTTTTTGGCCTGTTTGGAGAAAATATGTTTAATAGATTCAATTAGAAGCAATTTGGAGGCTGATTGGTTAGTTTTAGGGGCGGATTTGCATGTGTACTATTTGTACTCTCAGAATACACCCCATTTTCTCATTTTAGAGCTATTTTGCATGTGACATATTTGTGTTTGAGCTGGTGAATGAGGTAAATGATCGGTGCGATGATGAAGTCGTTTTATCTAATGACCTAAATATGGGGAAACTCCTTGGCACTACTGTTCACAATGAAAAGGAGGCGTATGCACTGTAATGTGATTATACACATCAAACTGGGTTCAGTATTAGGAAGGATCATACTAGTTATTGGCCAAACTCTAAAAAATTGAAATCAAAGAATTTTTTATGTGCAAAAGCAGGTCAGAAGAAAGCTGTCAATCTAAACTGCTCAGTTAAATTGTAGAAAACAGATACAAGGAGTGGTTGTCTGGCCATGATTAGATTTTCTATTAATTTAGATGAGAATTGAAAGATTAAAAAATATATAGTAAGTCATAATCATTCATTGGCAAAGCCGAGTGACCTACATCTTCTCAGATCATATAGAGGCAGCAGCGATGAGAAGGCAGCTGTGTTGAAGACAATGACAGAGGCCGGAATAGAGCAACTGATGTGTTTAGCTACTTAAGTGAGGAAGTTGGTGACATGAAGAATATTGGCTTCACAAAAAGAGATGCTTTCAATTTGATCCAAAAGGAGAGAAGATCGAGGATTATGAATGGTGATAATAATGCATTAATACAACTGTTCAAGGAAAGGCAAGCGGAGGATGAAATTTTTGCATGGGATGTCCAAGTTGATGAGTTAGATTGCTTGGTTAGTTTTTTTGGAGCAATAATATTTCAAGGATAGAATATGATTATTTTGGGGATGTCATAATTTTTGATACAAGCTATCGACTCAATAAATATAATATTGTCTATATCCCTTTTGTTGGAGTGAATCATCACTAGCAAAATGTCTTATTTAGAGTAACCTTTATATTAGAAGAGACAATTGAGTCATTCACCTGGCTATTCAAGACATTTCTCCAGTTAATGAGTAACAGGCATCCTATAATAATATTTACTGATCAAGATCAGACAATGGTGAGAACTATCGAAATTGCATTACCGCATACGCATCAAAGGTTGCATGGCATATTTCGAAGAAAGCTCCCGAAGGTACATTGCTTTAATAGTAATAAGACAGTACAAAGTCTATTCTATACATAGATGAGCAAGTGTGACTCATAGGAAGAGTTTGAGCAAGCTTGGTCTACCATGCTTGATGAAGGCAATTTGCATGATCATGCTTGACTGTCTGAGTTTTATAAAATTAGAAGCAAGTGGTCCACTGCATTCTGCAAAGACTCATTCTATATGAGAATCTTGTCAACGAAACGTAGTGAGTCCACGAATAATGTATGTCATGAAATCTTTAAACCAACAAGTTCAATCACAGATTTTGTGTTATATAACCACTGAAAATTTCCATCAATGGATTTTGCATTCTATAACTAAATTTTATTGAACATTTTATCTCCAAACATGCGAAACAACCTCCAATCACCTTGTATTTGCAACTTCTATATTTTTTTATCCACAAATATGGTAGATCATTTGACATAAAAGGAGAAAATAGAGTGTACTCTCTAGAGAGTATAAAGAGTACACATGTTAAACAATCCTTAAATCAACAAAAGAACCCCCAAACAGCTTGCATTTGCATCTACTGACTATTTTATGTGCAAACAGGGCATATAATTGGCAAAAAAGGAGAAATGAGGTGTACTCTCTGGAGAGTATAGAGAGCACATGTGCTAAACAACCCCTTAAATTGACAAAAGAACCCCTAAAACAACTTGCATTCGCATATACTAACTATTTTATCTGCAAACAGGGCCAAATAACTAGCAAAAAAAGAGAAAATGGGGTGTACTCTCTGGAGGGTACAGAGAGTACACGTGATAAACAACCCTTAAAATTGGCAAAAGGACCTCTAAACAGCTTGCATTTGCATCTATTAACTATTTTATCTATAAACAAGGTCAAACAACTAGCAGAAAAGGGAAAAATGGGGTGTACTCTCTAGAGAGTACAGAGAGTACACTTACTAAATAGCCCTTAAAATTGGCAATAGAACCTCCAAACAGCTTGCATTTGCATATACAAACTATTTTATCTGCAAACAGGGCCAAACAACTAGCATAAATGGGAAAAATGGGGTGTACTCTCTGGAGAGTACAGAGAGTACATATGCTAAACAACCTCTAAAATTAGCAAAAAAAAAACCTCCGAACAGCTTGCATTTGCACCTGCAAACTATTTTATCTGCAAACAGGGTTAAACAACGAGCAAAAATGGGGAAAATAGGGTGTACTCTCTGGAGAGTACAGAGAGTACACATTCTAAACAGCTCCTAAAATCAGCAAAAGAACGTCCAAACAGCTTGCATTTGCATCTACAAACTATTTTATCTGTAAATAGGACCAAACAAATCGACAGAAATGGGAAAACTAGGGTGTACTCTTTGGAGAGTACAGAAAGTACACCTACTAAATAGCCCCTAAAATCGACAAAAAAAAACCTCCAAACAGCTTGCATTTGCATCTATAAACTATTTTATCTACAAACACGGCCAAAGAACTGGCAAAAATGGTGAAAATGAGGTGTACTCTCTGGAGAGTACAGAGAGTACACATGTAAAGGTGCTCCGGAACTCCCTAATTTGAATGAAAAACTGGTAGAAATGCAGAAAGAAAATGCCAAAAAATAAGTGTACTCTCATGAGAGTACACAGAGTACAGTGCAAAACAATCCCTAAAGTCTACCAGGAAGCCAATCAGATTCTGAAGAGAATTTTTTGAATTTTTGTAGAACTTTCAATTAAATTTTAGCTGTCTGAGAAAAACAATAAATAATATTTACTAAATTATTAGAATATATTAGACTGTGACATTGAGTTCCGGTAAATGGTAGTGCTCTTAAACTGTTTTCCTTTTAAAATAAAAAAAATATGAAAAAAAATAAAATAAAGCATGATTTTCAGCTCTGATCCGAATTAGTAGGAGTAAATGGAATTGCTCTTAACACGCACGATATTTATAAGACATGATCGAAATGATTGTAAGTTTGGATTCAAACTATTTTGACTAAATGGTACTGCTCTTATTACGCACGTATTTTATAAAGCCCAAAAAGGTATCCACAATTCCATTTACATATTTTCATCTTAAATTTGATATTTTATATTTAAAAATTCAATTAATTAGTTTATCTGTACTATATCATTTATTGTTATTTTTACAAATAAAGTATAATTTCAGAAATATTCAAAATATTTTTAATGTAAATTTTTTTTAAAATAACTATTTTACCTTCGATCACTGCTATATATCATCATTTTATACAGATAATTTATGTATTATTTATTGAAACTTCAAATACATTTCTACTATCTCAAATTTATTTTATTTCTAATTACAATCAGTGTCAAATAAAATAGAAAATGAAAAAATCTGGGAAAAAATAGAAAATACCAGACTCTTAGAGAGAGAGTACACTGCAAAACAAAAAAGTTAACAATCAGGCTCCAAACAGCTTGAAAAGGAATATATTAAACATATTCTGTCCAAACATACCAAAAATTCTAGAAGAAAATGAGAAAATGGTATGTACTCTCATGAGAGTACAGAGAGTACACATGTCAAACTACTGAGAAAAGCTACCCATCAGCCTCCAAATTACTTCAACTAGTATGTAATAAACATATTTTCTCCAAACAAGCCAAATACATTGAAAAAAAAAGAAAATAGTATGTACTCTCATGAGAGTACATAAAGTACACATGCCAAACTGCTCAAAAAAGCTACCATCATCCTCCAAATTGCTTCAAATGATATGTATTAAACATATTTTCTCCAAACAGACCAAAAAAAGTAAAAAAAAAAGAAAATAGTCTGCACTCCTAGGAGAGTACAGAGAGTACATCTGCAAAATAGCTCAAAAAAGCTACCCATCAGCCTTCAAATTACTTAAAATGGTATGTAATAATATATTTTATCCAAACAGGCTAAAAAAAGTGAAAAAAAATGAGAAAATAGTATGTACTCTCAAGAGATTACACATGCAAAATAGCTCAAAAAAAAACTTGACAATCAAGCTCCAAACAGCTTGTAATGGAATATATTAAACATATTCTCTCCAAACAAGCCAAAAAAGCTGGAAAAAAAATGTGAAAATGGTCTGTACTCTGTACTCTCATGAGAGTACAGAGAGTACACCTGCAAAATAGCTCAAAAAAATGAATATTTAGGCTCCAAACAACCTATAATGGAATCTATTAAACATATTCTTTCCAAATAGGCCAAGAAAGCTGGAAAAAATGTGAAAATGGTCTGTACTCTCATGAGAGTACAGATAGTACACTTATAAAACAGCTCAAAAAAGCTAACAATCAGGCTCCAAACAGCTTGAAATGGAATTTGTTAAACATATTCTCTCCAAACAGACCAAAAATTCTGGAAGAAAAATGAGAAAATGGTCTATACTTTCACGAGATTATAGACAGTACATATGCCAAACTACTGAAAAAAGCTACCCATCAGCCTCCAAATTGCTTCAAATGGTATATAATAAACATATTTTATCCAAATAGGCTAGAAAAAGTGAAAAGAAATGAGGAAATAGTCTGTACTCTCAAAAGAGCACAAAGAGTACAACTGCAAAATAAATCAAAAAAAGCTAATATTCAGGTCTAAACAATCTGTAATGGAATCTATTAAACATATTCTCTCTAAACAGGCAAAAAAAATGGAAATAAAAAGGAGAAAATGGTCTGTACTCTCATGAGCGTATTGAGAGTACACATGTCAAACTGCTGAAGAAAGCTACCCATCAGTATCCAAATTGATTGAAATGGTATGTAATAAACATATTCTCTCCAAAAAGGCAAGAAAAAGTGAAAAAAATGAGGAAATAATTTGTACTCTCAGCAGAGTATAGAAAGTACATTTGCAAAATAACTCAGAAAAGTTAATATTT
The DNA here is from genome assembly GCA_021442155.1 of Cymbidium sinense. Taxonomy (NCBI): domain Eukaryota; kingdom Viridiplantae; phylum Streptophyta; class Magnoliopsida; order Asparagales; family Orchidaceae; genus Cymbidium; species Cymbidium sinense. Next base: position 75,769,897 of record CM038218.1, on the reverse strand, counting down.
AGGCTCCGAACAACCTGTAATGGAATCTATTAAGTCTATTCTCTCTAAACAGACCAAAAAATCTCGAGAAAAATGAGAAAATAGTCTGTACTCTCATGAGAGTACAGAGAGTAAACCTATAAAGTAGTTCAAAATAGCTAAAATTCAGGCTCCAAACACCTTGTCATAGAATCTATTAAACATATTCTCTACAAATAGGCCAATAAATGCTGGGAAAAATTGGAAAAATAAGCTGTACTCTCAAGAGAGTACAGAGAGTATACATACAAATCTGCTCCCAAAACTAACCAATCAGCCTCTAAAATTATTTCTAATGGAATCTAATAAACATAGTCTCTCTAAATAGGCCAAAAAATCATGAAAAAATGTGAAAATTATCCAAACTCTGAAGAGAGTACAGAGAGTACACATGCAAATATGTCTCCAAAACTAACCAATAAGCCTCCAAATTGCTTCTAATGGAATATAATAAACATAGTCTCTCCAAACATTCCAAAAAATATGAAAAAAAATATGTGAAAATGGTTTGTACTCTGAGGAGAGTACAGAGAGTACACATACAAATCTTCCCCCAAAACTAACCAATCAACCTCCAAATTACTTCTAATGGAATCTAATAAATATTTTATCTTGAAATAGGGTTTAATAGCTAAAAAAATTGAAAAAATAAGTTATACTCTCAAGAGAGTATTGAGAGTACACATGCAAATCTGCCTCTAAAACTAATCAATCAGCCTCTAAATTGCTTCTAATGGAATCTAATAAATATATCTCTCCAAACATTCCAAAAAATCTGGAAAAAAAATGTAAAAATAGTCTGTACTCTTAGGAGAGTATAGAGAGTACACATGCAAATCTGCCCCAAAACTAACCAATCAGCCTCCAAATTGCTTCTAATAGAATCTAATAAACATATTCTCTCCAATTAGGGTTTAATTGCTAAAAAAACTGAAAAATAAGCTATACTCTCAAGAGAGTACAAAGAGCACACATATAAATCTCTCTCTAAAACCAACCAATCAGCCTCCAAATTGCTTCTAATGGAATCTAATAAACATAATCCCTCCAAACATTCCAAAAAATCTAGAAAAAAATGTGAAAATAGTCTGTACTCTTAGGAGAGTATATAAAGTACACATACAAATCTGCCCCCAAAATCAACCAATCAACTTTCAAATTACTTCTAATGGAATCTAATAAATATATTCTCTCCAAATAAATCAAAAAATCTAGAAAAAAAAATGAGAAAATGGTCTGCACTCTCAAGAGAGTATAGAGAGTATATATGCAAGTGTGCCTCCAAAACTAACCAATCAGCCTCCAAATTATTTCTAATGAAATCTATTAAACATATTCTCTCCAAACAGGCCAAAAAATATGGAAAAATTGAAAATAAGCTGTACTCTCATGAGAGTATAGAGAGTACACATGTCAATCTACCTCCAAAACCAATCAACCAACCTCCAAATTGCTTCTAATGGAATCTATTAAATATATTATCTCCAAATAGGGTTTGATAGCTAAAAAAATTGCAAAAATAAGTTGTATTCTCAAGAGAGTACAGAGAATACACATGGAAACAATCCTAAAAACCAACCAATCAGCCTTCAATCTCCTCGTAAAGCCATGTACTGAACATATTATATCCAAATAGGGTCAAAAATCTAAAAAAAAAATGATAAAATGGGTTGTACTCTCCTGAGGGTACGGAGAGTACAGATGTAAAACTGAAGCAAATAACCATCAAGCAACCTACAAACAAATTGTAATATCATCGACTGAGCATATTATATCCAAACAGGCTCTAGAATTTATCAAATCCTTCATGAAACAGCACCAAACATCCTACAATAGGATATACTAAACATATGATAAGCCCCATAGTTGAAAATTTTGAAAATAATGACATATATCATCATGAGAGTATAGAGAGTACACATACAAAATATCTCCAAAAACTAATAAAACAGTCTCCTTTCCTTTACAGAACTCAAATACTAACATATGACAAGCTTCATAGTTAAATTTTTGAAAATAATGGCATGTATCATCATGAGAGTATAGAGAGTTCACATGCAAAACATCTCAAAAAACCAGTAAAACAGTGTCCTTTCTTTCACAGAACTTAAATGTTCTAAATGTTCTCCTATTCGACGATGAGAATAATAGAAAAAATCTTAAATTCATTAAATTTCAAGAATGCAGGAAGAAATACCTCATAAAGTCACCTATAATACATCAATTTTTAATGCCCAAGATTTAGCAAATCTCTAAGGAAAGGTCGGACGCACGCCGGGAGAGAGCGGGAGCTGAGCTAAGAAAAATTTCTGCACAAAAAGAAATCCCTAAACTGTTCTGTGATGAAGAATGTAGAACGATGTACATAAAATTTTCTCCTCCTGCTGTTTAAACGGGACAGGCTATGCCCGGGGTAACGTAAACAGTGTTGTTAAGGCGTCGTCAAGTTACAGCGCTGTTAAGTGGAAAACTTTCTTATTTTTATATTGGACACGTGTTACGTAGCGATTGGAGTCCAGACGTAAAGCTACGTCCAGACTCCACATGTAATATTTTCTCCTAAGGCCGACTAGTAAGAAGAGATGCAAGACTTATATTTACTAAGAAGTTTTTTTAATTATTTTTTTTCTGATAATCAATATGGCCTATTTAATGTAATGGTGGAGAAATTATTAATAATAAAATAATTTTTTTATACAATTATGTGTAAATATTATATATCAATTATAATTGATGCAAATATGGAGCTTCTTATTAAAAAAAAAAAGAGCCCTAATAGCAAGTAGGTTAGACATTAACTATGGGGCTATTTGGTTTCATGTAAAAGAGGTGTAATGTAATTTAAATAAATGCAATTCTACTTTTTCGTGTTTGGTACGTGGTAAATTAATTACCATGTAAAATTTTACGATATTTGAAATTCCTTCCTAAGCTATTCTCCGTGTAAATGGAATACCCCTAAATCGAACGAAATTAGAAGTCATGGTTAACAACCACAGGTAGACTCTGCCTCCGCGATAATCTTTGCATACCCACTTAGAACCGAGTCAGAGAACCTGTCGAGTGGTGGGATCGCTCGACATTGCTGATGGCTTCTTTCGAGCACGCTTTCATATTCTCCTCTTATGTACCGATTATCTTCCTCCATAACCGAGATTATCTTAAGAGGTACGTCCTTTGTCCTCCCTTTCTCCATTTATTTGTTTCTCATTCTCCTTCTCCCTCTGTCGGTCTCTTAATTTATGCATTTCAGTTATTATTTTATTCTTCTCCTTCCCTTTCTCCCCTCACTCAAGTGGAAGAAGGATTGAGGAGTTTAGGCTGTTCTTTGAAAGAAGTGATTTTGACGTTGCCAAGAGTGGAATTTAGCCTAAAAACCTATAAAAATCTATCACGATTTACCTTCAAAAATCTTCTTTTTTTCCACCAATTCAAAAGATTTAGAACTATTAGTGTTTATAACCACTGAACTCCAAGAAATTTGGCTTACTTTCTACCAAAATAGAGACTACCAAAGTAATACACACAATAACTAGTGTTCTCATAATCCATTTCAAGCAGGTTTTACTAACTTCATCATCCTTGAATAATGAGTTTCTGTCATTTATTATTCTTTCCCTCTGCTCAAATCTATCCTTCGCTCAAAGATCCTGAATATTATCTGGAATCTCATGTGAAGTATTATTAAGAAGAAATAATAAGGAGAGATATATGTTAGGATGCAATACAAGAGTTTGGAAATTTGATTAAAACCTTCAACAAGAACAAGATTTCTAGCCTCTAACACAATGGCGGAGCCATAGAGATTTCAACGAGGGGCAATTGCCCACCCTGAATTTAATCTTTTCTATCATAGGAGTTGGCAATATAGTGATTTGCTCCATACCTACAACCCACCGCCTTTGTTGTTCCCGCAACTTGCCAAAGACTCTACAACTTTTGTCATTACCACACAATAGAAAACTTCATATAAACAGTTTAAGATTAATATCTCTTGATAATTTGAGACAATTCTGTAAAAAAAAAAAAAAATGGTTATTATACCTTGATGTTAAATAGAAAAATTATCTTGCATTGTAGGATTATCCTGATAATTTGCATTGTAGGATTATCGTGATAATGTTGCAATCAATCAAATTTTAGTGGTCTCATTATGTAGTACTTTTCATCAAAACTATCTTTCCCATTTCTATAATAGTATTATTTAATATACAATATATAGATTGTTAGGGAAGACATCAAGTTTACATAAATATTTTATGATATAAAATAAATAATGCAACAAATTAGTATTCCCTAAAGATTGCTTCACCAAAATATATTAAAAAGAGAAGTCTCAAATCTTCCAAAGAAAACAAGAAAATTAAAAATGTAAATATAGAGTTTTATTAACGAGGCTGAAAATTTCTCGAAGCCTTCATACATATTTATAAATTTATTCAACCATTTTTAGTTCTATCTTACTTTATGTTCAATGTCATGTCCATAGATACAAAATGATGATTCTCTTTTTATATATATTTTTTATAATTCCATTGTTCCTAAACTAATTTGATGGCTTTGTTATTCTCCTAAACACTTTTTATAATTTTCTGAGTATCAGCTTAGTGAATATTGTTGTAAAAATCAATGACTGACACATATGAAGAGGGTGAAGGATGGTCCTCTGATGATGATGACTTTTCAAATGATGTTGAGATCAATGGAAATCAACTTGCTTCAACCATTCATGCATGCATAGCTGGCTCAATTACTATTATATATATTTTATTGGATACACTAAGGAGAGATCAACAAAGAATTAATCCTGAGCAAAATATTCAGCGTGAAACATATTTTCTAGATTATATCTTGGATCTGATTCAGATTGCGTGAATATGGTTTGAATGAAAAAAGTAACTTTTTTCAAATTATGCAATTTATTTCGCACAAGAGGTTTACTTATAGACACGCTCAATGTAAAAATTGAATAACAAGTTGCTATATTACTACATACCTACGCGTGAAATTGGGTTATTGATTTAACTTTCAACGATCCGGAGAAAGCGTGAGTAGGTACTTTAATGTTGTATTATATGTAGGAGATTACGAGATGATAAAGCCCGTGATATTGGAAACTCCACATAAATACAATACAATCGATAGATTCACCTTTCTTCAAGGTATGATAATGATATCTTATATAAGTATTTTAATGCTCTTACTAATATAACTTATTAATTTTAGGATTATTGGTGCTCTTGATGGAACCCATATTAAAGCTAGGTTACTAAGGAGCATGAATCGCTTTAGAGGGAGAAAACTTTATCCCACCCAAAATGTGCTTCAGTAGACTTGATTTGAAATTTACATATGTCTTACGGTATGATGCTACAAGACTCGTAATGCCTTAGAATGACCTGATGGTCTGTTTATTCTGGAAGGTATAAAATATTTTTATCATAAATATCACTTACAAAAAGTATTTTACTTATACGAATGATTGATTTATGTTTATTCACAGGTAAGTACTACCTGGGACGTCTACTCTACTAGGAAGGGTTTTATATCTCCATTTCATGCCACAAGATATCATCTAAAAGAATTCCAAAGACCAACCAATGCTCAGGAGTTGTTTAACCTTCGACATTCATCACTCCGTACTACAGTAGAGCGTGCTTTTTATTCTTTGAAAAATTGATTTGGAATTATCAAGTGCGACCCATATTTTTCATTACAAACACAAGTTAATATTGTTCTTGCATCTTGTATATTATATAATTAGATCATTTTAGAAGGGGGTGATGATTTCATTCTTCCAGAGGATGAGTGGGCTATGAGAGCACATAGTAGTAGGCATGACATAAGGGTTATAGAAGAATCCGGTGAGTGGTTGGACAAAAGAGACCAAATAGCTCAAGCAATGTGGAGCCGCATGAACGAAGTTGGTTATTAGGATGACATAAAATATCCTTTCTAGCACATAGTCCATATTTTGGGATGTTAGATTTATTATGCTTTTGTAAATCATATTTTATTAGTACATACGTAAATATTTTTGATGTTAACGCTTATCTTTTGGTTGACATATATATGTAATGGGATAGAAATATTTATTTTTTGGTAGAATAAAGCATCTTTATTTTTATAGATTTATCTTTTTTTGGCATAATTTCTTTTATAAGGTTGTTTTTTAATCATACTAACTAATAATATTTGCTTCAATATAATAGTTATTTAATTAGGTTAAATGGACAATCTTCCTCCTAACCCCCCAGTAGCTCTAAAAACTAAAAGAAAGCATTTTGTCTGGAATACAAAATTAGAATGGATTTCAGGGCTTTTACAAATCATGTGTGAGTATGTTGATGCCAATATAAGAAGCGCTCAAGGCTTCAAAGATACTATATAAAAAGGTGTTTCTTATAAATTAAAATAGAAATTTGGAATTGAAGTCACACCGGATCAATGTAAGAATCAGATCAGGCATCAAAGAAGAATATGGAATCACATCTAGGAGCTAAAGGAAAAATCAGGTGTGTCTTGGGATGAAGATAAAAAAATGATATTGATGGGGCAAGAGGAATATATATCACATATTTAAGTATTTTTTGTAATACATAGCTTTGTCACATTAAATTTTTAAGAAATATATGATAACTTTTTTTTACTTCTTGCATTGTAGGCTTTTCCAAAAGATGCTAGCTTTTTAAATATTCCAATTATGAGTTATAATGAATTGGAGAAAGTTTGTGGTGAAGGTCATGCCACAAGAGACTGAAACTTCCTTTGGTACTCAACATATTAGTTTAGATGATAACGAGTCTCCAAGTTTTATCGAGCCATGTATAGATGCATCCGAACCCATTGAGTTTCCAGATGTCGATCTTACACAGAACTCTACAGAGAAGACAAATAGGTCAATACCTTCATCTTCGAAAGGATTTACTAAACACAAGAAGACTAAAAAGAATGAAAGTGATCAATCTCTACATAATTATATTGTGATGATGGATGATAGTGTTGCAAAATGCAATTCGAGTTCAACAAGAGATTTTAAGGAAAGAAAAACAATGAACTAATGATGAGCTTTCTAGTATTCCAGGATTTTCTGCTGAAGAAATTGAGAAAATTTATGAGAACTTATCAAAGAATCCTACAATAATTCGATTATTTCTTTCAAGACCTACAAAATCAAAAGCTAGATGGATGCACAAGGAGTTAGGAAGATGATTTTGTATTTTGAGATTATGTTATTATCGTTAAAATCTTATTGTTAACCACTATCTCATGCAACAGTACTTTATTGTAAACTTAAATTTCCTTATGTTGAGTATGGACCTAAGTGATGGTTAATGATGTTTGGATGTAATGCACTATGATATTTTGTTGAATATACCAAACTTTGGATGTATGTTTTTTATTTTTCCTTAGTGTTCTATGATAACATCAACAAGTCTTTCTTGTGAAACATCTTCTACAAGAACAGTTTTTCTTCTCTTGGCATTTGCTTATATGATAATAAATTTATTTCTATCACCGACCTATGCCTTTGGTTTTCAATTATCATCTTTTAGGGGAAAGCCCGTGCAAAGTGGCAGTTGTAACCATAGCATGCGTTCTTTTTTTAATGAGATATTTGTGTTTTTTTCATTAGACTGCAAAGGTATCTGGAATAGCTATCCAATGGATTGATGTCTATGCAAAAACCTGTTTGTAATATTTGATTGTAGCAGGGAAGAAAAGAGTATTTCAACTGTCTGTAATATTTGAATGCTGATATTGATAGATTTGTAGCATTACAAAAATAGTATTTTCTATTTACATGGGTAAGGTCGAATACATCAACCACCCTTTCTAGCTCCACAATAATAGTAACCTTACACATGCTATGCAACCTTTCTCTATATTGAGATTGTATTGAGAAATAGCATATTCACTGCATTAGAAAACAATATTGCTGCAGAACAACTTCCATGATTCCAGGAACTCATTTTCTCACTTCAACGTTGTTAGTGCCAATCTATGTGATCGTAAAGCTGAAGCTTTTACAAATTTCAGGTATTTGCTTACCTCCTGATGTCTGCATCGTCGTTGGCAGGTGCTCGTAATGATGATTGGATCTCCATGTTTGGTGACGATAAATTCACAGACATGATTAAAGGCTCCATCGCAATGTCTTTCCTTGCTTTCTTTGCATTTGCCTTGAGCTCTAAAATTTCTGCTGACAAACTCTTCAGTTGGAACCTTTGAAAGCATAACAATGGTTTTTTTTTTTTTTTGCTTCGGTTTAGTATTATGGTGTAAATTTCACTTACACATTTGATAAATATTTATATATATATTTTTTCTTTTTTGAGAGACTTATACTCACATCATGCCAGAAAAATTACCAATAGGGAGTGACCCCATTGTTTGTAATAATGTAACTGTGCATTTCTTAGCTTGTATTGCTAAGCAACAAAGTAGTTGTATTTATTTTATTTTTTGTAAGATGAATCAATAAAGTGTAAGCTTATATTGAAAGCTAATCTGCATATAACCAAGGCCTGGTATGAAGTTATGTATTTTATCAATCAAAATTGTGTTTTGTTAGAGCAGGGGCTCACTAAGATCAGGTTGAATGTAATGACAAATTAATGAAAAAGTTTATAGATTATCAACTAATTGATGTCAATCTACAATAAATTGGAACAAAAATAACTTTTTTTATTTATCGGCATTTATCATTCAACAATATTTTAGTCTGTAGCCAAATATTAGGAAAGTTGGAGATGGCCACCAAATGTAGCTGATGTGCTATGATTTAGTAAACATGGTTTTGAAATGAATTCATGTTTTTCAATATTTATAGTAGTTATTCTATTTATTTGAGATGATATTTACACAGGATTTGCTGCTTTTTGCTCTGCAGTTTTCTCTCTATTAGAAATGTAAAAGGGGGTAAACATATTGATCACCTCTTAAAAGGGAAATAATACTGGGTGGGTCAAGACTTCTCATAAAAAATAAACTATTATAGATTTTAAATCCATAAATTTACTCTGAGATAATTGCACTCATTTTATAAAAAATTTAAGAATTTTAAATTTTATTCTAAATAAAACTTGATCTAAACATCAAGAGGGAATTTCTTCCCCCTTTTAAATAGTATAATCATTCTATCTCTTGCATTGATTCAAAATGATACAAAGCAAATTATGGAACATGAACAAGAATGAACTGAGGGTTGAAGACACCCATAAGTTCCATACCTGAATTCTAATAACAGATCTGATTACTCTTTTTTTATCAGAATCCTGCTTTCAAAAAAAAAAACCTTTATTATTTAAAGTGAAGAACAGAGCTTGCCATGTTAAATGAATAGATAAGGAGAAATCAATGCATGAATCATATCTACTTTTAGCTTTGGCAGATTGAGCAACTTACAGAAATGGCAAATCAAATGCCTTCGAAAGGCACTTTTATAATGGAGTCAGGATCTGATTCAGCATTTTTCTTTTAAACTATTTGTATACATTCACAGCTTGATTTATTTCGAATTCAAAAGGTGAATGATGCAATATAGAAATTTTATGTTTAGTTCTTGATTATTAAGGTGCGAAAATGCCTAAATGTAAGTTATTGCTAATTCTTTCTTTGTTCATTTTTGAAGTGGAAGCCGGAGCATGTTTCATAACACAAGGATGTATTATGTTCATATAAATGATTTATTTTGTATTCATATTAGCCCATGAATATTTATTTGAATCAAGTTAACCAATGTTGAATTAGTTTGTTTGAATCACTTGGAGTTAGGAATGCCTAGAGGTTGCATGATGGTTCATTTAACAAGTTGTCCACTCGTTGGGACTCTTTCCTTGAAGCACTCATCAATATTTAAAAACTCATTATAAGTTTTTATTGGTTGATTGGCTCACTAGGAGATTCCATCCAAAGTTGTTTCTAAGGGTACATGTTATAGGGGAATTCTTTGAGCAAAGTGTAATATGTGAGTCTGGTTATCATGAATTTAAAAAAGTTTGAGGTGTCTTTTATTTTATATAGTTTTTTTAATCAGTTCATATATTCTGGAGTCTTTCTCTTCCACGAGAAGAATTTTCCTCGAAAGTCATATATCAAACAAGTTGTACCTTAAATTTAAACACAACCAATATGAGATTAAACCTTGAAGAATAAAGAGTGTTGAATGAATATATATATATATATATATATATATATATATTGAGCTTCCTATAAAAGTAAATAAAAAAATATTTTAAATTACATAATAGTATTCATATATTATTTAAATAAATTTATTTATTACTTCAAGTTACATAGAGATACTTCACAGTATTCAATTTTTCACTTTTAAAATAAATATATCATAATCTCTTTTTAATCAAGTAGTAAATTTTTATTTATAATATATTTATATTTTAATATATATTTAATTTATTAATTTAATATTTTAATTAATGAACAAAATTTCACTAATTACTCTACATATAACGATTGATACGATTTAATTTATTTTATATATTCAACCAAATAAAATATAATTTTCATTTTATTTACTTTTACAAACAAACATTCCATTCACATAAAAACAGCCCTTATATTAGAGTGTGTTTTGAATTTATATCTTATAATTGAGGAAAAAGTACTCTGCAAACTCCAAAAGCCAAGCAGAGCTTACTGTTCAAAACATAAAACTAGTTTGAACGCACATCTTATTTAAGTAGTCCAATCATAAACTCCTTAACTAAAAAAAACATTACACTCCTTTTTATTGGGCCACCTAAGCTATTTTGAATTTTGTGCATATTTCACTATAAAATAATTATTTATATAAACAGCTGTCTCCCAAGAGAAAAAGATTGTAAACAAAATTTATAAAAAAATTTGATCTCAAATGTTGAAATTATATATATATATTATTCTCAAGTAATAATTTTTGGCACAGAATAGATTTTCATAACTCACACGTCGGGAGCCATCTTATATGAACTTGATGAAGATTAGGACTTTCGGAACTAATGGTCGTGAGTTGTAAGCATTTAACGTATTCTATAGCATTGGGATTAATTGAGCTTCTATTTTTGATCATTTTCTTATGAAACATATTAATGTTGATATGTTGTTAAAAAAATTTAACAATTAGATACAAATTTGAAAAAACAAATAGAATTATTTTATTATTTTAATTTTTTACATAAAAATTTGATATTTTTATTTATTTTTCCTATATATGCAAAATTAAATTTCCTAGCACCACACCCTATAAGGGTATTTAATTCATAAATAAATTGTAGGGAGATTTACATACATATCACACAATCCTTATGTATTTACATATCTAACACTTAAATTTTAATTTTTACATATATAACATCATAATCTTCAATATCACATTAAAAATACTATTTTATTCATTTTTTAAAAGTAAAATGCACTTTTTTAAGCATAAAAAAGTGTTAGATAAGTAAATATTTAATTTTAGGTGTTATATATGTAAATATATAAGAATTGTGTGATGTGTATGTAAATCTCCTATTGTAGTAATAGTTGGAAACTCAAGAAATATTTTGCTTATATTCTATGAGTTTAGTTATTGGTTGAGAGCTTAGGTCTTGAATTTAAAACTTAGGATATTTGCAATTAAATTCGATTAATGTAAAAAAAAAAATTCTCGAAATTGCACAAAAGTTGTGGAAGTCAACAAATAATAGGTCGACTGCATAGACGAGTCTTTTGTTGACTAACCCTAGACTCGGACTAAGCGTAGACTCTTGAAAAAGCGTGCCCAAAGCAGATTTATTTATTTATATTAGGAGTGTGAGATAAATGGTTAAAAAAAGAAAATATTAGAAATATAAAATAATATTGTTTTGTTTACGGATCTAAAAAATATTTTATTGTTATTTTTAGTACTAAATATAATTTTGTAATTATTACAGAAATACTTTTTAGATTTAATTTATTTTATATTTTTATAAAAATATCAAATGACTTTTAATATTTAACAGAAAAAAATTATTTTCTTAAGATAATAACTTTAAGCTAAAGGGAAGTTTCTTGTCCGTTTTCTTTTCCAAGACTGAATAAATTATAATATAATTACGATCTGAAAAAAAGTTAGTTTAATTTTATTCCATGATAAAATATTTTTGTTTGCCAACTTAATGGGCCAAATTTGACACAATAATACATTTGAAGCAAGCTGAATTAATTTTTTTATGCTAACACAAAACTTCTCATATAAATTTAAAGATAAAATGAGTTTTCTTTCTATTTTTTTTCTTAAATTCATTGCCTATGGTTTGTGTGTAAAAAAAACATTGATTCATGTACTCCATTAAAATTATTAATGTGTCAGAATAACTGAATTTTGATTTAATAGACTCATCCTTGAAGATCAGTCAGATCCAAAAAAGGGCTAATAATGCACCTAAGATCATCTAATTCTACAAAATTGATTCTTATAATATAAGCCTTATCAATCAATTCTATCATGACCATACATTAGGGATCGATAACTTGTATACTTTCACTTAAAATCTATTTTTTTTCGTCATATTCAAGCTCACTTAGTAGCACTAAAATATTTCATCATTTTTTCTAATATGCCATTAACCATAATTGTTTATTTGAGTCATTCTAGAATTGTCACGTTAGGAATGTTGTCATATTTCAAAGACTCTATTAATCCATATCATCAAAGAAGAGGTACATATCTGACCCCGCCTCTCTATGATGCTCTAGAAATCAAAGCATCAGCCAGTCATCTGATTAATCATTATCAACCATAGGTGCATGATCAAAACCTGTCTTGTATTATGAATCAAGTCCTCAACATTTATAAGAACTATAAAATTCATAAACTATATAGCACATTCAACCAACAATGCCACTATAATATCTCTTTTTTTATGGTAAGGAAATACTTTTTTTGGCTTGTTAAGACCAATCTCATTCTATTCTAACTAGAAGCAATAGATAATGGTGAGACTCTGAAATTTTATGTTCCTTCCTATATCATGACCAATCAAATTATCTTTCTTAAAGTGAATAAGGTTTACTATTTAAAACACTTAAATATTTTATTTTATTTCTCATGAATATTTTTTTTCATTTATTATGTAACATTCTTGGTAGGTCACACACCACCTCACAACAAAGTAATTTGATTTGGAGATTCACTTTTTATATCATTTCATTATTAGTTTTTGCGTGAATAATATCTTATCGATATTATTTGACCATCATCAGCAAATTATCATCACTGGACTGCCCTCTCTTGATCATTATCATCATCACTTTTACTCTTTTTTTTTAATATCAAGATATTATTCTATACTTTGCAATCCCATCTTCTTCAATTAAATGAAACAATAGCTTTTTGTAACATCATTATATAGTGGACTATTTTAACTGAGCAACATGTCTTGTAATTTTTTTTCTTGTGGGCTCCAAAAATTCGCCACCGAACTCTCGATGAAGATAGTGATTTAAATGTCAGGGAAATTTTCAGAAGGAAAATGAGATAGTAGATAAGACACTTCCTAGAGAATTCACCCTCATTTTGAGACTTTGATTCGGGTTTCTATGGCATAAGCACTATAGTTAGTTACCTCTCCCAATGCTGAGAGTGAACTTTCAATTAAGGCTATTCGTTAGATTGCTGAATACGTAGTGTATAGTAGCAGCATATGGAGTTTTGAAATTTATGGTTTAGAATTTATGAAATTCATCAGTATTAGCTTAAAGAGAATGGTTGGTGGAATGATGATGTACGTCTAGATCCCATCGTTCATCATGTCAGGTGTCCCTAGTATACTTAGTGGATGGGGTAGTATTACCCAATGAATGATTTTTTATCGCAATATATGTGTTATATGCAGAAATCCCTTGTAGCAGGTGATATTTGTCAAGGAGATGACTTAAACCTACCTTAGCTGATAGAGAGTTTTTTGTCCTATCAACTATACCCTATGATTCACAACTCAAATGGTAGAGCAAATGAGGATCATACAGGCTACGATCATGATCATAATATAATGATGTCATTTGACATTATACTCCATTTCTGTATTACTACATCATATCACGAATCTTGGTAGCCATGCAATCAAAAGACACGGGCCACGTCCTTATTGGTGTGAGATTGATTGAGAGTGAACATAGTAGAATTCTTGATTTGACATTAGCTCCTTTGTGAGCTAGAGTTTTTTTAATTTGTCATATTTAATAAACAATTGTAGAAGGTGGATTGGATTTTAGCTTTAGGTTTTTAGAGATTAAATTTCATTTAAGCATTTAACACTTAATGACATGTTAGATTTTGTATTTAGATTGATATTTAATTTGAGTTAATTTGATTTAAAATTAAAATCATATTTTGATGAAAGTATCTCCTCCGGTTGAAATTATCATTTAACACAGCCATCATCGGGGTAGTTACTTGATTAATTTGAATATATTTAAGACTTTAGATCATGTCAACTCTGTTTAGCTCATAATAGAGGATCAGATCTACTATCATATGATAAAATTAGCTTCTTAGATATTTTAATAAGTTAAAATTCTCATAATAATTGGATTTTAGGATTTTGTTAACGGACCAGTCTAAGATCGAGAAGCAACCCACATTCTTACACTAAATTTAAGGATTCAACGTAGTGTCTGGGCCCATGCGGGTTTTTAATAATTCATATAATTTTATTTCTAAATCAAGAGATTAATTTCATAGTTTCATTTAATTCTAACTTAGCATGTGCAGCCTTTTTAGACATTAAGATTTGCACTCTAAATTCACATGTCTCAGCACTTACAGGTATTTTTTAACTTAGATAATTTCATCTAATAAATAAAATCATTAATTTTAAAAATCATAATTAGAATGAAATTCCTTAATTGTTTAATTGAAAAAGCTCTATAATTCATAGAATTTAATTTAACATCATCTTCGTCTTGTATAAAAAATTACAAATTCTTAAGATTTTAACTTTATATTTTTGATTCAAAGTAGTGTAACTTTGCTTATACTTAACTTGATAGAAAAAAAAAAAATAGAACAGCTATTTAGCTTATGCATATTGCTAGGATTTTACATCTTTGCTAATTCTCATATTTAACTTTTATTCTCACCCATAGACAAGCTATCATATCTCTTTCAACTTAGCTTATTAAATATAAGCCTTGTTGCTTAAGTCATGCTTGAATTGCATTTGTATTAGAATGTTAGGTTTTAAGCTTACTATAAATGTCTTGTGATTTTGATTATAAATCCAATTAGATTTTCTCTTAGGTCACTTAAAGTGACACATTCTACAAATTATATTCGTGGTAATTAACTATATATCAAATTCTTTATGTATCTCATTTAAACTTTCTCATCACTTTTCAACTAGCTCATAAGTAAGCTATCAAGCTTTGTATAAGTTCTTCATATTTAATTGTGTTCAATTGAAATCATTTTTAATTCGCTTGGAATAAGTTATAATAACTTTAGTGTTTATTGTGTGAGCCATTTAATTCGTGCTTGCAAGTGGATTATCGATCCTTTTTTAAGTATTCAATGCTTGAATGTTCATTGAAAGATTTCGTAGGCATTTGTTGAATTTCTAAAATCATTTTAAGCTTGCCTTAAGATTTCTAAGCCATTCAATTTAATTTATGAATAATTATATTAAGATCACTAAAGATTATATTTGTGCTCATTGGTAAGTTGTATGGTTGTGTTTATAAGCGAACTATCAAACTCTCTATAAGCACTTGTACTTATTTTAAGCATTTAAAACTTCACATTTTAGCTTGTTATAACCAAAGTTTTAATTTAAGTCTTTTATTTAATTATATTATTCTCAAGTAATAATTTTTGGCACAGAATAGATTTTCATAATAACTCACAAGTCGGGAGCCATCTTATATGAACTTGATGAAGTGGGCTATAAACAATCGGAATATATGCTAGATTCATTTATGGACTAGATATTATAGCCACAAATTTTTGTCCTATTAATTACAATAAGATTAGGACTTTCGGAACTAATGGTCGTGAGTTGTAAGCATTCAACGTATTCTATAGCATTGGGATTATTTGAGCTTCTATTTTTTTGATCATTTTCTTATGAAACATATTACTAATGTTGATATATTGTTAAAAAAATTTAACAATTAGATACAAATTTGAAAAAACAAATAGAATTATTTTATTATTTTAATTTTTTACATAATAAATTTGATATTTTTATTCTATTTTTCTATATATGCAAAATTAAATTTCCTAGCACCACACCCTATATGGGTATTTAATTCATAAATAGATTGTAGGGATTTACATACATACCACAATTCTTATGTATTTACATATCTAATACTTTACATTTTAATTTTTTTTACATATATAACATCTTGATATCATCAAAATACTACTTTATTCACTTTTTAAAAGTAAAATGCACCTTTTTAAGCATAAAAAAAATGTTAGATAAATAAATATCTAATTTTAGATGTTATATATATAAATACATAAGAATTGTGTGGTATGTATGTAAATCCTCTATTATAGTAATAGTTGGAAACTCAAGAAATACTTTACTTATATTCGATGAGTTTAGTTATTGGTTGAGAGCTTAGGCCTTGAATTTAAAACTTAGGATATTTGCAATTAAATTTGATTAATGTCAAAAAAAAAAAAAAGAATTCTCGAAATTGCACAAAACTTGTGGAAGTCAACAAATAATAGGGTCGACTGCATAGACGAGTCTTTTGTTGACTAACCCTAGACTCGGACTAAGCGTATTCTTGAAAAAGCGTGCCCAAAGCAGATTTATTTATTTATATTATGAGTGTGAGATAAATGGTTAAAAAAAGAAAATATTAGAAATATAAAATAATATTGTTTTGTTTACGGATCTAAAAAATATTTGATTGTTATTTTTAGTACTAAATATAATTTTGTAATTATTACAGAAATATTTTTAGATTTCATTTATTTTATATTTTTTATAAAAATATCAAATGACTTTTAATATTTAACAGAAAAAAATTATTTTCTTAAGATATAACTTTAAGCTATAGGGGAAGTTTCTTGTCCGTTTTCTTTTCCAAGACTGAATAAATTATAATATAATTACGATCTGAAAAAAGGTTAGTTTAATTTTATTCCATGATAAAATATTTTTGTTTGCCAAATTAATGGGCCAAATTTGACACAATAATACATTTGAAGCAAGCTGAATTAAATTTTTTTATGCTAACACAAAACTTCTCATATAAATTTAAAGTTAAAATGAGTTTTCTTTCTATTTTTTTTCTTAAATTCATTGCCTATGATTTGTGTGTAAAAAAACATTGATTCATGTATTCCATTAAAATTATTAATGTGTCAGAATAACTGAATTTTGATTTAATAGACTCATCCTTGAAGAGCTATCAGATCCAAAAAAGGGCTAATAATGCACCTAAGATCATCTAATTCTACAAAATTGATTCTTATAATATAAGCTTTATCAATCAATTCTATCATGACCATACATTAGGGATCGATAACTCGTATACTTTCACTTAAAATCTATTTTTTTCGTCATATTCAAGCTCACTTAGTAGCACTAAAATATTTCATTATTTCGTATACTTTCACTTAAAATCTATTTTTTTCGTCATATTCAAGCTCACTTAGTAGCACTAAAATATTTCATTATTTTTTCTAATATGCCATTAACCATAATTGTTTATTTGAGTCATTCTAGAATTGTCACGTTAGGAATGTTGTCATATTTCAACGACTCTATTAATCCATATCATCAAAGCAGTGGTTCATATCTGACCCCGCCTTTCTATGATGCTCTAGAAATCAAAGCATCAGCCAGTCATCTGATTAATCATTATCAACCATAGGTGCATGATCAAAACCTGTCTTGTATTATGAAACAGGTCCTCAACATTTATAAGAACTATAAAATTCATAAACTATGTAGCGCATTCAACCAACAATGCCACTATAATATCTCTTTTTTTATGGTAAGGAAATACTTTTTTTGGCTTGTTAAGACCAATCTCATTCTATTCTAACTAGAAGCAATAGATAATGGTGAGACTCTATGAAATTTTATGTTCCTTCCTATATCATGACCAATCAAATTATCTTTCTTAAAGTGAATAAGGTTTACTATTTAAAACACTTAAATATTTTATTTTACTTCTCATGAATTTTTTTTTTTCATTTATTATGTAACATTCTTGGTAGGTCACACACCACCTCACTACAAAGTAATTTGATTTGGAGATTCACTTTTTATATCATTTCATTATTAGTTTTTGCATGAATACTATCTTATCGATATTATTTGACAATCATCAAATAAATTATCATCGACACCCTCTTGATCATTATCATCATCACTTCTACTATTTTTTTAATATCAAGTTATTATTCTATACTTTGCAATCCTATCTTCTTCAATTAAATGAAACAATGGATTTTTGTAATATCATTATATAGTGGACTATTTTAACTGGGCAACATGTCTTGTAATTTTTTTTTCTTGTGGGCTCCGAAAATTCACCACCGAACTCTCGATGAAGAGAGTGATTTAAATGTCAGGGAAATTTTCAGAAGGCATATGAGATAATAGATAAGACACTTCCCAGAGATTTCATCCTCATTTTGCGAGGACTTTAGATCTAGTTCCATGTTTCCTATAAGCACAAGCACCTATAGTTAGTTACCTCTCCCAATGCTGAGAGTGAACTTTCAATTAAGGCTAGTTAGATTCTTTGAATCGTAGCGATATAGTATGGAGTTTTGAAATTTATGGTTTAGAATTTATGAAATTCATCAGTATTAGCTTAAATAGAATGGTTGGTGGAATGATGACATGCCCGATCTAGATCCCATGGTTTTATCAATTCCTTTTTATATTATTGAGGTAGTCACTTTTTTTTATCAACAATATATGTGTTATGTACCAAGAAATCCTAGACCGGTGGTATTTGTCTCAAAGAGATACTTAAACTACCTTAGGCGATAGATGGCTTTTGCCCTATCAAGTATACCCATGATTCACTCAAATGGTAGAGCAAATGGGATCATACAACTATCATGATATTAATATAATATTGTCATTTGTAAAGATCAAAAGACTCAGTAAATATCATATGGAGCCTATTGGCCAAGCAATCATAATCAGGACACGTCCATTGGTGTGAGATTGATTGAGAGTGAACATAGTAGAATACTTGATTTAACATTAGCTCCTTTGTGAGCTAGAGTTTTCTTAATTTGCCATATTTAATAAATAGTTGCAGAAGGTGGATTGGATTTTAACTTTAGATTTTTAGAGATTAAATTTCATTTAAGCATTTAACACTTAATGACATGTTAGATTTTGTATTTAGATTGATTTTTAATTTGAGTTAATTTGATTTAAAATTAAAATCATATTTTGATGAAAGTATCTCCTCTGGTTGAAATTATCATTTAACAGAGCCATCATTGGGATAGTTACTTGATTAATTTTAATATATTTAAGACTTTAGATTCTGTCAACTCTGTTTAGCTCATAATAGAGGATCATATCTTCTATCATATGATAAAATTAGCTTCTTAGATATTTTAATAAGTTAAAATTCTCATAATAATTGGATTTTAAGATTTTGTTAACTTGGACCAGGTCTTAAGATCGAACCGGCAAGCAACCCACGCTGCATCCTCAGACAC
Organism: Cymbidium sinense; assembly: GCA_021442155.1. Taxonomy (NCBI): domain Eukaryota; kingdom Viridiplantae; phylum Streptophyta; class Magnoliopsida; order Asparagales; family Orchidaceae; genus Cymbidium; species Cymbidium sinense. Next base: position 75,750,192 of record CM038218.1, on the reverse strand, counting down.
TAAATTTAAGCATTCAACGTAGTGTCGGGGCCCATGCGGGTTTTTAATAATTCAGATAATTTTATTTCTAAATCAAAAGATTAATTTCATATTTTCATTTAATTCTAACTTAGCAAGTGTAACCTTTTCATACATTAAGATTTGCACTCTAAATTTACATGGCTGAGCACTGGCAGGTATTTTTGACTTAGAAAATATCATCTAATAAATGAAATCATTAATTTTGAAAATCATAATTAGAATGAAATTGCTTAATTATTGGATTGAAAGAAGCTCTATAATTCATAGAGAATTTAATTTAACATCATCTTCTGTCTTCTTGTACGAAAAATTACAAATCCGGTGGCGAAGATTTTAACTTTATATTTTTGATTCAAAGTAGTGTAACTTTGCTTATACTTAACTTGATAGAAAAAAAAAAATAGAACGACTATTTGGCTTATGCATATTGCTAGGATTTTACAACTTTGCTAATCCTCATATTTAACTTTTATTTTCACCCATAGACAAGCTAGCATATCTCTTTCAACTTAGCTTATTAAATATAAGCCTTGTTGCTTAAGTCATGCTTGAATTGCATTTGTATTTGAATGCTAGGTTTTAAGCTTATTATAAATGTCTTGTGATTTTGATTATAAATCCAATTAGATTTTCTCTTAGGTCACTTAAAGTGACACATTCTACGAATTATATTCGTGGTAATTAACTATGTATCAAATTCTTTATATATCTCATTTAAACTTTCTCATTACTTTTCAACTAGCTCAGAAGTAAGCTATGAAGCTTCATATAAATTCTCCATATTTAATTGTGTTCAATTGAAATCATTTTTAATTCGCTTGGAATAAGTTATAATAACTTTAGTGTTTATTGTGTGAGCCATTTAATTCGAGCTTGCAAGTGGATTATCAATCCTTTTTAATTATTCAATGCTTGAATGTTCATTGAAAGATTTCGTAGGCATTTGTTGAATTTCTAAATTTTAAGCTTGGCTTAAGATTTCTAAGCCATTCAATTTAATTAGTGAGATGAATAATTATATTCAGGCGATCACTAAAGATTATATTTGTGCTCATTGGTAAGTTGTATGGTTGTATTTATAAGCAAACTATCAGACTCCTTATAAGCACTTGTATTTATTTTAAGCATTTATAACTTCACATTTTAGTTTGTTATAACCAAAGTTTTGATTTAAGTCTTTTATTTAATTATATTTAAGCTCTTTGTTTATTTATTTTTCCTTTTTTTATTTTCTAAGTTTAAAAAATTTGATGAAATTTTAAGACTGTCATCTCAGTAGGGGCTACACATCGAACTATTTTGGCTTATCAGGTCTCAAGTGTAGAGACGGTGTTTTGCGACACCACAACTGAGTCTTCATACCCACTAAGCTCTATTGAGCATTAATATGGTCTTTGATCACCTGCATGTAGCAAACATATATAATTTTCACATATTTAAGCCTCATATTTTTTTAAGTCCAAGATTTTGAAGAAATTTCAGCAGCATTTCGGCATAGGAGCTGCATCTAACAATTTTTTGGTTTACTTAGTACGCCCTAATGAACATAGCAAGCAGTGTCTTGCGACACCACATCCATCTCTTTGCACTCACTATGTCCTATTGGACATTAGCGGGGTCTTGAAACCTGTAAAAAAAAAGCACAAACATATATACAGATAATTTTCACATATTCAAACATTTAATTTTTTTATCGGCAATGCAGTGACGCAATATATTTCACCATTTTTTCTTCTCTTTCTTCTTTTCTTCATCTTTTTTTTATATTTTGTTTTTTTCCTTTTTGAACCCGAAAGAGAGAGAGAGAGAGAGAGAGTGAGAGAGGGAGAGAGGGAGAGAGAGAGAGAGAGAGAGAGGAGGGATTTTCTGTCTAACAGAGAGAGAAAGAGGAGAGAGAGAGCGATGTGTGTGTGTGTGGTGAGGATTTTTCACAACTATGAGAGAGAGAGAGAGAGAGAGGGAGAGAGAGTGGTGAGGATTTTTTCTTTGTGAACCCGAAAAAGAGAAGAGGGTGAGAAGGCGTGAAGGAGGGCTGGAAGGAAGACATGGATTACCTTTGCGACATCTCCTTTTATTTTAAGAACGAAGGAAATGAGGAGAGATCAAATGAGGGGATCCATCCTGGTTGATTGAGGGAAAAAAATGAACGAGAGAGAGGGACACTTACGGTTTATAGAGAAACAAAATGAGAGTGGGAGGGAACGGTTGAGAGCATCGAATGAAGAGGAGGCAGAAGCGGTTCTTCATTTTTAGAACTGAGGGTCAACAAATGCCCGCTAATAAATATGAATCACGCATGAAGTGAGTCATGTTGGTTGAAAACTAGTTGACCCTTTAGGCTTGCATTTTGACGAGCTAAATGATGTCATTGACCAATTTGTCAGGCTCGACTTATCGGATGGATAAGAGCTCTTCCACCATCTACTCTTTACTCCGATGGGTTTGTTGAAGATATCTTTCTCTTGTGTTATTGTAGAGTTGAATTTCCTTTGAGCTTAGCTTCATGCTTGCTCAAGTTTGATGGAGGAATTAGTTTGTTTATTTTTGAGATTTGAAATTCCTTTTGTCCTAGCTTTAAGCTTGATAGACTTGATGAAGGTTTGACCTCATTTGTACATATTGACTTATCAGGAAGTGCACGCATGTCTTCAGTCCAAAGCTTACTTCTTTGATGGATTTCTCGAAGGGTTCATATAGATGACCCAGCTTACCGGCTCATATTAGGTCTATAATGTTGAATTATCAGTCTAACAATGTGTGCTTTAACAGATTGAATGACTATAAAATTCTTTTACTTCGACCATCGGCTTTGTATGAACTATGGAATTGTTCCCTCGGTCACGTGCTTTCTACTTTGACGGACTTGATGAGGAGATTGGCTTTGATCTATGCTTTGTGCTTGATCAGATCATTTAAGAATAAATTGAAATATCACCCTGTAGGCAATATAAAGATTGACTTGAGGCAGTTCTGAATTAAGAGTTTCCTTAGATTATCTTGATTTATTGATCAAGTAGAAAGATCTCTTGGATTCTGATTACTTGTAGTCACTAAGCTGTATCTAGTTTAAGATTGAACAACTATAATCATTAGACTGACGAGCATGAGTTCTTTCACTGAGGAATTTTCTTATGACTTGTTGAGTGAGGAGAGTGTCATCAACTCAATCATATTTGGGCTTATTGAGTTTGACTTTTAGAACCTATTCGAGTCTTCAACTTAAGCTGTGATGGGTTGGTGATTTGGTCATTGGATTAACGAACGGGGGCTCTTTCACTGTGGCCTTTTCTTGTAGCTTGTTAAGTGAGGAGAGCATCAATAACTCGGTCATTTATAAGTTTGTTGAGTTCGACCTTTAGAACCCATCTGTGTCTTAGAATTGAAAATGTAGAGGTTGTTGTTTTTTAACTTAATTGATTGAAGCTTTTGAAATTAGGAGTTCTCCTAACTTGTTCTTCAAAATTTGGCAAATATGGGAGATAAACCTTTGATATTTAGGGCTATCTTTCATGCGTAAAAATATATTTCTTTTGTTCCTTGCAAGAGCCTATAACTTTAATAAAAATAATTATAGATATATTCAGGGATTTCGACGTAAAGCTCAATATCAACCTGAATATATATACAAGAAAATCTCATGTTTCAGAGGAGAGGATTGAACAACCTTGATCATAAAAGGGGCTCCTGTCTAACAGAAGGATTGCAGATTAGCTTAGAAATGTATCACTGAGTTTGAACTTCTTTAATATAAAGAAACATAGCTCATTATGATCATCATGTATATTATTTGAGGATCTCGGCTTGAAGCATGACGTCGACTCACATTAATATATAAAAATACCCCCTATATTGTAGAAGAAATTCTAAAGCACTTCGAAAGAGCTCTAAAATAATTTAAGAAAATATATCAATATTTAAGTTGATACATTTGATCTTAATAAGGTTTTAATATGTAACACTGATTTCATTTATATATAGAAATCTAAAAATGTCCCCTAAGTAATAGGTGAATTTTCATGAATTTTTTTTATCTTAAGTATGTATATTTATTTAGGGATCTCGGCATGAAGCACGATGTCAACCTAAATAAATATATCTTGAGAATGTATTTATCATGTATAATATTTTTTTAGGTATTAACCATTAATTGGTGGCATTATTCTTTCACCCTTTAAGTAAATGAGTTAGTATGCCCCTCCTTGATACACTTTTTCAATGATAAAATGGTCCTCCTAATTAGGCTCAAATTTGCCACTGAATTTTTTATTAAGAATAATTTGTCTTCTCAGCACCAAGATTGATTCCTCTTCTTGAAAGGTTCAAGGACGCACTGTATGATCGAAAGTGATTTGGACATCTTTGCTCGGTAGACCTCTAAATTTTGTTGAGCTTGGAGAATAACTTCGTTAAGCGCATCAATCTCTTCCATCCATAGACGGGCATTCTCATATTGAGTGAGATTGTGTTGAATGGCTACTCAGTGAAGGTAGTTCAACTTCAAGTGACAATATTGTTTCAGTTCTAAATACTTGCGCATAAAGAATGGATTTTATGGGAGTATAGTCCAGATGTCATGTCATTGTCATTCTTTAAGGAAGTTTCACTTCGAGGCTTTGGCCTCTAAATTTGCTTACCTTTTTTCGGGACATTTCAGTGGCGAATTCCTAGACATGCTGTCCAAGTGTCATGCCTCGATGCTCATCATGTGGGAATTGAATTGGTTGACATCTTACCGGGTTATAGGAAGAGGTCTCTTTGGAGGAGCAACTCTAGTCTCCTTGATAGCATGACTTTGATATTTTCTATTCCTTAGTTATTTCTTCTTAGCAACTTTGAGAACCCGATGCACTCTTGTATATACAATTTCAAGTTTCTTCATTGGAGAAGTTGGAACCTGACGTTGTCGGGTCCAAAAAGACTGTTTGAATTGACTAGTAGAGCTGTTCCATTTTGCACATTTTAGGTTGTCAAATCTGTTATGGGTTGTAACACTCACTTCTAGTTCCAAAACTGGTTGTACAATTATTTATTTGAATAATGGATGTTGAACACACAGTTCAGCATTTCTCTTTTTCTGCTATCTCTGGGTTAGCTTGCTTTCAAATGAAGAAGCTTTTGCATTGCTACTTCTTCTTGAGGCTTTGGCCTCCATATTTATTTTTCTTTCTATCGAGACCTTTCAGTACTGGAATCCCAAACATGAGGTTCAGGTGTCACACCCAGATATTTATCGTGAAGGAATTGCTTAAAACAGCCTTGAGCATTACCCACTAAGAGTAGCCTCTTTCGTGAAGCTTTCTCATTTCCTCTGATAATTAGGACTTGATATGTTTTCTTCATAAGACCCTTCTCCTTGACAACATTTAGCATTTGTGTACTTTTGAGGATAGAGTCTTGGGATGCCTCTTTCGTGTGGTTAAAGCTTGGTGTTGTTGCCCATAGAATGATTGTTTGATATAACCAATAGAGCTGTTCCTTTTCACTCGCTTGAGATTTTCAAACTTGCTGTGAATGGGGACACTTACTTCTAGTATGAAGTCTAGTCGCATGGTTAGTGATTCGTGCAATGGCTGAGCTCAGAGCATTTCTTCTCCTTTCCTTTATGCTCAATTTTCCTCCAGAAGAGGAGGCTTCAGCATTATGCTTTCCTAGTGTGAAAGGTTCAACTGACGGAGTGGTCGCATTCACAGGCATGATTGAAACTTTCTGCCAGTGATGGTTCTTTTCATGACTGGCACCTCAGAATGACCCAATCTTTCAAATAGAAAGGCTCTCTTTCGAGGAACTTCAGTAGCAGTAGTGGCCATTCCAATTGTCCTCCTCCATTGCACATGTTGGTGTGTAAATATGTAGTTGCTTCATGTAGAGGATTATTTGTAACTGTAATGGTTGGGAAGTCTACACTACCAAATTGAATGGTAGCTCCAACATCTCCAGTATTGATTACAGCATTAGTCATATGGATGTTGGCTCCGTGACCTCGCGCATTCTGAAGATCTATCGATATAAAGAACAAGCAAAGTAGTCATAATGACATGATTAGCTTAAATTTAGTTTCATTGATAATTGATGTTCTTTTTATTTTCAATTTTTTATTATGCTCCACTATTACTATTGCTTAAATTCGACTAGTCAAAGATAGAAAGAGAAACTTATCCCCAACAGAGTTGCCATAAATCTGTGAGTTCCAAAAATTCACCACCGGCCTCTCGATGAAGAGAGTGACTTAAATGTCAGTGAAATTTTCAAGAGGCATATAAGATAGTAGATAAGACACTACCTAAAGATTTCTCCCTCATTTTGCGAGGACTATAGATCTGGTTCCAGGTTTTCTATAAGCGCAAACACTTATAGTTAATTACTTCTCCCAATGCTGAGAGAGAACTTTCGATTAAAGCTAGTCGTTAGATCGCTAAATGTGTAGCGTATCATAGCAGCATATGGAGTTTTGAAATTTGGGGTTTAGAATTTATGAATTCATTAGTATTAGCTTAAAGCAGATGGTTGGGGGAATGATGATGTGCACAATCTAGATCCCAAGGTTCCGTCATCCCGGGATATCGCGATCTCTAGTCTACTTAGTCAGAGGAGGTAGTTGACATAACTTGACCGAATGATCCTTATCAGCAACACATGAGTTACATCGTTCAAGAAATCTTTGTACACCTAGGGTGGTGTTTGTCTAAGGAGACAGGCTTAAGTCTACTTTAGTTAATAGAGGGTTTTTTTTCCCTATCAAGTATACCCTATGATTCACAACTCAAAGGGCAGAGCCATTGGGGATCATACAGGCTACGGTGATGATCGTAATATAATGGTGTCATTTGGTAGCCACACGATCAGAGGACTCTGGTCGTAACTGCATCATATGTGGAGTCTATTGGCCAAGCCACACAATTAGAGGACATGCCACGTCCTTACTGATGTGAGATTGATTGAAAGTGAACATGGCTTGATTTGACATTGGCTCTTTTATGAGCTTGAGTTTTCTTAATTTGTCACCTTTAACAAACAATTGTGGAAGATATATTGAATTTTATCTTTAGGTTGTTAGAGATTGAATTTTATTTAAGCATTTAACACTTAATGACATGTTAGATTTTGCATTTAGATTGATATTTAATTTAAGTTAATTTGATTTGAAATTAGAATCATATTTTGATGGAAGTATCCCATCCGGTTGAAATCACCATTTAACACAGCCATCATCGGGGTAGTTACTTGATTAATTTAAAAATATTTAAGAACTTCATATCCTCTCAACTCTATTTAGCTCATAATAGAGGATCGAATCTACTGTCATATGATAGAATTAGCTTCTTAGATATTTTGATAAGTTGAAATTCTCAAAATAATTAAATTTAAGATTTTGTTAACCCTGACCCAATCCTAAGATAAAATCGGGAAGCAACCCACGTAGCATCTTCAGACACTAAATTTAAGCATTCAGCATAGTATCAGGGCCCATACGGGTTTTTAATAATTCAGATAATTTTATTTCTAAATTAAGAGATTAATTTCATATTTTTATTTAATTCCAACTTATCCTATGCAGCCTTTTCAGATTAAGATTTGCACTCTGAATTTACATGAGTGAGCACATGCATCTATTTTTGACTTAAATAATTTTATCTAATAAATGAAATCATTAATTTTGAAAATCATAATTATAATGAAATTCCTTAATTTTTGGATTGAAAGAAGCTCTATAATTCATAGAGAATTTAATTTAGCACCGCTTTCTGTCTACTTGTATTAAAAATTGTAGATATGGTGGCGAAGATTTCAACTTTATATTTTTGATTCAAAGTAGTGTAGCTTTGCTTATACTTAACTTGATAGCAAAAATGGAATGTCTATTTAGCTTATGCATATTGCTAGGATTTTATATCTTTGCTAATCCTCATATTCAACTTTCATTCTCACCCATAGACAAGCTAGCATATCTCTTTCAACTTAGCTTATTAAATATAAGCTTTGTTGCTTAAGTCATGCTTGAATTGTATTTTTATTTGAATTGTAGCTTTCAAGCTTACTATAAACGTCTTGTGATTTTAATCATAAATCCAATTAGATTTTCTCTTAGGTCACTTAAAGTGACACATTGTAAGAATTATATTCGTGGTAATTAACTATGTATCAAATTATTTGTGTATCTCACTTAAACTTTCTCATCACTTTTCAATTAGCTTAGAAGTAAGCTATCAAGCTTCGTATAAGTTCCCCGTATTTAATTGTGTTCAATTGAAATCATTTTTAATTCACTTGGAATAAGTTATAATAACTTCAGTGTTTATTGTGTGAGCTATTTAATTTGTGCTTGCAAGTGGATTATCAATTTTTTTAATTATTTCAATGCTTGAATGTTCATTGAAAGGTTTAGTAAGCATTTTGGTGAATTTCTAAAATCATTTCAAGCTTGGCTTAAAATTTCTAAGCCATTCAATTTAATTAGTGAGATGAATAATTATATTCAGATGATCACTAAAGGTTATATTTGTGCTCATTGGTAAGTTGTGTTGTTGTATTTATAAGCAAACTATCAGACTCCTTATAAGCACTTGTATTTATTTTATGCATTTATAACTTCATATTTTAGCTTGTTATAACTAAAGCTTTGATTTAAATATTTTATTTAATTATATTTAAACTGTTTGATTATTTCTTTTTTCCTTCTTTTTTTAAATTTTCTATGTCCAAAAAATTTAACGAAATTAAAGATTTGGTAGTAACGACGTCATCCAGTGTAGGCTACATCGTCACATTAGTGCATTATGAAGCGTAAGCTATCTTTCGATCCATAACCAAGTCTTCATTTTCACTAAGCCCTATTGAGCATTAGTGGGATCTTCGATCACGTGCATGTAGTAAAGATGTATAATTTTCACATGTTTAAGCCTCATATTTTTTTTCTAAGTCCCAAATTTTGATAAAATTTCGGTAGTATTTCTAGAGTGCATCTAATAATTTTTACTGCACTTAATACGAATGATTGTCGTCGTCTGATACAAAATCTCTTTGCACTCACTATGCTCTATTGACTATTAACGGGTCTTGAAGCCTGCAAAAAGAGTACAATAATATATATAAAGAATTTTCATACATTCAAATATTTATTTATTTTTTATCGGCAATATAGTGATGCAATATATTTCACAATTTTTTTCTTCTCTTTCTTCTTTTGTTCTTTTTTTTTTTGATATATTTTTTTTTGAACCCGAAAGAGAGAGAGAGAGGGGAGGAATTTTTTTCTTTTTTTCTGTTGCTGTGAACCCGAAAGAGAGAGAAACAGAGAGAGAGAGAGAGAGAGGCGATGTAATTTTTTTTCTTTTTTTTTTGCTGTGAACCCGAAAGAGAGAAAAAGTGAGAGAAAGAGAGAGAGAGAGACGAGAGTGGTGAGGGATTTTTTTTTCTGTTGCTGTGAACCCGAAAGAGAGAAAAAGAGAGAGGAGAGGCGTGAAGGAGGGCTGGAAGGAAGACGGGGATTACCTTCGCGACATCTCCTTTTTTCTTTTGCCGGCAACAGGAACGTGAGAGAAGAAGGAAAGCGAGGAGAGATCGAAATGAGGGGAATCCGTCTGTGGCTTTCGGTTGAGGGAAAAATGAACGGGAGACGGAGAAACTTATGGTTTACAAAGAAACTGAATGAGAGTGGGAGGGAATGGTTGAGAGCATCGAACGAAGAGGAGGCGGGAGCGGTTCTTGATTTTCGGAAGCGCGGGTCAACATTTCTTTATGTATTTTTAACATAAATTTTTTTGATGTTTTACTTCTAAACTTCTTTGTTTTGTTTGTATGCTAGATCATTGTATAATATAAAGATGCAGAACAAATCTTTCTCTATTATCATAAAAAAAAAAAAGATATTATAAAAAATATCATGGCCTAAATATTCTTCCTTAAACCTAGCCAATCAAGATAAATGCTTATGAATTTATGGTTGAATTTTTTTTTTCTCAGAATTTTTATTTTCTAATGTTATCACCATAGGAGCATATTAAAAACAAAAAACGAGCAGAAACTAGTTTAACAACCAAAATTTTTAAAGGCACCTGGCATATTATTGGTGTCTCTTTCATTGAGGATATTCATTACTTCTTGACCAAGCATCTTTTTAGAGTTAAAGACTCAGCTATAATATTCATTTATTAAAATTTTTATACTAAGACTTTTAATTAAAGACTTCAAGCCTATTTTTCGATTAGTATCAAACTTATTGCTTCCAGGATCTAAGTTGTTGTTTGTCAAATTGATCCATCCTGCGAAGTCAACTTTTATGTATAGCAGAGAATATCTGATAATATTATCTTTATTAATGAACACCAATATAGGTTTAATTCTTAATACATACTTTTTTTTTGTTTTAAAAATGAGATTAGAGAAACTTTTGATAAAATTAATCATCAATTTTTTTTAATAAAAAGCTTATGGACTTGGGATTCTTTGATAATTTTATTAATTAGATTGCTCGTAGTTATTATGGTGAAATAAAATACCACCAGTCTTAGGTGAGGATGCCCCCTTATCACTCTTTGCTCAAGCCCTAAATATTTTGAATGAGATATAAATTGAATATACTTGTGAAAATTATATCTCCGAAGAAAAAAAAGAATAAATTAATATGTGAATCTTAAAATTTTGTAAAAAGTACTTGCATACACATACCCCTCTTAAATCCGCCTTTATTGGGATGAGTATAATACATAAATAACTAATAACGTACTAATCTAAAAATAGATTAAAGATTTTAAAATTTATAATATTTTAGTACAAGTTTTTTATAATAAACAAACAAAAAAAAGAATGCATAAAGAACACTAGATTTTACATAAAAACTCTAGAATCACATCACACTAAAAAATTCATTAAAAAAAATCGACAAAAATTGTACAAATCACACTACATTGGAGCTTCTCCATACTTCCATAAAATAACAGACAATTCTTTCATCATAATAATAAAAATCTAGGAAGAGAGTGTTATATGGTGGTGCTTGGTTTTCATCTCCCGAAGGCAGCATCGGAGAAGCAATACCTCGGTGCTGTAAGGGGAATTTTTAGCTTCATGATCAGAGGAGACAGTGTCTCAATGATGTTGACCTCCATATGTGATACATCAGTTGAGTTGAGCTCAAAATTCAAATTCAATGTTTTGATATAACAAATTTAGTCGGGCAGATGCACTAAACATTACCGAAATTAGTCGAAATGACCTTCAATCGACGAACGGACTTCGTCATTGCGCTCAAAATGTCGAAATTGATTGGAATATAAATATTGCATAATCTAATGATCAACCGAGCAACGATCAGTATCATATGAACGCATTAGAGAAATTGCGATGATGTCCAAACGACCTTCTATTATTGATTAATGTGAAACCTACCAAATGATATTATCACTTCATCAATGAGCACGAATCAAATGAGCAAAAGTGATAGTCGCAATCAAATACACATGCAAAAAATTAGTCGAAATAATCTTAGATCGACGAACGGACTTCACCATCGCGTTGAAAAAATTGATCGAATATAAATATTACACAATAACGATCCTCATCGAGCCGCCAGCCTTCTCTTGTATTGAGGTCGAGGTTTACTCAAATGTCCATTCCATTGATTGCTTTGTTAGTTTTGAAACATTGAAATCTATCAGTGACATTGATAACATGCGTGAATGTCAACAATTGGAAGTGGCGATACGCATTTTTAATCAGATTTGATTTGAACAAGACTTAGATCGATGACAACTTATGATTTATAACATCAAAATTAGACACAATATAAATATTGTATAATCTAACGATCAACCGATCAAGCGATCGAGCTATCAATGTACCGATGCGCATATCAAAGTCGGGAGGCTACGACGATATCCAAACGACCACCGCTCATGAAATTGATTGTGTCATTAGCCTTGAAACATCGAAACTTACCAAATGAGACCGTCGACGCTCAATTCGGACAAATCTATGTGAATGTTGAGTGGTTGGAAGCGATAATGCGCATTTTTGAACTAAAATTGATCCAATTCGACGTTGACTCGAACCTAATGGCCTCCGATCGCGAAATAGACTGTGTCGTTGAATCTAGAACGTCGAATTTACCTAAAAATGACACCCATATTATGTGAGTTTGATTTCAGCAAGATTTCGCACAAATCTCAAAGCAATCAAGCCATACAAAAAAAATAAAAATCATGTTTTTATTTTAACCTGATTAGACATAATTTTAATAATTGATTTATCCTAAAATTAATTAAGAATTTTCAAAATTATGATATGAAGTTAATAATGTTTAATTTGGATAAAAAAAGGCAAAATTTTTAAAATAAGCATGATTAAAACCTTAATTAGCGGATTAGGCACATTTTAAAAAAATTTAAAAATAACGATGACTGACTCTTAAATATTTTTTTAAAAAAAAATGAGAGATCGACATGACCATCCCGTTTCTCCTTCTTCTCTCCCTAGGCGTGAAAACACCCGTTTTGCCTACTCATGCCTTATTCGGCGATTGGCCGTCGGCACCCATTCGACACCTACTAGCAAAACGATCCGATTTTGCCGTGAAAAGGTATATTTTGCCATTTTTGTTTTTTTGAAAAAATATGTAATATGTGAATGTGAGATGCATTTGTTGTATTTTATGATGTTTGTAGGCAAACATAATGTGGATTTAACTTACTTTAGGCTTTTCTTTGTATAGTGTTTGTGTGTAGTAAATTTGGAGCTCTTATGTTGTTTCTATAGAGAATGGAGAAAGTGTATCAAATAGGAAATTCAAATATGAAGAGAAATCGTATTTATATTTTAAACTCATTGTAGTCTTGATTATTCTTAATATTCTTGTACATTTATAAATTATTGATGTTCTTTCTTTCCCAAATGAGTAGCTATGTGTGCTAAACTTTGGATTTGTAGAATGTATTGCAAGTTTTAAATATATATTTTTTGTTGTGATTGCTTATGTTTAAAATATATAGTTGAAAACCATATTATAATGTGAAGCTTGTGTAGGTTAGTTTTGTTTATCTCTGTATTTTTGAGATAAGTATGGGAGAAGCATAATTTTCAATCATTAGACTTAACTTTGTTTGGGGACATCTTTAAGAAGCAATTTTTCAATCATTTCATAAGTAAGATCTTGATTTTTTTTATTTTTTTTGATTAGTAAGATGAAGATTAATTTAAATTTAATTTAACATCGTTCTTGAACATTCGCCCACGATACACATATTTGATTGATATGAGTTCGGAACGATGTTTAGTGCTATATTATGGCGGCCAACTTAGTATTAATGATGATTTCTTCCCTACGTATAGTGGCGGAAAAAATCGTCTTATATTAATTTTGCGCCGGGCTGATTTTAGTAGCATACAAAATCAAATCATGCGGTCACTCAAAGTTGATTCGACATGGTTCAGGATTAATCTCATATGTAGGTTTCCTGTTGGTGCTAGTTTCATTGTTATATCATTAAATGAGACTGTCCGTGCTCAATTCAAACAAATCTATGTGAATGTTGAGCAGTTGGAAGCGATAATGCGCATTTTTGAACTAAAATTTATCCAATTCGACGTTGACTCGAACTACGCCTCCGATGAAACATGCCTAATCGATTGAATTTTAAATGACATAATATGAGTTTGATTTGGCAAGATTTTGCACAAATCTCAAAGCAATCAAGCCATACAAAAAAATAAAAATCATGTGTTTATTTTAACCCTATTAGACACAATTTTAATAATTGATTTATCCTAAAATTAATTAAGAATTTTCAAAAATATGATATGAAGTTAATAATGTTTAATTTGGATAAAAAATGGAGAAATTAATTAATTAAGGGTTTTAATCCTTATTTTCTCCCATACTCGTTCGATCCTCCCTCTCGGTCGAGAGAAAATATTACGTCCGGAGTCTGCACGTAGCTTTACGTGGGACTCAATCGCAATATGTGTCGTAGTTTTTTTTTCCGTTTAGCTCTTACTTATGCTGAATGGGGCGATCCGTTTATCCGACCACGACGCCTCATTCAAACATGGAGAAAAGCATCGTTGGAATGAGCGAGGAATTTAAAAGAAATATATATCTAGATTTAAGGTTTAGGGGTGTATTTTTTTCTTGCAAACCGAGCTCAAAGAGAGAAAGAGATTTTCTCATTTCCTTTTTACGAAAGAATCATGAAGATGGAGAATGAAGGCCTTGAGGAAATAGCTGAGGATGTATTAAATAAAAATTCATCGATAATTTTTCTCAACCGTTGTATACGAACAATTTTTTTATGGTTTGGTAGTGTTATTCCTTGAAATTCTTTTATTTAGTGTATATTTCCTACACTGTTTGGAGTTCTTTGCAAGAAGGCTTCGCTTATTTTGAGAGATTTTTGCATCGTACTCATGTACTCTCATGAGTACTGAGATGATTTTCAATATTTTTGCGAGTTTATTTTGCACGGATGAAGAGAATATGGTCATTACATTCCATTAGAACAATTTTGTGGTTGTTTGGTTAATCTTTATGAGATTTCCATTTGTACTCTCGAGTATAGAGTATTTTAGGCGTTTTTTTCACTTTGTGGCATGTTTGGAGGAAATATGTTTATTACAATCCATAGAATAATTTGGAGGTTTGGTAGTTTTTTTAGTGTTATTTTGCATCTATTCTCTGTACTCTCTTGAGAGTACATCTGATATTCCATTTTTCCAAGTTCTTGGCGGTTGTTGATTATGTTTATTACAAATGGAAGCAATTTTGAGGATGTTTGGATGGTTTTGAGGATTTGCATGTACTCTCATACTCTCACGAGTACAAATCATTTTGGGTTATTTTTTGATTTTGGCTGTTTGGAGGAATATGTTCATTACAATCATGAGAAAACAATTTGGATGTTTGGTTATTCTTTTAGTGTTATTTTCATCGTAGAGTATAGATAATTTTGGTCATTTTCTCCGTTCTTGGTTGTTGAGATTATTTTCATTACATTTGTACTCATGTCTCATCTGTACTTTTTGTACTCTTTTCTCAACTCTGTACTCTCATACTCTCTTCTACTCTCCTGAGGGTACAAAGCTATTTGGTCATTTTTTATCTGTTTCTTTGGCTTGGTTGTTGAGAGTACATTCTGTTGGAAGCAATTTGATTTGTTTGGATGGTTTTAGGGATTTTGCATCTATACTCTGTACATTCCGTTATACTATTTAGTAATGAAGTCATTGATGTTTCTGAGGCTTCATCTCATTCATTAGACTCCACAAGACTCAATAATGACCTCAATCCCCTTTGTTGGGACATAGAAGCAAGCTTTCTTTCTGGCGTGCATTCTTTCACCCCGATGAAATTGCAGTAATTATAAGGATACCAAACAGAGGGGGAAGGTCTTATGGAATAGAGGTAATGTGTTATCTATGAGGTTAGCACTTCTAGTGAGGAAGCCCTTAAAGAGCACCTTGAAGGCACAAAGCACTATAAGTAAAAGCCTTAAAGAGCATTACCCCGATGAAGTTGCGTGATAATAGGGATAACAAACGAGGAGATCTTATGGCATAGGAGATGTGCTATTATGAGGTTAGCACTTCGTGAGGAAATAGAGCATATTGAAGGTAAAAAATACAAAGCAAAAGAAGCCTTACTGAGAAAGAAGATTGCCCCCTCTGTACTCTCTGTACTCTCTGTACTCATGGGTAACTTATTATAATATTATTTATATTACTATGAGGATTTCTTTACTTGTGTGGAGGGTGTTTGGTTGGTTTAGTAGTGTTATTTTGCATCTATACTCTCTATACTCTCCTGAGATTACAGATGATTTTGTGGATATTTTTTTCAATTTCTTTAGCCTGGTTGTTCAGATTATGTTCACTACATTATATTGGAAGCAATTTGGTGGGATATTTGAATGATTTTTTGCATCTGTACTCTCTATATTTAGCTCATTTTTCCCCCTTTCTTTATCTTATTTCGAGGGAATATGTTTATTTGTGGAGCTATTTTACATGTCACATTTATGTGGAGCTGTCTTGGCAGGTGAATGCGGTCAATGAGCAGTGCGATGATGAAGTCGTGATGTCTAATGAACCAAATTTGGGAAAACTTCTTGGCTTGTTGAATGAAACGGAGGCATATGCATTTGTGACTATGCACATCAAAGCAGCGGTGTTGGAAGGACCATACTAGTTATTGGCCAAACTCCAAGAAATTGAAATCAAAAGATTTTTTATATGCAAAAGTAGGTCGGAAGAAATCTTCCAGTCCAAATGGCTTAGCAAAATTCTAGAAAACTGATACAAGGATGGCTTGTCCGGCCATGATTAGATTCTCTGTTGACTTGGATGGGAACTGGATGGTTAAAAAATATATAGAAAGTCATAATCATTCATTGGCAAAGCCTGACCTACATCTTCTCAGATCACACAGATGCATTAGCGATGAAAAGGCTTAGTGTTGAAGATAATGATAGAGGAATTAGAGCGATGCATTCATCTAAGTGAGGAGGTTGGCGGTGTAAAGAATATTGGATTCAAAAAGAGATGCTTTCAACTTTATTCAAAGAGAAAAGATCGAGGATTGTGAATGGTAATGATAATGCATTATTTGTTGAGGAAAGGCAAGCGGCCGTGATGTTTGCATGGGATGTACAAGTTGATGAGTCATTGCTTAGTAAGTTTTTTTTGGAGCAATGGCATGTCTAGGATAGAATATGACTTGTTTTGGTGATGTGATAATTTTTGATACAAGCTATCGACTCAATAAATATAATCTTATTTGTGCCCCTTTGGCGTGAATCATCACTGGCAAAATGTGTTATTTGGAGTAGCCTTTTTATCAAAAGAGATGATTGGGTCATTCTCATGGCTATTCAGACATTTCTTTGGTTGATGAGTGAGACATACAACAATATTCAGATTAAGATCGAAGCTATCAAAATTGTATTACCGCATACTCATCATAGGTTGTGCCAATGGCATATTTCAAGAAAGCTCTTCCAAGGTTCACTACTTTAATAGTAATAAGAGGGTACAAGAATTTTATGCATGCATGAGCAAATGTGACTCGGAGGAAGAGTTTGAAGAAGCAGTGCATGCTAGAAGAAGGCAATTTGAATGATCATCCTTGGCTGTCTGAGCTTTATAAAATTAAATCCAAGTGGTCCACTACATTTAGCAAAGACTCATTCTGTATGGGCATCTTGTCAACACAACGTAGCGAGTCAATGAACAATGTATGTCACGGAATCTCTAAATCAACAAGTTCACTCACAGATTATTTCTTGGGGTTGGAGAAGGTTATGGATACATGCGCCAGAATGAACATGACAAAGACTTCAAGTATAGTCAGTCATCGATTGTTCCTGTTGTTAAGACCAGTCAATTCTAAAAACAAGCATGTTTTATACGAAAGCTTTATACTATGTTTGAGGAAGAATTTTTGCATGGAGTTGGAGGCTCTATCGATGCTTATGTCGGATGGCGACCATGGAGTATTTGGTGAGAAACTTAGAGAATAAAAATTCATCCAAAACATGGACTATCCATTTTGATGGGACTACCCTAGATGTAACTTGTACTTGTAAGAAATTTGAAATGATGGGATTACTTTGTGCCCATTGTATCAGAGTTCTTAGTCAGGAAGATGTAGTGCACATTCGGATAAGTATCTTCTCATGCGATAGTCTACCAGAGCAAAGAGGGATATTTACATCGATAGTGCATATAGAAAATTAAGAGATGTCGAAGGCATAGATGGAAATGCTACTGGCATTATTTTTTGGAATCACGTTAGTCGATATGCATATCAAATAAGTGTCAGGGCACAGGGTAATAATAGAGCTGAGGACTATATGCTTCAATCCTTAAAAAAACTATACGACGATGTCGACTCTATACTAAGTAGAAATTCTCTTTCAGGTGATAGCGAACAAGAAGAAGTCAGAGACAAGGGAAAAGACATCTTGAAGGATCCAGTTAAAAGCAACGTCAAAGGGTGTTTCCAATGAGCTTAAGGGATATTGGGAGAGATCCAAGAAACCAAGAGTAATTCTATTTGCCTCTTAATTTGTATTATTAAAAAACATTCGCTAATCTTCAAACCATCATATTTTTGCTGTTACAGAAACCAAAGTTCAAACTGATAGTATCACAGAATGTGTTTCGTCACCCATTGCAATACCTTTCTGTTATGCCAGAGTATTTTTTAGAGATGCCGAGAATAGCACATCGATCTTTGTTAAAATCATTAAGCGATCGATGTTCTACCGAATTCAACTCGAGCTCAACAATCAGTCAGTCGGCTGAAGGGTACACTAAGTTGATGATGGATATTATTACTGGAAAATATTTCAATGCATGATATCATTTAGTTATGTGTTCTTGTGCAATCATTTTTCTAATGCTTTAGAGTCTCCAAGATGACTTTCTTTTACTTAACGGGCCAGTCTCACCGGATTCGGTTAGGAAGAACGCCTTAGATGCGACATTAGGATGACCTTCTCATGCTCCGCGTGCAATCATTTATTTGTCGGGATGACTTTCTTCTTTTGAGCAGCTTTATTCTGAAACGTACTATTATTTTAATACTTAGATTGTGATAACTAAATCTCTCATATTTTACCAAATTGTAGTATTTGATTGATGAGTCTACCTTGCTTACGAGAATGAGCTGATTTCCATTGGAGGCGTTACATAGTTTGATATATGTACTCTATAAAGTACTTTACATTTTATGAAGAATAAGAACAAATCTGTGATGACGATTATATTAGTACTGATGATATTAGTTTAGTAATTATTTATAAATTTATCAATGATATTAATTTAATTCAGATGATACTCAGTTATTACATTATTTGAAAAAAATTCATCATCTTCAAATATATAAGTGGCTAATTTTATTATTTATTCTGAAAACACATTGGTAAGTCGCATCATCGACAATATATTTTGTATTATGAAGTGGCTAATTTTATTATTTATATTTTTTATTTTACTCTCTTTTAATTCAATTAAAAAAGTATAATTTAATTAATTTTAGAAGATAAATATAACTAAATTATTAGATAAATAATATAGTTATAATATGCATATGATTCATATTGAATATTTTATTTATGTTAAGAGATAAACATGATGGATGAAAACAATCATATGAATGATAAAATTAGTCTCATCTTAGCATAATATGTATCATGTTTTTCTCATTTTGGAGGTTACTCTCTAAACTATGATAAAAAAAAATATTTTAAGAAGGATAAATCTCAAACTATTGATTTTATTTTAAAAATATAATACATCAATTCTTAATAAACTTTTATAGTATTCTCATATCAAAATAATTGAATTTTGTTGAATATCATCTAAAAATATTTATCATTTGAGTTACTTTCCATGTGCGAATATATATATATATATATATATATATATATATATATATATATATATATATATATATATATATATATATATATATATATACATATAAAAATTATATAGATTACCACCAAACTCAGATAATGTAAATTTTAGCTTCACCTTTTCATTTGATCGAATTTAAAATATGATATAAATTAGGGATAAGCAGAGTATAGAGAGTATAAACATGAAAAATGCTGAAAACTCATAAAAGGTAAGATAGCATCCAACACTTAAGGTTATAGTGAATAATTCATCCCATCTGCAACAAAAGTGGAATTGGTAAATAGATTCTTGAAAAAAATAAAGTACAAGAGTACTGAGTATAGAGCACAGATAACATGTACAAGATGAATAATAAAGATCCAAACTATTGCACATATAATATTGAAAATAATAATATTTTCTACTTATCAACCAACTTGCTGCAGGTGTTCTCTACCCAATAATATTGAAAAAAAAATGAAATGCCCTGTATAATTATTTCCTACTTATCAAACTTTAAATGTACAGTTCTTAGCTTGGCTTTTTCATTCTAAAAAAAAAAGATAGCGTAACACTAAAGCAATTCATCTTCTTAGGCCAATCTTGGTGGTCGTTAAGTGGGGATTTCTAATTGCCTCCATACTTGTGACATACATCCTCAACTTGTTATCTTGGGTGGCGACCCACTCACCATTTTGATTGGTCATTTTGTGGATCGCTCAAAAGAGATCTTCAACAAGTAATTTGATCGAAAATCAAGTATAGTCAATAAGGGGTTAAAAAAACTAGTTTATGGAAACCAAATTGAAAATAACTCTTACAATCTCGGAAGAATGGCCTTATAGGTTGGTTTTGGTAATGAGTCATAAAATACCAGCCCCAACTTAATATGACCGAGTGTCCAGTCGATTATCTATAATTGGAAGTAAGAGTAGCTCAGCCCTTGACACACTGTCTGCAGTGACATGCTGGATGAACATTTTGCTTTCCTTATGTAGGCCATATTTTGCATAGCTCTGTAAGAAAAGAAGATAACATTTATAAATTGTAGTTTCCATCTATACAAATAATGATTGAATTGTAATACCACGCTATTTGTGGGGTAACTTACCCAGGCATGAGATGTACATAAATAGGACATCTGACCCGGAAGCGAGTACTCTCGCCAATAAGAAGGCGAAGGCATCAATGTGTGCATCTGAGAGATATTGATCTGTCAGCAACTCATCGATCTGCCCTCGTGCAATAATGATATTCCCAGTGAATACTGTATCACCCCTACAAGTGATAAATATTTTAAAGTGATCTTAATTAAACGAATAGGTTATTTTATGTATGAATATTGACTTACTTGTCCTGGAGCATGATGTGTCAATAAGATGGAGCATCGACTTGGGAAAAATAGCTCGGATGAGAACTCAATAAAATGATGTGCCTCTCGGTATGATGAAATTCGACAATGAAAGTAAATGAAGGCTAGATTCACTATGAATTAAGGATCAATTTCTATGATTCATACCTCCGATGCTCCTCCACCATAATGATAGCTCGTGGGTAATCGACCTTTACTGGCTCATCTTTGCAAACATATAAAAAAATTTAGTGAAATCTATTTCTATTATCTCAAATTTAAAAAAAGTAACTTAATACCTCTCAGGCTTCTCATCTTGAGAGGCCACCACATCACTTATTGCTCGTGACTTCGTAGTGTGTGTGAAGGAGAGACTTTCCTCTTCCTTATCTGAGCTTTCACCAGCTCAATGTCGATTAAAGGTTTTGCATCTTCATGTGCATTGGAGGCCTCCACAATAGCTTCCCCATGGTGGACTCAGCAGGGGCTTCCCAGTGGAAGGCTACCTGGGGACTTCCCAGTGGAAGTATCACCAGACGGCCTTCCCAGTGGAAGTATCGGGGAAAGCGACTTCCCAAGTGGAAGTATCCATGGGCACAGTGGTTGCCTCCGGATGGTAGGACCCATTGCCGGAAGAACCTCCTCGATGCGGTAACATCAATCATCCATTCTCTATCATTGCTTGAAAGAAGATACTATATCTTTCAAGTCCAAAACACAGTATCCTCTCCCAAAAACCTTGGGGTAGTAGCGAGGCAGAGGAGATACATTGGATGGGAGAGAATATCAAGGAGAGACATATGGAGATTCAATGGGGGTTGAACTTAGTGGACTTAGAATGAGGCTATCGGCTCAACATATGTTGCATGTTGGCGGGAAAATGATTCAAGGAGTCTCCTCTTGATATGTCCTCGAATGAAAGGACACTGTTAAAGCGATAAGAAAATGTGATGACTATAACATAAATAAATACATAATTATAAGAACTAAGTGATATTATTATACACGGTGTCCTCCTAAACCGTGAAGGCTTCATCTAAAACTTTATTTTTCATGCATCGTGGTTTTGCAAATGGAGATGGACCTCATGATGCTTATGTGCTGTGACTCTACAATTAATATTTATGTAAGTTAACTTCATCAAATAATACATAGCGAAGATATAAAACATACCATAAGAAGAGTGACAAATCCACTCATGTACGGTGTCCTCCTGGGTATGAATCTTTGATGTAATACCATCAAATTGTGAAACTAGGAAAGAAGATGGCTCCGTTGTATTCAACAAATTTATCTATGTCATCGGTAGGCAATCAATTTCGATGCCATATAGTTGTGATATACAAAAAAAAAAGATTTGATAGAAAATGTATGTACAAGCGGCTGCGCGAACGAATATCCGCGCTCAAGCATAGTCTTATAGTCCACGAGCGACGGATTTACGCCATAAGACCTTCTGTTTGGCATCCCTACAATTCGGAACTTCATGGGGTGAAAGGAATGCTTACCCACCTAGAAAGAAAGCTTGCTTCTCTATCTCCCAAGAGCAGATTGAGGTAATGGCTATTGAGTCTTGTTGAATTACATGGAGTCTAATGAATTGATCGATGAAGACTCTTTAAAATGTCAATGACTTCATGTAAATCATCTTTGATATTATCAACACCATGGTAGGCACATCAAAGTTATCCTTTTCCGGACATTGTAAACTTCAAAATGAAAAGTCGTAATAAACATGTCAGAACAAGGCCAAAGAAAGAAAAATATCCACAAATTATCTCTCTCAAGAAAGAATGATCTGAAATAACACTACTAAATCAAAGCACCAAATTGCTTCCATGTAATGTAATGAACATAATCACAACAATAGCCAAAGAAATTGAAAAAATATCCAAATTATCAGTACTCAAGAGAGCAGAGAGTCTGAGATGCAAAATAACACTTCTAAAACACCACCAAATTGCTAATATAATGAACATAATCAACAACCAAAGAAATTGAAAAATATCCAAAATCATTTGTACTCTCAGAGTATAGAGTGGTCTGCAAAATAATACTATAAACACCACCAAATTGCTTCCCTGGAATGTAATGAACATAATCTGAACAACAGTGGAAAAAAAATCCAAAAATCATCTACGTACTCTCGAGTACAGAGAGAAATCTGATGCAAAATAACTAAACCACCAAACATCCAAATTGCTTGGAATGTAATAAACATAATTTGAACAACCAAAAGCGGAAAAAAATGTCCAAAATTATCAGTACTCTCAAGAGTAGAGTACATACAAATAACACAATAAATCAACAAAATAGCTTATTTATTGAATGTAATGAACATAATCTGAACAACCAGGCCAAAGAAACAGGAAAAAATATCCACAAAATCATTTGTACTCTCAAGAGAGTACATATGCAAAATAACACTACTAAACCATCCAACATCCCACCAAATTGCTTCCAATGTAATGTAATGAACATAATCGAATAACGCTAAAAAACTTGAAAAAAATATCCAAATTATCATCAGAGTATAGAGTCTAGAATGTAAAATAACACTACTAAACCAACCAAACACCACCAAATTACTTCCAATGTAATGTAATGAACATACAACAGGGCCAAAGCGGAAAAAATACCATATTTGTACTCTCAGAGAGTACAGAGAATATCAAAATAACACTTCTAAACCAACAAACAACCACCAAATTACTTCCATGGAATGTAATGAACATAATCAACAACCGCAAAGAAATGAAAAAATATCCACAAAATTAGTACTCTCAGAGAGTGCAATCTGAATGCAAAATAACACTACTAAACCATCCAACATCACCAAATTGCTTTGTAAAAATGAACATATCGAACAACCAAAGAAACTTGAAAAATATCCACAAAATCATCGTACTCTCAAGAGAGTGCAGAATCTTAATCTGAAAATAACACTACTAAACAAACAAAATTATTTATCTTTGGAATGTAATGAACATAATCGACAAAACAAAGAAATTAGAAAAATATCACAAAATCATTTGTACTCTCAAGAGAGTACATAGAGTACAGATGCAAAATAACATTACTAAACCATCCAACATCCCACCAAATTGCTTCCAATGTAATGTAATGAACATAATCTGAACAACCAGGCCAAAAAAATTGGAAAAAATATCCACAAAATCATCATACTCTCGAGAGAAAGTACATATCTGAAAAAAATCTACTAAACCAATAAAGCATGTAAATTGCTTTGAAATATAATGAACATAATCACGACAATAAAAAAACTGAAAAAATGTCCACAAAAGTATATGTACTCTCAAGAGAGTACAAAGAGTATAGATGCAAAATAATACTAAAAAACTAACCAAACAGCTTCCAAATTATTCCTGATGGATTGCAATGAACAAATTTCCTTCAAACAGGCCAAAGAAATAGGAAAGAAATAAATAAAATGCTCTCTCATGAGTATAGAGTCAGAATCGGACAAAATTTTAATTCCATCATTGAACATACTATCATCACTAATCAATATAATTCATCTTGAAACATAACCAAACATCTTACCATGTGATATACTAAACATTTCATAAAATCAGGTTCAAAATTTAAAAATAAGCATGTACTATCTTGTGATCTGAGTACAATGCATCTCCAAAACTACTAAATATATCCTGTTCATTTAAAGAACTCAAATGTTCTAAAATGTTCACATCTTGGATGGTGAGAAGAATAGAGAAAATCTAAATTCATTAAAGTTGACAGGGTGTAAATACATCTGTATAGTACTGATATCTCGATGGAAGTTATTATGAGGACTCGTTAAAATGCTTGACGGTAGGACGTTACGAGCGGAGTCGAAGCGGAGAAAGTCCTAAATCATACGCGAGAATGTCGAACGACGGCCTCGCTTTTTTTCTTCTCCGTTGTTTATGCGCAAGGTCGGTCGCCAGATAAATAGCTGGTCCGTCATTCGCATGCATTAAGGGCTAAAATGGGAAAAAAACTACTGGATACACATCGGGCCAGGATTGGAGTCCGCACGTAAAGCTACGTGTGGATTCCAGACGTAATATTTTCTCTTCGGCCGAACAGCAACCGCAAGCGCTCATTTGATTTCCCTCAACCGCAAGAAATTGCTCCCGCCTTTTATTTTCCCACTCTCTCGTTCTCTACCCGTTCCCTCCCTTTCTTGCTCATTTTTTTCGCTCAACCGCAAGGACGACAAAAATGAAGACTCCCTCTCTTGGGATTCCCCTTTTTCCGCCGCTCTCCTTTATGCCGAGGAGACCAAGTGGCTCATGAGCCAACACCTCGTCTCCCTCGGTGAAACTTACCAGTCACTCCACACTCAACCAATGTTCTATCCATATGTTGATCCCTTATTTCTCCGTTGCCGATTCTCCTCCAGAAGCACCCGCCCTCGATAAGCTAGAGGAAGCTGCTCCGAAGAAGACGAAGGCCAAGAAGCCAGCTGCGCCTCGTAAACTGCACCTTGCTGCCATGCATCCATCCTATTTTGAGGTGGTCGGTGATGCCATAATGTCTCTCAAGGAGAAATATGGTTCAAGCCAGTACGCTATCACAAAGTTCCTCGAGGATAAACACAAGGATCGCCTACCTTCCAATTTCAAAAAGTTGCTACTTGTCCAACTTCGTAATTTGACTGCAAATGGAAA
Source organism: Cymbidium sinense (assembly GCA_021442155.1). Classification (NCBI taxonomy): domain Eukaryota; kingdom Viridiplantae; phylum Streptophyta; class Magnoliopsida; order Asparagales; family Orchidaceae; genus Cymbidium; species Cymbidium sinense. Next base: position 75,724,755 of record CM038218.1, on the reverse strand, counting down.
GTTAATCAAGGTGAGAGGTCCCTGCAATGATCTCTTGTGCTGTTCAAGTATCCCCAACCGGGGAGTCTTCTATGTCTACAATCCGATGACAAGAGAGTTCAGTTAGCTTCTGAAAACCAGAGAAAGGCCATTTACACGGTTCCATCCTGACAACGAGGAGACTCTCATTGGTTTGTCTTTTGATCCATATTCTTGGAGGTTCAATGTAGTCATTGCAGATTCTGCAGGCCATTTGGCCGGAGGCCACATGAAGAGCTTGTGTGCATGGTGTTCGACTCAGGGACTAACTCCTGGACTAGATTTGTTTCATCTCTTTATGATGAATTCACTCACATGAATTGAAATCAAGTTGTTTTCTCCAATAATTCATTACACTGTCTTACTCACAGCTGCTCCTATGTGCTTGTACTTTATTTGAAGGATAATGTATGGAGGAATATTTCGTTGCTGGAGGAGATTATGGCTATTGGATCTTGTGGGAGGATTATCTTCTCGAATTAGAGGGCTTTGTCTCTTTGATTCAGATATTAGATGTGTGGATGAATATATGGGCTCTGAAGGACTATGACAGAGATTGTTGGGTTCTGGTTGATAGAGTGCATCTTTGGTGCATCTTGGGTTTTGCTACAAGTGCATTTCCGGTGTGATTAAGTAATGATGTAGTATTCTTGGCAATAAAAAAATTTTTTTTTTTTTGACATATGTTAGAAATAATAAGATGTGGAAGGAGTTTTTTTTTTTCAGTTGGAGACAATGTAGCATATTCTTTATGGTTCTCAGCTCATCCTTTCAGGAGCACTCTATTCCTATGTGACCAAGATTTCAAGATCCCGCTAATGCTCAATAGGGTATAGTGGGTGTGAAGATGACTGTGGTGTCGCAAGACACCCACTCACTACGCTCAATAGGGCGTACCGAGTAAGCCAAAAACTGTTTATGTTTGGACACCAATGCAGGTTTCAAGACCTTATTAATGCCTAATAGGGTGTAGTGAATGTGAAGACAACTGTGGTGTCACAAGACACCACTCGCTAAGCTAAATAAGGCATACTGAGTAAGGCAAAGCAGTTCTTATGCAGCCCCCTATTAAGGGATGACGCCAGAATACTGTTGAAACTCTACCAAATTTTGAATTAAATTTTGAACTTAAAAGAATCAAAATTCATCTAAAAGACCCAAAATATAATAATCTAAAGTCAAATTTAAATGTATTGAAAATTCTAATAAAATAAACATAGAGGTGAATATTAAATTGAAATAAAAAAGAGGAGAATATAATGAACTTTAAAAAAAAGACTTTACAAGTGAGGCTTGAAGCTAACTCTAAACACATAAGAAACTTACAATAAATTTGAAGTTTGGTTATGTATATTGATCTCTTGATGTGAAATTTAAAATAAAATCAAATTATGTTTGATCGCACTAATATGAAGACTAGATAACTCTCATTTTAGTGAAAGAATATTATTCGTTAGCTTACTCACAAGCATAACTTGTTGGCTTGTTGATACATGAATGCTATATTCCAAGTCTACTTGAATTTGTATTCCAATACAAAATTTAATCATTAGAAATTTGTTAAGCATTATGTTTATATATATAAAAAAGGGGAAAATCAAATAAAATTTAGAAGAGATCTATGAAGAAGTTAAATAACATATTGGCAAGCATAGTTAAAGATCCTTAATGAAGGATTGAAAGATTCATACAAGACCTGTTAATAGTTTGCTTTGAACTAATTGGAAGATAAATTCTCAAATATGAAAGAATTCGAACCTGCTCAAAAATTAATTTGAAAGCTTGGAGAATTGGAAAATTCAATAAGTAAACTAAGTGCAAGTAATATTTTAAATTACAACCTAAATCAAACGCCAACGAATTTGCAACACATTGTAAGCGAACAGAAGAGTTAATTAAGGCTTCAATTGAACCCTTGCATATATTATGAAATAGGATTAAAACTCAAATTCATTGTTTTAAAATTATGCAAGCATTCTTAAATACATCCGCATGGGCTTCGATATTATGTTGAATGCTTAAAGTTAGTGTGAGGATCTTTGCGGCTTTCGGTTTGGTCTTAAGGCAGTCAGTTAATAAAAAAATTTAATTATTATAAAATTTTAGCTTTTTCAAATTTATGAGAAGCTTATTCTGTCATGTGATAGTAGATCTGATCCTCTATTATTAAACTAATATAGTCGACATGATCAAGTAAACTCATAAACTTCGATTATGCTATGTTGAATGGTGATTTCAACCGAAGGGGATACTTCCATCAAAATGTGATTATAATTTCAAATCAAATTAAGTTAAATCAAGTATCAATCTAAAATTGCTTAAATGAAATTCAATCATTAAAAACTTAAAGTAAAACTCAATCTATCCACCTTTCATAATTATTTGTCAGAGGTGACAAATTAAGAAAACTCTAGCTCACAAAAAAGCCAATATCAAATCATGTATTCTACTATATTCACTCTCAATTAATCTCATGTCAGTAAGGATGTGGCTCATGTCCTCTGACTGCGTGGCTTGACCGTAGGCTCCACAGATGATATAGTTACAACTAGAGTCCTCGATTGGTGTCAGCTCCTCTATAAGCCATGATATGATCGTGAATGCATTATGCTCTCCAATGACTCTGCCCTTTGAGTTGTGAATCATACGGTATACTTGATAGAGCAAAAATCCCTCTATCAGCTAAAGTAGACTTAAGCCTATCTCCTTAGACAAACACCACTCCAAGTCTACAAAAATTTCTTGGACAACGTAACCCATGTGATGATGATAAGGATCCTTCGATCAAGTTGGGTCGACTAACTCCTCTGACTAAGTAGACTAGGGACCACGACTGCCCAGGATGACAAAACCATGGGATCTAGATCGACCACTATTTGAGTTGCATTTTTCATTAGAAATTTAGGACTTATGATTCCATAACACAAGATTATGAAAATGCTTAAGAGGTGAAGAATTATGCTTATGGCCCACAAAGGAGAGAAGTAACCTCAAAACCTAAATCTAGGGAGCTTTGGTGAGGACCGAAAGCACAACCTAAATCTAAGGTGAAAAATGAGTATTTGGTTTGCCTCCACAAGAGAGGACACACCACCCAATTGCTTGGCCTTACAGCCGTTTGGGGGTGGCCGCCAACTAACTCCTTCTATGATTTTAAATACATGTAGACAAGTCATATGCTTATGCAAGATAGCTAGGCTATTATTTATTTAAAAAGAGACTAAGTCCATAACCTCACTCCCTAAAGAGACTAGATCATGTAAGAACATGATTCAAATGACCTAAATCTAATACAATTCAAATTTTATTTTATTTTCATTTTTGGACAAATATTTTAACTCAGGCTAATAGGTTTCATATGCCTAATGCATGAGAAATAGAGTTATTGGCCAAAATCAGTGAGAAGAGAGGAGGTGCGTTTCCACTATGGCTCTCAAATGTCAAGCTAAGTTTCTCTGGCAAAGGTGGAAGCCCTCCAATCAAGAGTGAAATAAGATGCATTTGTGCATGATATTGTAAAAGAAATACTCATCGAGCTAAAGGGTTACTAATTCTTTTATCTTGATTTTAAACCTAATCTTTATGTGAGGTTATGAGTTCTTTATTTTTAATTTTGAGTTGTTAGATTTGGTAAAAGATTTATTTTTCCGTAAGAGCCTAATCCACATCTAGGTCATACATAAAGAAATGAAGAAACTAGGAAAATATGCCACTTAATGCATAAGCTAAATAAATCATCAATCAATTCATAAAGCTAATCACAAAAAGAATAAAACGCCGTTATGGTCGGGCACCACCGCACATATCTGAAAATAACAAATTGGGTAGCTGAGCTCTACCCTTGTACAACCCGAATTGCAAATGAATTAAATTACAATTAAGCAATGAATTCATTGTTATGGTGGTCTTCAAGCTTCATTTCTTCATTCTTCATTTCTTCTTTCTTCTTCTTTTCTTCTTTTTATTTAGTTCCTTCTTTTGTATGGTTGAAAGGTGTATGCTCCAAGGCTTCACATGTTGCATAAGGTGGGATCTTATGACCAATGCTCATCTTAATCTCCATAACAATCATTCCAAAATCATAATTACAAAAATTTACATGAAAAAAAAAGAAAAGAATGTAAATCTAACTAACACCTGTAAAACAGAGATTTGCTAAAACAAACCACACAAATCCCAAGCATGTATATTGGACTTATCACCCCACATATGGGTGACTAAGTTTGCCTGGCCTATTAAATTATGCTTAGGGGTATAAGCGCCTACAAGCAAACATATTTTTATTTTTATTTATGATAGCTCCCCTTAAGCACAATCCCCTACATAAAATAATGATTAGACTAAGATCATCCTACCATTAATTATTTGAGCATACATCCTAACATCTAGTTTAAAACATATATCACAAAATAAAATAAACATCAAATCATGCACCGCTCTAACCTTAAGCTAGAAGTGGTGACTTAGCCTAATGTGTGTGCTTTAAAGATTTGTGTGGTATGCTTAGCTATGGCTTTAAGTTAGAATTTTCTAAGTGTGAAGCATGTTCAACTTAGGAGAGAGTTTCATTTAAGTTATCTAATTATTTTGGGTTGATTTTATTTCATATTTTTAATATGTTCAAGTGAATCCTATAATTAATTACTAAGTTATAAAGAGAGGGAAAGAGAAGAGAACTTCTCTTTCCTTCAATAACCTAAGTAATTTCTAAAGTAGATTCACATTTTTAGTTTTATTTAGTGAATGTTTTGATTAAGACTTTTAATTAATTCTAAGTTTAGATGAACTCTAAATAAACCTATTAAAAAAGAAAGATATTTTAAGATTAAATAAAATGAACCAAATTCATAAATCATACATTACTTTATTATTTTCCCAACATTTAAGTAGCCCTAAGTAGGTCTTGTACCTTACACCTCTGGTTAACAATGACGTTATACTAACTTATGCATTTCTTACTTTCATGTGTGCATGTGAAAATTGGATAAGAAATCCCTTTTCTTCTTAATGAAAATCACGCATCTTAAACTCCCAAATTTCCTTAAATGAATTTCTTAGCATGCATAATAAAGTGTGTTAAACATTCTCATTTTGTATGTATAGATATGTTTAGAATTCATTCATATGCATATTATACATGTTGGGAAAGAAATGAAGTAATGTATGTTTTATGAATTTGGTTCATTTTATTTAATCTTAAAATGCCTTTCTTTTTGAATAGGTTTGTTTAGAGTTCATCTAAACTTAGGAATTTATAAAGCTAATTGCAAAAAGAATAGAAGGCCATTGTGGTCGGGCACCACCACACAAACTCAAAAATAACAAATTGGCTAGCCGAGCTCTACCCTTATACAACTCAGATTACAAATGAATTAAATTATAATTAAGTAAAGAATTCATTGTTATAGGGGTCTTTAAGCTTCATTTCTTCATTCTTCTTTTCTTCTTTTCTTTGGTTCCTTCTTTTAGATGGTTGGAAGGTAGATGTTGCAAGGCTTCACATGATGCATAAGGTAGGATCTTATAACCAATGCTCATCCTAATCCCCATAATAATCATTCCAAAATCCTAATTACAAAAAATTACATGAAAAAGGAAAAGAATGAAAATCTAACTAACACCTGCAAAATAGAAATTAACTAAAATAAATCACACAAATTTCAAGCATGTATATTGGACTTATCACCCCGCACATGGGTGACTAAGTCCACCTGGCCTATTGAATTATGCTTAGGGGTATAAGCACCTGCAGGCAAAAGCATTTTTATTTTTATTTATGATAGCGCCCCTTAAGCACAATCTCCTACAGAAAATAATGGTTAGACTAAGATCGGCCAACCATTCATTCTACGAATATACATCCTAATATCCAGTCTAAAACATATATCATAAAATAAAACAAACATCAAACCATGCAACGTCTTAACCTAAAGCTAGAAGTGATGATTTATCCTAATGTGTGTGCTTTAAAGGCTTATGTGGTATGCTTATCTATGGCTTTAAGTTAGAATTTTCTAAGTGTGAAGCATGTTCAACTTAGGGGAGGGTATCATTTAAGTTGTCAAATTATTTTGGGTTGATTTTATTTCATGTTTTGATTAGGTTCAAGTGAATCCTACAATTACTTACTAAGTTATAAAGAGAGGGAAAGAGAAGATAACTTCTCTTTCCTTTCCTAACCTAAGTAATTTCTGAAGTAGATTCACATTTTTAATTTTGTTTAGTGAATATTTTTATTAAGTCTTTTAATTAAGCATAAGTTTAGATGAACTTTAAATAAACCTATTAAAAAAATCATTTTATGATTAAATAAAATGAATCAAATTCACAAAATATACATTACTTCATTTATTTCCCAACATGTATAACATGCATATGAATGAATACTAAGCATATCTATACATACAAAATGAGAATGTTTAACACACTTTATGATGCATGCCAAGCAATTCATTTAAGAAAATTTGGGAGTTTAAGATGCATGATTTTCATTAAGTAGAAGAGAGATTTCTTATCCAATTTTCACATGCACACATGAAAGTAAGAAGGCATGAGTGAGTACAGTGCTATTATTAACCAAAAGTGTAAGGTACAAGACCTACTTAGGGCTACTTAAAGCCTCACAACCTCAGGATTGTCCAGACTAATATACCACTTTCCTTAAATATAACCATGTCATCATTCCCCCAACCATCTGCTTTAAGTTAAAAATGATAAATTTGATAATCTCAAATTTTAAACTCCATATGCTGCTACTATACGCTACGTATTAAGTGATCTAATGACTACCCTTAATCGAAAGTGCTCTCTTACTTATTGGGAGAGGTAATTAACAATGGGTGCTTGCACCTATAGAAAAGCTGGAACTAGATCTAAAGTCCTCACAAAGTGAGGGCGAAATCTCTAGGTAGTGTCTTGTCTACTATCTCATCTATTTTCTGAAAATTATACGAACACTTAAATCATACTCTCTTTATTTGTTGAGAAGTCAGCAGTGAATTTTTAGAGCCCACAGATTTCTGGCAACTCCAGTGAGGACATGATTCTCTTTCCATCTTTGGCTAATCATATACATGCTATAGTAGCAATAAAATATTTGAAAATTCAAAATAAAAAATGGTGATTAAATGTGTAATAAATTTAAATTATTAATAATGGATCTACAAAGAACTCATTTCATTATTTAGCTAGGGCATGGTGCAAACATCTACTTGGCTAATGTTGTAATCAATATTGAAGATATTGGAGTTACCATTCAATTTGTTAGTGTAGACTTCCCAATCATTATTGTTGTAAATAATCCTCTACATGAAGCAACTGCATATTCTACGCACTAACCTGTGTAATGGAGGAGGATAATTGGAATGACCACTACTACTATCAAGTTTCAAAGATTGGGTTCGAGGGGTCAAAAGTTTAATCATGCCTATGAATTCGACCACTCTACCAATCAAACTATTCGCACTAGGAAGGCATGATAATGAAGCCTCCTTTTCTAGAGGAAAACTGAGTAGAAGGCAAAGAAGGAGAAGAAATTGAATTATGAGCTCAATAATTAATGCCTGAATCACTAATCATGTGATCAGACTTGATACCAGAAGCGAGTGTTCTCACTCACAATAAGTTTGAAAATTTCAAGTTAGTGAAAAGGAACAACTTTACTAGTAATATCAAACAATCATTTGGGAGCAACGACACTCAACTATAATTCCACAAAGAAGGCACCCTGAGACTCTATGCTCTAGAGTGCACAGGGTGCTGAAAGTTGTTAAGGAGAAGGGTCTTATGAAGAAAAAGTATCAATGCCTGATTATCAGAGAAAATGAGAAAGCTTTCAATAAAAGGCTACTCTCAATGGGGAATGCTCAAGACCATTCTAAGTAATTCCTGCAAGGTGAACATTGGGGAGTGACACATGAACTGTATGTTCAAGAATCCACCGCCGAAAGATCCCGACAAAAAGGAAAATAAATATGGAGTCCAAAGCCTCGAGAAGAAGTAGCGACGCAGAAGCTTCTTCATCTGGAAGTAAGCTTATCCAGAGACAGTGGAGAAAGAGAAATGCTGAACTACGTACTCAACATTCATTGTTCAAGTAAAAAATTGTACAACTGGTTGTGGTACCTGAAGCGAGTGTTCTAACCCATAATAGGTTTGACAGCCTAAGATGGGTAAAGAAGAATAGCTCTACTAGTTGCTCCAACTTCTCTAGTGAGAAAACTCAAAACTGTATATGCAAGAGTGCATCGAGTCCTCAAAGTTGCTAAGGAGAAATGACTGATGAAAAGAAAATATCAAAGTCCTATCATTAGGGAGGCTAGAGTTGCTCCTTCAAGGAGACCTCCTACAACTCTGGCAAGATGTCAACCAATTCAAGTCCCACACGGTGAGCATCGGTGTGACACTTGGACCACATGTCCAAGAATCTACCATCGAAAGGTCCCGGTAAAAAGGTGTAAGCAAATTTGGAGGCCAAAGCTTCAAAGTAAAACTGCTTTAAAGAAAGACAATGATGTGACATCTGGACTGTACTCTCATAAAATCTACTCCTTATGCGCTAGTATTTGAGATGCAATAGTCTTGCCTCTTGAAGTTAAATTACCTTCACTCTAAGTAGCCATTCAACACAATCTCACCCAAGATGAGAATGTTTGTCTATGAATGGAAGAGTTTGATGCGCTTGATGAGGTCAGGCTCTAAGCTCCACAAAATTTAAAAGTTTACCGAGCAAGGATGTCCAAAGCATTCAATCATATGGTGCGTCCTCGAGTTTTTCAAGAAGGAGAATTGATCTTGGTGCTGAGAAGACTAATTATTTTTAATCGAAAATTCGGTGGAAAATTTGAGCTTAAGTGGAGGGCCCTTTTGTCATTGAGAAAGTGAATCAAAGAGGGGCATACCAACTCATTAACCTAAATGGTGAAATACCAATGTCACCAATTAATGGTCGATACTTGAAAAATATTATACATAATAAATACATTCTCGAAGTACAATAGAAATCCCCTGTAAGACATGGGCATTTTTTAGTATATTTATTTAGGTCGACATCGTGCTTCAGGCTGAGATCCCTAAATAAATATACTTACACAAGATGAAAAAAAATTTCCTTGAAAATTTTTTTGTTACACAGGGGACATTTTTAGTTCTTTATATATAGATAAAATCAATGTTACATGTTAAAACATTCTTAAGATCAAACATATCAACTCAAATATTGATATATTTTCTTAAATTATTTTAGAGCTCTTTCAAAGTACTTTAGAATTTCCCCTGTAATACAAAGGCATTTTTTATATATTTATCTAAGTTGACTTCATGCTTTAAGTCGAGATCTAGGTAAATATACATGATGATCAGAATGAGCTACGTTTATTTATATTAAAGAAGTTCAAACTTTGTGATACATTTATGAGCTAATTTGCAATCCTCCGTTAGATAAGTGCCCTTTTTTATGATTAAGATTGTTTAATTCTCTCCTGTGAAATAGGGGCCTTCTTGTATACATATTTAGGTTGACATCGAGCTTTATGTCAAGATCGCTGAATATATCCATAATTTTTATGATCAAGTTGCAGGCTCTTGCATGGAACAAAAGAATCTATTTCTATGTATGAAAAGACAACTTAATTATCAAAAGTTTATCTCCCATATTTATCAAATCCTGACAATCAAGTTAGAAAACTCCCAATTTTGGAGGCTTCAATCAACTGAGTTAAAAAAATATCAAACTCTAAATCCTAAAGTCTAGGACACGGGTGGGTTCTAAAGGTCAAACTCAATAATCTCACAAATGGCCGAGTTGTTGATGCTCTCCTTACTCAACAAGCCCCAAGAAAAGGCCGCAATGAAAGAGCCCCCATTCATTAGTCTGATGATCAAATCACCAACCCATCACAGCTTAAGTCGAAGACTCGAGTAGGTTCTAAAGGTTGAACTTAACTATAAATGGCTGAGTTGCTAATGCTCTTCTCATTTAACAAGCCGTAAGAAAAGGTTATAGTAAAAGAGCCCCTGCTCATTAGTCCAATGATGATAGCTGTTCAATCTCAAACTAGATCCAACTTAGTGAGTACAAATAATCAAAATCTAAGAGATCTTTCTACTTGATCGATAGACCAAGACAATCTAAGGAAACTCTCAATTTAGAGCTTTCTCAAGTCAATCTTTATATTGCCTACATGGTGATATTTCATTTTATTCTCAAATAATCTTATCAAGCACAAAGCATAGATCAAAGTCAATCTCCTCATCAAGTCCGTCAAAGCAAAAGCACAAGATTGAGAAAACAATTTCATAGTTCATACAAAGCTAATGGCTAAACTAAAGGAATTTTGAAGTTATTTTGTATTTATTCAGTCTGTTAAAACACACATTGCTAGGTTGATAACTCGACTTTATAGACCTAATATAAGCCGGAAGGCTAAATCATCTGAACACATCCTTCAATAAGTCCATCAAAGTAGCAAGCATATGGCTGATGACATATGTACACTTCCTGACAAGTCAATGTACAAATCAGGTCAATCCTTCATCAAGTTCGTCAAGCTTAAAGCTAGGACAAAAGGAATTTCAATCTCCTCACCAAGACTGTCAAAGCAGAAAGCACATGATCGAGAAAATAATTTTATAGTTCATACAAAGGCAATGGCCAAACTAAAAAAATCCCATAGTTATTCAGTTTGTTAAAGCACATATTATTAGGCTGATAACTCGATATTATAGACCTGATATAAGCCAAAAGGCTAGATCATCTATACACACTCTTCAACAAGTCCATCAAAGCAGCAAGCTCAGGACTAAAGACATACGTGCACTTCTTGACAAGTCAATGAGGATAAATCAGGTCGATCCTTCATCAAGTCCATTAAGATTAAAGCTAGGACAGAAGGAATTCTAAATCTCAAAACAAGCAAACTAATTTCTCCATCAAGCTCGAGCAAGCATGAAGCTGGGGTCAGAGAAAATTTAAATTTATAATAACATAAAAGAAAGACATCTTCAAGAAAGCCATTGAAATAGAGAGTAGATGGTGTAAGAGCTCTTATCCATCCCATGAGTCGATCCTAATAAATTAGTCAATCCAGTTATTTAGCATATCCAAAATAAGGCATCATAAGCTATTGAAATCGAAGATCAAGTGATCCAATATCTATGGCCAACTCAAAGGGTCAACTAGTTTTCCATAAACGTGGCTTGTTCCAAGCACAAATCACATTTATTGGGGGGCATTTGTTGACCTTCGTGCGTGATACATCAGTTGAGTCGAGCTCAAAATCTAAATTCGATGGACTTTTGATGTAACAAGTCGAGCGAGATGCACCAAACATCACCAAATCGCTAAAATGATCTGACGATGGACTTCATTTTCGAATGTTGAAATCGATCAGAATATAAATATTGCACAATTTAACGATCAACCGAGCAAGCGATCGAGTTGTCAATATACCGATACGCATATCGGAAGGAACTGCCACGATGTCCAAACGATCTCCGTTCATGAAATTGATTATGTCGTTGGCTTCAAAACACCAAAACCTACCAAACGAGATTGTCCATGCTCAATTCGAGTGCACGCGGTCAATGATCGAAAATGATAAATCAAGCCGAAATACACTCAATGGTGCAAAAATCAGTCAAAATAATCTCTGATCAACGAACAAACTTCACCATCGCATTCAGAACACCAAAATTGATCAGAATATAAATATTATACAACCTAATAATCAATCGGTCAAGTGATCGAGCCGTCAACGCTTACATATATTATGGTCAAGAGGTTGCGATGATGCCCAAATGACCTTCACTCGTGAAATTGATTATGTCATTAGTTTTGAAAAATTGAAATATATCAAGTGAGACTAATCACACTTAATTGATGTCGCGCGAAAACGATGAGGACGATTTTTTTAAGAAATCTCGATTTGACGCCAACTTGAACCAAATGACCTTCGATCAATGAACAGATTTTGCCATCACATTCAGAACATCAAAATTGGTCAGAATATAAATATTTCATAATCTAACGATCAACCGATCAAGTAATCGTTTATCAATGTGCCGACGCATATCGGAGGCTACGATATATTCAAATGACCTCATAAAATTGATTACTTCAAATGAAAACCTATTAAAATGACTGCTCGCGCCACCCGAGATCATGTGAATGTCGTTGGAAGTGATAATGCGCATTTTTGAACTGAAATTGATCCAATTCGATGCTAACTCGAACCAAACTACCCATCACTAAAATTGATGTCGTTGAATCAATAATCAATTTACTTAGAAATAATAACCATATTATATGGGTTTGATTTTGGCAAGATTTCACACAAATCTTAAAACAATCGAGCCGCAAAAAAAATAAAAATTATATGTTTAATTAGACACAATTTTAATAATTGATTTATCCTAAAATTAATTTAAAATTTTCAGAAATGCTATATGAAGTTAATTAAGTTTAATTTGGATAAAAAAGGAAAAATTAATTAATTAAAGGCTTTAATCCATATTTTCTCCCATACTCATTCGATCCTCCCTCTCGGTCGAACAACAACCGCAAGCCCTCATTTGATTTCCCTCAACCGCAAGAAACCGCTCCCGCTTTTTTATTTTCCCACTCTCTCATTCTCTACTCGTTCCCTCCCTTTCTTGCTCATTTTTCCGTTCAACCGCAAGGACGGCAAAAAATGAAGACTCCCTCTCTCGGGATTCCCCTTTTTTCCGCCGCTCTCCCTTATGCCGAGGAGACCAAGTGTCTCATGCGCCAACACCTCGTCCCCTTGGTGAAACTTACCAGTCACTCCGCACTCAACCAATGTTATATCCATATGCTGATCCCCTATTTTGCCCGTTGCTGATTCTCCTCCAGAAGCACCCGCCGCCGATAAGCCAGAGGAAGCTGCTCTGAAGAAGACAAAGGCCAAGAAGCTAGCTGCCCCTCGTAAACCGCACCCTGCTACCACGTGGTCCACGCATCCATCCTATTTTGAGGTGGTCGGTGATGCGATAACGTCTCTCAAGGAGAAATCTGGATCACTAAGTTCCTCGAGGATAAACACAAGGATTGCCTACCTTCCAATTTCAAGAACTTGCTACTTGTCCAACTTCGTAATCTGACTGCAGATGGAAAGCTAATCAAGGTGAGCGGTCCTTGCAACGGTCTCTTGTGCTGTTCAAGTATCCCCAACCGGGTAGTCTTCTATGTCTACAATCCGATGACAAGAGAGTTCAGTTTGCTTCCGAAAACTAGAGAAAGACCATTTACATGGTTCCATCCTGACTACGAGGAGACCCTCGTTGGTTTGTCTTTTGATCCATCTTCTTGGAGGTTCAATGTAGCCGTTGCCGGATTCTGTCAGCCATTTGGCCGGAGGCCGCATGAAGAGCTTGTCTGCATGGTGTTCGACTAAGGGAATAACTCATGGACTAGATTTTTTTTCTTTTCTTTATGATGAATTCACCCACATGAATAGAAATCAAGTTGTTTTCTCCAACAATTCATTACATTGGTTTGCTCACAGCTGCTCCTATGTGCTTGTGCTTGATTTGAAGGATAATGTATGAAGGAAGATTTCATTGCCAGAGGAGATTATGGCTGTTGGATCTTGTGGGAGGATTTATCTTCTCGAATTAGAGGGCTCTATCTCTTTGATTTAGATATTAGGTGTGTGGATGAATATATGGGCTCTCAAGGACTATGACAGAGAGTGTTGGGTTCTGATTGATAGAGTGCATCTCAGGTGCATCTTGGGTTTTGCTGCAAGTGCTTTTCTGGTGTGCTTAAGTAATGATGTAGTGTTCTTGGCAACATAAAGAAAAATTTTGACATATGGAAGAAATAATAAGATGTGGAAGGAGATTTTTTTTTCTGTTGGAGACAATGTAGCATATCCTTTATGATTCTCAACTCATCCTTTCAGGAGCACTCTACTCCCATGTGACCAAGGTTTCAAGACCTTAATAATACTCAATAGGGCGTAGTGGGTAAAAATGGCTGTGGTGTCGCATGACACCACTCACTATGCTCAATAGTGTATATCTAGTAAGCCAAAAATTATTAGATGTTGCTTCCGTATGTTGAAATACTGCTGAAATTTCGTCAGACTTTGTTTTATCCTAATCCTTATGTTTGAACACCAATGCATGTTTCAAGACCCTACAATGCCCAATAGGTATAGTGGGTGTTAAGACGGCTATGGTGTTGCAAGACACCACTCGCTATGCTCAATAGGGCATACCGAGTAAGCTAGTTTAATGCACCATGGGGATGATCGAAATAATTGAAACTTCTAGATTTTGGATTAAATTTTGGACTTAAAAGAATCAAAATTCATCTAAAAGACCCAAAACATAATAATCTAAAGTCAAATTTAAATGTATTGAAAATTCTAATAAAATAAACATTGAGGTGAATATTAAATTGAAATAAAAAAGAGGAGATTATAATGAACTTAAAAAAAAAAAGATTTTACAAGTGAGGCTTGAAGCTAACTCTAAACATATAAGAAACTTGCAATAAATTTGAAGTTTGATTATGTATATTGATCTCTTGATGTGAAATTTAAAATAAAGTTAAATTATATTTGATCGCTCTAACATGAAGACTGGATAACTCTCATCAATGAAAGAATATTATTCGATAGCTTACTCACAAGCATAACTTGTTGGCTCGCTGATACTCATGAATGTTATATTCTAAGTCTACTTGAATTTGTATTCCAATATAAAACTAAATCATAAGGAATTTGTTAAGTGTTATGTTTATATATATAAAAAAGTGGAAAATCAAATGAAATTTTAAAAGATCTATGAAGAAGTTAAATAACATATTGGCAAGCATAGTTAAAGCTCCTTAATGAAGGATTGAATGATTCATACAAGAGCTGTTAAAAGTTTGCTTTAAACAAGTTGGAAGATAAATTCTCAAATATGAAAGAATTAGAATCTACTCATAAATGAATTTGAAAGCTTGAAGAATTGAAAAATTCAACAAGTAAACTAAGTGCAAGTACTATTTTAAATTACAACTCAAATCAAATGCCACGAATTCGCAACGCATCGTACAGCCGAACAGAAAGCATTAATTAAGGCTTCAATTGAACCCTTGCATATATTATGAAATAGGATTAAAACTCAAATTCAATGCTTTAAAATTATGTAAGTATTCTTAAATACACCCGCATGAGCCTCAACACTATGTTGAATGCTTAAACTTAGTGTCTGAGGATGCTGCGCTGGTTGCTTCCTAGTTTAGTAGTAGGACCGGGTCGAGATTAACAAAATCTAAAAATTCAATTATTATAATTTTAGCTTATTGAAATATTTGGAAAGCCAATTATATTATGTGACAGTAGATTTGATCCTCTATTATTAAATTAATAGATTCAACATGATCAAGCAAACTCATAAATTCCGATGATGGCTATATTGAATGATGATTTCAACTAGAGGGGATACTTCCATCAAAATGTGATTCTAATTTCAGATCAAATTAACTTAAATCAAGTATCATTCTAAAAACTACTTAAATGAAATTCAATCATTAAAAACTTAAAGCAAAAGTCAATCTATCTACCTTCCGCAATTGTTTGTCGGAGGTGACAAATTAAGAAAATTCTAGCTTACAAAGGAGCTAATGCCAAATCAAGTGTTCTATTATGTTCACTCTCATTCAATCTCATGCAGTAAGAACGTGACTCGTCCTCGACATGGCTTGGTCGGTAGGCTAATGAGATGATAGCACGAGTCCAATGATTGGGTGGTTTGGCCAGTAAGGCTCCATTATATTACGATCACGACCGTAGCCCGTATGCTGCCTAATGGCTCTGCATTTTGAGTTGTGAATCATAGGGTATAGTTGATAGGGCAAAAAATCCTCTCTCACCTAAGGCAGACTTAAGCCTGTCATCTTAGACAAACACCATCCCAAGTCTACAAGAATTTCTTGGACGATGTAACTCATGTGTTACTAATAAGGATCATTCTGGTTGGGTCACACCTCCTCGACTAAGTAGACTAGGGACCACGCGATGATGAAAACCATGAGATCTAGATTGGGCACGTCATCATTCCCCCAAACCATATGCTTTAAGTTAAAAATGATAAATTTCATAATCTCAAATTTTAAACTCCATACTCTATATACGCTACGCATTAAGTGATATAATTACTAGCCTTAATCAAAAGTTCTCTCTCACTTATTGGGAGGGTAATTTACTATGGGTGCTTGCACCTATAGGAAATCTAGAACCAGATCTAAAGTCCTCACAAAATGAGGGCAAAATCTCTGGGTAGTGTCTTATCTACTATCTCATATGTCATCTGAAAATTATCCACTTAAATCATACTCTCTTCATTTTTCGAGAGGTTGGTGGAGAAATTTCAGAGCCCACAAGTGCCAAGAAGGCAGTGCCACAGTGTTGGGTCTCAGTGCCTCGGTGCTTCAAGCAGCGTTAGGATCAGAGCACCAGGAGATATAAATGATAGAGAGGATAATGCCTTGGCTTCTGAGCACTACGGTCTAACCCGCAAAAAAGCTAGGAGGTAATATGCACTGAGTCGGAGACTTCGTATTTAGTCATTTTTTCTGCAGTTTTCAAAATTTATGCCAGTTTCTTTTGTGTATGAGAGTGAAGAGTGTGACCTAAAGAGTCTAAAGTGTAGAAAGAGGCTCCAGATTAATATAATATGTGTTATTCTTCTGATTTTTTCTTTTATAGTAGATTTCTTGGCGGTGTGGCTCCGTGATTTACTGTTATTAGGTTTTTCCACGTTAAAAAAAACTTGTTATGGAAGAGAAATAGACAAAACCACACAAAACCAATTCGAGTCTATACCATTCCCTTTATTTTTCTCTTTCATAGTGGAATTCTTGGTGATGTGGCTTCGTGATTTTTTCTCATTCTCGAATTTTTTCACATTAAATCTAGTGTTTTCTGTGTTATCTTTTTTTACTTTGGTTTCATTTGTTTTGTATATACTTTGAAATACTCGAACTGATTTTTTGCATATGATTTTTCAATTTTATTTCTTTCCCTAACAAGTGATATCAAAATAGAGGTTTTGAATTTTTATTTGAGGTGGGGCAATGATCGATGATTCAAAGTTTAAGATTTATAGTTCAATGGGATGAACTTCAACATTTAGAAGATGCAAGTGGAGGATTTATTGTATTAAAAGATATTGTATTTGTCATTGGATGAAATTGCCAAGAAGTCAAAGGCAATATTTATGGAAGAATGGGATGTCTTGTATCGAATGTTACTAGATTTGATTTGACTCTCACTAGATATTTGTCATTGGATAAAGATGGCTAAGATGCATTGCTTTTTCAAGTAATTTAATAACTATATTGGTTTAGGGTTTAGGTTGGGTATTATTTAAATAGTAATTGTTGAATTTTTGTAATAAACAGTCATATGAATATTAGAGTTTTAAAGAAAAATATAGAAAGTTTAAGAAAAAAATAATCTTTACATATGCGTTAAGGTGAGATGCATTGTTTTTTATGTAATTTAATTTATTAATGTTTTTGGTTTAGTAGACATTGGATGATATTGAAATATTATCATAATATTAGAGTTTGAAAGTGAATTTCACTAGATAGATAGATAGATAGTTGAATAAATATAAATTATTTTTTTCATAAAAATTAATTATTTGAAATTTTATTTTAATCATTTTTGGGATATTTAAGCAAATTTAATTGTAAATTTGCATACATAATATATATGTGCAGGAGTTTGAACTCAAAGCTTCTTGGTTGAAAACTTAGGCCAAGTTTGGGATGTAATTGTGCATGTAGTTTGCATCGCACCATAGTACCGTTTGAGGCGTTACAACCATAGTGATAGTATGAGTGATATTCATCTAGCCAGGAATATCGCTTTTCATGTTAGGACAAAGCATATTCAACTAAGGTATCATTTCATACTTACACTGTTAGAAGGTTGACATATATGTTTGGAGATGATTCATACCGCTGAAAACTCTACAGATATGTTGACCAAGATAGTAACTCAAGAGAACAAAGGTTTGCTTAATTTCAGTTGGAGTTCAAGAGGACTAAGGTAGGGGTGAGCCACACTACAATCTTGACTGTTATGGTGATGCATATATACAGGAGTAGAAGTGATTGCAATCAGTCTCAAAGTGGAAGATCATTATATGATGGAGCCTAATTTTTTATCTCTAGGAAGTAATGCCTCGGCACTATAGGGGATTTTTCAGCTTCAAGACTAGAGGCAGCACCTCGGCGCCAAGAAGGTAGCACCACGACGCTAGGCTGCGGTACCTCGGCATTTCAGGTAGCGCTACGATGCTAAGAATAGGGCACCATGAGGCAAAAATGATAGTGGCTAGCGCCTAGGTGCCACGGTGCCTGAATGATATGATCCCAAATCATATAATTGCCAATATGGAACATACAACAATAAGAATTACACGGATAACAGATTCTCAGCAGGTGAAAGATAACCAAAACAGAGGAATGATTCGGAGAATAGGTATAGAGGCATGTCGCTTACAACAAAGAAGAAACACCCGTAGCGAAGGAAGATTAATTACAACAAGAATGGTAGCCTTTCAATAGAACATTGCACAAGAAAAGCATTACGTAAGTTCCCTCAAGAAAACTATTCAAAGATAAATCAATAAAAGCTAAGCTTGATAAACCATATACAACAGAGAAGTCGATCAAACTTATTTACAAATGACAACAAGAAAATAAGAAGAAATAGAATGGCTCACTAATGTAATAACCACCCAACCAATACAATCGAGGCACAATTTATAATGAAAAATAACAACCTCAACAGCGCTAGAGAGCAAAGGGATCCAATTAGTAAAATAATGCATCTAGGCATAGCAGAGGAATATTCTAGAAGATCCAACCGTAGACTATAATAGAGATGAGGAAAATCAAAAAGGGTTGAAGAATTATCTCAAGACTCTCGTTCTCCTCCTCCTCCTTCTCCTTTCCCTAGGCTTTCTCCCCAGCTCAAATCCCACGGTGGAAACCAAAACCCCAAAGACAAGAAATTCCTGAGCTCCTCCAAACTCTCTCTCAAGCCGGTTCCCATCTCGTGACTTTCCTACGGTGGATCTTCCTTGATCGACCCTCACCGTAAGTGATCTCCTCCATCTCCTCCGACGCCTCTGAAACCCTAGAACTCAAACCGACGTTGAAACAAAGAGAACAAGTAAGGTTAGGTAATTCAAAACTCGATCCAACGATCAAGATCACGCGTTTTCAATCCACGGATCGATTTAATCCAGATCGCATCAAAAACAACGTGTAATCCACCATTAAAGCACCAAGAACCATCTGATCAAAAAACAGATCCAAGGGCAGAAGATAACACAAGGCAATCCAACGGCTTCCAAGCAGCGCAAGAAAGACCAATCCAAGTGAGCCCATCCAACGGCAGAGAAAAAGGCGCTAGATCCAACGGATCAGAAAGCTCCCGAAACGTTTTCTTCCTTTACTCAGCCGGGTTAACTCAATTGAAAGGGTTTAACTCAGTGTCCTGACTCAACTCACACCCAACAGAACCCAATTGGAATGTAAGAATTAACTCAAACCGAATTATTCCTCAAGCTCACGATGACCAAAGATAAGGATCTCACGTAATTACGGAAAAGAACCTTATCATTGGTGCTCTCGTTGATTCCCACAACTCACAACTACAACACTTAGAAAATGGCAGAAGGAACCGTAAACAATGCCAAAACACTTGAAGCATGTGTTACCGCACAACAATGAACAAAGAAATGACCTCAATCACTATGGCATTGAATGAAATATCAAAGAGATTGACATCAATAGAAAAGGTTAGAAAACATTCAAAGCCGTGTATGTGATGCATCCCTTGATGAATCCTATTCTCCAAACATACCACATACACACACACCCATATCAATGCCTCTTAAAATATGCCCGTGATTTAAGGGAGAAGACCCAGAGGATGGATCTTTAAAGCGAGCAATTTTTTCAAGATATCAATCCTCGATGATCGAAATTTTAATATCCTCAATATACATGGACGCATTAAGTTGGTATCAATGGATGCAAGCAAATAAACAATTGCATTCTTGGCCACGCTCAAAGAACAAGTGTCGCAGAGATTTGGCCCTTCCTCTACATTTAAGAGGAGAACTAGCTAAGCTTCAACAACAAACAACAACAAGCAGCTTTTATACGAGTTTGAAGACCTAGCTAACCAAATGTCGATATCCACGTGAATTGCTACAAAGTTGCTTTGAATCGGCTTAAACCAGAAATTAGAAGAGAAATCGAGCCCTACAACCTACTTCATTGCAACAAGCATTTCAATTGGCCAAGCTAATGGAGGATAGGCTATCGATACAAGAATACAAAGAAATACAAAAGAAAAGCAATAAGAAATACAAAGAACACCTACACGCCTAATCCACCACATGGCAATGAATATAGCAACAAACAACCCTTAGCCAACTTATGTGCATTCATGAGTGTCAATGAAGAACAAGAATATCAACTACAAAGATTATAGTCAACCGTAAACTTCGGGATACAAGAGAATGCCTTAGAACCAAACTTCAAATATCATTCAATCCGTGGATAAGGCAAATGACACAAAGATTATATAAGTATACACATTATAAAGACTTATAACCACTAACTTAGCTTAGATTTTAGGTCAGATATAACCCAATGATATAGAATAAGATAGTCCATAGTAATAAGTCAATGGCACCAAATCCTTTACAGCCACATACAAAGGAGGATTCTTTTTCAGATAGGTTGGACAGACCCATCTAAATCACAGGAAGCTCACAAACAACATGAAACAAATGGTCGATAATATAGAAGAGAGCTTCAATCCAAAGACTTAGACAATACAGACATGCTTTTACATTACAGAAACCTTAAAATAATGGAAAGGAAATTTTAGCCACAGATGTTCCTTATATGCCAAATAAAGAAATATAGAAAGCATCCCCAGAATTTTGACCTTGAGGACAAGGTCGGTGAGGAGGGGAGTAATGATATGATCCCAAATCATATAATTGCCAATATGGAACATACAACAATAAGAATTACAGATAATGATTCTCACGTGAAAGATAACCAAAACGAGGAATGATTCGTGAGAATAGTATACAGAGGCATGCAGCTTACAACAAAGAAGAAACACCAAGTAAGGAAGATTAATTACAAAGAACAAGAATGGTAGCCTTTCAATAGAACATTGCACAAGAAAGCATTACGTAAGTTCCCTCAAGAAAACTATTCAAAGATAAATCAACAAAAGCTAAGCTTCGATAAACCATATACAAGAGAAGTCGATCAAACTTATTTACAAATGACAACAAGAAAATAAGAAGAAATAGGAATGGCTCAAAATAACCACCCAACAATACACGACCGACACAATTTATAAAAAAATAACAACCTCAACGTAGAGAGCAAGGGATCCAATTAGTAAAATAACATCTAGGCATAGCAGAGGAATATTCTAGAAGATCCAACCAGAGACTATAAATAGAGATGAGGAAAATCAAAAAGGGTTGAAGAATTTATCTCAAGACTTCTCTGTTCTCCCTCCTCAGTCTCCTTCTCCTTTCCCTAGGCTTTCTCCCCCGCAGCCTCAAATCCCACTTGGAAACCGAAAACCCCAAACAGACGCCAAGAAATCCCTGAGCTCCTCCAAACTCTCTCTCAAGTGGTTCCAGATCCTCGGGACTTTCCTACGGTGGATCTTCCTTGATCGACCCTCACCGTAAGTGATCTCCTCCATCTCCCTCCGACGCCTCGTAAACCCTCCAGACGACTCAAACCGACGAAAAACAAAACAAAGAACAGCAAGTGGGTTAGGGTAATTCAAAACTCGATCCAACGATCAAGATCACCACGCTTTCAATCCACGGATCGATGAATCCAGATCGACCGCACAAAACAACGCTGTAATCCACCGCCCATTAAAGCACCAAGAACCATCTGATCAAAAAACATCCAAGGGCGTAAGATAACACAAGGCAATCCAACGGCTTCAAGCAAGAAGAAAGACCAATCCAAGTGAGCCCATCCAACGCAGAGAAAAGGCCAGATCCAACCATCGTAAAGCTCCCTAAACGCTTTTCTTTCCGGGTTAACTCAATTGAAAGGGTTTAACTCGGTGTCACGACTCAACTCACCAAGAACCCAATTGGGCAATCGAACCCGAATTAACTCAAAGCGGAATTATTCCCTCAAGCTCACTGTATCAGACCAAAGTACAGTAATTAATCAGGATCTCAGCTGTAATTACAGAAAAAGAACCTTATCACTGAACATGTGCAAAAAAGTCCAAGAGATAATGACGCCAGCACCTAGGAGGCAGGTCATGGAGCTACGAGTTGGGAGTCTTCATATTTAGACAATTTTTTCACATTTTTCAAAACTTATGTCATTTTCTCTTCTGTGTGAGAGTGAAAGGTATGCCTTAGAGAATCTGAAGTATGGAAACATGCTCTAGCTAAGTATAATTTAAACTATTCTTCTCATTTTTTTAATTTCATAATTGATTTCTTAGTAGTGTAGTCCATAGTTTTTCACATTCTCGAATTTTTTTTATGTTAAATATGATGTCTTATGTGTTATCTTTTTTTTTTTATGTTGGTTTTATTTATTTTATATATGCTTTGAAGTATTCAAATTGATTTTTCACGCATATTTTTTTATCCTATTTCTCTTCCCTAACTAAAGAGTATATTCTTCTTTTAATCCTTTTGATGAAGAGAAATAACAACATAATTCCTCGTTAATGATGACAGAAAACGGAATTAAAGAGATACAGGCTGATATCAATTGAATGAACGCAGGGAGAGAGACTGCGAACGCTAATTTAAGCAATAGAGATTCTCCATTAACACGTTCAAATTTTTAGTATTTTATTATACATATTATAATAATTTGTAAGATAATTTAGGATATTTTCAAGAGAAATTTTAATTATTTCTGTTCTCTAAAACATTCAGAATTTTCCAGCAAACATTAAATATAACTCTATGTATTACACAAATATTTGCTCGGTGTTGCGTGCTAAAAAATTAGTTGCGGTAGAATAAAAGTTTGCGTCTTAACTTTATTACGGAGTCCAGCACACACACAGATATTTGAAGAATTAATAATAAAATTCTGAAATTTTTACGTGGAAAAACATCGAAAGAGGGAAACAACCATGGGGCTACCAAGTAAAATCTTCCACTATGTCTGTTTGAGTACAAAATTTTCCCGATTAGATTCTTGTATATGAGAAGGGAATGATAGAATCAGAATCCGGCCTGATTAAATAACGATTAAAAGTAAATGATGAACAACGGTAGTCAATGATAAACAATGATGATCGTCGGTGGTAGTGAGATAGATGGGATAGTCAGCAAGTGGCCGGCGGCAATGGCCAGCAGCGATGTCACGGCAGCAATTCGGCAATGCCCGGCAACGGTGCGGTAACGATGTGGCAGCGTATCAGCGAGATAACCAGCGGCAACGATAGTTGGCAGCAACGAAGGCGATATGGTGGCGGCAAAGCGGTTAGTAATGGTGCAGCCCGCAGCAACGTGCAATGTGCGGCGTTAATAAGCGGGAATGGCCTGAGATTGGTAACCACGGCAACGATAGTGGTAACCGGCGAGATAATCGATGGTGCGGATTATCGAAAATAGCCGGCGGTGGCGGTGATAATGGCCGATGCGATGGGGGGTGGTCGGCGACCGTCGAGTGGTGGCACGATTATGCTTGGAGGATTTTCAAGCTTTAGAGCTCTCTCCTCTCTTTAGCTTGACCTCTGCTCATGTGAAGAATGAGGGACTATTTATAGATTAGAGGGGTAGTATTTTTGTAAATACATGCAAAATCTGAATCACTCCTCCATCGGACGTCTCAAAATGATTCTCTTGATTATCTAATGTATTTTATATATTTGAATGCTCAAATGAAGTCAAAATTATGAGATCTTGGGCTTGTTAGATCCGGCTCGTCAAGGCGCTCGATTTGACTATAAACACTCCATGTTTAAGAGCGATTTGATAATAGGCGCTTGATCTGGATTAGTCTTGATTCAGAATCAGATTGCCTTCGACATCAAGATTCGTGCTTCGATTAGTAGAATTTTCAGGAACATATCACTCGGAATGTGGCATAAGTTATTTGCTTATTTTTTAGGATATTTGAGTCAATTAAATAATAAATTATTATTATTATATATATATATATATTTATATATATATAAGATTTAAATTCACCTCTTAATTAAAAACAGAGCTCTCAAATAATGGGCTAAAATGTATTACAGTTTGTTGTTTTAAAATTATGCCGTAGTTGATGGAGATTTTTTTTCTCCAAATTTTGAGACTCATTCAAACTCAAAGCTCAGACTGCCCGAAAAAGAAAAAAAATAAAATAAAATCTGTTCTATTTTTTTCCCACCTGTCTCGTGATACTTATAAGTTAGTTTAACTGACAAATTTCTTGTACATTTGATTAATATTTGCCGCGTAGTATTAAGACATAAGAATATTACTATTATTGTTGAATGATATTAAAAAATGTAAAATAAAATGAAAAAAACTTGTATATCTTCACATATTTTGTATTAAATGGCAAAATTTATATCCTTTCTTTTAAATGTTATATATTCTCTCTTAATATAATTAAACTATATATATATATATATAATATTAATAAATTATCACACGAAAAACAAATTTTTTAAAGATTCTCAAATGAATTTTTGAAAATTTTTAATATGTATATATTATATAATAAATGCAATTAAATTATTAGATAATATAATTAAAATTTTAAATGTTCATATATGATATTATGAGAAAAATATCCATATAATAAAACAGAATATTCTTGGAGAAATTTTCTCCACGAAAATGCAAGAGCACAAGACCTTTTCGAAGTCAAGCCCGCATGAAAATTTCCAAGCCTTCCCGGAAACAATTCTCTCCATCATTTTTCCTATTTTCTTCTAAAACGTACCATTCCACATCCCAATTGGCGTTGATTTGGGCTACCTGACCACATCAAAGCTAAACTTCCTCTTTCCTTCCATCTATCTTCTTTCCATGACCGAACTACTATAAAGCTTTTCTCTTCTCCTCTTCCATCACCAAACCATAGCCAAGCTTTCTTCTCTAACTCTGCTCCCTAGTCTTTCTTTTTAAAACATCCAAAGCAGTTGGAAAAAACGATGGAGAAGAAGCTCACAAGCAGCCTCTTGTCTCCAGAACTCATAACTATTCTCATCCTACAATTCATCATCTCTTTTTTAACTAGATTTCTTGAGTTATCCACGAAATCTCTTTCTCGTTCTTCAAGAATTGACATCGAACAAGCAGCACCAAAGAGCCATCTAGCAGAACCAATAAGAACAGAGCAGGAAATATTCTTAAGCAGAGAAGATGCAGAGTTGGTCATGAGGAACATGGGGCTGATCGGAGAATATGAGAAGCTCAAGGAGTTCATGGTATCAGAAGAAGTTGCTTCCATGTTCGAAGACAAGGAGCCGAGCTTAGAGGAAGTTGAAGAGGCTTTCGCTGTGTTTGACCAGAATGGTGATGGGTTTGTGGAAGCAGAGGAGTTGCAGCGAGTTCTTTGTAAGTTAGGGTTTGTGAGAGAAGTGGGTTTGGATTTGTGCAAGGAGATGATTTTCCTGCATGATAAGGATGGGGATGGGAGAATAGACTTTGGCGAGTTTGTCAAATTGATGGAGACCAGCTTCTGCTGAATAGTATTAATGTATTCATTTCTTAGCAAGATTAGCAATTAAAATATTATTTAAATGGAGACTATGCTTACAATTTATTCATTGCAAGAACTAGTCATACATAGAATTGGGACTTCGGAACAACTTCGCGTTGAGTGCAGGGGAGGCGACCCAAGGGAGAAAACTAAAGTGTGAGTAATTAGAAATAATCATATTACTCAGCGGAACTATTTTCCTCCATGCAAGTAAGTATTCACGTAACATAAATTCTATAAGCACTGCTGTGAATAAGGAATAACTGAAATTTGTACTTAAGTTCAATGGGTTTCACCTCATCCTTATTAAATAAACATATTATCATAATATTTTAATTTTAATAATTGGTAAATTATAATATATTTATATTCTGAGATTCCTATTATAAGAAATGAGGAGTTTCCAATAAACCATCCATTTTGATTGCTTTAAGAATGAGGTTTATCAACTTATTCTGCAAAAATTAAGGCATTTTTTACTTAATATGATGTTATATAATAATAATAATAATAATAATAATAATAATAATATGTTGACTCATATGAGAGGCCACATCATGAGATCACACCTTTTACTACATGAAATCAACGCTTACATGTTCATGCTTTACCAATTCTTAGAATTTATATATATATATTTTTTTTATTTGAGCTCATTGTGCACATTTATTTGCCCCTATGGTCTCATAAATAAAAGAATTGGAGGCATAATGAGGACCGTTTGACTTTCTTAATTCACTCGGTTATATGACTTAGTTATTTTGCTTTCCAAAGTATATTGCAGGATACATGAAAGGTCAAATTTTCTTATAATGCCGGAAGTATTATTGGGAAGTATTCTGTAAATTTTGCATTGGATTTTACCTTCATAACCTTTTTTTTTTAATTCGTAGGATTATTTGGACTGCAAGTTGCATGTTTAAGAATCTTCACGGAAAACATAGCATATATCAAATTATGTACTTTATAGAAATAAACTATAATATTTTTGCATGCCAAAAAATTTATAACAGTAGAATAAAATTTCACATCTTAATTTTTTTGAAAAATCCAACACACAAGCAGATAGTTGAAAAGTGAATAAAAAACTTCAGAATTTTTATGTGAAAAAATCTCAGGAGAAGGGTAAAAAATCATGGAGCTTAGCCAAGTAAAGATCTTGTATATATCAACTTTAGAGCTGAATTTAAGTCGTAGATTCTGAATTGTATGTGAAATCTTGATAATGAATTAGAATCGAGTTCTGACAATTTATCTATGGCAGAGCGTTTGTTGGCGATTCTGTGATAGCGATTATCGTCGGCGATGATAATAATGCTTGACTTCTTTTTCTCCCAAATTCTCCCAGCCCCCTTCATGACAAGAATGTGATCCTATTTATAGGATCCTGAGAAGGGACATTTTGGTCATTGTAGCCAAAATCTAAAAACACTCAATCAGATGGTGTGCATTGATTCATTTGATTATAGATAGTATTTTGATGATTTAACCATCCAAATCGATCTTTGATTTGAGTGATATTAGTCTGGATTGGATTAGATATACGTATAAGCGTCAAATTTGGAAGTCATTTGATAATCCAAGAGATTTGAAGTTTTTTGTATGTAATTTTTGAGCTTGATTTGGCATTTCGATCGGCCAGTTGTTGAACTCATCTCACTAAGTAGTTTAATTCGATTGTATACATGATTTAATTTGAGATTTGTGCTCAATTTATAAATTTTAGAGGGATATATTATTTGCCCCTCTGTTTTTGGATGATAAAACTTATTTCATCCAAAAATAAAATTATTTTAAATAAAAATTATTAGGATTAATTATTAATATTTATTAAATTAAATTATATTATATTATATTTAAATATATATAAAGTGATAATTTACATTATATATATATATATATATATTCGGTTTGAAAAGTGGGGGATTACAGCCCAATTTTTTTTTAGTGAGAGAGAGAGAGAGAGAGAGGAGGAGAAGGAAAGAAAGAGACCAAAAAATAGATTATTTATTTATTTATTTTTTTTGAAGAAGATAAAGAGTTTTTTAAATGAGGAATGAGAATAATTCTTTTTAGGAATATAAATAATTTTTTTTAATAATGAATATCAAGAGTTTCTTTTTTTTTAAAGAAGATAAAGAGTTTTTTTTAAAGAATATAAATAATTTTTTTTTAAATGAGGAATACGAAGAATTTCTTTTTTTTATAAATATGAATAATTATCTCTTCTCTCTTTTTTTTAAGAAGATGAAAATATTTTTTTAATGAGGTATATGAAGAAGTTTTTTTAAAATTTTTTTAAAAGAGGAATATGAAAAGATTTTTTAAAAAATTTTTTTAATGAGAAATATGAAGAGTTTTCTTGAATTTATTATTATTATTATAATTATTTAAGAATTTAAAGAATAATTTTTTCTAGTATAAATACCTCAAAATAGTAAGAGAAATTTTGCACCTTTCTTTCTTCTCTTTGTGCTAATGACTGAGCGGTCTTGACCTCTCTCAGTAGGCTCTAGTTCTCCGATCTGGGGTTTCCTGACATTAGGCGTCGTCCCAAATTCAGCTCGGTGTGCTTCAGCTTTCTTCTCTTTGGTAGCCTCCACTAACCTATATAATGATGCCAACCCTCCTCCAGGTTCTCCCGATCTGGGTTCCAACTTACCTAGTTAGGCAGCATCCAATCATTGTAGTGTGCTTCCGCTTTCTTCTCTTTGGTAGCCTCCACTAACCTGTATATAACGATGCCGACTCCTCTCGCAGGCTCTAGTTTTCCGCGATCTCAGAGTTTTCAACTAACTTGGTTAGGCGGCGTGCATCCCGAATTCAGGCTCCAGTGTGCTTCCGCTTTCTTCTCTTTGGTAGCCTCCACTAACGTGTATAACAATGCCGACCTCTCTCGTAGGCTCCAATTTTTCCCGATCTCGGGGTTTCCAACTGACTTGGTTAGGTGGCGTGCATCCCGAATTCAGGCTCAAGTGTGCTTCTACTTTCTTTTCAAGTCTTGGTTTCTCCCACTAATCCTTATAATGGTGTAGACCCCACTTGCAGGCTCCAGTTCTCCCCGGTCTCAGGATTTTCAACTAACTTGGTTAGGCGGCACACATCCCAAATTCAGGCTCCAGTGTGCTTCCACTTTCTTTTCAAGTCTTGGTTTCTCCCATTAATCCTTATAATGGTGCGGACCCTCTCGGCTCTCCAATTCTCCCCATCGGGGTTTCCAACCCGACCAGTTGGTAGCACATCCGAATTGATTTCAGTGTGATTTCAAACTTAAAAAATAGATGGTATCTTCATGGGTGAGCATCTTTCCACAAATATCCCAATGTTTAAAGATTCTTGAGTAAATCTTGCACAAGATGATGGGTTGCAAATGCATCAGGAGATGACGAGATTCGATGATGTAACGCCAACTATCAACAGTGATACTTTGAAAATCTTCAAGAAGAAATTTCATTTTCGAAATGATATGATGGCTATTCCTCCTAAAAGATCGCAACGAGCTTATTTTCCTCCATTAAATTGCTTTCAGACTTTTGCCTTGATTTTTGTACTTGTTCAGATTTTTTTTTTTTTTGAGGTTTTGATGTGCACTGTACGCTTTCGCTGTGAGAATTTTGATGTACTTATACCTTCTAAGGCTTTTGTTTTCTGAGATTTTTGATGTACCTGTACCTTTTGAGGCTTTTGCCTTCTGAGGTTTTTAATGTACCTATACCTTCTGAGGTTTTTGTTCATTAAGATTTTTGATGTACCTTGAGCCTTTCACCCTTAGATTTTGATCTGTATCTTCAGGGCTTTCTCAACTGGGATTATGTACCTGTTCATACGAGGGCTTTGCCCTTTATGTACTTATACATTCTGAGATTTTTGATATATGTGTACCTTTTGAGGCTTTTGGCTTTTGAGATTTTTGATGTATCTGTACCTTCTGAGGCTTTCACCTACCGAGATTTTTGATGTACCTGTACTTTCTAAGGCTTTTGCCTTTTGAGATTTATATACCTTCTAAGGTTTTCCAATTTGAGATTTTGATGTACTCCTTGAGGCTTTTCGAGATTTTGATGTACCTATACTTTCTGAGGCTTTCACCTATAGAGATTTTTGATGTACCTATATTTTATGAGGCTTTTACCTTCTGAGATTTTTGATGTACCTGTACATTCTTAGGCTTTTGCCTTCTGAAGTTTTTGATGAGTGGAGACCCTGTCAATCACTTACTCTCTTGAAGTCTTTCTATTGAAGACCTTGTCCAGTACTAGCTTTCTATCGAGGCTTCCTCAGGGGCCTGCCTTCCATGGGAGGAATCCATAAGAGATTTTTGATCTATCTGAGGTTGTTTGTCAGAGTGTTACTCGGTGACATTTAACCTATGTAGAAGAAGTCAATAGTTTTAACTCTCATCCGAGGTTATTTTGTCAAAGTATGACATTAACCTGTATGGAAGAAGTTAAATATTTTGAATCTTCTAAGATTATTTATCAGAGTATTACTCAATGATCTTAACATGTATGGATAGGTACAAAGTTATGACTTATCTGAGATTGTTTATCAGAGTGTTACTCAGTGACATTTAACCTGTGTGGAAGAAGTCAATAGTTTTAACTCTCATTTTGTCAAAGTATGATGTTAACCTGTGTGGAAGAGGTTAAACATTTTGATTCTTCAGATTATTTATTAGAGTATTACTTGATGACGTTAACCTGTGTGGAAGAGGTCAATTCAAAACATCTGTTTGAGGCTGTAGCCAAAGTTGCTCCTTGACCTTTGCCTTATTTTCTATAAGTATGACTGGATAATCATAAATTATAAAGCTATCTCTCTATTTTTTTGTTGAAATTGCTCCACATCATTGACTTGCTTCTCAAATGAATAATCAATTAGATATACAAAATATTAATTTGGGTGATCTTTTGAGATTAAAAGTTGCCCGCCAGTTTTCAATAAAAGCTAAAGGATCAAAGTTCGATGAATCTTCATTCTTCTTATGTGTTCCTCTAGAGTATGATTTCCTCCACTATATAGATGGTGCTGCTCTGAACATAAAGTCAAATTGTCAACCATTATGAAGATGTAAAGGGAATGTTTCCCATATACGATGCCAAACTGTTGCGTGTTAGAAAACTTATAGCAGTAGAATAAAACTTTACGTCTTAGCTTCGTTGGAAAATCCAGCACGTATAAAGATAATTGAAAAGAGAATAAAAAATTCTAGAATTTTTATGTGAAAAAATCTTAGGAAGAGGGTAAAAAATCACGGGGCCCATTCCAGTAAAGATACTTCACTATATATCAACTTTGGAGTACAAAGTTTAAGTCTTGTCGACAATGAGATTATAAGATTGTATGTAAGAAATCCTGATAATGGATATTCCAGAATCAGGTTACAACAGCTATGCAATGATAGTTGGATTGTAACGGTTGTTGGCGGCAATCGGCGATGACAATTGATGACGATCGACGACAACAATGGTGATAACAAACTTTGAACTTCTAGCACTCTCCCAGCTTTCTCCCAAGTTCGCCTCTAGCTCCTCCCTCCTTCATGACAAGAATGGGGTCCTATTTATAAGATTCTGAGAGGGATATTTTGATCATTGTAGCCAAAATACCAAAACATTTTGATCTTAGGCTCGTTAGATCGTCTGCCAAACTCAGTCATTATAAACACTTTCGAAAGTCATTTGATCATCCAGTAGTATTTTGAAGTTTTCATATGTAGCTTTTGGACTTAATTTGAGCTCATTTGAGCTCGATCTGACCACTTCTCGCATTGTTGAACTCATCTAACTAAGTCATTTAATTTGATTGTATACATGATTTAATTTGAGATTTATATTTTATTTATAAATATTAGGGGAATATATCAAATATTATTATAATGTATTGTGTAATTATGTTTTCCACAGCTCAATTATATCAAACGATTCAAGATTGCTTAAGAATGGAGTGTGACGATCACTTATTTTCTACGAACGATTCACTTGAGCTGTATGCAAATACATAGAAATTTTATTAAGATAAATAATCATGCCTACAAGGATAGCACCATCTCATTTCATGTCAATCGCTTTGCACAGCACTCAAAGCACTTTAAAGTATTCTATGTTTTAAAAAGTATAACATTCAACGATGGAGATTATACGTTAAATGCTATGAATCATTCTAAACAAACAAACACCTAAATGCTCCTCGAATTTTTTTTTCCGAAAGGAAACAAAAATGAAAGTTCTCCCTAGGGCATCCTCCGCGCCCTCTTCCTCCCGACGCTCCTGCTGCTCCTCTTCCTCCTCTTTGCATTATTTTCCTTGGCCTCTATTCCGATGTTAGATTTTTTCACGCCTCCTTCTCTGAGGTCAGGCTTTCCGTTACAGGGATGGCTTCCTTCAACGCTTCCTTCCCTCCCCTGTCGACCTCTTCCCCTCCACAGATCCCCCCTCTCAACTCCACTAATACTGTAGGGACAAAGAGTATATGGAAAGATTTACTCCTTGCACAAGCCGACAAGAACCAATCCTTCCCTTTAACCTATATTTGTGGATCGAGGAAGTAGATTTCCGAAGAAGATCTTTCTGGCGGGAAGAGTGGCACCTTTCTCTTATCGGCCATTCAATTGGTAAGCGACCCTATTACGGTTCTCTGTTAGCTGCAATTAGAAAGAAATGGGTCTTCAAAGGTACGCTTGATCTTCTCACCTTCGAGGGCGATTACTTTCTTTTTAAATTCAATTGTCAAGAGGATTTTGATATGGTGTGGAATCATGGACCTTGTTTTCTGAATGGCCGACCGTTTGTTTTTCAAAGATGGACTTGGGATTTTCTTTCAATGAAGCTATTCTTGAAAGATTTGGATAAAATTACCCAATTTCCCCTTGTGTTGCTGGAATGAGGCTGGTTTTTCCAAGGTAGCAAGTAGGATAGGAATCCCTTTAGCGGTGGACAATCTTACAGCTGCTAAATCTCGAATTACATTCGCCCGTATTTGTGTCCAAATCAACACTTCTTCCCCTCTCCCCGATTCCATTCCAATTAATTTGAACGGGAAAAAGTTTATACAGAAAATCGTATATGACTAGAAACCTTCGGTTTGTGCAACATGTAACACCTTTACACATGATAATCGTAATTTTCCTCTTAACCCGTCTTCCTCTATCCCTCCCAGAGGTCGTAGTAGAAGCCGTGCCCCTCCCAAAGCTGCTATCAATTCGGTTGGTCAGATTACTAAGGCTACTGCCATTACCCCCTCCCTTAACTATTCATCCCCTCGACACTCAAAATCCCCTCCCCAGGCAGCCAACCAACCATCTATCCCTGTAGCCGTTTCTTTGAGGCCTTCCTCACCTTCCAATCCTATCACCGATCTTAACCAACCGCCGACCCTCTCCCCACCACAAGAGGACATCACTGGAAATGAAATCCTCCCATTCTCAAAGGACAGTTATGACAATCTAGCTACTGGATCCGGTGCCATTCAAAATTCTGCTCGAGTGGTTACTCGATCGGCTGCAATTTCTCCTGGAAGAAATACCTCCCTTCAGAGTAATTCTAAAGGATCTTTGTCCTTGGAAAATATCCTCATGGACGGTGGTTCTAGTGCCTCTTCTTCTCAACCTAATCCGACCCCCCAAAAAGGTAATAAAAAAAGGGTAAGAAACCCACTAACTCCTCCTCTCAATGAATCAAGTATTTCTTGGTAGTTGGAATGTTCGTGGCTTATCTACAGCTGGAAGGGTTTCAGATTGTAGAAGACTTATCAAAGATTTTCATCTTGACCTACTTTGTCTACTTGAGACAAAAGTTAATTCAAACCCCTCTCACAACAATCTCCTCCTCCACAATTATAAATTGTTTAACTCTGAAGCTAGTGTCAACAATTTTGATTGTGCTCTAGAGGGCAATTTGATCAAATGAATGACAAGGCGAATTTTGATTGTTAAACAAGTCTCATCAATTTATTCATGGTAGGGTAACTGTTCCTGGTACTAACAGTTTTCTTCTAACAAGCATTTATGCAGACAATGATGCTGGTGTTAGATCTTCTTTGTGGTCCTCCATAAGGGATATCTCTGAATCTATCAATACCCCTTGGATTATCTTGGGAGATTTCAATTGCCCTTTGACTAGTAAAGACAAAAAAGGAGATAATATTGTCTCCTTAAACAGTTCTATGGAATTCAAAGAATGTGTTAATGACTGTGGTTGGCTAGACTTGACTAGCACAGGTTTATTTTATACTTGGTTTAATCAACAGTTGGAAAATCCTATCTACTCAAAAATTGATCGTGTATTTTGAAATTTTTACTGGATTGAGGCTTATCCAACTTCCTACTACAAAGCTCTTCCCCCTCGATCATCAGATCACTCACCTCTGATTACTCTTCTTCACCCTCCCTCGAATGCTTCTCATCGCTTTCTTTTCAGGAATTACTGGATTCTAAATCCACGATTTAAAGATGATATTAAGGTTGTCTGGGGCACATACATTCAAGGAGATCCATTCTATGTCCTCTCTAATAAGTTGAAGCAAGCCAAATTTCTAATGAAGGGTAGATATAAGGAGGTTTCTTCCTTACAGCTTCAAATAGATACAGTGAAATCAGAGCAAACAAATCTGCTAGAAAATTTGGAAAGAGATCCTTATAATCCTTATTTGATTCAAGAAGCTAAAGAGATCAAAAGTAGATATACGAGCTCATTATAAAGAATCTCATGGATTAAACAAAGCGGTTCATTGGTTAAGCCACGATGATGATTTAAAATTTCTTTATTTCTATCAAGGAAAAATCGAACTTGATTAGAGAAGTGCATACTGAAGTGGGTGTTTTCTCCAATCATAAGGATATATCTGAGGTATTTTGTAAGTACTATGACAATCTTTTTAATTGTAGCGATTCCCTTGTTATTCCAGTTTAGAATTTTCCCACTGGATGTTGTCTTTCTTCGACTAATGGAGCTGATCTAGAAGCTGATGTTACTGATCAGGAAATTATTGCTGCTCTTAAAAGTATTAGTGAGAATAAATCTCCGGGGCCGGATGGTTTCAACTCTAAGTTTTTTATTGAATCTTGGGAATTCACTGGCAAGTCCTTTCTCAATGCTGTTTATTTCTTTTTTAAGAACTCCAGGTTACCAAATTGCTTCAAGCATACACTACTCACTCTCATTCCAAAGGTGAAACACTCGACCAGAATTGAAGATTACCGTCCTATCTCTTTGTGCAATACTTTTTACAAGGTAGTTGCAAAATTTTCTACTAGAATGAAGAAATACCTACCTCTTATACACCAAGCTCAATGCATTTATTCAAGGAAGAGATATTTCTGACAATCTTGCTATGGCTTATGAGATATGTAATGACTTTTCCAATCCCTCCAAAAACTCTTATTTTCTTGCAAAAATAGACTTGAAGAAAGCTTTTGATAAAATCAATAGGAAATCATTGATTCATAGACTACTAGAGAAGGGTTTCCCTAAGAGATTTTCTTCTTGGGTGGAAGCATGCATTTCAGATGTTCCCTTCTCCATTGTGCTTAATGGAAATATTTCTGGATACTTCTCTTCTTCTAATGGTCTTAGGCAGGGTTGTCCACTATCCCCCTTTCTCTTCACCATTGCCATGGATACATTCTCTTGTCTATTAGAAAAGGAAATCAATAATGGGCTCTATAATCTTATAACCATTGCCGGCCAACATGCCTCTCACTTGCTGTTTGCAAATGATCTTCTAGTGATGGGAAAAGCTAATACCTCCACACTCTCCACTTGTAAATCTATACTTCAATCGCTTAAAACTTATATGGGCCTTGATGTTAACTTTTCAAAATCCTCTATATGCCTTTCCAATAAAAGGGATGATGACCTTCACCAAATACTGGGCATTCAATTGGGAACATTCCCCTTCAAATATTTGGGATTACCTCTAACCAATGGACCTATCAAATTGGCTCATTTTACTCCACTTTTTGACAGACTTCATGTGTGGATGGCTGGTTGGAAAAGCAAATTTCTCTCCTTAGGTGGAAGATTACAGCTTATTAGATCATCTATCAACAGCTACCTTTCATACTGATTTCGTTCTATGGCTATTCCTGATGGCATTATCAAGAAACTTTGTACCTTTACAGCTCGTTTCTTCTATCACTCTGGAGAGGCTAAGAAGCTTCATACAATCTCTTGGGAGCGCACCACTCTTCCTAAGGATAAAGGTGGTATTGGGTTACTTTCTGCTTCTTCTCTTAATACTATTAGCAAGCTAAAAATTATGTGGAAAATATGTTTGGGGGAAACAATTTTTGCTAAATGGTGCTTAGCAAAATATATTTCTTTGTGGAATCCTAACATCCTCCGGGTTTCTCCACTTTGGAAATCAGTTATAAAGGTTGCTGAAAAATTTAAAACAAAACTGGTTTTTAATGTTGGAGTTGGTAACTCTTTCTCCTTATTTTATGATCCATGGTGCAAAGGTACTTCTCTATGCAACTGGTTGGGTGCAAATGGTCTTATATCTCTTAACTTATCTCCTAATATGAAAGTACATTCATTATTACATGATGGAAACTAGTCTCTTCCTTCTTCTTTTATGGTCTCTAATCCCAAGTGTGCTCAAATGATTTTAGAAACTCCTATTGTGGCTGGAGAGGATCTAATATGTTGGTATAATTGCAACTCTCCTTCCTCTAAAGAGTTTAGAGATCTTTGTCTTTGAGTCTCATCCAACCTTGGATTTAAAGGGATATGGTTTAAGGGTTATGCTATTAATTATGCTCTTTATTGTTGGATGGCTTTCAAATCTGGGCTTAAAACCTCTGATTTGCTGGAAAAAAAGGGATTGGCGTCACGATTGATTGCTATTTTTGTCACTCAGTTTTGGAATCACATAATCATCTATTTTTTGAATGCCCGGTATCTATGAAAATGGTTAGAGCTCTTATTCCGCAAGAAAACTTCTTACTTCTCCAATCCTCTCTTTAACAGGTATTAAATTTCATAGATGAGGATGAGCATAAAGTGTTGCATAGGTTACACTTCTTAATAATTGCTGTGCTTGTTTATACATTATGGAGAAAGGAACAATAGACTATACTCTTCTACTTCTCAAACTATTTCCTCTTTATTATCTCTGGTTAGAGATAGAGTTTCTGCTAAAATTCTTAGCTGGAAAGTTAAATCAAATTGGCCTAGTTATGTTCAAGAGCTGCTTCTAAAATGGAGAGGTTATAAACCTCCTTAACATTGGTCCTTTCTGTTGGTTCTGGAGGGTTTATGTTTTGCCTTTTTCTGCTCGTGCTCCTGATTCTGCTATAGTGGTTCTGCTATTTTCTGGAGGGTTTCTGTTCTGCCTTTTTCTGCTCGTTCTCTGGATTCTGCTATTGTGGTTTCTGTTGTTTGTTTTTCGGATGTTCTTTGCAATTCTTTACGGTTGCTAATGCTCTCGATTCCTGGCGATAGTGTCAGTTCGATTTCTATATATTGGACGATGATGAGTTTTTTTCCAAGCACAAACTATCTAATCTGCAAATATCTATATCTCCCTCACCTGGATGATCATTTTTGCAACCACGGTTCCCTCTCTTGGTTGGGTGTCTTTTTTTCGTTAGTGGTTCTTGAATCGTTTGAAGGCGGTTTTGACTCGTGAGAGACAATTTTCAAAAGTTGCTCTTTGAAGATGTGCTTGTCTGATCATCTATTTATGATGAGTTTTGCGGCTCTGAGTCCATTTGTTTTAGCAATTTATTCACACATGTTTTGACTCAAATTATGTAATGCTGCAGGAAATAGTTCTGCTTGCTCTTTTTGTCTTCTGTCATCAACATTTGTAATTTTGTAAACATCTTTTGGAATACAATTGGGCTTCGGCCCTCAAAATTTTTCCAAAAAAAAATGCTCCTCGAAAGCATCTCTTTTCTCTCTCTCTCTCTCTCTCACACACACACACACACACACACACACACACACAAATTTTATTATTATTATTTTTCACCAGCAACTTCATATAATCCCAAGTATGTCCGTGCACGCATCTCATACTTCTCTTTCATCTTATATTTTGTATAATTTTTTTAAGATAAAAATATCTTTTTTCCCATAAGTGTCTAAGATGGGAATGTATAATGTAGATATAATTCAAATCTAAGATTTTTATAAAAAATTTTAAGGTCCTCATCAACAAGTCTAATTGACACTTACAAATAAAAATAAATCTTAAATATTTGAATAATTAGATGCAAAGCATGAAATTTATATAAAAAAATAGAGTATGCAAAATGCAATTTTAGTTATAGCTGCAATGGAGATGGTGGCTAAAGAAGTCTGTAATGGCAGCAATGCTGATGTTTGTTTGCGGTGGTTGTGGTGATGATCTATAGTGGTAGTGGCTAGAGGTAATGGTGCAGCTAATAGCGAAGCAAGCTATGAGTGGTGATGCATGGGGAGGATAGATGACTAGTGGTAGCAGTAGTGTCCCACTAATAGTGCCATCAATAAAAAAATATAGCAAAAATGAACTACATGTTCAGTTTACAATTATTGAAAATTTTATTTTGCAGTCCAACTCTTCAATTCAAATACTAAATTTTTTAAATCTCATATATTCTAAATACAATACACCAGAAATATATCCAATCAAAGAACCTCTTAGTTAAATGATTACACACCAAACTCAATTGAATTTATGGCATCTTTGGAGTGATTGAGATAAAAATTTGTAAGTTTTTAATAGATAAAATATTTAAAGTAAATCTTATTCAAAATTTCTCTTGGAACTTAAGCTGAAGATACGCTGTTTATAGTATTGTTGACCTCACTTTTGGAGTGAGCTCTCAATCTCCTCTTCTTAGACTTATGACTCTTCTAGACACTAAGAACTCCTTAGTCATAAGACACTTCTAGTGATTAGGTGAACACTTAACTTAAGCCTGGAGACTTAGAAGGATTAATCATAGGATTAGGTCATGCCTTAGGACTTAAGGAAATCACCTATCATATAGCCTAAACCCAATCTAGATACACTTTCTCAAATCGAACCCAGATTCAAATCTCAAACCAAATCTCAAATTCAAATCCAAATTCTAAATCAATTACCCAAATTTGACTCTAAATGATCGAAACCCAAAATCAAGTTCAAATCCCAAGACCCTTCCTAAGCCATATGAATCACATTCATAAGTTTAGCCAAAACTTCATTTAGATCAAATCAAACTCAATTGATTTCTTTATAAATAAATTGTTCATTCATTTATATTCACAAATATAAATGAAATCCAAATTCAAATGATCAAAACTATATCCAAAATTAAATCCAAACCCAATCTAAGCCCTTTGAGCCAATTCTTTGGACTTAGCCAAATTCTATCCAGATCAAGTCAAAACTAATAAATTTTCTCTTGAATCAATTATTCATTCAATTATCTACCCAAATATAAATGAAACTTACAATAATAAAATCAAATTGAAGCCAACCTAAGTCAAACCCAACCTAGCCCTTTTGACTTGAAAATTTCAAATGAGCCAAAATCCCTTAGACTCCAAATTGATCGACGTTGAATTTATATTTCAATCCAGAGCTCATATATAAGTTCAACTAAACTCGAATCAAGCCAAAACCAAACCTCTGACCTACTTAGGTCTACTTGACCCAAAGTGCCATAAAGGACCCATTTGTGCCAACTTCCAATCCAACCTAAATTGGATTGAACCAAGCTCACCAAAACCTTCCACCATGATTGTTGATCACTCTAGGATGATCAATTATAATCAATTGGGTCAAACCAAGTCAACTTAGTCATTTGACCAAGTCAACCCTTAGCCTAAATAAACCAAAACTAGCCAAAACTCATCCTACATCAAATTGATTGAAACCAATGATTTAAATCAATCCAAAATTAATATTTAAATATGACTTGACCATCAATTGAGCCAAACCAAGCCCAATTGGCCATTTGATCTAAGTTGACCCAAATTAGCCTAAAGGACCAAATTGGGTCAAATCATTATCTAACCCAAATTGATCATAACCAATGGCTCAAGTTCATTCCAAATTGATTATTGAACTTAACTAATGCCTTAATTAAATCTAATTTGATCAATCGAGCCCAATTGAGCCATTAAGCCCAAATTGGCCTAAAGGGTTAATTTGGCCTAAATCTAAATTAAATTCAAATTGATTTGAACCAAAGACCACATTCATCTTTAATTAGCCAATTGAACATGAATCAACCCATAACCCAAGCCAATTTGGTGAATTTTGGTCAAATTGTCAACTTGACCCATTTGACCCATTTGATTCCAAATGAGCCAAAATTAATTCTAAGCCAAATTAAATCAAATTGATCATACCACAGCTCTTCAAATTATCATTTGAACCTAACATAAGCCTTGGTTTGACTCAATTTGACCAATTAGTTAACCTAACCTGATATGACCCAATGTGACCCATATGACCCAAATTGAGCCAAATCCCTTGAAACCAAGCCATTGGTGATCAAACCACAAAACCATTTGGGATCAACCAAAAATCAACCCAACTCAATTAAATCTCTCATGGATCCTCCCTCACATAGGATTCCACCCAACTTCATTTAATTCTCACAATCACATGCATTCAACTCCCCCCATCCATGGCATTCAATGGAGCTGATCATATGGCAGCAAGAGAGGACTTTGAAGCAAAAATCCAAAGTCTTCAATCAATCCATTATCCATCCCAACCACCCCAAGCAAAATGATAACACTTTGGAGCCAAAAAATTCAAAAAAAAATGTTGATTTTTGGCCACTATTAAAGGAGGGGAAAATGAGGCTTCATTCTTGTTTCTCTTACCACTATTCAACCTCCAAGAGCTCCTCAAAGCAACCAACCACCAGTTCCCCACCTCTCTTGAGCCAAAAAATCAAAACCAGGTGGATTCCGATGAGGAAATAACAAGCACCAAAAAATACATCATTCCGACGTGAAGGCGAAGATCCAAGCTCATTATAAGGCCTCTTCCCCCACTCAACAGCGTGCTCGGGTCATCACCACCGCCGAAAATCTCTTCGGTGAGCTAACTTTCAAAAAAATCGTAGTCGACCTTAGGATCCTTCATTTGTGATGATTGTTTGAGCGATTTTAGGAACTTATCCTAAATAATCCTGCATTTTATATTTTACATCATCCCAATTAGAAAGTAGAAGTTTTTCGGTGTGAATCGATGCAAAAATGAGTCCATTTGGACAAGTTTCTATTAGAATTTCTCTTTTTTCTCCATAATCCCTCGGTTTATTCCGCCCGGTGGACGGCCGTTGATTCGCGGTTCGGGGATCGTGTGTTGATCAGGCGAACCGGGCCATCGATCACGGATCTGCATCTGCGATCTTGAAGTTCGCGTCGAAGCTCAGTCGATCGAACACGCGCGATCCTAGCCTCTGGATCGTGCAATCTAATCAAGGACGCCGATCGCGTCGACGGCGGATCAGCGCACATCGCGATGGCGATGACGACTTCCTCAAATGTTGGCCGACTCGCGCATAACCTGCAGCGTGACCGCGTACCATGTATGATGCGTGCGATGCCACATGGTGCTGCATTGCCATGTCAGCGCCACGCATGGTGCTTACTGTGCTAAATAGAAAAGTTGAATTTTCTGATTTTAAAAATTACTTAAATCACCTGAAATTTCAAAAATTTATAAAAAATAAAATACCTAACCAAAAATTGCAAATAAGGGCTCGTTGGATTTGAATTTTCAAGAGGAATTCAAAAAATTTATAATTCTTAAATTTTACTGAATGGTTGGAGCTTAATTTAGGTTTTTGTAAAAATAAAGTTTTATTAATTACTCTAAAAATATAAGTAAGATTGAGTTGAAATTTACAGAGATTGAAATTAAATTTAAAGTACACATATTGTAAAAATCTCAAGTAAAAAAGACTTCTTGATTGGGACAAATTAAATTTTGAAGTTCAAATTATCTATTTAAAAAAATAAATCAAATAAAAAATCAAAAATTTACAAAAATCTGCAAAATGGCTTAAATAACTTCAGTTAACAGTTAAGATCCTAAAATAATAATAATAATAATAATAATAATAATAATAATAATAATAATAATATGATCTTCTGAAGCTTAATGAACCTACAATAAATATTTAGGGTTAAAATTTAACAAATTAAGAAATTAATTAAAATGAAATTCATAATAATCTAAATAATAAATTAAAATTAGAAATGAAATAACACTTAAGCAATCATTAATCAAACCTCAAATCAAAAAAAAATATCATATAATCCTTAAAGAAAATTAAATTAAATATGATTAAACCTATTTAAATTAATAAAAGTCAATTAATTGATTAAATCTTAAATCAAACATAAAATTAAACAAATCTAGGAAACTTTAACATGGGTCGAACTAGTATAACTAAACCTACACTAAGCATGAAATCTTAGTCATATGAAACTCCTTAATGAATATAAATAAACTAAAACTAATTAATCATTAAGTAAACTAAAAAGTTAGATTAATTATAAATCCAATATATCATAATCGCTTATTATTAATCAAACCCAACCAAACCAAATAAAGTTAAAGTAAACTTAATTAACATATGATTAAATCACATCCATTTGGAATATGATAATTAATTAGCCATTAATACATAAACTTAACAACTAAATCAGACATCAATGAAATCTAATGAACATAATAAATGAAGAAAATAAAACCTAACTATGATTATGAATAATTAAGTTTAACTGAAATAAAAATAAATAATTAAATCACTTAATCTAATCAAATGATAATAACAATGATAACCCTTTAATCAATAAAATTTTGGTAAATTCTTAATTAAAACTATCAAATCAAATAAGTCATATATGGGTAATTAAGTCATTAATCTCTAATTAAATAAATCTTTAATTAATCTAATAATTTAAATTTTTAATTACCCTTAATCAAACAACTAATTATTGCAATCTTAATGAATTAATCCATCATCTTAATGATCAAATTAATTTAAATAAATTACATTAATGCTAACTCTTAAATTAAGCTTAAATCAATCCCTAATTAAATTTAATAATTAATCACACCCCTAAAGTAAACTAATTAAGTTAATCAAATTAATCATATTAAACCTAAGCTTAATCAAACATAAATGCAATTAAATACCAATCAAATCCTAAATTAAACATAAATCATTTAGTCATTAATTACATCATTAATCTAAATAAAATTAAAACCAAATTAAAAATTAAATAAATCTTTATTTAATTTAATAATTAACTTAAACACACTTCTTAATTAAACTAATTACCCTTATGCTAATCCAATTGAATAAATGCCTAATTAATGCAATCTTAATGAATTAATCCATCATCTTAATGAACCAAATTAACTTTTTAAATCAAATTCAAATCAAACACTTAATTAATCTACTAATCAATTTTATCACACATCTTAAATAAACTAATTAAGTTAATCAAACTAATCATATTAAACGTAAGCTTAATCAAACATAAATGCAATTAAGTACTAATCAAAACCTAAATTAAACCTAAATTATGAAGTTATTAATTACATCATTAACCTAAACAAATATGATATCAAATTGAAAATACATTTCTTAATTAAACTAATTACATATTCACATTGAACCTAAGCAAACCCATAGACTAATAAAGCTAATCAAATCAAATCAAATCAAATCAAATTAAATTAAGAAAGACTCTCATCAATTTAATATGTAATCAAATCAAATCTCATTCAACCTACTTAAATAAGATAAACTAATTAACTATCCATGTATGAAATCAAAATACAAACCAAACTTTGATAAACATGACAAATGGATGAGATTAAAACTAAAATCCTAATTATAAAGAATCAAACTCAATTAAAAATCAAAAT
This sequence comes from Cymbidium sinense, assembly GCA_021442155.1. Lineage (NCBI taxonomy): Eukaryota > Viridiplantae > Streptophyta > Magnoliopsida > Asparagales > Orchidaceae > Cymbidium > Cymbidium sinense. Next base: position 75,681,080 of record CM038218.1, on the reverse strand, counting down.
AAAATCTCAATTAATCTAATCTAATCAAACTACAAATAAATGAACCATGATAAACATAAAATTAAATCACATAACCATAATCAAAGAAAAGAATTAAATATTAATTTAAAAGGATATTGAATTATCAAGATTTAATTAAACCAAAATATCTAATCTAAAATTAATCAATAAAAAAACACATGGATTTAAACAAAGTTAAACTTCATTAGATATTAAGGATATTAAAATGTCAATATTTAATTAAACCAAAATATAAAATCTAAAATTAATCAATCAAAAACACATGGATTTAAGCAAACTTAAACTTCATTAGATATTAATGATATTGAGTTATGAGGATTTAATTAAACCTAAACATCTAATCCAAAATCAATCAATCAAATACTTAAATAAACTCAAATTTTAAATTCTAAATCAAATCAAATCAATTGCACAAATTCAAATAGGCTAATTAAAATACTTAAGGACCTTTGTTTCTATCTTTAGGAGTTAGGATGTAGAATATGGTGAGTTCTGTCTACAAATGGAATTCATTCTACTCTTCATTCTTGAAAAGCTAAACATTATTTTAACCAAATAAAAGTGAAATAAAAATGGAAAATAAATTATTAAATCATTTAAATTAAAATCACCCAAAGGTAAAATTTAAATAAATTCAAACTCTAAATTGAAACTTAAACTATAGAAGCCTAGTAAAGTCTTGCCACACATTAGAATACTAAGTCCCCACTTCTAGTGCTAAGTTAGGGCATTGTATGCATGATGTTTTATTTGGTTTTGTGATGTAATATTTTAGACTGGATGTTAGGGTGTATGCCTCGTAGATTGGATGGTAGCTGTGATTAGCCTAATCATGTTTTCTACAGGGGGTTGTGCTTAAGAGATAGTTGTAATAAAAATAAATAAATAAATAAATATATATATATATATATATATATATATATATATATATATATATATATGTTTTATATATTGCTTAATATAGTATAGTTAGACAGTGGGCTTGGTTACCCATGTGTGGGGTGCTAAGTCCAAATTATTCATATAACTTCTTGGGTTATATGATGTGTTTAGCAAATATTTGTTTTGCAAGTGTAACTAGATTTACTTTTCTTATTTTTAATGTAATTTTGCATTATGAATTAGGATTAGTATTATGAGGGATTAGGATGAGTAGTGACTAGAAGGCTTAGTCCTTAGGATGCCCTGTGATGCCTTTGGATCAAATCAAAAGAAAAGAAAGAAAGAAATGAAGACCCCCGTAGCATGTATTATTTTTATAATCCAGGTTGTATAATGGTAGAGCCCGACTACCCTTTTTTTTCTCTTTTCAGGGTGTACAGTGGAACCCGACCACACTGGCCTTTTATTCTTTTATGGTAGTCTATAAAATTATTTGATATTGTGTTTAGATTGCGCACTAGAATTGCATGCTTTTTCTAGTTTCTTCATGTTTGATGTTTGAATGTGTGGCATGGATGCTGTAGGCTCTTAGGATAAAATTAATTTTTATACCCTAATTAATAACTCACAATTAAAATTTCAAATAACTCATAACCTCACATAAAAGCCTAGGGATTAAATCAAAATAATAAAAAAATATTTAGCAACCCCTTAGCTGGATGATTGTATGTATAACATCATTCATATCATATTCTTCCAATCTTGTTAAGACGAGATTTCCATTTGTGCTAGAGAATAAAGGCTTAACTTGTGAGAGCCTTTGATAGAAGAACACCTCTTTCTCTTTTGATTTGACCCATAATCAAGTTCTCATGCATTTAGGCATACAAAATCCCATAGCCTATGTCAAAACAAAGAGTCCAAAAGAATGAAATAAATTTGATAAAATTTGCATTAGATTAAGTCATAATTTCATACCACTCATGTTCTAGTCTCTTAGGGAATGAGTTTAAGGACTCAGTATCTTCTCTAAATAAATAACTTCCTAGCCATGTTGCAAAGCATAAGACTTACCTACATAGATTTAAAGTGTAGGATGAGTTAGCTGGCTGCCACTCCAAGCAATAATAAGTCCAGCAGTTGGGTGATTTATTCTTTTTTATGAAGGTAAACCATATACCCATTTTTGCCTTAGATTTAAGTCATGCTTTGACCCTCACAAAAGCTCCCTAGATTCAAGATTTAAGGTTGTTGTTTCCTTTTGCGAGTTACAAGCATAACTCCTCACCTCTTATGCATTTTCACAATCTTATATTGTGGGATTATAAGTCCTAGTATTCTAATAAAATGTCAGCTCAAATAATTAACTCTATTCAATTTTAAAAATATAAAGCCCAACCATAGGATAGATTGGATTGCTCACTAGGCTTCCTAGTATCATGAGTATTTTCTAGTTATCTCTTTTGGCGTCGCTAATAACTCTCTCCTTTTGATCCATCCCATTTGATTTTTTAACATAACCAATCCTTTGATAGTCTTGCCTTGAAATCTTTGGAGACTTTAATTCCTACTTTAATCGAGAGTATTCCTACAAGATTTCATTTCTTTAGATGTAATTAACTATGGAGGCTTGCCTCCATAGAGAACTTAATGAACCTGGATTAAAATAAATCTTTCTTTACTTTTTCATGTAAAGTAGGGGAAAGATCTATGGTACATTCGAAGACTCATCATGCTTTAGAAGTCTTTATTAGGTGATTAGGTCCATTATAGGGTGGTGATTTCTATCTTTTAAGATAGTACATCATTTCTTAATGTCATATCCGATCATTTCAATAAGTACCCCCTAAGATCTGCGTGGTGTCCCACATCCCAAAAACAAACACCACAAATTTTTCTGGCGATTCCGCTGGGGATGGTTCCTCTCTCCATCTTTAGTAGATAATTATTATCTCCAAGCATCGATAGTGGACTTATATTTTATATAGGCCCGAGATTGTCATTCTTTTCGTTGGCACTTAACTTATTTCATCCTTAAGTAAAGCTCGCCAACATCCTTTAGGTTTTAGGACCTCACTCCGTGTAGGTCTTAAAATCCCTATTGGGTTCCCCGATAGGTGAAAATTAAAATTAATGAAGCAAAGGAGATGATTAAAATTAAGAACCTATTCACCATCCCGTTGGTGAGACAAGGTTCTTCCCATGAACATTAAGAAAATAAAACTCTTCTACAAAATAACATGTCTTTCCAAAAGAACTTTTCAAAATCCACATAATAAGAGATCTTTACACAAAAATTTGTAAGAAATTTTTAAAAAGGCACAAATACATATAACCAAATCTCGTTTAACAAATCGTATGATTGTTACATGGAAGTTCTTTTCAAAATCAAAATCAATCATTTTTAATATCTTTTTCAAAAGCACATTTTCTTTGGAAATAACTATCCCCATCCCACATGCTCGAATCTGTTGGATGGAGATTCTATTTCGAATAAAATCATTATATAAAATTGAAGCTCTACTTAGCATACCTTACATGTGCTAGAGTTGAAGTTTTTCTCCTTTTTGAAAAGCAATAAATCATACACACACAAAAGAGAAGTCAAGACATATTTGAACCCCCCCCCCTTGTTCCCCTTTCCTTGGAGAAGGTAAAGCAAATTGAATTATATTTGACACCATTTGTATTTGTCTAATAGAACTCTTTCTTGCTAAAGTCTTGGACTTCAAGACACATTTGGATCTCATTTGACATGTCCAAGTATGTCAAATGAGAACCCCCTTTTTGAAAATCATAAGAACAAATTGAACTCCATTTAACATACCTAAGTTTGTTAAATAAGTTCTTTTCTTTCAAATAATCATAAAAACATTTGACTTTCACTTAACATACCGAATTTGTTAAGTGAGAGTTTCATTATAAACATATTTGACTTTCACTTAACATACCAAATTTGTTAAGTGAGAGTTTCATTTTCAAAATCATAAACACATTTGACTTTTACTTAACATACCAAATTTGTTAAGTGAGAGTTTCATTTTCAAAATCATAAACACATTTAACTTTCACTTAATATACCAAATTTGTTAAGTAAGAGTTTCATTTTCAAAATCATAAACACATTTGACTTTACTTAACATACCAAATTTGTTAAGTGAGGTCTCTTTTCAACACACATTTGATCCCTATTTTAACATACCAAATTTATTAAATAAGGATCCAATTTTTCATGTCAAACCACACTTGAGCTTTCACTTAACATACCAAATTTGTTAAGTGAGAGTCTCATCCTAAAAGAAAAATAAACATATCTCAAACATATTTAAGGCTTTCACTTAACATATCAAATTTATTAAGTGGGACTCCCATCTTTAAGGAAAAGCAAATTTATCTCACAATCACATTTGACTTTCACTTAACATACAAAATTTGTTAAGTGAAAGTCTTATCATCAAGCACAAATCAAACACACGTGGCCTTTATTTAACATACCAAATTTGTTTAAGTCAGAAGCCCCATTTTCAAATCAAAATATCACACAATCAAATCTTCACAAGTAAAAATATTTCAAATACACAATCTCAACCTCTTCTTAACATACCTAAGTTTGCTAAGTAGAGGTCTTTCAAACTATCAATATTTCAAACAAGGTGCATAAAACACAAATATCTCAAAGAAAATCTCTCCTCAAATTTTAGAACCCTACCCAACCTACCTAAATGGTTGAGTATGGGTTCAAAATCAAAATCAAATGGCAAAGACTCTCCTCAATATCCAAATCTCTCTAATGAACCCCACTTAACATATTTAAATTATTGAGTGTGGGTTCAAAACTTCAAACTTCTATTACTTTCGTGGAACAAATATCAAGGAAAAAATCTGATACAAGTTATATTTTAATAAATGCAGACATACAACTTAAATTATTCAGTGCAATCTTTTGCAATCAGCAGACATGGCCTCTTAGAAGTTTTTTTCACCTTTCCATTCAGGATGGATTTGGCCTTGGATCAGGCCAACCTCCCTCAGATTGACTCCACTCATCTAGTGTACTTTGGCCAAGGATTTGAGGGAGCATCACACAGGCGGCTTCACTCTTGTTAGCGGGATGAGGTGGTGGTGAAACCGATCCGGATGACCTAACACTGCGAGTATCATTCCCTAAAGAGGAAGGTAGTTGAGGTTTCTCGAGTCAGTCTAGTTCCTACTCAGTCAGTTGTTCCCACAGCCGCTCGGGTGCGTGCTAGTACCTCCTTGATGGTCCCTTATAAGGGGAAGGCTATCCTGGCATCAGAGATAGCCTCCCCAGTAGGATCTAGCTCGACCACCTTTTACACACAATGCCGCTGTGATGCAAGCTACAAGATCAAGCATCACCATGATCGTGCCACCCGAGAGATGGATGTCATGTCCCACATTACAGAGGAAGGTTCACCCCCATGAAATTTCCCAGTTGCTGACTAGCAACTAGTTTTACTCCCTCTCATCATGAGATGGAGAGGAGGACTATCAGGGGATAACTGCATTGCCTCCACCTCCTACATACCACGAGGCTCCGGCTAGGGATAGGAGGAAGTCCTATGCCACTCTATGTATGATATTATGATAGGTAGGTAGGGTACACAGACTTTCAGAGTCCGGTACGTTATTCGACTTGAGGTCTATCATCCCCAAGAGTGTTACCAGGCACATTCGTAGTGATAGAGCATAAGAGGCATGGGTAGTAGTTCAGTCAGGGAGCAGAGAGTGATGGAGGTTTGGCAGATAGTCAGCGGTCTCCACTCTAGTTGATTTTTCTAGTCAGCCACCGGTGACGCGATGGATAGTATAATGTTGTGATACCACCACCATAGGAAAAGCCTCCGATGAGTGTGTTATCTCCACCACATCGATCCACTCCTTACCCACCATCACTTGTTCAGGTCCCGCCATCCACCGTGCCCACAAAAGCACATAAAACAACATATGGGGGGAAGAAAGCCCCATTGGTGATCCGGCTACAGCCAAAGGATCCCACTTCATCTACCCCATCGACTGAGGTGAGGGCGAGTTCCCCTACTCAACCTCCTACTTCAATCTTGGTGAAGAAGAAGTGGTGACCCAGTAGCGTCGTGGTCGCACCACCACAACCACCACCATCAGAGACAATAATAGTAAAAGGGGAAAGGGGACAGTTCTTCATTCCCCATGGTAGTGGATCTCCCTAGGGACACTACTCCACCCATGAGCAGCCACGAGCATGTCTCTTCCAGCAATCATGACCCCCCCGGAGCTAGCACTCCAGTGATAGGCAATGTTAGGTGCATCTCCGTTAGTGAGCACAGCCCCTCCACTGATCAGCATCGCATATTTGTACCGACATAGTTAGATCGTTCCCTAGATGAGATTTTGGCACAATACTTTATAGAGAAGAGAGAGCTTCTAGGGAGTGATCGATCAAATTGTGAGGAGGAAAAGGTCATATTTGATCTAGATGAAGATGTTCTCCTCGAGGATTCAACTAAGGTCCACATGGTCGATACTAGGAGCTCCCTTCATAGAGATCAGCATAGTCAGGAAGGTATTATGGTTGAGAAAGATGATGCCATCCATTCAACCCAACACCTCCGTCAGCAGCTTAAACATAAGGATGATCATATCAACATGATGGAGAAGAGGATGGAAGACTTGTTAACAGCCCTCCATGCACTTCAAAACTAGGCCTCAGTACCGTAACATATACCGATAGAGATAGATCATCCCGAGTTAGCGCATGTCCTAGATCAGCCCAAAAGTACTTCTCCAATAGATCAGGATAGTGGTAGCTTGCATAGAAAGATGGTGGACAACACCTCCATGCAAGAAAAAGATACTAAGCAGTTGATGGAGCAGCAAGTGAAGGATGCGTTGGCACAAGCTCGAGGTGGCTCATCTGTTCCAAAGGGTAGACCTTACCTGGAGGAATTTGATGGTGTTCAATATCCTATGGGTTTTGTGCCTCCTTTCTTCAAAATTTTTGATAGCAGTGAGAACCCTCGTCAGCATATAGCACATTTTAGAGCTGACTATTGCAACACCGGTTGAAGCGATGCACTCTTACTCCATCTCTTTGTTAGTACTTTGACAGGTATCACATTTGATTGGTACGCTGAACTATCCAATGGTTCAGTGAAGAGATTTATTGAGTTGGAGCAACTCTTTATTAAGAGATTTGCTGGAGCTCCGCAAAGGATAACCGTGGGCCATCTTGTTATAGCTCAACAATACCATGATGAGTCCCTTATTGATTACATTCTTAGATGGTTCAATTTAAGTATGAAATGTGAACCACAGCTATCTGAATAGCATGCCATTGAAATTCTACTTAAGAATATTCATGGCCCGGTCACCTTCATGCTTAAAGGGTTTACCATTAAGATATTTGAGAAATTAATCAACAAGGTGGCTAGTCTATAAGGAGAGGTCAAACAGTTACCTTTCCAAGATCAGTTAGACAAGCCAAACCATAGAAGGCATTTAAGAAAAAGCCAAGGGTAGTCACAGCAGTTGACAAGGGGAAGGAGCTAGCTAGAGTTTAGCCAGACAGACCTCGAGCATATCAGCCTCCTCTACCACCTCCTTTGCCACCACCTCGACTGTCATATCAGCCACCTCAGTTGCCACAATGCCCTCCACCACCTGCTCAGTAGTATCCCCATCCACATCATCAGCACCATTATCCCCACCCTTAGCATTGGCAGTAGTACTTCATCCACCAGGTAGCTACCATTTACCTACTCTTGGTGAAAAATTAAATAAACTTTATTCATTCAAGAGGGAGGTAGTCATGAAGATCTTCAAGAACCTTTTAAAGAAACCTAATTTTCAATTAGTAGAGCTTAGGAGGCCAGAGGATGTGGGCAAGAGTCATGATCTAAATTTTTTCCCTTACCACTGCATGCTAGGTCATGTCTTAGAAGATTGCTTTACCTTTAAGGACTGGCTTGAGCATAGCTACAAGTCGAGTGCTATTGTCATCCCTAAGGAATATTTAGTAGAACAACCCTCCATTTCTATTAGGGTAATCTTTGGGGATACAAGCGCTCTTCTTAAGATAGAGGAAGGTTGGGATATCTCTCTATCCTGGACCTCCAAGAAAATCATCTCTAAGATCAAAAAGTTACACTTGCAGGTGCCTAAAGAAGCTCAAACCCAACTCTAAGGATGGTTTGAAAGTTGCTAAGGACAACTTGAAGGAGGTAGATCCCAGCAGCAGTCCATCTTACTTTCTCGGGATAGCATAGTAGCACAACCACCGTCCGAGTCCAGCACTCCATCCACCATTACAGCTATTACTTCTTCCTCCAGCTCCTCTTACGCATAGAGCGTTGTATCATCGGAGACAAGGGCACTAAACTCCTTACCCACACTTTATTAGATTTCTATCATGTACCTTCATCTAAATACATGAAGAAAGCTTTCACTTACATCTTGTCCACTTCTAATACTCTAGATTTTATTCCTCTCGAAAACTCTCCAAGTCTACAAAATAATAATGATAACTCTAGTTCCGATCATTCCTTTTTGATTTAGAAATAGATTTTCCATTCTTGAATCATTCAAGTTCACCCATTGAAATTGATTTGGAGTCATCCGACTCTGATGATCCTATAGAAGAAGCTGTAGGTGAACCTGATGAGCAGGTAGAACTTTCTATTAAATCATCTCAAGAAGTCATTGAAGTCAACCTCCACAGTAACAAAGTTCTACCTCCTAGGATAACACCTCAAGATAAGGGTAAACAAGTCATTGGTTCTAGTGATTAAGAAGCCCCTCCACAGGATGCTCCACCCATGGATATTCTTGTGGAGGATCAGCCTAGAGTTGACTACAATGTACTCACTCACCTAAGAAAGTTTCCAGCTAAATTAAGCATATATGATTCCTTTATCTTATCCAAAGAGATGAGGGAGTCATTGATCAAAGCTCTTCTTGATTCATAATTATGCTTAACTCAGTTGATCGCTATTGGAGAGGAGGCATGCTATTGAAGAGAAGCCCGTAGAGTTACATTCACAGATGAAGACCTTCTTTTGGGGACAATCGAGTACAACCATCCCCTACATATCACGCGGTGGACATGGCGATTGCTCTCAGTGGTTGATTAAGGTGCATTAGTGAACATTATGAGTCTAAAAACTCTTGCCTACTTGAGGATCGATATCTCCAAACTCTGAGGAGATCGATGATGTTGAGAGAATTCAACGAACAAGGTGAGAGGGCTTTAGGCTCCATAGTGTTACCACTAGAGATAGATGATTGGAAGATAGAAGCCAAGTTCTACATAATAGATTCAGATACATCTTTCACTGCTTTGCTCAGTAGGCGTTGGATACATGCAAATAACATGATTCCATCTTCTTTGCACCAGTGCATCAAATTTAGAAGAGGTGGAATCGAGTATCGTGTCAAAGGAGACTTGAAACCATTCTCAGTTAGAGAGGTTGAAATTTATGAAGACACAACCAACTATCTTCCTCCAAATCAAAAAGTCTATTCTCATGAGCTTGGTGAATGTTCAAAAATAAAAGAAAAAGAAACAAAAGAAAAGGAAGAAAAAGAAAAAGAAAAAGAAAAGAAAAGTAAAGAAAATAAAATACTGGTGAGAATCAAACAGAGGAAGAGGCGAGCGGATGTTACATTCCATACATTTGTTCCTCCATATGAACACATGGGTAGGATGACTCGACTAGGTAGAGGAAGAGGTAAATTCAGAGGCTAGAGGTGGAAGACCTCCTGGCGGTGGGCACGAGGGGTATGTTTACTCACAAGAGTACCCCCACTATCCACATAGACTTAGAGTCCAATTCGGAGGATGAGTCTCACATGGTTAGCATGCCAACCAACCCCTCTCAAGGGGTCCCTTTGAAGGTGACATTCGAGCCAGACAGTGATGAAGACCAGGCCTTCAAGCAAAGCATGAATGTATCTGAATCATTATTATGTAGAACAGTTAGGCATCAGTTGGGAACTTTAGCTATAACCTTACTTTCTTCCCAGAAAGTTGAAGGTTTAGTAGTTAAGGAGGCTCCCAAGTCATCCACATAATGTAAGCCAAAGAGATTTTTGTTTGGAACATCATCCTCAAGTCAGGAAGCTGATGTAGAACTTGAGGATGATTAATATAAAGATTTAATAGAATTACCTTTTGATTGGTACTCACCATGTGTTCTTAACTTAGCAAAGAAGGGATTAATCCCACACACTTGGTTTAAACACAGGTCAGACTACTTTGAAAGGCTAGGAGACAACAAAACCAGACATCCTCAATTAAGACCAAGGCTAGGATTCGACACAATGGGTCCAGTCGATGATGACAACCATTGCCTAGTCATCATAAATCATTTGGAGTCTGATAGGTTCTTCGCAAATCATGCTAACTCTTATAAATAGGTATGTTTAAAAACTTCAGATGACCCAAGTGAGCCTAAAGTTAGAGATGCATCGCCAGAGTTCGAAGAAGATATCAGATCAACCATCGATGAGCTCAAAGAAATCAACTTGGGAACTGAAGACAATCCACGTCTGATATACATCAGCTCTTTATTGAATGAAGAAGAAACCAATGACTTAGTTAGGCTACTAGCTGAGTTTAAGGACTGCTTCATATAGAGTTATGAAGAAATACCCAATTTATCTCCTGACGTAGCAATCCACAAACTAGAAATAGAACATAATGCTAACCTATACATAAAACTCAAGCAGCATCGATTAGACATTGAACAACAAGTCACTTCAGAAATCAAGAAACTGATCGATGCTTGCTTTATCAAGGAAGAAAAATATCCTATTGGTTAGCTAGTGTCATCCCAATTAAGAAAAAGAATGGCCAAATTTGCATATGCGTCGATTTTAGGGATCTAAATTAGGCATGTCCTAAGGATGAATTTTCACTTCTTATACCAGAATTAATGGTCGACATTGCCTCATCTCATGCAGTATTCTCCTTTTTGGATGGGTCATCTGGCTACAACCAAATCAAGATGGCCCCCGAGGATGAAAGAAACACTACTTTTTGAACCCCGATCTAAAGTTATTGTTATAAGGTCATGCCTTTCAGCCTTAAAAATGTAGGTGCCACATACCAGCAGGCCATGACTCAATATTTAATGAACTCATTCATCATCAAGTTGAATGCTACGTTGATGATCTCATTGTCAAAAATAAAAAAAAGGAAGACCATCTCTTTGACTTGAGAGTAGTCTTCGAATGGTTAAGATAATACAACCTCAAAATGAACCCCCTGAAGTGTGCATTCAAAGTAGTTTCAAAAAATTCCTTGGGTTTGTTGACTGACACCGGGGAATTGAAATCGACCTGGAGAAGATCAAGGCTATCTTAGAAATGCCACCCCTCAAAAGTCTAACTCAACTTAGATCATTCCAAGGGTGGTTGGCATATCTAAGATGCTTCATATTCAATCTATCAAGCAGATGCCAACCATTCTCAGCACTTGTCAAAAAGGATGCCAAGTTCAAGTGGGATGACAAGTGCTAGCATACTTTTGAAGACATCAAGTACTACCTGATGACGCCGCAAGTTCTAGCAGCCCCTATTCTGGGCAAGCTGTTAATCCTCTACACCGCTGCATTAGATGACTCCCTTGAAGCTTTCTTGGCCCAAGCCAATGATGAAGGGAAAGAAAATTCTCTCTATTACCTCAGTCATTGTCTAATCCTTGCTGAGGCAAACAACTTACCTATTGAAAAGCATTACCTAGCTTTAATCTTTGCATCCCAAAAGCTACGACATTACATGCTTTCTCATAAGGTGAACTTGATCTCTAGAGTCAATCCACTGTAATATCTCATGACACGGCTGACCTTATCTGAATGGTTGGTGCGTTGGTCCATGATTTTGTCTTAGTTTGACATAACATTTGTACCCTTCCGTGCAGTGAAAGAATAGACACTAGCAGATTTCTTAGCAGCACACCTACTTCCTGCTGATTCTCCGCATAGTGATGACCTCCCAGATGAACAAATTATGAACTTAGGGGACACTAGAATTTATCGTTGGGAGATGTATTTTGATGGTGTGGCTTCCTCTCAAAGAGGAGAAGAACCACAATTTACTATCCCAGGGAAGGCAGGGGTAGGAATAGTTCTCCTAACTCCAGATTCTCATATCATCTGTCCAATCCATGCACCAACAATGAAGCCGTAATATGAGGCTCATTGGAGTTAGTCATTACACTATATTCAGTATCAACATCTTTAGATTCTCGCCAATATCAACCAAAATAATCACTAGGTCTTTTAAGATTCTGAAGCCTAAGCTCCACCATTACCACAAGTATACTATAGAGTTGGTGGCCCAAATCCCAGAGGTTACCATCTACAAGATTCCTCGAGAAGAGAACACAGTTGTAGATGCATTAGCCAATCTTCTCAAAGAGTTGGCATGTCCGAAAGATGAGTCCATTCCAATAAGGGTCCAAAATTGACAAGTCTTGTCCCTTATTGATGCTGAACTCATCGAGAGATTCTCTCTTGAAGTGGAGGTTTCCATTGCCAAAAAGGATGAGGAGTCAGATTGGAGGCAACCATTCATAGATTATTTAAATATAGGAAAACCACCTCAAGAGAAATCACTAGCACACCTAGTGAAGCAGCAAGCCCTTTTCTATGCTCTCGTGGATGGCACCTTGTACCGGTCGTCCTTCGATCATATGTGTTTACGTTGTCTCAATAAACATGAAGCCCGTAGGATTGTGACCGAGGTACACTCAGGTTTATGCAGAGCACATCAATCTGGTTCGAAGATGAAAGCCATGATTAAGAGATTAGGATACTACTGGCCTTCGATGATCATAGACTGCATGGATGTAGTTAGGAGATTCCACCAATGTCTAGTACACGGTGTAGTACTACATCAACCACCCAATATTCTATATCCTATATTGGCCTCATGGCCATTTGAGTGTTGGGGTATCTACATAGTGGGTTCGATCGATCCTCCTTCTTCCAAGGGTCACCGGTTCATTCTAGTTGGAACCGACTACTTTTCTAAGTGGGCCGAGGCAATCCCACTTAAGGAGGTCACATCTCAGCATGTGCTTCAGTTTTATAGGAACCATATCGTATATAGGTTCGAGGTGCCTCGATGAATTATATCCGATAATGGTATTGCATTCAAGAACACTAAAATCAACAACTTTGCTTAAAGACGCAGCATAGATTGGAGATACTATACCATCTACTATCCAAGGGAAAATGGGTTAGCAGAAGCCTTCAACAAAACTCTCATTCAAATACTGAAGAATACACTAGATGATAATAAATAATGATGGCATGAATAGTTAGTTGAAGCCATGTGGGCGTACAACACCACCTATAGAACTCCAAGGCAATCTACCTCTTTTCTCCTTAGTGTATGGGTCCGAATCCGTTCTACCATTAGAAGTCCAACTCCCATCACTAAGGATAGCCATGGGTACTAAGATCACAACGAAGTAGAACGCCAAGTTGTGGTTGGAAGAGCTGGAAGGTTTGGAGGAGGGACACTTACGGGCATGCCAGAACCTCAAGTTATACAAAGTTAAGATGATTCAAGCTCATAATAAGTTGATCTGTCCTAGAGCTTTTCAAGTATGAGAGCTTGTTTTAGTTCTATGGAGACTAATTGTTTCCCATCGAAAGATGGGAGGCAAGTTTAAACTCACTTGGGAAGGCCCTTAGCCATAGAGAAGGTCTACCAAGGAGGATCTTATCAACTCATAAATTATAAAGGAGAGTGCCCAATGCTTCCAATCAATGGACTGCCCAATGCTTCCAATCAATGGACTCTACCTAAAGAAATATTATGCATAAATCACATTTCAAAATGATCATCAATAAAACTTCTTTTCATCTCAAATTTCATCTCTTTTGTGTTAGAAATATATTTTGCTTGCGAATCTGCCACAACATGTTTAGGGTAGGTATAAGAGAACCCAAGAGGTATCCTATCCCTCCACAACACAAACATAAATTACAAACAATCCTCCAATGCTACTAGGCTAGGTGTAAGAGAACCCATTAGACATCCTATTTCAACTAGTACAATTAAGTTAGGTGTAAGAGAACCCAAGCGGCATCCTTTCTTGGTGGAGTCACAATTGCCCCTACGGTGCCATTTCATCCATTCTTTTACGTGTTTAGGGTAGGTGTAAGAGAACCCAAGAGACATCCTATTCCCTCTTCCACTCACTGATTAGCTACTCTAGGTCGGGCTGACATGCTACCTTTCTAGTGTGTCACCCTAGTGGTCACCTATCTGGCGGATGTGAGTCCCCGCACTTTCTTCTTGACTTGATCATTGCAAACCAATAAGCGCCTTGTCAGTTTGGTAGGCCTTACTACACAGCCGGTAAGCTATATGTTGACTTTGTTTAAGAGGATGTAAGCCAACACGCTTTCTTCTTGGACTAGCCAATATACATTGACTAGGCCGAGTATATTTGAGATTTAGGATAAGTACCCCAGTGGCTCCTTTCCTCCCAACTACTTTAAGCTTGGGTCTAGTCCTTACATAGGACTTCTTATTTAGTAGTCGCTCTAGGTCGGATAGCCCTTGTCGAGCTGAAGATAGATTATCCCGGCGATCAGTTCTGCTTTAGAAAGATGTTAGTCTACACGCCTTCTTTCTAGCGATTATCATAATCGGCACCAGGTTGGTTGGTTATCTCCATGGCGACCCAGATGGATACACCACTCTTGACAGATGTGAGTCCCCGCACTTTCTCCTTGAGTCAGCCACTGATTACCTACAGGCTTTCTTTTACATGGTCCTGGATAAAGCCCCTAGCGGCACCTCTCTTGTGGGCACTCTATTTGGATCACGACCTTAGCGACCCCATTTAGAAACTACCTCAGTTATTTTTGGATTGGACAGTCCCCCTTTCCTAGTAACCACCCCTGTGGTTAGAAAATTTATTCAACATATGAGCACATTCTCCCTTGGTCCAGTAAGTATGAGATAGGGCTAAGCTGATATGAGCTCCATTTCAGTATGGTCCCTTGCAAACCAACAGGGCCCATGCAAATATAAAATAAATAAAATATATTTTCACTTGTGGATTAAGAATTCAAGCCCCTAGTGGCCCTTTTCCCAAGCAAGCATCTTATCTTTAGGGCAGTGTTAGCAAAACTCCCTAAAGGAATTGCCTGACTTCTTTGAGTTGAGATAATTCTCTAGGTCGGCACTCTCTCAGTAGTCACCCTTAGGTCAGGTTCAACTTGTTGTGCCATTAACAGGCCACCCCAGCAGTCATCCTTGCTTTGAAAGATATAAATCTATTACGCATTCTTTCTAGCATGACCATTGCAAACCGACGGGCAGCCTTAGGTTGGGTCTGATTTATTATGCAAGCGATCGATCACCCCAATGGTTCCTTATTTAGGAAGATGTGAATCCCCACGCATTCTTCCTAACTCGACCATTGAAAATCGAAAGGCACCCCTTAGGTTGGTTAGTTCTACCTAATGGCTGGTAGACTATCCCTTTGGATTTGTAAATTTAAGATAGATTTAGGCTGATATTAGCTCCTCCTTAGTAGATCTATCGCAGACTGACAAGGTCCATCTAAAATTAAATTAATTCTGACTATTCTTGAGTCAATATGAGTCCACAGTAACATTCTCTCAAATAGTTGCCCTAAGTCGAGATTTATTTGTTGCTCCATCGACAGATGACCCTAACGGCTGATCCCTACTTTGGAAGATGTAAGTCTACTATGCTTTCTTTCTAGTACAACCGTTGCACACTGAAAGGCAACCCTTAGGATGGATAGCCCTACCTTGTGATTGGTAGACTACTTCTATGGATTTGTAAATCTGAGACAGGTCAAGGCCGACGTAGCCCCTTCTTAGTAGGTCCATCACACGCCAACAGGGTCCATAACATAACACACCAAATCAAATCAAATCAAACAATATAAAATTAAATTAATCATCCAGACTACTCTTGAGTTGAGGTAAGATCCCAGCTCGATGTCGCGGGCGTTTAGATGTGTTGCTCATCCAACAGATCACCCCAGTGATTTTTCCCCTCCTTTGGAAGTCTGCTATGCTTTCTTCCTAGCATAACCATTGCACACCGAAAGGCAACCCCTTAGGTTGGATAGTTCTACCTTATAGTGATATCCCTTTGGACTTATAAATCTAAGGCAGGCCAATGGCTCTTCTTAGTCTTGATAGTATAATAAATAAGGTCCATAATAAAATAAATTCAAAACCAACCTCCCCAGTGGAGTCAAATTAAGCATATCGAACAAACCAAATTTCTCTCCAGCGAGGCGTAAATCAAATTACCCTCCCCAGTGGAACCTAGAACTAAATCAAATAAATTCAATCGAGTGTGCATCTCCAGCGGATATACCCCTTAATCTAGAACCCTTTTCCCCAATGGAACCATAACAAATTAAACCAACCTCCCTAGTGGAGTCTAATCAAACAAATCAAAGAAATCCAATCAAATTCTTATCCCCAGCGGATAGCCCGAACCTGCTTCCCTAGTGGAAGGTTCACATACCCAATCCCTAGCGGATATGCCTCCATATCAATTAAAATAAAAAAAATTAAAATCAATTCGATCTTGATCCCCATCGGATTATAGATTCTTATCCCCAACGGATACACACCAAAATAAATCATACTCATAATCAAACTCAGATCCATATCTCCAGCAGATAGCTTGAACTTGTTTCCCTAGAGGAAGGTTCATGTACTCAATCCCTAGTAGATTCTTTCTTGCTCTCTTATGCCCTTGGCATAATAGGGCTACATTGCACTAAGCTCATGATTCTATCTACCTCTCGTGTATAGGTATAGATAATTTTCGTTAGTGTTTGCAATCTTCTTGATATTGTTGATCGTTTTGGTCAATGCCAATACATGTGGTGTGCCTTGTTAGTTACATCACACCTATTGGGGGTCCTTTTGTTGACCTAACTTTTGGAGTGAGCTCTCAATATCCTCTTCTTAGAATTATGACTCTTTTAGACACTAAGAACTCCTTAGTCATAAGACACTTCTAGTGATTAGGTGAACACTTAACCTAGGCCTAGAGACTTAGATGAGTTAATCATAGTATTAGGCCATGCCTTAGGACTTAAAGAAATCACTTATCCTATAGCCTAAACCCAATCTAGATACACTTTCTCAAATAAAATCTAGATTCAAATCTCCAACCAAACCATAAATTCAAATCCAAATTCCAAATCCATATCCCAAATTTGACTCTAAATGATTGAAACCCAAAATCAAGTTCAAATCCCAAGACCCTTCCTAAGCCATATGAATCACATTTATAAGCTTAGCCAAAATTCCCTTTAGATAAAATCAAACTCAATTGATTTCTTTATAAATCAATTGTTCATACATTTATATTCACAAATATAAATGAAATCCAAATTCATATGACCAAAACTATATCCAAAATTAAATCCAAACCCAATCTAAGCCCTTTGAGCCAATTCTTTGGACTTAGCCAAATTCTATCCAGATCAAGTCAAAACTAATGGATTTTCTTTCGAATCATTCATTCATTCAATTATTTACCCAAATATAAATTAAACCCACAATCATCAAATCAAATTGAAGCTAACCCAAGTCAAACCTAACCTAGCCTTTTTGACTTGAAAATTTTAAATGAGCCAAAATCCCTTGGACTCCAAATTGATTGCCGTTGAATTTATATTTCAATCTAGGGCTCATATATAAGTTCAACTAAACTCAAATCAAACCAATTCCCACTTAGGTCCACTTGACCCGAAGTGACCTAAAGGACCCATTTGAGCCAACTTTCAATCCAACCCAAATTGGATTGAACCAAGCTGACCAAAACCTTCCACCATGATTGATCACCCTAAGATGATCAATTGCAATCAATTGAGTCAAACCAAGTCAACTTAGTCATTTGACCAAGTCAACCCTAGCCCAAATGAGCCAAAACTCATCCTACATTAAATTAATTGAAACCAATAATTTGAATCAACCCAAAATCAATATTTAAATATGACTTGTCCACCAATTGAGCCAAACAAAGCCCAATTGGTCATTTGATCCAAGTTGACCCAAATTGGCCTGAAGGACCAAATTGGGTCAAATCATGATCTAACCCAAATTGATTACAACCAATGGCTCAAGTTCATTCCAAATTGATTATTGAACTTGACCAAAGCCATAATTAAATCTAATTTGATCAATCAATTGATTGGTCAATTAGCCCAAATTGGCCTAAAGGGTCAATTTAAAAAATTAAATCCAAATTAATTCAAACCAAAACCACATTCATCTTCAATTAGCAATTGAACATGAATCAACCCAACCAATTTGGCAAATTTTGGTCAAATTGTTCAACTTTACCCATTTGACCCATTTGATTCCAAATGAGCCAAAATCAATTCTAAGCCAAATTAAATCAAATTGATCATACCAAAACTCTTCAAATTATCATTTGAACCTAACCTAAGCTTTGGTTTGACCCAATTTGACCAATTGGTCAACCTAACCGATAAACCCAATGTGACCCATATGACCCAAATTGCCAAATCCCTTGAAACAAGCCATGACCCATTGAGCTGATCAAACCCAAACCCATTTGGGATCAGCCCATCAACCAATTAAATCCCTCATGGATCCTCCCACATAGGATTCCACCTCATTTAATTCTCCCCATCACATGCATCTCCCATATGGCGGTAAGAGAGAGGACTTTGGAGCAAAATCAAAGTCTCAATCAATCCATCATCCATCCCAACCACCCCAAGCAAAATGACAACACTTTGAGCCAAAAATTCAAAAAAATGGATTTTTTAGCCATTATAAAGGAGGAAATGAGGCTTCATTTCTCTTCCCACACCACTATTAGAGCTCCCCAAAGCAATACAACTTCCTCTCTTGAGCCAAAATATCAAAATCTGGATTCGATGAGAAATGGCAACACCAAAATACATCATTCCAAGGAAGGAAGATCAATCATTCAAAGCTCTTCCCCATAGGGCTGTCATCACCAGAAAATCATCCCTGAGTAAATTTCAAAACTTTAGTTGGCCTTAGGATTTCATTTTTTAATTTTTATGCAATTTTAGAATTTATCTAGATAATCTTGCATTTTATTTTAAATCATCTCTAGAAAATAGAATTTTTGGTGTGAATCGACGAAAAAATGAGTCCATTTGGATAAGTTTTGAATTTCTCATTTTCTCTAATACCTTTACTTCACTTGGCGGAATTCGCCGAGATCCCGTTGATGGGTCGGACGGCTCGGATCGCGATCACCTTTGGATCGCGATCTCGACCGTCGCGATCTCCGGTTTCGCGTTCGGTCGCATCGTTGATCGATGACCATCGATCGCGTCGACGGCGGTCAGATCTGATCCGTCTCCGCAGCGATGTCGTCGCGGCGTTGCGCTACCCGCGTGGCGTGCTCAATGCGATTCATGGACCTTGCCATGGTACGTCGCGCGTGCTTTTTTTAAAATTAATTTTTAATTTTAAATTAAATCACAAACTTCAAAATTCATAAATAAAATAAATACCAAAATTGCAAAATAAGGGCTCGTTGGATTTATCTTTTTGAGGAATCAACAAATCAAAATCCCCAAATTTTTACTAAATGGTTTGAGCTTAATTTGGGTTTTAATAAAAATAAAATTTTATTAATTACTCTAAAAATATAAGTCAGATTAAGTTGAAATTTTCAGGGATTGAAATTAAAGTTAAATCACACCTATGATAAAAATCTCAAGTAAAAAAATGAAATAAAATTGAAATTTACAAAATCTTCAAAAAAAAATCACTTATTAATTAAATCAAAAATAATAATTATAATAATAATTTGATCTTCAGCTTAATGAACCCCAAAATATTTTGGGTTAAAATTTAACAAATTAAGAATTAATTAAAATAATCTAAAAAATAATAAATTAAAATCAAAAAATGAAATAACACTTAGCAATCATTAATCAAACCTCAAATCAAAAATAATATAATCCTCAGAAATTAAATTAAATATGATTAAACTATTTAAGTTAATAAACTCAATTAAATGATTAAATCTTAAATCAAACTTAAAATTAAACAAATCTAGAAACTTTAACATGGGTAAACTAAATATAACTAAACTTACACTAAGCATGAATCTTAATCATATGAAACTCCTTAATGAATATAAAAAAAACTAATTAATCATTAAATAAACTAAAATCAAATTAATTATAAAATCAATAATCATAATCTATTAATCAAAACCAAAAAAAAGTTAAAGTAACTTAATTAACATATGATTAAATCACATCCATTTGGAATAAGATAATTAATTAGCCATTAATACAACTACAAAATCAAACATGAATGAAATCAATAAACATAATAAATGAAGAAATCAAACTCTATTATGAATAATCAAGTTTAATTGAAATAAAATAACAATTAAATCACTTAATCTAATCAAATGATAATAATGATAATTAATCAATAAAATTAAGTAAATGCAATTAAAACTATCAAATCAAATAAGTCATTAAATTCATTAATCTCTAATTAAACAAACCTTTAATTAATCTAATGATTTAAAATTTAATTACCCTTAATCAAACTTAATTAATCAAACATCTAATTAATGCAAAAACTTAATGAATTAATCAATTAATTTAAATAAATTACATTAAAGCTAACTCTTAAATTAAGCTTAAATCAAACCCTAATTAAATTTAATAATTAATCACACCCTCAGTAAACTAATTAAGTTAATCAAATTAATCATATTAAACTAAGCTTAATCAAACATAATGCAATTAAATACTATCAAATCTAAATTAAAATAAATCATTAAGTCATTAATCATTAATCTAAATAAATATAAAACCAAATTAAAATTAAATAAATCTTTATTTAATTTAATAATTAACCAAACACTTCTTAATTAAACTAATTTCACAATTAATCCAATTAAATAAATGCTAATTAATGCAAACTTAATGAATTAATCCATCATCTTAATAAACCAAATTAACTTTTAAATCAAATTCCTCAAACACTTAATTAATCTAATTAATTTGATCACAAATAAATAAACTAATTAAGTCAATCAAATTAATCATATTAAACTTAAACAATCAAACATAATTAAATAAAATAAATTAAAATTTAAATTAAAATTTATTAATTACATCATTAACCTAAAAAAATATGAAATCTGAAATTAAACAAATTTATAATTACATAAATGCACTTCTTAATTAACTAATTACATGTTCATTGAACAAAAACCATTAATAAAAGCTAATCAAATCAAATTAAATCAAATTAAATTAATTAAGAAAGACTCATCAATTTATGTAATCAAATCAAATCTCATTCAACTACTTAAAAGATAAACTAATTAACTATCCAATGTATGAAATCAAAATCAAATACAAACTTTGATAAATGACAAATGGATGAGATTAAAAATAAATCTAATTACAATCAAACTCAATTAAAATCAAAATAAAATCTCAATTAATAATCCAATCAAACTACAAATAAATGAACCATGATAAACATAAATTAAATCACATAAATATAATCAAAGAAAAAGAATATTAATTTAAAGGATATTGAATTATCATTTAATTAAACCAAAACATCTAATAAAATTAATCAATCAAAAACATGGATTTAAACAAACTTAAACTTCATTAGATATTAAGGATATTGAAATTCAAGATTTAATTAAACCAAAACATATAATCTAAAATTAATCAATCAAAATACATGATTTAAACAAACTTAAACTTTAGATATTAAGGATATTGAATTATCAAGATTTAATTAAACCAATCTAATCCAAAATCAATCAATCAAATACTTAAACAAACTCAAATTCTAAATCTAAATCAAATCAAATGAATTACAAATTCAAATGGGCTAATTAAGATACTTGGGACCTTAGTTAGATTCTTTGGGAGTTAGGATGTAGAATAGTGAGTTCATCTACAAATGAAATTCATTATACTCTGTATTCTTGAAAACCTACACATCATTTTAACCAAATAAAAGTGAAATAAAAAAAATGAAAATTAAATCATTAAATCATTTAAATTAAAATCACCCACAGGTAAAATTTAAACAAATTCAAACTCTAAATTGAAACTTAAACTAAAGAAGAAGTAAAGTCTTGCCACACAAGCCTTAGCACACATTAGAATACTAAGTCACCACTTCTAGTGCTAAGTTAGGCATTGTATGTATGATGTTGTGTTTATTTTTGTGATGTAATATTTTAGGCGGATGTTAGGGTGTATGCCTTAGACTGGATGGTAGAGCTAATCATATTTTCTGGGGTTGTGCTTAAGGGGTAATAAAATATATAAATTTTTGTGCAGTTGCTTAAGCATAACTCATGTTAGGAGGTGGGCTTGGTTACCTATGTGTGGGGTGCTAAGTCCAAATTATTCATATAACTTCTTGGGTTGTATGTTGTGTTTAGCTAATATTTATGTTATAGGTGTAGGTAGATTTGCTTTTCTATTTTAATGTAATTTTGTATTAGGATTAGGATTAGTGTTATGGGGATTAGGATGAGTAGTGGCAAGGCTTAGTCCCAGGTGCCCTGATGCCTTTGAGCAAATCAAATCAAAAGAAGGAAGAAATGAAGAAAAGAAGACCCCATAACATGTATTATTTTTTGTAATCCGGGTTGTATAAGGGTAGAGCTCATATATCTTTTTTCTTTTGGGTGTATGACGAACCGACCCGCTTGGCCTTTTATTCTTTTACATAGTCTATAAAATTATTTTGATGTTGTGTTTAGATTTTAGATTAGAATTGCATGCTTTTCTAGTTTCTTTCATGTTTGATGTTTGAATGTGTGGCACGGATGAGTAGGCTCTTAGGATAAAATTAATTTTTATACCCAATTAATAACTCATAATAAAATTTTAAAATAACTCATAACCTCACATAAAGCCTAGGAATTAAATCAAGATAATAAAATTTTTTTACCCCTTAGTTGGATGAATGAATGTATATAACATGCATCATATTCTTTCTTATTAAGAGGGGCTTCCATCTGCTAGAGAATAAAGGCTTAACCTGAGAGCCTTTGATGGAAGAACACCCTTTCTCTCTTGATTTGGCCCAGAATCAAGTTCTCATGCATTTAGGCATACAAAATCCCATAACTTGTGTCAAAATAAAGAGTCAAAAGAATCAAATAAATTTGATAAAATTTGCATTAGATTAAGTCATGAATTCATACCACTCATGCTCTAGTCTCTTAGGGAGTGAGTTTAAGGACTTAGTTTCCTCTCTAAATAAACAACAGCCTAGCCATCTTGCATAAGACTTGCTACATGGATTTAAAGCTGAGGAGGAGTTAGGCTGCCACTCGGTAATAAGTCATCAGTGATTTATTCTCTCTTGTGGAGGTAAACCATATATACCCATTTTCTTAGATTTAGGTCATGCTTTGGCCCTTGCCAAAAGCTCTAGATTTAGGATCCGAGGTATTTTTTCCTTGCTACAAGCATAAATCCTCACCTCTGGCATTTGACAATCTTATGTTGTGGGATTATAAGTCCAAGATTCTAATAAAATGTAAACTCAAATAATTAACTCTCTTCAATTTCAAAAATATAAAGCCCAACCATAAGATATATTGGATTGCTCACTAGGCTTCCTAGTATCATGAGCATTCTCTACTTATCTATTTTGGCATCGCTAATAACTTTCTCTTTTTGATCCATCTCATTTGATTTTCCAACATAACCAATCCTTTGATATTTTTGCCTTGAAATCTTTGGAGACTTTAATTCCTACTTTAATCGAGAGTATTACTAAGGGATTTCATTCCTTTGGATGTAATTAACTATTAGGGCTTGCCTCCATAGAGAACTTAATGAACCCGACTTAAAATAAACCTTACTTTATTTTTTCATAAAGTAGAAATATCTCTGGTATTCAAGACGACATCATGCCTGTGAGTCTTTAGGTGATTAAGTCCATTATTATGGGTGGTGATTTCTATCTGATAAGTACATCATTCCTTAATGTCATACGATCACTTCAATAAGTATCCCCTAAGATCTGCATGGTGTCCCACATCCCAAAAATAAACACCACAAGTATAAGATATACAAATCATCACTTCACTCAATAGCCCTATCTTCTGAGCGGCCATCCCCTTTCTTCTATCACCTTTAACTATAATAGTAGTGACATCCGTTAATGTCGCCAACTTTGTAGTTGTGAGATGGATGTGTGGATGTTATATTTTTTTGTAATAGTTACAATTAAGGATCCAAGAAAAGAACCAATCAAGATCAATTATGCACGACTCATTGATCTTCTAGCTTATGTATTTTTTTTAATTTTTATTTGGATTAAGTTGTGATAGAAAGCATTGACAATGATGCACATACGGACATTACGACACACACTAATACCAGGACATGGACACTTATATTTTTAAAAATATGGGACACGGACACGCGTTGAAATGATATTATAATAATAATTAAGAATAATATGTATAAATTAAATAGATAAAATATTAAAAATAATAATAAATAAGTCATTAAATTAAAAATTAATTAAAATATATATATATATATATATATATATATATATATATATATATATATATATATATATATTACTTAAATAATTTATTTTATTGTACTTTAATAATCTTAATTAATAAATTTATAAATTTAATCATAATTTTTTATAATTTTAATTATTTATAATAAATATATCTTATTATTCTCTTTTTTAGCTCAAATCTTATTCTCTAAATTTTCAAAACTCTCTACACTAATTTAAAATATAATAAATTATATTTAAAATATTTTTTATATAATTTTAATTCAATTATTTAGGACACGCGTGTCTCTTTAATTTTTTAATATTATTTTAATGGATCACACAACGCATCGATGGAGAAGATCCTGTCATGCGTCGGACAATGTACATCTTATTTTTTAAAATATCGATGCATCATAACATCTACCTATAGCTATTTTTGATAGAAATTAATTAGTCATTTAAATCTATCATAAAAATATTTCACATATATACATTTTCTAAACCAAACAGAAAAAAAATATGAACAAAAAAAATTTTAATCTTGATTTGTGGTTCAAGCTGCTGGATTTGATCGTTGACGATGGAGGCCTTTAAATTTGCTTTTTGTCATCCATAATACAAGTAGAAAGAGAAATTGAGTTCATTTTCGCATCTTATGATAGTGTTATTTAATCCCTGTTCTAATCTAAACTGGCATTCCTCCTTTATAACCATGCTTTATTTTATTTTAATCTTTGAAATTGAGAGCGAAAGGTCTAGGTTAAACTAATAAAAGAACCGAATTACAGAAGGCTTAAGTGGAACTCAACTTAATTAAAATCAGGTGCACAAAACAAACCAGGACTCAAAAAATAAGGCAACAACGAAGACATATTAGAAATCTCGTTAGGAACACTCAAAAGCAAGAAGCCTGTGACCCAAACAAGTTGAATAAGAGAGAAGTAGAGCTGAGTAGCAACCAAGATATAGGAGTATGCGGAGAAACTAGAAATTTTATTTCCATAAACCCTTACATTGCTTCCTATCCAGGTAGTGTAAACTACCCATAGAGTAGTTCAATAGTAGAATTAATGTTGATTAACTTCCGAGAAGAATTAATGTTGAGATCATCAACCAATATGATATCATTTGGTGTTTGTATTTCACTAACGAAAACAACTTCAGCTAATAGGCCTAAATTTGGTGAGGTTACTAGCATCGGTAACTTCGGGTATGAAGCAAGTGTTTGGAAGTAATCGAAAACTAAGGCCCAGTTACATCATGATTAAAAATAAAGAGCTCGGTAGTATACCCATCACCGCTAAAAGTGGAGTTTTTGGCATACTGAAAAGTGCCCTTTAAACTTCTTCAAAAGATGGTGGGAGAAATAAGAGTCTTCTAAGTATATGAAGAGATGATATTCATTTTAGAGGAAGGAAGAGTATTATTTTAGGAAATATGAGGAGGATTAAGAAGATCTTTGCAGTAGCTAGTGGCAGCCTGACAAAATCTAGAAGAGAAGGTGAAGGTAGAGTGACCTCCTTAATGAAAAGTTTGATTTTGACTTCTATTAATTTTGGATCACATAAAGAGTGAATTATCTTGTCCACCAATAAGCCGTTTAGACTTAGTCTTTTGGATGATCCATAAAATTTATATGGATAAAAGGTGACCAAGTTGTTCATTGTTAGCTTTAGCTTCAACATTTAGAAGTTAAAAGAAAGAGTGTCCAAGAGAGTGTATTCTAAGTTGATTTTCTGGTTTTTTTAATCCCCATTGATTTTAGAGACAAATTACCAATCGTGATGCTTAGAACAGCTTTAAGGAGTTTCAACTTGAGGTATGTAAGAAAATAGGATCTTCTGAGGTATTAATATTCTATAATTTCTGTGTGGCATTTCAACCATAAATTTTTTAAAATAAACATATGAGGGTTTATGTTTTAGGAGCCACTCAAAGCAACAATTTGAGAGTGGTCAAAGGAAAAGTTAGCAAAGACGAGGAATGACACTAGTATTAAATTCAAGAAATTGGTTTAGGTAGCCAATGCTTGGATAAGTTTTATTATGATAGGGTTAAGTAGTTGATGATCAGATCGAGTGTTCGAGAGCCCATTTAAAGAGAGATTATTGATGGCTTAATCACAGAAAATATTATTAATGTCAATGAGCTTATATAATGGAGTGGAGTTTCCATCGATCTCATTGTCATAAAACTTGCTACAGTTGAAATCAATTATCATAGTACAATCCCTAAAAGATATATGTCGCAATGTTGGAAATAGGTTCTCAAAGATTATTCTTTTTAAAGTGAGTATTAGAAGTATAAATACTTGAAAGGACTAAGAAGTATGAGTGCACTTTATATTTTTATAATATAGTACATTACAAATCCCATTAAAATCTCAAAAATTATAATAATGATGGTTGAGTAATACATGATTTGGGTTAAGTGGGTTAAGTGACTAATTGATTATTAAACTAAGTATTAGAGAGCTCATTTAAAGAGAGATTAATGATGGCTTTATCTAAGAAACTATTATTAAGGTCCACGAGCTTATATAATGGAGTGGAGTTTCCATTAACCTCAGTCTCATAAAACTTGATTCAGTTGAAATCAATTATCAAAGTACAATCCTCAAAAGATATATGTCATAATGTTGGAGATAGCTTCTGAAAGGTTATTCTTTTTTAAAGAGAGTATAAGAAGTATAAATATTAGATGGGACTAAGAAGTATGAGTGCGCACTATATTTTTAAAATATAATACACTACAAATCCCATTAAAATGTCAAAAATTATAATGATGATGGTTAAGTAATACATGATTTGGGTTTTCAAAAGTAAAAGGGAGCATTCAATTTAAGTTTGTTCTAGGTGTATTTAACTTTAATTAGTTAGGTCAAGGTAAATGATGTGTCATGGAGGCATGGATTGAGATGGTTAACTGATAATGGTTGGGAAGTTAAATTTTAGAATTAATACTATAATAATGAATGGAGTTAGAGGAATTAGAGCATAATCCTAATGTAGAGGAGGTATATTGCATAATAGTTCTTAAGGAGGTGGTAAAAAATATTCAATTGGGATTATAGATGAGAAGGTTTTGGTATGAAGATTGAGAAGATACTTCTAGCTTACTAGCTTTAAGACTCATGATTTTACCTCTTCAATTTTGTATAATTAATGAAGTTATTTGGGGTAGAGCTTTAAGGAGTGGAGAGATGAGCAAGATATAAAATCACATGTTTCATAACAAATAATTTTCAATCATAGGTCACATTCAAGGTCTAGATAATACAATTAATATAAAAAATATTAGCTTAGACTTTGAATTAATAAGAGGGTTTGCAACCTTTAGCTCAATTTTACACATTATTTTAAAAATATTATAAAAATCTGTACAATACAAGATTAGGTTAGGTAAATTAACTCAAGGACAGATTAAGGTAACATCAAACTTAATCTGTTTAAATCCACTGACAATTTCAAAATGATGATTAACTTGTTTATAATGATCCAAGGATATGAAAACAAGCTAAACATAAAATATTAAATAAAAAATAAATAACTATTATTATTATTTAGGAATCTTAAAGTATGTTTTAGCTTTCAAAGTTTTCTTATCACTTTTAGCAAAGCTCAATAAAATGGTGTTTTGCTAAGAAAATAGCCTACCCAAGCAAGGTCTCAATCTTCTATCTTTGGGTACATTGATAAAGAATAGGACTACATCCTTGATGTTTTTCATAAAGTTTATTTGAAAAATGGTAGCAGATGAGATATAAGAGACCAAGATTAATTTTCTATGTAAGATGGTGAAATGGGAATTTAGTTTTATTTTCTTTTTTTGTTTTTGCGTGGTCTTTTTGGTTTTTTTTTTTTTTGTTTTTTGAAAAGCAAGCTAAAAATCTAGCCTATAATGGAAGAAGGTGACAAGATCTAAGGTTTAGAGTGCAAAAGATGGTAGTCTTCACTTGGAAGTGTAAAGATACCCAAAATATGAGTGGGGTATTAAATGTTGACAGAAGGGCCTTCTGCTAAAGATATCAATTGAGACTGAGAGCAAGAATTTACGTAGCAAGAAAGCAAATAAGCAATTGTAAGATCTCAGTTGAGGAAGAGTGATGAGATTTAATAGTTTTTTTGCCCTAAATGGGCATTATGTAAAGACTTTTTGATAAAGCTATAATTGAAGAAGAGATAGAATATTGAGATTTTATATGTTTGTGTATAAAAATTACTCAATAAAATATCTTATATTTTTGTGTAAAGGGTCTTAGTTCAAGAACTATATTCCTTATTTTTTAAAAATTTGATATCAAGATTGACACCTTATGGAAGGACTAAAGAAATTATTTAGCTACCCCTTTATGTTTAAATCTATAACTGATTTTGTGAGCATACGAGTTTGTATGAATTTTAATTACATTGCATGTACAACATTGAAAGATAAAGATCAAATTACACAAAAATTACGTTATGTACTAGATAATGACACATAACAACACTTAAGCATGTAAAACACTAATTTGCTCCCTCTTTGGTTTAATATTTCAGGAAATGATTGATCTTACTAAACAAGTAAATCTAGCATGAAATCTAGATGTTGGCAAATTTTTTCAATATATTATTAGTAATTATTCTTATGTGTCATTACTGAATAACTTCAGAAATACAAGTCAAGAGAGAGAAACCAATCTAATATCAAGAAGCAAAACATATGTGTACAAAAAAAAACTAAGATATATCTAAAATCACGACAAAAATCTCAAATAGCTTAATTAAGTCAAATAAATAAAAAAAATCTCTTAATATCTTGTAAGATCTATAAGAATCAACCTACCTAAAAACAACTCTTCCTTCTCTTGCTCTCTCACATATTCTATGTTTTAGTAGCAACTTGTTTTAATATATACGGTCTCACCCTTCTCCTTACTTCATTTATATGATTTTTTTTTTTAAAATGACAGATCATAGAAACACATCCTAAATATTTTATTAATAATATATAGAAAATAAAATTCATTATAATTGAGTGTGTAAGAGATCAGTTTAAAATATGAAGAGCACAATATAAATTACAAAGCAAACTATATTCAAAGAGCTTATGGATATTATAGAACATACTTCTAAAGCTTGAGTTTTCGTACATTCTTATTTATAAACGCTTATAAGGATAAAAATTTAAAATAAATATGGATTCAACTTCTTGTTTTGAAACTAATACAAAATTATTAAAGCTGTAACTTCACATCCGGGGGACAGCTAAGCTTATCTCAGCTATGTTGAAGCTGGAGATACGCAGTTTAAAGTAGAAAATGAAATCACACAGTACTAAATGCCTCCATCTTGAGAGTGGCATTTACTTTATTCTATTACCTTTAACGGCAAGCGACGTCCGTTAATGCAGACAACTTCATAGCTATCATGAGAAAGACAGAAAACTGTTATTCTTCTCATTATAGTTAAGGCTCTATAAAAGAAAACAATGAAGGCCAGTTGTGCTTGGATCAGTCCTTTAGCTCTATTTGTATGCTTTTTTTTTAAAACTTGATACATCCTAAGAAAATTAATCTGATCAAGCACGAATCTCAAGGCATTTTCAGAAATGCTTCGATCTAATCACCGATTTCAACAAATTACAAATAAACCGACTGCCTCGATGAGACGAACATAAGAACATCAAGATACCGATCCAGAATCGACTCGGATCAAGCTTTCGGAGCATGAAAATGGATCCTGATCCGCTAAATAGTCACCAAAACTGACATATTTATAGTCAGATCGAGCGCTCGCCAAGACGAATCCAACGAATCCAAGATCACCCAATTCGACATCATTAACCCGATCATCAAAATACACGTCGATCGGGGGATCGACGCCGTCCGATGGGAGTGGTTGGAGTTTTCACGAATTTACAAGGCCGCCACTCCCAAAAAATCTATAAATAAGCTTCATTCTCACCTTAGGGGGACCGATTTGAAGACCGAGCTCAGAACCACCACCGACCTCGACGCCGACGATCTATCACCACCATACCACGCACGCTCAAGATCGAGTTCGCCTGGAGATCGCCTGAGGACTAGAAAAGAATTGCCGCTTTTCTCCCCAAGATCAAGAGGTTGCTCCAAGATCGCTTGGGAAACTTCTCCTTGGGTTGAGTTATATTGTATTTTTCTACACCTAATATTGTTTCCGCCTCAGAAACACCTTCTTCTCCAACTAACGAGAAGCGACTCAGTATCTTTGAACACATAGAAAGTTCTGTGATCGGGCAAGGCCTCGTGGTTTTCCTTAACGGGTTTTCCACGATAACCCCGTGTTCATATCCCCGCCAGGTGTTGATAATTTTGGGCTACGAATTTAAGATCTCGTGATCTACCTAATAAAATTCAAAGACGCAGCTTTACCGTCGGGAAAACAATTCCCCATTGCTATATCTCCAATATGGTTAAACGGTCATGCTCCAACGCCCTCATTCTCGTGGATCAAGGACGCCAAGTCTCCAACACTTCTCTACATAACAGACTTCTGTCCCCAGGTGAGGGTCCGTCAGGTCCCTCTTTGGAAGATCGCGTTCAAAGGATGGAGGATTCCCGAACGAATTCTTCGACTCGCGAGGACCGCAAAACGCTTCCAACACGCTGGAAGAGCCACGTGTTCCGACGCCCTCAAAGATAATCCGATTTTCTTCCCCGAGAATGATTACCCGAGAATGCCGAATCAACAAGTAGAGAACCCCTTGGCACCACATCCAGATGCTGAACTTCTGGATACCGCCAGTTCTACTCACCCCACACGAATAACTCAGCCTCATATCGGTGAAACTCCATGTCACCTTATATGCGATGAACTACGACGACGGTGTGAAGAGTTCTCGAAACAATAATGATCCATTCTCCGCCGCTTCTTCCAAAACTCGCCCCTGGCCACGAGATCATCTCAATACCCGAGACGAGATTCAAGCTTCCCAAAGATGGACCCTTACGATGGCACAACCGATCCAGATGAGCATATCGATCACTTCGATCATGCACATTCAGCGTAAATGACTGTCTTGTGTCGTATTCCGACTCTCAAAGGACGTCAGATTGGTTCTATTCGCCGCTAAGGGGTCCGTCCGATCATTTGGAGAGCTCGCCGTAGAGCTTCGCTAACAAGAGAATCATCGTGATTCATCACATCTCCGAATCCGCTAACGATGGAGAGTCCCTCAAAGAATACTTCCAGAGGTTCTCCTCAAGCTCAGATACCAGAGTAGATCCGAACTTTGAGGGCGTGCTTCTGAGGACTCAGATACTTATTCATCATTAATGGGACATCCCATTCCTATCGACTGTCCACCTAGAGGCACAAATCTCACGACGGCTCTATCAAGCTCATCGGCAACATTTGAACCACCAAGCAAAGAAGAAAGAAGGTTCCCAAAGGTGATGTTCAAACATCTCAAAAGAAGAGAGGCAAAGAACCCCCCCCAAAACCTCCTCGTGAATTCGATGACTCAATCGAGAGGAAATATACGCTCTCAACACGCCATGCGAACATCCTACCCTATTCAGAAGAGGATAGCCAAGTGGCGCACCTTTAAAGCGGAATTGAAATCAAGAGAAATTCGCCACTTTCACCGCTAGGGCACACCATCAAGAGTGCCACCAATCAAGGAGGAGATTGAAAGACTAATACACTGGGTATCTAGGCCATTTTATACAAAACCAA
Organism: Cymbidium sinense; assembly: GCA_021442155.1. NCBI lineage: Eukaryota > Viridiplantae > Streptophyta > Magnoliopsida > Asparagales > Orchidaceae > Cymbidium > Cymbidium sinense. The sequence continues at coordinate 75,648,904 of CM038218.1, read as the reverse complement.
CCCGCCGCCCAAATGTGGGGCAACCTGAGGAACCGCCAATTCGAGAGATAGAAACAATTGGGAGGGCGGTTATCAGCCAAATATTCATTGCCGCCTTCAAGAGCCGTGAGTCAAGAAGTCTCTGACCATTCTATCACCTTTGATGATTTAGATCTAGGGGGGCTTCAGATCCCACATCAAGATCCCCTTGTCATCGCAGGTGGTGATCCATGCTTCAATATTAAAAGGATATTGATCGACAATGGGAGTTCGGTTGATGTTCTTTTACTCCACTTTCCCAAGCATGGGTATGAAAGAGAGAAGCTTCAACCCGCGTCCCCAATCATGGATTTGATAATCGACCCAGATTAGTGGAAGGGACAAGCCTTCAACTCTTGGAGAATTTCCCACGCAACCCACTTGATACAATTTATTGTAGTCAAGTCCGAGTCCGCGTACAATGCAATATTTGGGAGACCTCTCCAGTCTATATTCGGCGCAGTCACATCTGTGCCTCACCTCAAGATGAAATTCCACACCAGCTGGCATCGGCGTGGTAAGTGGGAATCAGAAGACAAGGCGTTATATCAAGCAAGCCCACCATTTACGCCAATAACCTCAACATCGAGAACTTCGACCATGAGATGAGGATGCCTCGAAAGGGCTTCTCCATTGAAGATGTAATTTGTCTTCCTATCTAAGTTGATCCATCGCGAAGGTGAAGGTGGGATCGTTGTCTACCGATCGTAAATCAATCGTAGATTTTCGTAAAATCAAGATATCTTTGCCTGAGCGATCCGATATTCTGCATCGACCAAGTCATTACGCACTCCTCAAAGTTGACTCAACCTATAAAGCCTGATACAAAGAAAAGAACCTTCGCTTCAACGACGGCAGTCATGAACAAGAAATCACCAAACTTCGGAAGTCAAGTTCATTCGAGAAGTCTACTACCCCACCGGTTGGCTAACGTAGTGTCCAAGAAGGCCAACGCTTCTGGAGAATGTGCATCGACCGACCTTTTAATCGCATGCCCAAAAGATAGCTTCCCCTTCCTCAGATCGACCAACTAGTTGATACGACATCAGGACATCAGATGCTGAGCTTCATGGATGCCTATTCTGGCTACAATCAAATCAGGATGAACAAAATAGATGAGGAAGCAACATCCTTCCAAACAGAGAAGGGACTATACTGCTATCAGGTCATGCCATTCGGACTAAAAAATGCTAGAGCAACATATCAACGCCTTATGAATAAGATCTTCAAGGATCTTATAGGGCACAATATGGAGGTGTATGTTGATGATATGCCGGTGAAGAGCTTGGAAATATCACAAAGATATTTCGACCGCAACGGTTTGACATTCTTCGACACTACAAGATGCGGCTCAACCCAAGCAAGTGCATTTTGAGTTTCCTCTGGAAATTCCTAGGCTTCATGGTCACGGATGAGGCCAACCCCGAAGATAAAAGCACTCAAGGACATGTCACCTCCAAGAACGATCAAGGAAGTCCAACGCTTGACCGGAAGGATTGCGCTTTATCACATTCTTGGCCCGCCGGAGATAAGTATCTACCATTCTTCAAAATCTTAAGGGGTGCACGAAAAATGGATTCCAAAGGATGAATGTCGACCGCTTTTGAGCAACTTCGAGTCTATTTAGCTTCTCCCTCTATTATCAAAGCTCATCCAAGGAGAGAAGTCGACATCTATCTTGTCGCTTCTTCTCATGCCGTAAGTCCGTCGACACGCTGAGGAGAATTCATCAGAACGACCCATTTACTATGTCGAAAATCCTTTCGATACCGGACGCTATCCACTAGCAGATAAGACAAGTTCTAGTGCATTCGCACTAAAATTGCGACTGCATTTCGTGCCCACACCATCAACGCCTACACTCATCTTCCATTAAGAACTATTCGCAAAAGCGATGTATCGGAAGGTTGATGAAGTGGTCGCCGAGCTTGAGAGTTTGACATCCATTTTCTTCCACGCCCCGATATAAAGTCACAAGTGCTCACGACTTCATTGTAGAATGTACCATCCCATCACCACCGCAGATCATTCATCACTCCATGACAAATCAATGGACATTATATGTTGATGGAGCTTCGTACTTCCCATGGGAGCGTGAATTTTGCTTATCTCCCCAAGTAAAATAACTTTAGTACGGCTTCACTAAAGTTCCGGCCACCAATAATGTCGGCACGAGGCCCCCTCAGAGTGACTAAGGCTCGCCATTGACCGTGAGGTCCGTAACTTAGCCATTTACATGACTCACACTGTGGCCTCACTGTTGAAGGAGACTTCGATGCCATCCGCAGCCGCTTGATCTCTTTTGGCAAAGTCACTTGCCGTAATCGAGATCCCATCGATAACTCATATTCTAAGGGAGCGTAACACGCGAGATGCCCTCCAAGTTAGCCACAACAACGACAGAGATCTTTTCAAGAGAAAATACATAGAGGACATCCACTTTCCCAAGATTCGCGCCTTGGTGATACACCGGAGGACCCAAAAGAATCTTCATGGATTGACCCGATCATGTCCTTTCTTCAAAGCGGCCACCAGATTCACCGATGCTATCCGTCTCACGTAGAGCAATCGAACTTCACCATAATCGTGACTAACTCTACAAGCGTCCTTCTTAGGGCCCTACTTAAAGTGTCTACCACCTTCGGAGGCTAACTATGCAATGCGAGAGGTTCATTCAGGAATTTGTGATGAACATTTGGGAGGAAAAGCCCTCGCCCTCAAAATCATGAGGCAAGGTTTTACGCCTACAATGAAGAAGGATGCATTGAGTTTGTAAAGAAGTGTAACAAGTGTCACATTCCAATCTCACTCATACACCATCTCAGAACTCACCACAATCCAGCCCGCGCCCTTTGCTCAATGGGGATCGATATAATGGGACCCTTTCCCATTGCCACCTGCAACGAAAATTCATAATCTTGGCGCTGATCAAGTGGGTGGAAGTAAACCGGCCAAAATCACCAAACAAATGCCAAGCAATTTGTCTGAAAAATATTATTTGTCGCTTCGCGATTCCAAAGAAAAAATCATCACCGATAATGGACGCAGCTCACAAGAAAGACATTCACATCTTTTCGCCAGTCGATATCCGCTAATCCACACCGTATCCCATCCACGTAAATGGGCGTAATCAAGTCACCAATAGACAATACTAAAAGGGCTAAAGACACGATCAACCACGCCGGGGCAATGGGTCAAGAACTATCCAATGTTCTTTGGCTTACCGCACTACATCAAGGACCCCTACCGAGAAACGCACGCTAAATCAGGTTTATTCCCCGACATCGGGTCCCAGCCCTAGAACCCATAACTTTGATGCCGACAAAGAACGACGATAAGTTTTGATTCCATCCGATCTCCCGCAAGAGACCCGACATGTCGCAAGACTCAATGGTATCAAGAAAGTGATTGCTCGAGGTTTCAACCGGCGGGTAAAGCCAATGCACCAATATCTGGGGACCCTCGTCCTCGAGAAGTCTCGACTCGGCCTCTCACCGGTTTGGGAAGGCGGTATGTGGTGGTGTCTAAAATCAAGCCGCAGCGTTCAAGCTTAAGGATAGTATGGGAAGACTCTCCACATACCGGAATGCTACAAACCTCAGTACTACCCGGTGATGTATCGACTTTTTTATTCTGAATGCGGAAAACATTATCATCGTGTATATTTGTATTGCAATTGTTGTTATCGAATTAAACATTTATCGATATTCTGTTTGTCGTACCTATTGTCCAACCTTGGCATCAAGGTGTTTGGATTTATGTTTCTATCTATGTTAAAGTTCTCTCATACTTATTGTGACTTTTTTGCTTATGCTTGCATTTTAAAACACCCACTCAAGAGATACGCTATTATTGTATCTCATTCGAGGTAGATCGATCCAGAATTGATCGATCTTCTTCTGAGTTAACATCGTCGATGCCTCGATAAACAACCTTGGATAAGTTGGCAATCCTCATAGGCGCTACAACTTTCTCCATAACGTTAACATCATCGTAAGCGATACACTAGGATAGATCGAGAGGTTCGAGAGAACCTCTATAAATATATTCGTCGTTTGTCATCAAGTAACGCAATGATCTTAGAATAGATCGAATTATCTAAAGGGATTCCCGATGATCTCTTCTAAGCAAATCTTTATCATCGACACTTTGACACACAACTCGAAAATATTCACAAACAATTTTTGTGGATTGTTAATATTTCTCGAGTACAATCAACCGAAATAATATACAACAATGACATTTGCAACATAAAGGAACTACAACTACCTTGATGGTCTCATCGTAGATGATGAAGAACCATCGAGTCATCTCGTCGTTGCTAGAAGGGTGTCGAGGAAGGCTAGGGAGAAAGGACCAACACCGACTCCCCTGCGCGTCAGCGTGTCCCCTTCAAGAAACCTCGGATGAAGCCTTCATCAACACGCTCCAAAGCCTTCACCATACACGCGTGGTCTCGGCCTCACAGCGTGATCACGTATGATACTCTTGAAGGTCGAGTTCTTGAAGTCCTCCTGGCGATCCCTTGAGATAAAAGGCCTCTTTCTCCCGAAAGCGGCGTAACTCTCGGTTCTTTGCCTCAAGACGAAACCTTCTCGGAAAGATCTTGAGATCCTTTGCGACAACCAACCTCTGTTAGCCTCCACTAATTCATCCGTCAACTTTCGGCGAAAAGAAAGAGAAGTCGTCGCCAACTCGGTCTGCTCATCAAGTTGATTCTCCAACACGGACATCTCTTTTACTTTCTCCACATACCGCTTCTTATATTCACCATGGAGAAACTTGACCTTCACGAACTCTGAATTCCAGTCATTCAGCACAATGTTCATTTTGAAGTCAAGTTCTTGCTTCTTTATCACGAAATAAAAAAAAAAACGTTAAGCTGAGGAAATGGGAAATAAAAGATGATGAGCAGAAGGATTTCTTGGTTCTTGCATCGACGACCTCTGCAGAATGATTCAACCCTCGAGAATGAAGATCCTTGGGGGCGACTACTCGAAGGGCGACTCTTTTGGGTATATCACCATCACCTCTCCTTTTCCTCTTCTATTGGAGGCGGGTCCCTTGGGAAGAAGCGAGGGCAGCTTATCGGTGGAAACCTCTTTATTGGGCTTTCTCAGCATAGAATCATAAGGACCGGGATGAATAGAAAGCCGCCTTGAACAAAGATTCCTCCCGCACAAATCTGATATATCGAATCTCAAATCAAGATTTTCAATATTCGGAATTTCGGCGTCTGCGGATATCTTCATCACCCGTAGGGGAATGGGTAAATCTCTCGCTTTCCCCATTTCTCGAGAAGACCCAGTCATTCTTCACAAAAGAATCGCTTGCCCAACTCTTGGAAGGATCCTTCGTCCAGGGTCAAATAGCCGACTCTGCGGTGATACGACCATATGCATCGCAAACTTGCACATGCGAGGTAATTAATTCAGTCGCGCCCGCGAAAAAACTATAAGTCCCATCACGATCGTCATTGCCGCGCCGAAAATTGGGAAATGCAAACCTGCATGTCGACAAAATGGCGATCATCTCGGGGATGGGGAAACCAATCCGTGCCCAAACTCATCTCGTAAGTGGTGAAATACCCGTGAGTTTTTGGGCTCTAACTTCTTGGACAAAGAACCAAATCATTGAAAATAATATTTTTTCCAAGCACGATCAATGTGTCTCCCATGATCGGACTCTCACGAATCTTCAGTCCTCCCATTTTTAGAAGGTTCCCTCGTCGCTGCCTCCGTTACAAGGGTCGGACGTGTCTCTTTCAAAAGATTCTCACCCATCTACAAACACCGGCAACTCGTACGATCGAGATGAAAATTGATCCAAGAAGAGTGCCCAAACTCCCACCAGGGGGAGGGCTATGCACTCTGGCTTGGTGGAGATGAGGAGGTAGAGGTTGATCCAAGAAGAGTGCTCAAACTCCCACCAGGGGGAGGGCTATGCACTCTGGCTTGGGGGTAGAGGTGGATCCAAAAAGAGTGCCCAAACTCCCACCAGGGGGAGGGCTATACACTCTAAGAGGAGAAGAGGAGATGAGAAAAGTGTGCCTTTCCCTCTTACCTGGGGTTTTATAGACCCTTATAGGCAAAAGCGTAAAAAACCGCCCCGCCTAAAACCGCGTCAAAAACCACGTTGAGTGGGCCATCATACCGCAGCCCAGCATCGAAACGGCTTTGACGCGGACCGGTCATAATGGCCAGTCCGCAGGTCCGCGATCACGACCTCGGTCAGCGGGTCAAAACCGCCAGATCCACGGCCGTCCACGGTCGCAACCTCGACGGCGATGGCTGACTACGATTCTCGGTTCCTCGACCAGCGACCTCCAGCGCTTCGCATCGCCATCGTCGACGCTCAGCGGCATTCGCGCCCATGACCGTCGACCCATCCGTAGCGCCAGAACCGTCGGCCAGCTCAGCGACCATTCGCATGACCCGCCGGACGTCGCCCATTCGCGCTACCGGCGACCAATCGGCCGCTGCGGCCATTCGCTGACCCGACCGTCGGCAGCTCGCGGCCATGCGACCAGCCGGACCATGGCCGGCAGCGCGGTCGCGTCGCGTCTTGCATGCATGAGCGGCAGCGCAGCGCCCGCCGAACCCCTTCGCGCGGATCGATCGTAACCTCAAAATATCGCACACATAATCGCATTTGCGTACATCGCTTCCAGCTTATAATATTGTCTTTGTTATGAAGATCTTCTCAAATCGCGGTTGATGGACTCTCAAATTTCATTGAAGAATTTCTATTTTCAAGTATTTGACATATATTTTTGGATGGCGAGATAATGTCACCCAAAAATAGAACAACATCCTCATAAAATTAATCGATCAAGCGAATCTCAAGGCATTTTGAAATATTTCGATCTAATCATCGATTTCAGCAAACTTACTGATCAAGCGGCGTCTCGATGAGGCGAACATAACATCAAGCATAGTCGATCCGGTCGAATGACTCATCAAGCTCGGGCATGAAAATGGATCACGATCCGCCAAATGGTCACCAAAAGCGACATATTTATAGTCGGTCGGCGGCTCGTCAGAATCCAACATCCAAGATCACCCAATTAGACATCATTAAGGCACCTGGATCATCAAAAGTACACCGTCGATCGAGGGATCGCCGAGTCAGATGGGAGTGGTTGGAGTTTTCCACCAATTTAAGGGCACCACTCCCAAAATCTATAAATAGAGCTTCATTCTCACCTTAGAAGGCCGGAATCGATTTGAAGACCAGCTCGAGAACCACCGGTCGTTGGCCGACGATCTATCACCAGTGCCACCACCAGGTGGTGCACAAGATCGAGCTCGCCCAGGAGATCGCCCGAGGACTAGAAAAGACCGGTTCTCCTTTCTCGAAGATCAAGAGGTTGCTCAAGATCGTTCTGCTTTTGGGAAACTTCTCCTTGGGTTGGAGTTGACCGATATTGTATTTTCTACACTAATATTGTTTTACGAAACACCTTCTTCTCCTAACGAAGCAGACCTTCTTTGAACACATAGTGAAAGTTCTGCGCAAGGCCGTGGTTTTCTCTTAACGGTTTTCCACGTGTAACCCGTGTTCATATCCCCTTGTGTGTTGGATAATTTTTTTCGAAGATCTATCTCTAGGAATAAAATTCTCTAGCACGCAACAAAACTTAAATCAACCGATTTGAATTGTAGAAAGATGTTTTGGGCAGCCATTAATGATTATAATAAATGAAAATAATAATAATAATAATAATGACAACAACATCATCAACAACAACGATAATAATAATAATAATAATAATAATAATAATAATAATAATAATAATAATAATAATAATAATATCAGGTAGCCCAGCATATACCATGATTCAACCAAAATAATAGTTACGTGACTATGTCAACTTAGAAGAGAAATCAATTTGATCAAATTAGTCATTTGTCCTCTCTAAAAATTATTTTTATTCTTTGCTTTTGTCATAACATATAATATATAAATTTACCCTGGAAGAATTGAGGCTGATTCTGCTCTTAAGCTCAAATAAACAATTTTCTTCTAAATTTGAATCCATGCACCTTCGTTACAAAGAGAAACTAAAATCTCTTAATTAAGCAAAATAAATACAAGAAAATTTTAATATCCTGCAAAAACATAAGTGTCATAACAACTTAAGAGTTTTGAATCATATTAAAGAAAATATAATCCTAAATGCTTCTCAAAAACACTTCTCTCTTTCTCTCTCCGATATTCTATTTTTTAGTAGCAAGTAGATAGAACGCTCAAGTACATGCTCGCATCTCACGACTCTCTATCAGCTCTTGTTATTTTTAAAGATTAAAATTCTACATATCTCAAATATTCCATTAATTTAAAATAGGACAACATAGTTATAAGTAGGCGGTGCTAACAATCAAAGAACACTAAGTCAGTTATATAGAGATCGATTTCTTCCTTAAAATAATTAAAAATGGAAGTTTTTTAAAATATTTATTATAAAAATAGTTCGAAATCAACTCAATCTGAAGCATACCACTTTTTTAGCTCTTAATTATAAGAATTTCAAGAGACAAATATTTAAAATAAGTTTTGTCTTAAAACTAATCCGAATTATTAAGACTATAAATTAACAATTGGGAGGGAGCTAAACATACCTATCGCAGCATCCCAGGTTAAGCTAAACGAAAAGATACTTTGTTTGCAGTATAAGAAACTTAAATCATTACAGTACTCAATTCCCCCATCTGCTGATCGGGCTCTACTTTCTTCTATCATTTTTTAACTATGACGGCAGGGACTGAAGACTTTCCCTGCCATGATAGTTAAACTTATACTGTTATCTTTTCCCACAATGGTTGAGCTCAACTGTTATTGCCTAAACTTTATAGCTCGACAAATTAACATCCATAATTTTTCTTAAAAACTGCATTAATAGAGAAAGTATTATTTGTGCTGCTGAAATTATATAAATAATGAGCAAAATAATCGATTTATCCACGATTCACTTCAATCAGTAAAAGAAACAAATGATAAGAATTAAGAAGATAATTTTGACAAATTTTGGCCGCGGTTTCACACATAAAAGTGTTCCTCGCATTAACAGAAGAAAAAAAAAAACATGAAATGTTTCTAGAGAGAACAACTGTTAATAAAAGTACGATGAAACTATGCTAAGATAGTCGATCCACACTCTCTCTTATATCTCTCACGCTGAAATTTTCCTAACTTCAGAAGTTTTTTTCTTTATGAAATCTCGAATTCTTTTTTAATCACACGTGTACATTTGAATTTTCTTATTTTCTTATGGAGAATTTTGAAACTAGTGTCTTAAAATTTATTTCTTCAATGCTTCATCCTAAAATAAAATGTAAAATCTTGAAAAATTAAAACAATCAGAGGGTAATAGAGGAAAAGATAATGACAGCCACATATCCTGAGGTAAGTTAGTTGAACGTTTGACCACATTTAATTAAAATTTGAATTTGAACATTAATATTTTTTGTGGGTTCATTTAATTTGTGCTACCATATTCAATTTCATAGGAAAAAATTAAAAAGCAAAAAATGACAAGGGCATTGGAACACACTTTAAGGGTCACAAGAGAGAAAAAAGGGTGTGGCCACATAGGATTGGCTTAATTTTTAAAATAGGCCTGTTTATAATATTAATTATGTGATTAGGCACGTTAAAAAAAAATTTAAAATAAGTATCACTGGCTGACTAAGACACTGACTGGGCAATTGGCTCATAAATAATTAAAAAAAAAATAATCAACAGGCGCAGGAATCTCTCTCTCTCTCTCTCTCTCTCTCTCTCTCTCTCTCTCTCTCTCTCTCTCTCTCTCTCATATCTCATATCACAAAAAAAAAAAATTTATATAAATTTATTTAGTTATTTATATATTTAAATTATATAAATATTTTAAAGTTATAAAAATAATTTAAAAAATTGAAAATATTTAAAGAAATAATTAGTTATATATATATATATATATATATATAATTAGTTATTTATTTATTTAAAAATATTTATTTATTTAAAATATATAATTAGTTAAATAAATAAATAAAAATTTAAATTATATAAATATTTAGTTATTTAATATATTTATAAAATATTTATTTATTATATATATATTTATTCATCTCTTTATTTATTTATTTTTTTTTATATTTTTTATATTTTTTGTTATTATTATTATAGACTTATATAAATATATATATATATATATATATATATATATATATATATATATAATTAAATAACTTAAAAATATTTATATAATTTAAATATATAAATAACTCAATAAATTTATAAATATATATATATAATTTATTGGCTTTATATAATAAATAAATAAATATATAAATAACTAAATATTTTATAAATATATAAATAACTAAATATTTATATAATTTAAATTTATTTAATTTATTTAACTAATTATATATTTTAAATAAATAAATATAATTACTTTTTTTTTCGTAATTTTAGGAAGCACGTGGAGAGGGAGAGAGAGAGGTTTTATTAAATTTTTTAATTAATATAATTATTTAAAATATTTAAAATATATAATTTAAAAATATTTTTTATAAAATATTTAATAACTAAATATTTATATATTTAGCTATTTATTTATATATATATATATATATAATTAAATATATAATTTAAAAATATTTTTAATTATATATATAAATTTAGAAATTTATTTAATAATTTTTTATTAATTAATATAATTACTTAAAATATATAATTTTTATTAATTTTTGTTAATATATAATTTAAAACTATTTAAAATATATAAATAAATAATTTTTAATAAATAAATAAAGAAATAAATAAATTATATAAATAAAGTAATTATATATATATAAATATTTAAAATTATATAAATATTTAGTTATTTATATATTTATAAAATATTTAGTTATTTATATATTTAAATTATATAAATATTTTTAAGTTATTTAATTATATATATATATATATATATATTTATTTATTTATTTATATAAGTCTATAATAATAATAATAATAATAATAATAATAATAATATAAAAATAAAAAATAAAAAAATAAATAAATAAATAATTTTAATAAATAAATAAAGAAAGGAATAAATATATATAATAAATAAATATTTTATAAATATATTAAATAACTAAATATTTATATAATTTAAATTTTATTTATTTATTTATTTAACTAATTATATATTTTAAATAAATAAATATTTTAAATAAATAAATAACTAATTAAATATATATATATATATATATATATAAACTAATTATTTATTTAAATATTTTAAATATTTTAAAATTATTTATATAACTTAAAATATTTATATAATTTAAATATATGAATAACTAAATAAATTTGTATAAATATATTTTTTTTTTCGTGATTTGAAGAAGTACGCAGACGAGAGAGAGAGAGAGAGAGAGAGAGAGATTCTGCGCCTATTGATTATTTTTTTTTAATTATTTATTAGCCAGTGGTCATGGACAAGTCAACTTCGTCATCGACGCGATTAGCTATTTTAAATTTTTTTTTTTAGTGTAATCACATAATTAGTATTATAAATAGACCTACTTTAGAAATTAACCCCATAGGATTCCCGGCATGGAAATCCTAATTTATTATTTAGTTGTACTCAGAGCAACCATAGGAGATCTCGCATGACATCTGAAGAAGAATATCCCAAGCTTTTATCATCATTCTCCCAGCTATGAAAGTTTATTGGTTAATTCTCGCTTTTAATTATTTTGCCTTTTGTATAAGTAATTGTGACATAAGATGTAACGGCTACTATACGTTATCTAGGATGTTGCATCCAGACTTCACATATAATATTCCTCTCCAAAAAGGAAAGGGACTAAACAGTAAATTGGTGTTGCAATTTAATTTGAAACTAGGAAGAAGGAAGGAAGACAGAAAATACGAGCTAGTTCCAATGTAGAGAAATCTGTGTAATCTTTCATTGAAAATCTTATCTGACATCACTCGTGAACGGGCAACCATCCAATATAAAACATCTTAAAAAAAATTTTTATACACATGCCTAGTTATAATAATACACCCAAATAATTTTCTTAAAAATTTACATATCTAATATCTCAATCCTTATATTTCTTTATATGACATCCTAATCTATGAATTATATTAAAAATATCACTACTGATAATTTAATTAAAGTGAAATGTGCTTTTTTATGCATATATTTTGATATTATTTAATCACTAAAGTATTATATAAATAAATTAGATTATCAACTAATTACTGATACTTTGTTTTGTTGGTCTATAATTGTTTAATGTGGTCTCAAAATTTGTTTCCTTTAAGCTATAGAGGTGCTAATAAGCTTATAATCGAGGATCATTATTTTAGCCAGTTAAATTAATACATATTTTTTGTGACATAAGGATGCCTCGTTTTGACCTAGCTAGTCACTTTAACACCTAAGAAGTATCTTAGATCTCCTAATTTATTCATCTTAAATTCAACATTTAATTGCTTTAGAAGCACATATCTTTCATAGATATCATCTCATATAATGATCTTATCATTTATATAGATAAATAAAAAAAGTACTTTCGTTTATTTTCATTCCTAGATGACAATATAATTCTATATTTTTTTTGTTCAAACTCATATTTTTATAGCTATGCTATATCATCCAAATCAAGCACGTGATGACTGCTATAGGCCATATTTTTTTATAGTTTAAATTTATTATCATGTTTAATAAGAATCAAATATTATTTAATTTTTGTATTCAGTAAACATCTTTTGACAACTTATTATATAAGTTCATGTGCATCTCTTAACTTTTTATCTTACATTATATCAAGGGATTTATTTGCCTTATGCTTAATTTAGAATAACCACTTGAATTTAATATTTTTCCTCATTAGACAGTAGGACAAGATCTTAAGTCGCATTCACTTTTAGTGCTGTTGATCATCTTTTGTATTCCATTACTAGAAATAAATAAAAAATAATAGTGTGTATATATATTTATACATTAAATATAAACATATATATATATATATATATATATATATATATATATATATATATATTAAATATAAATAGGTATTACATATTTAAATAATAAAAAAATAAAAAATATGTTATCATTAGTATATTATAAAAAGAAAATAAAGAAAAAAAATGTTATCGTTAGTATATAATAATAAAAAATAGAAAGAAAAAATATATTGTGGTTAGTATATATATAAAAAAAAAGAGAGGTCTCACATATGTCCTCTCGATCAAAACAAATCCGCAAGCTCAATCTATCCCGCCTCCATCCCACCTCGGCTTCGTTTCTCACACAAGCAGAAGCTCTAATTCGTCTCCTTAAAAAGAACTGTGACCTTCGATTTCCTGTTAGCTTTCAAAATCGCTCCCGCTCTCATTCAGTTTCCCTAAAACCGCACGATTTCCCCTTTCGGTTTTCACAACCGCTCCTTTTTTTTTTTATGCAAAGAGGCAACCAAAGGCAGCACGATCCTCCCCTCATCCGCACTGGATCCAGCATTTCTTTGAGCAGCACTCTCAAACGCAGGCGGCTTCTAATTCTTCCAGCCCGCTCGAATTGCCTCATCCACGCCGCCATTCTCCTTTCTAGCATCATCGCTGGCCATTTCCATGCCGTCCTCTGATTCGTTCTCCTTGTCTTCCAAGCCGTCAAATGTGTGAGATGGTGATGACCTTAACGTAGGAGTATGCCGTCAAATGTCAGTTGAAACGAATGTTCATTTTCAGCGTCCTCCTTGGCGATTTCATGCAAGTGAAATGGATCTCCTCTCGCACTCTGCACTTCTAATGTGTGACCGTTCACCCTTTTTTTTTTTTCCTGATGGTTCTTTTAAAGATGATGTATGTGTAGCAGTGGAAGTAAAGCCGAAGCGCCGGTTTCGTCCTCCTTCAAAATTCATAGTCAAGTAAAACACTATAAATAAGTTTGTAATGCGATTTAGAATGCACCAACTCTTGAAATATCATCTTGGAGAGATAGCACAGCCTAGTGAATACAATCCACTGGATCTGTTCTCTGGATCTAGAGAGCAGATAAGCAAAGTCATTGCCGCACTCTTCACAACTCCTTGTAATAACTTTTGTATTTTTCTGAATAGCACTCTCATATATGAAAATATGGAGAGAATAGATAGCAGTCAAAAAAAAAAAAAAAAACTGTATCAGCTAATCAATCTTGTGAGATTGGTCGCTAGCATTGAAGATCAACTAAAGGTACTCGGAGAATGTGGCCAAAGATTAGCCACCTTTATTGAAGTTGTATCTGAAGCAATTTTCAGGTCCAGAATACTTGACCGACTTCTGGCTGTTCAAAATCTTGATGTATTTGATATGGAAGGAACTATTCATGTATATTACAATATTATTTCGGAGCCTTGCATGGTATGCAAAAATCTTGGTGACTCTGAATCAGTGCAGAAGTATTCTTGGTTGCATACTCTATCTTTAGAGAAAAGTCTGAAAGTCATGAGGGATTTTCTAATACCTGCCACTGCAAAGGATTGTAGTTTAATGATTAGCTTCGGGCCTATAAAAAGTGACTCATACAATGTTATTCTTCTTGATTCATCCGAGCAGACCTTTGATTACAAGGCTTTGACATAAAACTTGTTGATAAAATGGTCCACTACTATAAATTGGATCAGAAGATAGTTAGCTTTTACACTGAATGCGGAATGCCAATGAATAACGAATGGTACAACATCAACTGAATCTAAATGATACCTGTCTGAGTTATATTCCAGATAAGATACTTATGCAAACCATTGTGACACTTTGAATTGGTTTGAAGGCCTCGTCATGCTCATCAGGGAGTGACAAGATGAAATTTGGCTATGATGCAGCAAGACACCGCTCGCTACGCTCATCAGGGCGTACCGAGTAAGTGTACCATTTGATAAAGTTGTATGCTGAAAACGATGCTGCAGAAGAGGCAATGAAGGTGTTTGACGAAATGCCTGAAAGAAAAAGATTGTATATACATGTGCTTATCCTTATGCAGGTTTGAAGACCTCGTTATGCTCATCGGCACGAGATAAAAAATGATGTCATGACACCTTATCGCTCAGGCGTCAGAGTAAGCCAAAATCGTCAAATGCAGCACCCCCTATGTCGAAATGCTATCGAAATTTTATCAAATTTTTCGGACTTAATAAAAATAAGATTTAAAATTAAGTTAAAATATAAATATAGAGTCTTAAAGAAATGAATTGGAAATTAAATATAAATAAATTTGAAATGAATTTGAAAGTGACTTGAGTGCAAATAAAATTGAAAATCATATTTCAAATAAGAAAATAGGGATCAAACTCAAGTGAACCTATAAAACTTGAAATAAACTTGAATTTCTTTGATATATATGAACTAAAACTCACAAGAGATTTAAGATAAATTTGAAGTTCATTTACTAAATAAATATGACACTTGATCGAGAGTTTAGGATAAATTCATATTGGATCTCAAGTCTTTTTTATGTGAGCAAATCATATTTAATATCAAATGAAGTAAAGATCTCAGTTGAATATTAAAAGACAAATGATTGATAAGTCTAAATATCCAATTCCAAATTGGGAATAAAGTGTGATTTCTTATAAGTACAAATTCAATTAGGCAACTCAAGATTACCCATGAATGTGGCCTTTAAAAAAATCATTGGGATCTTGTGCTTAAAGTTAGATTTGAAGCACAAGAGATTAGTTAAGTGCTATTTTCAAGTTGAAGTAAAAATCAAATGAATTTCAAAAGAGATTTTCACTAAAGACGAGCAACCTATTGGCAAGTATAACTAAAGCTCATAAAAGACTACAAGCCAAATAATATCTAAGAATTGGAAAATTCAATAATACATTTTGCCTCCGGATCTACAATTCGTTGTACAAGAAGATAGAAGGCAACACTAAATAAAATGCTTCACGAATGAAGGAACTTTCCTTCAATCCAAAAAAAAAAAAAAAGAAATTTCATTCTAATTATGATTTTTAATATTAGGGATTTCATTAATAAGATGAAATTATCTAAGCTATAAATACATGCATGTGCTTGGACATATAGATTTAAAGTATAAATTTTAATATCTGAAAAGGCTGTGCAGGATTAATTGGGATCAATTAAATATTAATCCGAAAAATCTAATAAGATATTAAATTAATTTACAACACCTTCTACGCTATTAGATTTGCGACACTTTGTACAGAGCGTTAATTAAGGCATTCTTAAATACACCTACTTGGGCCCCGACACTATGCTAAATGTTTAGATTCAAGTGTCTAAGGATTCCGCACGGGTTGCGATCCCGGTTTAATCTTAGGATTGGGTCCAGGTTAACAAAACCTAAAAATAAATATAAGAATTTCAACTTAGTGAAATATCTGAGAAGCTAATTATGTCATGTGACAGTAGATCCGATCCTCTGTTAGGAGATAAATAGAGTTAACAGGATCTAAAGTTTTCAAATATATTTAATTTAATCAATCAACTACCCTGATGATGGCTATGTTGAATGGTGATTTCAACCGGAGGGGATATTTTCATCAAAATGTTATTCTAATTTTAAATCAAAGTAACTTAAATCAAGTATCAATCAACGCCACCTGATTCACAATACTTTCTACAAGAGAACAGAAGGTGTTAATTAAGGCATTCTTAAATACACTTGCATGGGCCTCGACACTATGTTGAATGTTTAGATTCAAGTGTCTGAGAATGTTGTGTGGTTTACGATCCCGGTTTAGTCTTAGGACTGGGTCTGGGTTAACAAAATCTAAAAATATATTATATGAATTTCAACTTAATGAAATATTTGAGAAGCTAATTATCTCATTGACAGTAGATCTGATCCTCTATTAAGAGCTAAACAGAGTTGATAGGATCTAAAGTTCTCAAATATATTCGATTCAATCAATTAACCACCCCGATGATGGCTGTGTTGAATGGTGATTTCAACCGGAGGGGATACTTCCATCGAAATGCGATTTTAATTTTAAATCAAACTAACTAAAATTGAGTGTCAATATAAAAATTATTTAAATGAAACTCAATCATTAAAAGCTTAAAATAAAACTCAATCTATCCACCTTTCGTAATTATTTGTTAGAGGTAACAGATTAAGAAAACTCTAGCTCACAAAGGAGCCATTACCAATTCAAGTATTCTAGTATGTTCACTTTCAACCAATCTCATGGTAGTAAGGATGTGGCCCGTGTCCTCTGACTGTGTGGCTTGGCCAATAGGCTCCATAGATGATGCAGTTATGACCAGAGTCTTCTAATTGGGTGGTTTGGCCAGTAAGGCTCCATTATATTACGATCACGACCGTAGCCCATATACTCCCCAATGGCTCTGCCCTTTGAGTTATGAATCATAGGGTATACCTAATAGGGCAAAAAGCTCTCTGTTAGCTAAAGTAGACTTAAACCTATCTCCTTAGACAAACACCACCCCAGGTCTACAAAGATTTCTTCGACGATGTAACCCATGTGTTACCGATAAGGATCTTTCGATCAGGTTGGGTCGATTACCTCCTCTGACTAAGTGGATTAGGGACCGCGACAGCCCGGGATGACGGAATCATGGGATCTATATTGGGCACGTCATCATTCCCCTAACCATCCTTTTTAAGTTAAAATGAAAAATTCCATAATCTCAAATTCTAAATCTCCACATGCTACTATCTATACGCTACGCATTTAGCGATCAAACGACTAGCCTTAATCGAAAGTTCTCTCTCAACATTGAGTGGGGTAATTAACTTTAGGTGCTTGTGCCTATCGAAAACTTGGAACCAGATAAAAAGTCCTCACCAAATGAAGGCAAAATCTCTGGGTAGTGTCTTATCTACTATTTGATCTCTCTTCTAAAAATTACACTGACATTCTAAATCATGCTCTCTTCATTCAATGTCGAGAGGTCAGTGGTGAATTTTCGGAGCCCATAGATTTATGGCGACTCTATTGGGGATATGTTTCTCTTTTCATCTTTGGCTAGTCGAATCTAAGCTATAATAGCAGCGAAATATAATAAAATTAAAATTTAAAGTTACTTGGAGAACTATTACTTTAGTTCTCCAGAATAACACAACTCTATCAATCGAACCTTTTACACTAAGAAGGCATAATTTGAAGCCTCCTCTTCTGGAGGAAAATTGAGTATAAGAAAAATGAGAAGAAATGATGAACTGTGAGCTCAGCAGTCACTGCATGAATCACTAACCATGCGACCAGAATTGATGCCAGAAGCAAGTGTTCTCATTCACAGAAAGTTTAAAAATCTCAAGTGGGTGAAAAGGAACAGCTCTACTAGTTATATCAAATAATCATTCTGGGGGCAACAACACTAAGCTATAACTCCACAAAGGGGGCATCCCGAGACTCTATTCTTTAGAGTGCACATGACGCTGAAAGTTGTCAAAGAGAAGGGTCTTATGAAGAAAAAGTATCAATGCCCGATTATCATAGAAAATGAGAAAGCTTCACCAAAAAGGCTACTCTTAATGAGTAATGCTCAAAATTGCTCTAAGAAATTTCTACACAGTGAACATCGGGGCGTGATAGCTGGACCGCATGTTCAGGAATCCACTACCGAAAGGTCCTGGTAGAAAGAAAAATAAATATGGAGGCCGAAGCCTCGATAAGAAGTAGCAATGCAAAAGCTTCTACATCTGAAGCAAGCTAACATAGAGACAATGGAGAAAGAGAAATACTGAATTACGTGCTCAACAGCCATGGTTCAAGCAGAAGAGTTTACAACCAGCTGTGGAACCATAAGTGAGTGTTCCAACCCATAACCGATTTGATAGCCTAAGATTGGTAAAACATAATAGCTCTATTGGTCAAATCAAATAGTTTTTCTTGGACCCGACAACGTCAGATCCCAATTTCTCTAGTGAGAAATTTTGAAACTGTATATGTAAGAATGCATCAGTTCTCAAAGTTACTAAGGAGAAAGGACTAATAAAAAGAAAATACGAATGTTCTATCCTTAGGGAGGCTAGAGTTGCTCCTCCAAAGAGACCTCCTCCTACAACCCCGACAAGATTTTTACTTTCAAGTCCCACATGGTGAGCATCGAGGCGTGACACTTGGACCATAGGTCCAAGAATCCACCGTCGAAAGGTCCTGACAAATAGGTGAGCAAATTTGGAGGCCAAAATCTCGAAGTAAAATTGCCTTACAGAAAGACAATAGTATGACATCTTGAGTATACTCCCACAAAAATCCACTTCTTATGCACTAGTATTAAGGGCTGAAGCAATTTTATCACTTAAAGTTGAACTACTTTTGCTCTGAGTAGCATTCAACCCAATCTCACTCAAGATGATAACGTCTGTCTACAGATAGAAGAGCTTGATGCACTTGACGAGGTTAGACTCCAACCTCAGCAAAATTTAGAAGTTTACTGAGCGAGGATGTCCAAAGCTTTTGACCATACAGTGCGGCCTCGAACATTCCAAAAAGGAGAATTCATTTTGGTGCTAAGAAGACCAATTATTCCCAATCGAAAATTCGGTGGCAAATTTGAGCCTAACTGGGAGGGTCCTTTTGTCATTGAAAAAGTGTACCAAAGAGGGGCATACCAACTCATTAACTTAAAGGGTGAAAGATCAATGCCACCAATTAATGATTGATACTTGAAAAAGTATTATACATGATAAATACATTCTCAATATATAATAGAAATCCCCCTACAAGACACGGAGAATTTTTTTTAGTATAGCTATTTAGGTCGACATCGTGCTTCATGCCAAGATCCCTAAATAAATATACTTACTCAAGATGAAAAAAAACTTTTTTGTGAAAAGTCCCCTATTATATAAAGGGCATTTTTAGATTTCTATATATAGATGAAATCAATGCTACATGTTAAAACCCTCTTAAGAGCATTTCAATCAAAATATTGATGTATTACGTATTTTCATCTTGAAAGTTCTTCTAAATGTGCTTTAGAATTCTCCAAAGATAAGGGGCATTTTTTAGTTTATGTTAAGTTTATTTGAGTTGATGCTGTGTTATAAGATGAGAATCTCGAATATATTCTGATTCAGGTTGACATCGAGCTTTACGCCGAAATCCCTGAATATACTCATAATTGTTATTGTTAAGTTGTAGGTTCTTGTAGGAAAAAAAGAATCTATTTCTACTCATAAAAAGATAGTCCTAAATATCAAAAGTATATCTCTCAGATTTGCTAAATTTTGAAGATCAAGTCAGAAGAACTCTCAATTTTGAAAGCTTCAACCAACTGAGTTGAAAAAATATCAACATCTACATCCTGAAGTCTAGGACACGGATGAGTTCTAAAGGTCAAACTCAACAATCCCATAAATGGTCGAGTTGCTAACGCTCTCCTCACTAGACAAGCCAGAAAAGGCCATAGTGATAGAGCCCTCGTTTTAGTCTGATGACCACCAACCCATTACACCTTAAGTCAAAAACTCAAGTAAGTTTTAAAGGTCGAACTCAACAAGCCCACAAATGACTGAGTTGCTGACGCTCTCCTCACTCAATAAGCCATAAGAAAAGGCCTTAGTGAAAGAGCCCATGCTCATCAATCCAATGATGATAGCTGTTTAATCTCAAACCAGATCTAGCTTAATGATTATAAGGAACTAGAATCCAAGAGATCTTTCTATTGATCGATAGATCAAGACAATGTGAGAAAACTCTCAATTTAGAGCTACCTCAAGTCAATCTTTATATTGTATGAGTGATATTTCAATTTATTCTCAAATGATCTGATCAAGATCAAACCACAGATCAAAGCCAATCTCCTCATCAAGTCCATCAAAGCAGAACGCATAGGACCGAGGGAACAATTCTATAGTTCATACAAAGTCGATGACCGAACTAAAGGAATTTTGTAGTTATTCAGTCTGTTAAAGCACACATTCTAAAAGACATTATCGACATCTAATATAAGCGAGGCTAGATCATCTATATGTACCCTTCAATGAGTCTGCCAATGCAGCAATCACAGGACTTAGGGTGAACATACACTTCTTGAAAAGTTAATATGGATAAATCAGGTCAATCCTTCATCAAGTTCGATAAGCTTAAAGCTAAGATAGAGGTAGTTCCAAATCTCAAAATAAGCAGACTAATTGGTCCATCAAACCCAACCAAGCACAAAGCTAGGGTTGGAGGAAACTCAAATCTGCAATGACATAAAAGAAAGAGATCTTCAGCAAAGCCATTAAAGTAGAGAGTAGAAGGTGTAAGAACTCTTATCTATCCAACAAGTCGATTCTGACAAATCGATTAATCCTGTAATTTAGCATGTCTAAATAAGGCATCATACTAATAAAAATTCTATCAAAAACTCTGTAAGCTATTATAATCGAAGATGAAATAATCCAAGTTCTGTAGCCAGCACATAAATTAAACCCAAAGCATAATGCACACAAATTAAGCCTAAAGCACAAATCAAAGCTGATTTTCTCATCATGCCCACCAAATCAAAAAGTACAAAAGTAATAAAGGAATGATGATGTCCACTAGTACAACAAGATGATACATGACTAATAAAAAAAAAGAAGAAGAAAGAAAAAGTACATCATGAAAGCCTAGGCTGTAGCTCCTAAAGCTGCGCTGAATAAACTGCTAAAGATTGATGCTCCTATAGTTAATTACCCCTCTCAATGCTAAGAGAGAACTTTCGATTAATGCTAGTCATTAGATCATTGAATGCATATCGTATAGTAACAGCATGTGGAGTATAAAATTTGGGATTTATGAAATTCATCATTATTTAACTTAAAGCTGATGGTTGGGAGAATGATGACGTGCCCGATCTAGATCTCATGGTTCCGTCATCTTGGGTTATCGTGGTCCTTAGTCTTCTTAGTCAAAGGAGATAGTCGACTCGTCTTGAAAAAAGGATCATTGTCAATAGCCATGGGTTACGTCATCTAAGGAGACCTTGTAGACCTAGGGTGGCGTTTGTATAAGGACACAAGCTTAAGTCTACCTTAGCTGATAAAGTGCTTTTTGCCCTATTAGGTGAACCCTATGATTCACATCTTTAAGCCATTAGGGAGCAATCAATGATCTTGATCGTAATATAATGGCACCATTTGGCGACCACCATCAAAGTGCGGTGTGCGCATCATATGTGGAGTTCTTGGCCAAATCGGAGGACACGAGCCATGTCCTTACTAACAAGAGATTGATTAAGAGTGAATATAGTTGTGTACTTGATTTGACATTGGCTCCTTTATGAGCTAGAGTTTTCTTAATTTGTCAAGTTCAATAAACTATTACGAAAGATGGATTGAGTTAGATTTTTCTTTAAGTTTTTAAAGATTGAATTTCATTTAACCATTAATATGATTGTTTGGATTGATACTGGATTTATGTTTAATCAATTAATCTATAGGTTAAAATTTTAGTTTGGATATTTGCTGACTTTTCTGATTAGAATATCTTTTGTATTTTGCATATATTTATATTTTAAAATTTTAATGATTAATTCTTTCAAATATTTGTATTCTTGAGATATAATAATGAATTTGCAATGTTTTCTCTAATACAAAATAAATTATGAATTTATTTATTTTATAACTCGCGCAGCATCCTCAGACATTTGAATCTAAACCTTCAGCATTGTGTCGGGGCCCATGCCGGTGCTTATAGTTTAGATAATTTCATCTAATTAATGAAATCATTGATTTAAAAAAAATCATAATTAGAATAAAATTTCTTTTATTTTGGATTGAAGGAAGCTCCATAATTAGTGTAGCATTTAATTTAGTATCGTCTTCTGTTTGCTTATATGAAGGACTGCAATTCGATGGCGATTTCTCAATTTTATATCTTCGATTCAAAATCTTGCAACTTGCTTATATTTAGTTTGATAGCAAATTAAATAAAAAGAAAATGATTACTTAGCTTATGCATATTAATAAAATTTCACATCTTTGTTAATCATCATATTCAACTTTCGTTCTCACCCATAGACAAGCTATTATACCTCTTTCAACTTAGCTTATTTGATGTTTGATGTGAGCCTTGTTGCTTGAATCATGCTTGAATTGCATTTGCATTTCAAAGCTAGATTTCAAGGTTGTTGCAAGATTCATGTGATCTAATCATTTGTTCAACTAAATTTACTCTTAGATTACTCGACATGAAATATTGCAAGGAATATATTGAAATTCAATGGCAAGCTATCAATTCTTTGTAAATTTTAGTCAAATTTCTTTAACTAAGTATGAGACATTCGTTCATTAAGAACCCTTCATTATATTGATTGTCATACTATTTGGGATCACCAAAAGTCTTCATTTGTGCTCACTAATGAACCTTCGAATATAATGTAAGTCTTAATTTGAAGCTTTTAATTTTATTATTTCTATCCATTCATTATGTTGCGTAATAATTTATGTGCTTTGGCAAGCATTTAATCCCACTACAAATTTCATCCAAATCACTTTGAACCCTTCAATATAATTGTAATACTTTGAAAGTCTACAATATCCTATTTATATTTCTCTTACTTAAGAGTAAATTTTCAGTTTCAATACTAATCATCAGTTACTTAACTCAACTCTTAATAGAAGTTGTAATAAGATTTGATTATTCAATTAAAAATCATTTTTATATTTATGGGTGGGTTATCAAATGATGCTCATTCTCTCCTTATAAATTGGAGTGCTAGGGGGTCTTCATTTCATATGCTTGAGTTTGAAGCACCTTAAAGAGGAGGAGATTCTAGTTCAAAACTTGGGTGGGCTTTCAATTTGCTTGAAATTTGTTTTGAAGTGCTTTTCCTCTTCTTCTCATTGGCTTGATGTTTATCTCTGTATTTATTTTGTATTTCTTTATCAAATTTTAGTTTAGATGTTTTTCCTTTAAATTTATCTAAGTATCAAATTTGGTAAATTGACATTCGACGTAGAGATCTCTAATTTTGACTCTGACGCTCTGTTTGAAATGGCAGTGGTATCTTGACATCTCTTTACACCCACTAAGTCATATTGGGCATTAACAAGATCTTGAATCCTACAAAAAAGAATCACAAGAACATATTCCATATACACACTCAATCTTATTTTGTTGCACATTCAAGAATACCCCTTATTTGAAGCAACAATAATTCTAAATGACATTTCTGTTTCTTAAAGAACAAGAGAGATGTAGTGAATGGCTAGAGTTCAGATTTTAGGATTTGGCTGAATATAGTGGTAAAACTAAGAGGAGGAGGTCCGTGAATTCTCTAGGAGTGAAATGATCGATGAACTGGGAATGATCGGGTCGAAGATAGGATGGGAAGCCAACTTTGGTTGAATTGAGGTATGCGAGACATGTAAGTGTAGATTGTCGAAGAACCAAGGGCTGTGTATTTGGTACCGAAGCTGTCGTGAGAATGTAGAAAGTATCGTGAAGATGAAGCTGCGTGGGATGACGTTGAGCGAGAGTTGAGCGAGGAGATGTGAGGGTTGTGACTTGTAAAGGAAACCGAGAGAATAGGATGAGCGATTGGGGGAAAACGGGAGTTGCTTAAAGATTGGGAGAAAATGAAATCGGGCAAGTGCTTACGGTTATTGGAGATTGAACGAGAGCTTGCAGGTTTTTTTGGGAGATCGAATCAGAGCTGGCTGTTTTGAGGAGGATAGGGAGGAAGCAAGGTTTTGGATCAGATGGGAGCCTTCAGTTTGAAGGAATCAGGAGAATGGGAGCTTATGGCGTGCGGGTTGAACGAACGAACGAGAAAGGGAGATGAGGCAATTTTTTGGATCCTTGCCATTGAGCGTGCGTGAGAAGGGGAGGAGAATGAGAGAGGAGATTCTTGCGGTTTGAAAAGGATCGAGAGCTTACGGTTGAGGAAAATGGAAGAGAGGAAATCGCGCGTTTCTGACGGATCGAGTGCTCGGTTTGAAGGAATCGTGCGAATGAGAGAGAGAGAGGCTTCAGTTCCTTGCAATTTTAAGGAGGGCGAGGTTTGCGGTTGCTTGCGGTTGAGGAAGAGCCGAGCGTGCGGTTGAGGCAGACGGGAGTAGGAATGCGAGTGAGGGTCAACACATATATGATAATAATAATAATAATAAGAAAGGAGAGAGTGAAAATAAAATGGAGATGGTTTTAATTGAGATAAAATTAATTATATATGTATAAAATCTATGCAAATATTATAATAAAAATATGTATATTAATTAAATTAAAATTTTATTCAAAATTCTCTCTGCCGCATGATCCCACAAAGGGGTTCAATTATTTCATCCCGAAAAAACTGCCACATCCGGTATTCTTAAAAACTGCAAGCTCTCTCTCGGCGAGATCTCCTCTTCTACTCCTCCCATTTTCAGTTTGCATGATCTCACTACTCTTTTCCAGCAACTCATAAGCACCGAACGAGCCTCCTCCCACTTTGTCTTTGCTACAAGCTGAACAGGTTGCTACCCGACTTCCCCTCTCTTCTCATTTTCTTTCCTCTTTCGATTCTCCCATACCCGACTTGCAGCCTACTCCTCGCCAAAGTAGCTAGATCCCAAATTGACCCTTCATAGTTTCTCAATCCTAACTCCCCCTCTAGGCTCCAAAATTATGCCGCTCCAGCCAACTAGCCCATAGCATTTCCTCCCTTCCTCCCTGCTCACTAGTGTGGAGTGGGAGGTCTTCCTAGGTCTCTGGTTATGGAAGCAAATCTGAGAAGCTTTTAAAAGCATGGGAACATAGAAGGCTTGTAGGAGAATTGATCAAAAGATGAAGCGAACCTAAGAGTATGAAGCAAGATTAGCCAGTTGTAGCCTTTGAAATCAGAGAGAACGTTGAGCTGTATCAGGGTAGAAGAACAGGGGCCTCCATTTTACAAGAGTGGTAGAAGATGCTTGTATGATATTAGACAGATAACATTTAGCCAAAGGGTTGCTAAATCTTTTATTTATCTTGATTTAATGTCTAGGCTTTCATGAAAGGATATGAGTTGTTTTAAAAATTTAGTTATGAGTTGTGATTGGGGTAAAAAGTTTATTTTTCTCTAAGAGCCTAAATGGATCCAGGCCACACATTAAATCATCATATATGAATAAACTATGAAAATACATGTCATTTCTATTACATAATTATAAACAAAACATCAAACACTTTATAAACTCAATGTGAAAGAATACAGGGCATCGGTCTGCCATACAAAAAAAAAAAAAAAGGGTAGCTGAGCTCTACCCTTATAAATCTCGGTATATAAAAGAATAATTACAATTACTAATGAATAACTGTTATGGGGGTCTTTTGGATTTGGTTACTTCAAAGGCATCATAGGGCCTCCCAGGGCAAAGCCTTCTAGCTACCGCTCATCATAATCCCCCACAATACTAATCCTAATTCCTAATACAAGATTACATCAAAAAAAGGATAAGCAAATCTAACTACGCCTACAAGATAGATGTTAGCTAAACACACCATACAATCCAAGCAGTTATATATATAATTTTGACTTAGCACCCTGCTATGAGTAACCAAGTCCACTTATCCTAATATAGATCATGCTTAGGGGTTAAGCAACCAACAAAAGAGAGTATTTATATTTATTTTAAAGCGCCCCTTAAGTACAATCTCCTACAAAAAATATGATTAGGCTAATCACGACTTAACATTCAGTCTACGAAGCATGCACCCTAACATCCAGTCTACAATAATACATCACAAAACAAATATACATCAAACAATGCACCACCCTAACATAAAGCTAGAAGTTGTGACTTAATTCTAATATATGTGTTATGTCTTGTGTGGTATCTCCTAACTAGGCTTTAGAGTTTAGATTTTCTAAATGGTTTAAATATGAAGGGTGGTTTTACTTTAAATGGTTTAATTGATTTGAGAATTTTACTTAATAATTTTTTAAATTTTTTATTTCATTTGACTTACAGTTAACAACTAAGTATTTTAAAGAGAGAAAAGAGAGGATTACTCTCTTTCATCCCTACTCTAAGTCACATTTAAAGCAAATTAATTAATAAATTCCCTTTAATGAATGGATTATTACATATTTTAATTAATCCTAGATTTAGGTTCACTTTAAATAACTCCATTAAATAAGAAAGGCATCTTAAGATTAATTGGAATTAATTACTATCACTTGACATATGTTTGTTTATTTCTTTCTATCATATATAGCATGCATATGATTAAGTCTTAAACATACATATACATGCAATTTGTATCTTAGCACACTTAAACGATGAATATAAGCAAATGTACTTGGAATTGATGTTTCATTTGGTTGTGTTATTTTGTCATATTAATTTAAAGCTCTATCCAAATTCTTATACAATAGCATAAGAAAAGAACTCTAAATCATATGATTAATCAATCCAACCACTTGAATAAAATATGAATGTATGTCTTTTTAATAGAAAAATAAGATTTTTATTCATTAGCTAAATACACATTCAAATGTATAAAAATTTTAAGCTAGTATGAGACCATTGTTATGCACCAGGGGAACGAGTAAGAACCTCCTTGGGGCTACTTAAAGTCGTGCATCCCTAGAATGTCTAGACTAATATACCTGCTATTCTTAAATACATATGGATGTATAAGCAACTATAAGAATAAAAAGCCATGAAAAAGTAGAATTTAATTTAATTGATTTATTTGTGTAAATGAATTAAAGCTCTATTTAGATTCCAATATTAAAATGCATAAGAATGAAATCAAATGAGTACGTCGCCATTGTTCTACACCAAAGGAGTGAAGTAGGAACCTCCTTGGGGCTACTTAAAGCCATGAGTCCCCAAAATGTCCAGACTAAAATACCCATTACATTCAAATTTATGCAAGTCAACATGTAAATGTAAAAAAGAGACTTCACTTCATACACTAAGTTTATATTCACATGCATCTCCTATGTATATAAAATAAAGTCATAATATATATATATATATATATATATATATATATATATATATATATATATATATATATATATATATATATATATATATATATTCAATAAGCTTTTGAAACTACATTTGAGATTTAATAGTGATAATAGCCACACATATTTCTAATTAAGTCAACACATATAAATTGACATAAACGAAATCATATTCATTTAACTAATTTGAAAGAAATGAATTCATAACTATAAGTGGCATACAACATTTAACATGATTGGAAAGAAATAAAGAAACATGTGGAGAAAAATTCTTATAAGGGAGTCACCTTCAAATCAGGTGAAATTATGGAGGCAAGCATTTAGAAATTCATCTTTTTAGGATGCCACGTAGATACATAGATGTACTTATTCAGGTGATCGAGTACATCATCAAGGAATAGTGTACTATCTCAAAAGATAGAAATCACTACCCTTTAATGGACCTAATCACCTCAATAAGGACTCCTAAGGACGATAGGCCTGCATATGTACCAGAGATTCTTCAGTTACTTTACATGAAAAAGTAAAGCAGGGTTTATTTTAAATTAGGTTCATTAAGTTCTCTACAGGAGCAAGCCCCCATAGTTAATTACATCCTAAGGAATGGTAATTCCATAAGAAAACTCTCGATTAAGGTAAATGATCGTTGTCTTTGACTATTTCAATAGGAAGGACTATCAAATAATTGGTTTATTTTTGAAAGATCAAATGGGATTGATCAAAAGAGGGAGTTATTATTAAAGCCAAAATAGAAGATAAGTAGGCAATGCCCATAATACTAGGAAACTTAATGAGCATCTCAAACTATCCTATAGTTGGGCTTTATATTTTTGAAATTGATTTAGTTTATTTGAGTTACATTTTTCATTAGAAATTTAAGACTTATGATTCCTTAACACAAGATTAAGGAAATGCTTAAGAGGTAAGGAATTAAACTTATGACCCACAAAGAGGAGAAGCAACCTCAGACCCTAAATCTAGGGAGCTTTGGCGAGGGCCGAAAGCACAACCTAAATCTAAGGCGAAAATGGGTATTTGGTTTGTCTCTACACAAGAGAGGACAAATCACCTGACAACTTGGACTTACAACTAGCCACCAACTAACTCCTCCTACAATTTCAAATACATGTAGGCAAGTATTTATGCTTATGCAAGATGGGTAGGCTATTATTTATTTAGAAAGATACTAAGTCCTTACACTCATTCCCTAAAGAGGCTAGATTATGTAAAGGGCATGTTTCAAATGACCTAAATCTAATACAATTCTAATTTCATCTTATTTTCATTTTGGACAATTATTTTGACTCGGGCTAATAGGATTCATATGCCTAATGCATGAGAAATAAAGTTAATGACCAAAATCAGTGAGAACGGAGGAGGTATGTTTCCACCATGGCTCTCAAAGGTCAAGCCAAGTTTCTCTGAAAAAGGTGGAAGCCCTCCAATGAAGAGTGAAATAAAATGTTATTATGCATGCTATTATAAATGAAATGCTCATCCAGCTAAAGGGTTGTTAATTCTTTTATCTTGATTTTAAACCTAAGCTTTAGGTGAGGTTATGAGTTGTTTAATTTTTATTTTAAGTTGTTAAGTTTGGTAAAAGATTTATTTCTTTCCTAAAGAGCCTAATCTAAATGCAGGCCATACATAAAGTAAGGAAGAAACTAGAAAAAATATGCCACTTAATGCACAAGCTAAATAAATCATCAATTAATTTATAAAGCTAAGCACAAAAAGAATAAAAGGCTGTTATGGTCAAGCACCACCACGCAAACCCAACAAATATCAAATATAGCTGAAGCTTTACCCTTATACAACCTAGATTATAAATGAATTAAATTACAATTAAGCGGGGAATTCATTGTTATGGGGGTCTTCAAGCTTTATTTCTTCATTCTTCTTTCTTCTTCTTTTATTCTTTCTTCTTTTGGTTCCTCCTTTTGGATGGTTAGAAGGTAGATGCTCCAAGGCTTACATGATGCATAAGATAATATCTTATGACCAATACTCATCCTAATTCTCATAACAATCATTCCAAAATCCTAATTACAAAAATTTACATGAAAAGGAAAAGAATGAAAATCTAGCTAATACCAGCAAAATAAAGGTTAGCTAAAACAAACCATACAAATTGTAAGCATGTGTATTGGACTTATCACCCCACACATGAGTGACTAAGTCCACCTGACCTATTAGATTATGCTTAGGGGTATAAAGCACCTGCAAGCAAACGCATTTATATTTTTATTTATGATAGCGCCCCTTAAGCAAAATTCCCTGAGAGAATAAGAATAGCGCCTACCATTCATTCTATGAGCATACACCCTAACATCTAGTCTAAAATATATATCACAAAACAAAACAAAATATCAAACCATGTACCGACCTAACCTAAGGCTAGAAGTGGTGACTTGGGCTAATGTGTGTGCTTTGAAGCCTTGTGTGGTATTCTTAGCTATGGCTTTAGGTTCTAATTTTCTAAGTGTGAAGAACATGTTCAACTTAGAGGAGGGTTTCATTTATATTGTTTAATTATTTTAGGTTGATTTTTATTTCATGTTTTGATTTGATTTAAGTGAATGCTATAATTAATTACTAAGTTATGAAGAGAGAGAAAGAGAAGAGAACTTCTCTTTCCTTTCCTAACCTAAGTAATTTCTAAAGTAGATTAATATTTTAGTTTTATTTAGGTCAATGTTTTGATTAGATCATTTTAATTAATCCTAAGTTTAGATAAACTCTAAATAAACCTATTCAAAAGAAAGACATTTTAAGATTAAATAAAATGAATCAAAATTCACATAACACACATTACTTTATTTCTTTCCCAACATATATAACATGCATATGGATGGACCCTAAGCATATATATACATACAAATGAGAGTATTTAACACACTTTATGATGCATGCTAAGTAATCCATTTAAGGAAATTTAGAAGTTGAATATGCATAATTTTATTAAGTAGAAAAGGGTTTCAACGCCATTGTTAACCAGAGGTGTAAGGTATAAAACCTACTTAGGGCTACTTAAAGCCTCGCAACCTCGGGGTTGTCTAGACTAATATATCACTTTCCTTAAATACAAACATATGTATAAAAGAAATGAAATGGAAAAGAAGAATGCAAAAGTTGTATTAATGGATTCATTTTGTTTATGCAATTTATGTATGCAAGTATAGGTAGCCCTCTTAGGTGATAGCATAGGGATGAATAGGATATAGAATTAGGTGAGTCTTAGGTCCTTTTCAAATGAACCATATATCTCACCAATTCCTATTCAAAACTATGCTAACATAAAAGAGAAAGGAAACATATGCTAAGCATGCCTTTATAATCTATCACATGCAAACACATAATTAAAATATAAGTAGCATACTTTTAGATTTGATATTTGATTTATATATTTTGAAAATAATTTGGATTTAGTAATGATAATAGCCATTCATATTTCTACTTCAGCCAACACATGCAAATTTGATATAAAGTAAACAATTTTATTTTTAAATTTTGAATTTGAAAAATATGAATGCATGAAACCACATGACATACAAATTTAACATGTTGGGGAAAGATTCAAAGTAATAAATGCATGTAAACAAGTTCACTTCACTTAAATCCTTAAGACATTCTTATGGAATAAGAAAGTTTAAAATAAATCAAAGTGAATTCAAAGTGATTTTGTTTAGTTTGGAGTTTGATTTAATTTTGGTGAGATGAGTTTGCTGTTCCTAACCCATTCCCACATATGTTTGATATTTTTGTTTAATTTTTAGAGAATTATATCCATTTTTATGCATTAATTAGGTTAAGGTATGAATTAAGTAACTTAATTAACCCTTACCTACACCACCTTAGAATAATTAACCAATGATTATGAGCCAATGAGATGACATAAAAATTCACAAAGAATTTAAATTTGTAATGTACCTAATAAGAAGAAGGCCTAATACAATTTGGCTCACAATTAAAAGTTAATTAAACTAAGGGATTTAGCTTAAATAATTTCAAAACACCATTCATACTTATGAATTGGCTTTTGATTTCCTTAATTGAACTTAGGTTATTAAAAACCTAAGCATTTAGCCAAAGTGGATTAATTAAGTTATGGAACTTTTTAGAATTTTTTAAAAATTAATTAAGGGGATAATTAATGAATTAACCCTTAATTAAGAGAAAATTAAGAAGAGAAAAGAGGGTTTAGGAATAGCTTAGAAAGAATACCCCAAAATTATTTCATAAACCTTCTACTTATGGATCTGACCTTAATCAACCCTAATCATGGATTAAAACTACTAATCATACCCTAATTATATTTAATTACATAAGGAGGGTAATTAAGAAATCCATATACAATTCTTTTAATTAAGCCTTCAATAAATCTCAAGAAAATTAGGGGAGGCAGAAGTCAACCCCTAAAATATACCCAAGAAGTTTGGGATTAATCAGATGCTTAATTAAAGAGTAATTAACAAAATGAAGTTTCCAATAAAACCCAAATTCAGAAAAAATATATAATTCAAGGCCTATTGAAATTAATTGTAAAATATTTTAGGTTGAATTATCTTTCCATAAGATTTTATTTCATAATTTTCTAAATTTTCTAAAGGGAGTTATAAATTTTAGAATTTCCCTAGATTAATTAGAATTTAATTAAACATTTTAACTAATCTTCTGGCACAAGACGCGATGCATGGTAGCGGCGGTCAGCACACTTTAGATTCATCGCACTGTGAGGGGCTTACTTAAGTTGTCAAATCCCAAAGCTGGGCACTTTTGATCTCACATCATCAAAGATCGACCGCCGAGATCTCCCATGGTTTTAAAATGGATAATAGATATATAAACGTGGGGAATTATCTCGACCGTCCATCCAAAATGTGCGGATGGATGGTTGAGATTTTCCAAGTTCTTCACCTTGATCAACAGAGACCGTCCATGATCAAGGGGAAGATCTGACCTCAATCGAACTCAGATGCTAACCAAATTCAACCCAAACCATCTAAAGCTAAAGAGCGGCAAATCCAACAATCAAAAATCCATGGGATTGAAATTTCTTTCTCAAAGCTCCACACCACATTGAGTTTAATGGTCAGAAAATCTCATACCTCATCGGATGTGATCACGATGATTCCCTGAGAAGCTTCATCGTTGAGACAAGTTGTTGAGAGTATGAGCACTTGAGGTTGAGTGGATTGGTGTATGAACCAACTCCTCCTTAGCTAGCTTGTGACCTTGATCCAATTTAGCTCTTCCTTTCTATGGGAACTCCAAAAGAAGCTTGGGTGCACTCGACTTAGCTCCTTGATGAAGTATGCAAGAGCAATTGGATGGAAATTGAGTGAAGAGGAAGTTCAAGAATGGATTGAGCTCCCCTATTTTCACTATTAAAAAATTGAGAAATAGGGAAATGGCAA
Organism: Cymbidium sinense; assembly: GCA_021442155.1. Lineage (NCBI taxonomy): Eukaryota > Viridiplantae > Streptophyta > Magnoliopsida > Asparagales > Orchidaceae > Cymbidium > Cymbidium sinense. The sequence continues at coordinate 75,615,584 of CM038218.1, read as the reverse complement.
GAGCTCTAGGAGATTAGGGATCACTCTCTGATGGCTACTAAGTCTCTCTAGTACTCAATCGAATTGAGGAATGATGTATTTGAGTTTGTTTAGGGGGAGTATATCTTATCTCCCCCTTGAAGGCTCGAATGGCCATCCATCGTCTTGGCATTTTGATCCAATTGATCATAGTCAGTGGGTTGTTTGATCAGTTAAGAGTGTGCACATGGTCGGTTTGAGCCAAGGAGTGGAATGCCAACCTCCCATGTGCTTGAATTTTAGTGGGAGGGGGATTTTAAATTTTACATTTTGACCCATGGGGTCGGGTTTGGTCTAGGGACCAATTGGGCTGACCCAAACCCATTGGGTTGGCTGCACCACTCTTCACTAGGTCCCCTTGAGTTTTAGGAAAGCCTCAAGTGAATGTGAAGAGGGTATGACCAAATTACCCATGATTAAGCCAAAATTTATTCTATGGCCTAGGGGTAGAATGGTCATTTTGCTAATTTTTTTACTTTGGGTATGTTGGGTATGTGGAGAAACTAGGTTTGGCCAAGTTTCATGAGATTTGGAATTCATTTAATAGGGTTTTGCTCATGTTGACCCATTTAGGTCAAAATGGGTCAACTAGGGTCAAGTTGACTAATTGGTCAAATTGGGTCTAACCAAAGGTTGGGTCAAGTTCATATGACCATTTGAAATGTTTTGGTGTCTTTGGTTTGATTCAATTTAGTATAGTTTTGAATTTGGCTCATATGACTTCATTTAGGTCAAATAGGTCAAGTGGACCTATTTGACCCATTTGACCTATTTGAGGTAGGTCAAGGTTAGGTCTAGGTTAGGTTAGTCATATGGAATGGATTGGTATCTTTATTTCCAATCAATTTTGGTTAAGTTTTGGCTCAACATGACCCCTTTAGTCATGTTGGGTCTAAGGTCAATTAGGTTAGGTCTAGCCAATTGAGGCTTTTAAGTTCCACAAGTGATTTGGAATGAACTTGACCCATTGGTTTCAATCAATTTGGCTTAGATGAAGGTTTGACACATTATGATTTTTTAGGTCAAAATGGGTCAACTTGGGTCAAGTGGCCAATTGGGCTAGGTTAGGCTCAAATGTTGGCTTGGTCAAGGTCAAACATAATCATGAGTGAACTTAGATCAATGGTTTCAATCAATTTGGTCTATGGTAGAATTTGGCTATGTTAAGTTTCATTTTGGGTTAAGTGTTGACTTGGTCAACCCTTAAGTTTGACTTGGTTTGATCCAATTTGATTGATTGATCATCTCATGATGATTGTTGATCATGATGAGAGGGATAGATGAGTTTGGTTCATTCCAATTTGGTTAGGATTAGAATTTGGCTCATAAGGATACTTTAGGTCACTTTGGGTCAAGTGAGCCTATGTGGGTCAAATGGCTTGGTCAAAGCTTGATTTGAGCTTCAGTGATCTTGTACATGGACTTATGATTGAAATATAAATCCATTTACAAGTGGTTTGAAGTCAAATGGGTTTTGATCCATTTGATAATTTCATATTCAAAGGAAGAATATGATGGGGTTTTGGGTTTGATTTTTGAACTAGGTTTTGATTGTTTGATTGAAGTTTGGATTTATATATGAACTCATGATTGTAGGTTTGATTGAATCATGAGAGAAAATCAAGAGTTTAGCTTGATTTAGAATTGATTTGGCTTAGTTCAAGATTTTGACTTGAAAGGCTTAGATTGGATATTGAGTGGATTTGAGTTTGATATTTGGAATTGGTTTTGATTGTTTGAATTTATATTTCATTTATATATGTGAATATAAATGAAAATATAAATGGATCATGAGAAAATTTCAATGATTTGAAGTGATTTAGTTATGATTTGGGCTAAGTCCATTAAGAAAGATTTAAAGGACTTAGAAAATTTTCATGGAGTTTGGAGTTTGAATTTTTGAATTTGGTTTGATTGATTTATATTTATATTTCATTTATATATGTGAATATAAATGAGAATATAAATGATTTATGAGAAAATCCCATGACTTTGAAATGGTTTGATCATGATTTAGGCTAAGTCCATTAATGGAAAATTAAAGACTTAAGAAAGATTTTAAATTGAGAATTTAATTTGAGGGTTTGATTTGATTGATTTATATTTATATTTCATTTATATATGTGAATATAAATGAGAATATAAATGAGTTTTGAGAAAATATCATGAGTTTGAATTGATTTGATGATGATTTAGGCTAAGTCCATCAATGGAAAATTAAAGGGACTTAAGAAAATTTCATGAATTGATTTGGAATTTTGAGTTTAGTTTGATTTGTTTGAATTTATATTTTCATTTATATATGAGAATATAAATAAGAATATAATAGAATTATGAGAAAATCTCAAAGATTTGAATTGGTTTTGATCATGATTTTGGTTATGTCCTTAAGAGAGGATTAAGGACTTAGAAAAATTTGGACTTAGGAATTTTGATGGATTTTGATCATGGGCTTCAATCATAGATTTCAATCATGGATTTCAATCATGGATTTCAATCATGGAATTGATTTGAGTTTGGAGAAAATAAAATAGAATTGATTTGGAGTTTGACTTGAAGGAAGGAAAGTAAGGAATGGTTCAAGCTAAGTGTAGGCAATTTTCTTAACACACCTAAGGCATGACCTATTCTTATGGCTAACTCTTCTAAGTCTTCTAAGACTAGGTTAAGTGTCCACCTAATCACTAGATGTGTCTTAAGATTAAGGATCTCTTAGTGTCTAAGAGGAGTCCTATGTCTAAGATGGAGATGTTGAGAGCTCATCCTAAAAAGGAGGTCAACAAAACACAAGTATGTGATTTCATTCAATCCAACTAAGTCCTAAGGACAATCATATTAAACAAGCTCATTTAAAATAAACTAAAGTTTCTTAAAGCCATTTTTTTATCTTTATGTTTGATTTGATCTAAGGAATGTGAAAGAGGTTTACTAATCCTAATCCCATTCCCCATGTATGAGTTAATTTGGTTTAATGAAAAGCAATTAGGTTGATTTTATGTCTTAATTAGATTAAGGTATAAATTAAATCAATTAATTAACTCTTACCTATATAACCTTAAGTTACTTAACTAATTAATGATGAGCCAATATGAGATGCAATCACATGGAAAAGTAAATTAGCAATGCTCCTAAGAAATGAAAGGGATCTAATACAATTGGCTCATAATTAATAGTTAATTAAGCTTAAAGAGCTCACTTAATTACTTTTATAGTTTTCTCACACATGTGAGCTAACCATAATTTCATTAGCTCTCCCTTTAGGTTATTGAACACCCAAAAAACTACCCAAGAGTTAATTAAGGGAGGTTATGAATGAATGGATTTTAAATTAATTTGATTAAACCCTTTATTGGTCAATTAAATCCTTTGATTGTATCTTTTAATTAGGATGATGAAATTTACTTAGGGAAAGAGATCAAGGAAGAGGCCTCAATCCCAATCCCTAGGTCATTTCAAACAATCAATTGGGCTCTAAAATGATTAAATATCCTTTCTTTTAATTGATTAATTAAGTGGCTAATTAATTAGTTAAGCTTTAATTAATTTGAAACAAATGAAGAGGCTTAACGAAATGGTCATAAGGAATAAACCCAAACCACTTTCCAAAGACTTTTCACTATTAACATATGACAATAAGCTTAATTAATTAATTAATCCATTATTCATTTGCTTAATTATCATTAATTAAGGTTGAAGAGTAATTAAGGCTTAATCCATTGATTTTCCTAATTAATCATCCAATAAATCCCAAGAAAGTAGGGGAGGTAGAGATAATCCCGCTAAATATCTCTGAAAAATTTGAAATTAATTGGACAATTAATCAAAGAGTAATTAGGCTAATTAAATTTTTAATTAAACCTTAATTAAGTAGACATTATTGTTTAAAATTAATTAATAATAATTTTAATGGATTTCTCTTTGAAATATCTTTAAAATGAGCCCTCATTTATATTTTTTTTATTTTCTAGGGTTAATTATGATTTTAGGAAGTTTCAACCATAAAAATTAATTAAAACAGCCCTAATTAACCTTTAATCCTATCGGTACCACATGGCTGCTGATGTGGCACACACTTTCCATGTGGCACGATGGGTATAGGATATTTAATTTGATAAATCAGGAGGTTGACTCAGATTTTGACGGATGGCTTTCCCGTGGACCGTCCGATCTAAGATCAGATGGCCATGATCGATCCATGATTCTAAAGTATTAATCAAGGGATCTATGCATGATTTGATCATGGCTATCCATTCTAATCACACGGAATAGACGTCCCATGATCCATCTTCCTACGAGTGATGAACGAAAGAGCCCGTCCGCTATGGATTACTCGATCCAAGCTCACCTGAGCTCGGATCCACTCTAAACTCAACACACACCTTCACACAAAAGATCCAAAAGGATCCAATGACTATGATGGTATCAAATGCAAGTTTTCTTCTAATATGACCAACATATTTTTCCTAAACTGGCAGTTTTTAGGAATTACCTCACTGGAGCTAATGTCTGGCTGTGGGATCGACTGAGGTAGCTTTGTTTGGTGAAAACGAAGCCCTGTTGAGCCACACTATCCTTGATTTGAGGTAGATTGCTCTATGGACCAAGCTCCTCCTTTTTGCTGACCCGGGACTTATCTCAACGCAAAAGTAGTCAGACGATTCCTATAGGGAGTTTTGCTGACACTGCCCTAAAGATAGGATGTCTGCTTGGAAAAAGATATCGCTAGGGTTTTTGCTCCTAATTCATAAGAGAATATATATTATTTTGTTTATATGTTTGTGTGGAACTTATTGGTGTATGAGCGACCACACTAAGAATGAGCTTATATCAGCATAGTCCTATCTCAGACTTATTGGACCAAGGGAGAATCTGTACTTCTGCAAGATAAATTCTCCAACCACAGGTGTGGCTACTAAGAAAGGGGGACTGTCTAATCCAAGAGTAACCAGGATAGTGTCTAAATGAGGTTGCTAAGAATGTGATCCAAATAGAGTGCCCACAAGGGAGGTGCTACTAGGGGATTTATGTAGGAACCTATAAAAGAAAGTCTATAGGTATACAGTGGCCAACTCAAGGACAAAGCTTGTTGACTTACATGCCATGAGTGGTGTATCCACTGAGTGGGTCACCGTCAGCATGATAATAACCAACCAACCTAAGGTGCCCATCAATTTACGATGATCAATCTGAGAGGAAGGCTTATAGAATTACATCCTCATAGATGGAAATGATCATCAGGATAGTCTGCGACAGTGAGACAGATGCTATTCGACTTATGACAACTACTAAGTGGGGAGTCCCGTGTAAGGACTAGACCATAACTTAAAGTAGTCAGGAAGAAAGGAGCCACTGGGGGACTTATCCAAAACCTCAAATATACTCGACCTAGTTAGTGCATGATGGTTAGTTCAAGAAGAAAGTGTGCAGGCTTACATCCTCTTAAACAAAGTGAACATGGGGTAGCTTACCAGCTGTGCAGTAACGCCTACCAAACTAATAAGGTGCTCATCAGTTTGCAATGGTCAAGTTAGGAAGAAAGCTTGTAGACTTACATCCTCTAGATAAGTGACCACTAGGGTGACACACTAGCAAAGTAGCATGTCAGCCTGACCTTGAGCAACTAATGAGTTGAGTGCCACAAGGGGCTTTATCCCACATCAAAATAACCCAAGACAGAAGATATATGTTTCTTTTATATGTGGTTGTGTGTAGTTTGTGTTGGTGTTCTGTTGTTAAAGGATAGGATGCCACTTGTGTTCCTTATACCTACCCTAAACACATCATGGATTCGCAAGCAAAGATATTTCTAGCCAATATGAAGAGATGAAATTTTATGATGAAAAAAATTTTATTGATGATCATTTTCTAACAAGATTTATGGATTGTATTTCTTTAAGTAGAGTCCATTGATTGGAAGCATAGGCCTCCTTACAATTTATGTCGATAACATCCTCTTTTGGTAGGCCTTTCTATGAAAGGTCCTTCCCAAGTGGGTTCAAACTTGCCTCCCATCTTTGAATGTAACAATTGGCCTCCTTAGAACTAAAATAAGCTCTACTTGAAAAGCTCTACTGACCAACTTTATGAGCTTAACATTTTGGCTTTGTACATCTGTGGCTCAAATGCCCCAGACGCCTCCTCCAAACCTTCAAGCTCTTCTAACTGTAACTTAGCATTATGCTCTGTTGTGATTTTACTACCCACAGTTATCCTTAATGATGAGAGTTGAACTTCTAATGGTAGAACTGTTTTAGACCCATACACTAAGGAGAATGGGGTAGATTGAGTTGGAGTCCTGTATGTGGTGTGGTAAGCCCACAAGACTTCAACTAACTGCTCATTCCATTGCCACTTGTTATCATCGAGTGTCTTCTTTAATATCTGGAAGAGAGTTTCATTGAAAGCTTCCACTAAGCCAATTTCCCTCTGGTAATAAATGGTAGAATATCTCCAATCTATGTTATGTCTCTGGACAAAGTTGTTGATTTTGGTGCACTTGAATGTCGTACCATTATTGGATATAATTCATCGAGGCACAACCATATCTATGGTTTTTGAAAATTGGACCACATGCTAGTGACCTCTAAGTGTGATTGCCTCACTTGGAAAGTAAGGGAGCTGGGGTATGAACTGATGGTCCTTGGAAGAGGGTGAATCGATCGGACCCACTATGTCGGTACCCCAACACTCAAATGGCCATGAGGCCAATGTAGTGTGTAGAATGTTGGTGGTTGGTGTAGGACCACCCCGTGCACCTGATATTGGTGGTATCTTCTAACTGCATCCATGCAGTCTGTGATCATCAAGGGCCAGTAGTACCCTAGTCTCTTGATCATGGCTTTCATCTTTTGACCAGATTGATGCGCTCCGCACAAACCTGAGTGTACCTCGGTCATAATCTTATGGGATTCATGTTCTTCCAAGCAACGTAACCACATATGATCATAAGACCACCTGTATAAGGTGCCAATCATGAGAGTGTATGGGAGGGATCTCTGCTTCTCCTGATAGGCTAATGACTTCTCTTGAGGTAGGTTGCCTATATTTAGGTAATCCATGAAAGGCTGCCTCCAATCTGACTCATCATCCTTTTTGGCAATGACAACCTCCCATTCAAGAGAGAGTCTCTCGATGAGTTCAACATCAATAAGGGATAAGACTTGCCTATTTTGGACCCTTATTGGTATAGACTCATCTTCCAAAATGACAACTCTTTGGCAAGCTTGGCCAATGCATCTGCTACTGCATTTTCTCCTCGAGAAATCTTATAGATGGTAACCTCTGGGATTTGGGCCAATAACTCCATGGTGTACTTGTGGTAATGATGGAGCTTAAGCTTTAGAATTTTGTAAGATCCAACGCAATTTGGTTGATAACTAAGTGAGAATCCTCAAAGATGTTAATTTTTTGGACACATAGTACAATGGCTAACTTGTCATCCCATTTGAACTTAGCATCCTTTTGACAAGTGCTGAGAATGGTCGCATCTCCCTGATAGGTTAGAAATGAAACATTTTAGATATGCCAACCACCCTTCAAATGATTTGAGTTGAGTTAGATTTTTAGGGGGTGACAATTCTAATATAGCATTGATCTTCTCTAGATCGATTTCTATTCCACGATGCACTCTACTAACCCAAGAAATTTCTTTGAAGCTACTCTGAATGCACACTTCAGGGGATTCATTTTAAGGTTAAATTATCTTAACCATTCGAAAACTACTCTAAGTCAAAGAGGTGGTCTTCTCGTTCTTTACTTTTGACTATAAAATCATCAACATAATATTTGACTTGATGATGAATGAGTTTGTTTAATATCTAAGTCATGGCCCACTGGTATGTAGCACCGGCATATTTAAAGCTGAAAGGCATGACCTTATAATAATAGATTTCGATCAGGGTTCAAAAAGTAGTATTTTTCTCATCTTCGGGGGCCATCTTAATTTAGTTATAGCCAAATGACTTATCCATGAAAGAGAAGACTACATGAGATGAGGCAATTCCCACCATCAATTCCGAAATTGGTAGTGAAAATTCATCTTTAGGACATGCCTTATTTAGATCCCTAAAATTGATGCATATGCGAATTTGGCCATTCTTTTTCTTAATTGAACAACACTGGCCAACAAGGTAGGATATTTTTCTTCCCTAATAAAACCATCATCGATCAATTTCTTAATTTCAGAAATGGCCTTTTGCTCAATGTCTAATCGTATGCGTCTAGGAGCTTGCTTGATAGGGTTAGTATTAAGATCTATTGCTAGTTTGTGGACTGCTATAGAAGATAAACCAAACATTTCTTCATAACTCCATGTAAAGTAGTCATTAAACTCAATCAATAGCCAAACTAAGTCATTGGTTTCTTCTTCATTCAGTAAGGAACTGATGTATGTCGGGCGTGGATCTTCTTTTATTCCTAAGTTGGTTTCTTTGAGTTCATCGATGGTTGATCTAATTTCTTCTTCAAACTTTGGTGGTGCATCTTTGACTTTAAACTCATTTGGATCATCTAAAGTGTCTAAACACACCTCCTCATATGAGTTAGCATGATTTTAAAAAAAACTTATCAGACTCCAAATGATTGGTGATGACTAGGCAATAGTTATCATCATCGACTGGACCCATTGTGCTGAATCCTAATCCTGGTCTTGATTGAGAATATCTGCTTTGGTTATCCCATAACCTTTCAAAGTAATCTGACCTGTATTTAGACTGAGTATGTAGGATTAATCCCTTCTTTGCCAAATTAAGAACATAAGGCGAATACCAATCAAAAGGTAATTTTATTAGAACTTTATATGAATCATCCTCAAATTTTATATAAACTTCCTAACTTATAGATGATGTTCCCAACAAGAACCTCTTTGGCTTGACATATGTAGATGACTTGGGGGCCTCCTTAACTACCAAACCTTCAGCTTTCTAAGAGGAAAGTGGGGTTAGAGCTAAGGTTCCCAGCTACTGCCTGACTGTTCTACATAATACTGACTCGGATACATTCATGTTTTGCTTGGAGGCTTGGTCTTCATCATTGTCTGGCTCGAATGTCACCTCCAAAGAGACCCACTAAGATGGGTTTATTGGCATGCTAACTACATGAGACTCATCATCTGAACATAATTCCATGTATATATGGATAGTAGGGGTACTCTATGAGCTAGAAGAAAGCTCCTACTAGTTGGCCACCAGCACGGAGGTCTTCCACCTCTAGAACTGCCTCTAGATCTGCCTCTTCCTCTAGCTGGTGGGGCTCGAGTCATCCTACCCATGTGTTCATATGAGGAACAAAATGTGAGTGGAATCTAACTTCAGGCTCTAGTTCTTCCTCAGTGTTTGATTCTCACTCACTTATATTTTCTTTTTCTTTTTCTTTTTATTTTTCATTTTTTTTATTTTTTATTTTCCTTTTCTTTTTGTTCTTTTTCCTTTTCTTTTGTTTTTGAACATTGACCAAGTTTACAAGAATAAATATTTTGATTTTGAGGAAGATAGTAGGTCACGTCCTCATATATCTCGACTTCTCTAACTGAAAATGACTTCAAGTCTCCTTTGACACAATACTCGATTCCACCTCTTCAAAATTTGATGCACTGATGTAAAGAAGACAGAAACGTGTTATTTTGATGTATCCAAGGCCTACCGAGCAAAGTAGTGAAAGATGTATCTGAATCAATTATGTATAACATATCTTTTGTCTTCTAGTCATCTATCTCTAATGGTAACACTATGCAACCTAAATCCCTCTCGGCTTGCTCATTGAATCCCCTCAATATCATCTGATCTCCTTAGAGTTTGGAGATGTCAATCCTCAAGTAGGCAAGGATCTTTAGACTCATAATATTCACTGATCCACCTGGATCAACTAACACCTTAGAGAGTCTGAATCTGCCCATATCTGTGATGTAGAGGGGATGGTTGTGCTTGATTGTCCCCAAAAGAAGGTCTTCATCACTGAATGTAACTCCACAGTCTTCTCTTAAATAACATGCCTCCTCTCTAATAGCAGTCAGCTGAGCTACGCATATTTTCGGATCAAGAAGAGGTTTGATCGATCAATGACTCCATCATCTCTTTAGATAAGACAAGGGCATTATATATGCTTAGTTTAGCTGGCAACTTTCTCAGGTGAGCGAGGACATTATAATCAACTTTGGGCTGGTCCTCCATAAGCATATTCATAGGTGGAGTATCCTATGGAGGGGCTACTTGATCGCTTGAACCAATAACTTGCTTACCCTTATCTTGAGGTGCTATTCTAGAAGATAGGACTTTGCCACTATGAAGGTTGACTTCAATGAATTCACGAGATGGTTTAGTGGAAAGTTATACCTGCTCATTAGGTTCACTAATAGCTTCTCCTATAGGATCATCAGAGTCAGATGACTCCAAATTAATCTCAATGGGAAAACACGAGTAATTCATGAATGGATAATCCATTTCTAAATCAGAAGAGGAATGATCAAACTAGAGTTATTATTAATTAGACTCGAAGAGCTTTCTATAGAAATAAACTTAGAAAGATCATAAGAAGTGACACAAATATAAGTGTAATCAGCTTTCTTCATTTATTTCTTAGATTTGGATGGAGGTACAAAATAGAAATCAAGTAAAGTAAGCGGAGTGAGGGATTTGGCAACCCCCTCCACCGATATAATATGGCTACTAGAAGAAGAACTGACTAGAGGAACTGAAGCTGTAAATGTGGATGGAGTGCTAGACTCGATTAGTGGTTACATTATTATGCTATTCAGGGCAAGTGGAGGTTATCGTTGCTACTGTTGGGCTCCTACCTCCCTCAAGTTATCTTATAAACTTGCAAACCTTAGAGTTGAAGGTTTGAGCTTCCTCAAGCACCTGCAAGGGCAGTTTCTTGATCTTAAAAATGATTTTCTTAGAAGTTCAGGATAGGGAGATATCCCAACCTTCCTTTGTCTTAAGAGGATCGCATGTATCCCCAATAATTACTCTGACAAAATTAGAAGGTTGTTCTAACATGTATTCTTGAAAGTTACATTTGCATTAATAATGAAAAGAGGTTACAAAAAGAAGTACAAAAAATACAAAATAAAGGGAAAACTAAGTAGTTACAATATATTTTCTATCATCCTCCAAAATAGTAAAAAAAATTAGGAGGAATAGTATCACTATGTGTATCATGCCAAAAAAAAGTCAAAAGTTGTCACTGTATGCGCACAAAAGTCGGCTAACATGTTGTGCTCTCTTTTGGTATATGAGAATATCACCTGGTGAAACTCCCTGAGAAAGTTGAGATCAGCCTATGATGGTCTAGATCTCCAAGTGTCCTGCTGCATGCTTGTTTGAGGTAGTCAACCACACTGCAATTATCACCTTCCACCACAAGCCCCTTATATTCATACATCCATAACTCTATGATTTGTTTGACAGCTAGCATGGCCTGTAGTTTAATATAAGTATTTTCATAGTGTTGTAGATGGATGCCCATGGCTTTCATGAAAGCCCCACATTCATCTCTAATCACCATCCCGATACCAGCAGAACCGGAAGGAAGAAGGGCTCCATCAACATTAGCTTTCAGCCATGCAAGAGCGGGGGGAGGGGGGAGTCCATGAGAAGGTAGGAAGCAGCCTGTGGCGCTGAAAGATCTCTCGTTGCTCTTGAAATGGGAAGGCACCAGCATGAGTGAAGGCTTCAAGAATATTTGTTGCAATGATTTTAGGGGTACCATACCAGACCATGAGTTTTACATTTCTAACCCTCCAAGTATGGTAGACAACATAGCAATAGAGTCTAGCCCATAATGCTTTCCTCTTGGTAGTGGTTACAAAGGCTTTTAGCAAGTCTTAATGGTTGGAGAAAGTTAGAATGCTAAACCCCCATGAAGCAAGGATGTGCAAAATTTTCTTGGTAAGAGAGCACTATACTACAATATGTTCAATATTTTCATGTTCCATGCAGCCCCAAGGACACATAATTTCCTCCACCAATCCTCGAGCATGCAGCCAAGTGTATGTTGGTAGTGCACCTTTCAAAAGCCTCTAGTAAAACATCTTTTCGCGGGGGTGCAGCTTAAAAATCTACAGCCATTTGTGTTAGTGGCTACTGTTGAAAAAGAGGGAATTGTATGCTTGAGCAGTTATTGATGTTTCAAGGGTGATTTAAGGAGTTCTGGTTGATCACCTTGCTACCCATCAAGAATGGGAACCTGCAGAATTTTTTGGACAATTTATTGTCCAAAGAGAGTCTCCAACCGTTCATCATTCCACCTTCCACCTGACAGCAAGAGATCCACCACTTTCATGTCTTGTAGTGCTTCAAAATATGCTATGATTGGCTGCATAGAGAAGGGGAGATTATCCATCTAGATTTTTCCCAACATATTCACACACTCTCTCCCCATTAACAATCTTCCACTTAAGAATGTTATTAAAACTTTGGGCTCCATCAAGTATCACCGCCCAACACCTAGATTCACCACATTTTCTATTGTGGTTCTAGATTTCAACACCATAATGCTCACAGAGGCATCGAGGAGAGTCATTGGCTCATTCAAGAAGCTCCATGCTAGCCGAGCTCTTAGGGGGCCTTTCCATGTGTTGGGTGAGTGAGAACCCAATCCCCCTTCCCTTTTTGGTTAACAAATGGTGGCCCAACTTACATAATGAATGCTTCTTCTAGTTGAGGTACCTTAACATAAGAAATTTTTGCAAATTCTTTCAATTTCCAGTAGCACACTAGAGGGGAGTTCTGTATGCGTGAGATGAAATGTGGTTAAGGGCAGTAATGAAGTGTTGAGAAGGGTGGCTGTCCAGCCAAAGATAAATTCCGGATACCCCATGCAGTGAGTTTGGCACGAGCTCTTTGTAGAAGCTTCAAATGATTAATTTTAGTAAGCCCCCTCATGGCCAATATGATGCCAAGGTATTCTAGCTCCTCAACCTTGTGAAAGCCCGTCAACTATACAATGTGGTTTGTCCTCCATTAAGTAGCATCTTTGCTGAAAATTACAATAGATTTTGAGGCATTAATCTGTTGCCTAGTCCATTTGCAATAGTCTTTAAAGATTTTCATGATCTTCTTTCCATGAGCAGTTGAAGCTTGACATGTTATGAAAATATCATCGGCATATAATAAGTGTGAGATACATGGCCTAGCATTGGATATAGACATGCCAACCTGCTGTCCCCTAGCTTTAAAATCCATGGCGAGGAGTTCGGAGCACAATATAAAGAGATATGGGGATAGCGGACAACCTTGATGAAACCCACATTCAGCTATGATCTAGCTAGTCCTTTGGCCATTGAGGAGGATGGAAAACCTCGGTTGTGTGACACATTGGATGATCCATTGTCTGAATTTGGTAGGAAATTTCATTACCTGCAGTAACCTTCTAACAGGTATTCCTTAGGGATGATGATGACAATTGACTTATAGCTATGCTCAAGCCAGTCCTTAAAGATAATGCAATCTTTTAAGACATGGCCTAACATATGGTGGTAGGGGCAATAATTTGAATCATGACTATTACCCACTTCCTTCAGCCTCTTAGGCTCTAGTAGCTAGAAATTAGGCTTCTTTAAGAGATTCTTAAAGATCTTTCTGACCACCTCCCTCTTGAATAAATAAGTTTTATTCAATATGTTAGCAAGAGTAAGTAAGTAATAGCTACCTAGTAGCGGGTAAGATTCCTACTATTGAGGATGCTAATGAGGAGGCAGTGGTGGTAGCCACTGTGGCAACTGTCGTGGCCGGTATGACAACTGAGGTGGTGACAGAGAAGGTGGTAAAAGAGGCTATTGAGGTTGAGGCCTATCTGACTGAACCCTTGCTGGCTACTTCCCCTTATCAACTATTGTGACTATCTTTGGCTTCTTCTAAAATGTCTTCTAAGATTTGGGCTTGGCTGACTAGTCTTGGAAAGGCAACTGTTTGGCTTCCTTCAGTAGACTAGTTGCCTTGTTGATTAATTTCTCAAAGGTTTTGATTGTAAAATCCTTGAGCATGAAAGCAACCGAGCCATGGATATTCTTCAGGAGAATCTCTATGGCATGCTGCTCAGATAGCTATGGTTCACATTTCATACTCAGGTTTCTCCACTTGAGAATGTAATCGACAAGGGACTTGTTGGGATTTTATTTTGGTACAATGAGGTGGCCTACAGTAACCCTTTGCTGAGCTCCAAAAAACCTCTTGATGAAGAGGTACTCCAACTCAGTAAATGTCTTTACCAACCGTTTGGGCAATTCGACATATCAATCAAACACAACACCCGTTAGACTACTAATAAACAATCTAAAAGAAGGGCGTCACTACGTCTGGAGAGTTGCAACAGCCGACTTTGAAATGTGTAATATGTTGGTGAGAGTTCCCACTGCCTTCAAAGATTTTGAAAGAAGGGGGCACAAAACTAAGATATTGGACGTCATAAAATTCCTCAGGTAGGTCTACCCTTTGAATAGATGAGCCACCTCGGGCTTGCGCCAGCGCTTCCCTCACCTATTATTCCACCATGTGCTTTCTCATGCATAGAGGTTCTATCCACCACCTTTCTATGCAAGCTACCATTATCTTCCTCTGCGATAATGCATCTAGGATGATCTGAGGTATGTGCCAACTCTGCCCTATCGACTATTATGGGAGAAGGTTGTGAAATTAGGGCTGAGTTCTGTAATGCTGAAACTATTGCAATCAACTCCTCAATTTTCTCCCCCATCTTATCAATAAGATCATCTCTCAGCCTGAGCTAGTGGAGGAGGTGCTAAGTCGAGTGAGACGTGTCACCTTCCTCGAGCACAGTGCCTTCCTAGCTAGTCTAGTCCTGTTGTAAGGATCCCAAGTGTTAACCATGTGGACCTAGGCTGAGTCCTCCAACAAATCATCCTCATCAAGGTCAAAACTTACCTTTCCCTCCTCATAATTAGACCGATCGCTTCCTAAGATTTCTCTCTTCTTGCAAAATACTGTGTTAAAATGTCATTCAAGGAACAGTCTAACTGTGCCGGTACAAACACTTGCTGCTGACTGGTAGTAGGGCTATGATCACTAACAGAAATGCAACTGATATTGCTTACCACTGGAGTGCTATCTATGGGAGGACTATGCTTGCTAGAAGATATGTGCTCATGACTGCCCACAATTGGTGGAGTGCTACTTCCATAGGAATTGCTCAACTATCTCCCTCCCCCTTTGCTACTACTGCTACTGCCAACTGAGGTGGAGGTGGTGGAATGACTATGGTGCTCTTGGGTCGTCATTCCTTCTTCACTATAATTGAAGTGGATGGTTGAGAAGGAGTGCTCAACCTCACCTCAATGGGTGGACTAGATGGAATGGGACCCTAAAGCTGTAGCTGGATCACCAACGAGGCTTTCTTCTCCCCTGATGCTATCTTCTATGTCTTGGTCAGCATAGAGGATGCTAGAACATGTATTGGTGAAGGTGTACGATGAGTGGTGCAGTGTGGTGGAGACACCGACACCAACAGAGCTCTCCTCCATGACCGTGTGCTTGTCTATATCATCGGTATGGTTGGCTCGATAGCCTAAGGATATCCACAAGAGCGAGGCTCACCACCTGAATACCTCCTCCTCTCTCTCCTATTTGCCTACATTGCCACTTAGGCCTCTATGTCTTTGACTCTATGTATCTGATCCCTGACACTCTTAGAGATTAGGGACCTTGAGTCAAATAATGCACCAAGCTCTGAGCAACTGTGGGCTCACCTATCTGGCAAATAACTGACCATAATCCAACGTAGGGCCTCCTCCTCTCCCTAGCTGGTACCACATAATATGCTGGTGGTAAAAGTGATACTGCAATCCTCCTGTAGTCCTCTTCTCCATCTAAGCTTGAGAGGGGATAAAATTTATTGCCACTAAGGGGGAGACCTCCCGGGGTGAACCCCCAGTGGGATGCTACCTGCCTTTATACCGCTCACTGATGTCGCTTAACCTTTCAATTTTATGTGCAGTGTGTGAGTCAAATGTGGCGGAGCTAGAACCTTCCTCGAAGGTGGGAGACTATCTCGAGGCCTAGATAGCCTTCCCCTTTGAGGGGACCAATGAGAAGGTGTTAGCCCTCGTCAGGGCAACAAGATGAACAACTGATGGAATAGATAGGGGAACCACTGACACTACTGGTGCTGCCACTAAAATTGATTGTGCTGAAGCTACTCCTCTCACTGTGGGAATCTCTACTACCTTCCTCTTCAATGGAGGGAACTCAGGGTCAGAAAACATGTCAAAGCGAATAAGTGGAGTCTGTCCCAGCACCAATTCCTTAATGACTGTCATGAGGACTGTCCCCTCACAAGTAACTCACGTAGCCTCAATCCATGAACAAACTAAATCAGACGCACAAGGGTTGAAGTGAGCTCGGCCTGATCCAAGGTTAAGTCAAGACCGGATAGGAAGGAAAACACAAACTTGCTAGGAGCCATGTGTACTGAAATGAGTTGAACAGAAATTGGTTGAGCTAAAACTATGCATTTGTTGAAAACATAACTGAATCAATCCCTTTTTCCTCGGTATTCATGTTCAGAAATAAATTTTAGACTTGATTTGGAAATTTGAACATACACTCAACAAATTTAGTTATGTTAAGTGGTTATTGGAGAGATTTTGATATGTGAGGAGAGCCTTTGCCATTTGATTTTGATTTAGAACCCATATTCAATCAATTGAAGTAGGTTGGGCGAGGTTCAAAAGTTTGAAGAGACCTTTGAAGATATTTGAGTTGTTATCTTGTTTGAAAATTTTGATATTGAAAGAAACTTTACTTAGCAAATTTAGGTATGCTAAGGAAAGGTTATGATTTATGTGTTTGAAAATTTTGTGAAAAATCTTTCCTTATGGTGATGTTGATTTGATTTGAAAGTGGGGCTTCTTACTTAACAAATTTGGTATGTTAAGCAAGAACCAAATGTAATTGATTTTGCTTTTTGAAAGTGAGACTCTCACTTAACAAATTTGGTATGTTAAGTGTGAGTCAAATGCGATATGATTTTTTTTTTTTTGAAAGTGAGACTCTCATTTAACAAATTTGGTATGTTAAGTGGAAGTCAAATGCCATATGTAAGTGAAAGTCAAATGTGATATGATTTATGTTTTGAAAATGAGACTCTCACTTAATAAATGTGGTATGTTAAGTGAAAGTCAAATGTGATGTGATTTGTGTGTTGAAAATGAGACCCTCACTTAACAAATTGGGTATGTTAAGTGGGGGTCAAAATGTGTTCATGATTTGCTTTTTAAAATGAGGTTCCTACTTAACAAATTTGATATGTTAAGTAGAAAACCAAATGTGATTTTTGCTTTTGAAAATAAGATTCTTACTTAACAAATTTAGTATGTTAAGTAGGAATCAAGTGTGTCATGATTGGAAAATGAGAGTCTTACTTAACAAATTTGGTATGTTAAGTAGGAGTCGAGTGTATTTATGATTTTTGAAAGAGAGAAACCTATTTAACAAATTTGGGTATGTTAGATAGAGTTCAATTTATTTTTATGATTTTTTTGAAAATGGAATCTTCATTTAATAAATTTGGATACAAAATGAAGTCCAAATGTATTTTGATTTTCAAGACTTTGGAAAAGAAGAACCCTATTTAACACATGTGAGTGTGTCAAATAGAATTCCATTTGTTTGATTTTCCAAAGGAAAGGGGAATTCACATTTGCCAAATTTGGGGTATGTCAAATGGAGTTCAAAATACGTCTTGATTTTGTGTGTGATTTCTTACTTTTGAAAAGGGAAAACTCCAACTTTGGCATATGTGAAATATGTTAAGTGGAGTTTCAATTTTATGCTATGATTTTATTTGAAAATATAATCTTCATTCAACAAATTTGAGTTTATTGAATGAAGGTGGTCATTTTCGAAAGTGTGACTCCAACTTTAGCATATGTGAAATATGTTAAGTGGAGCTTCAATTTTATGCTATGATTTTACTCAAAAATAGAATCTTCATTCAACAAATTTGAGTATGTTTGAATGGATTTTTCAAAAGTGTGCTTTTGAAAGAGGGAAACTCAACTTTAGCATATGTGAAATATGTTAAGTGGAGTTTCAATTTTATGCTATGATTTTATTTGAAAGTAGAATCTTCATTCAACAAATTTGAGTATGTTGAATGGAGATCTATTTCAAAAGTGCTTTAAAAATGATTTTGATCTTGATTAAAAAGAACCCATGTAACAATCATGGGGATTATTAAATGGGTTTGGTTATATGAGTTTTGTGCTTTTGAAAATTTGTGCAAAATTATTTGTTATGTGAGTTTTTGAAATGGAGTGATACTTTGCAAAGAGTTTATTTTCTTTAATGTTAAGATGAACCTTGCCTCACCAAGCTAGTGGTGAGGAGGTTCTAAATTTTTGTCATCTTCTTTCATGAGTTAATTTTTATTTATTTATTTTTTTACCAATTGGGAGACTTAATAGGGGTTTCAAGACCTACAAGGAGTGAGGTCTTAAAACTTACAGAATGTTGGCTAGCTTTGCTTAAGAATGAAATAATCTAAGTGCCAACAGAAGGAAAGATAGTCTTAGACTTATATGAAATACAAGTCCACTATCAATGCCTAGAGGCAACAATTGTCTACCACAGATGGAGAGAGGAACCATCCGCAACGGTGTCTCTAAAAAAATCTATGGTTTTTATTTTTGGATTGATTTGTGTATGTGTGTGCATGGGAGAGGACACCACGTAGATCAAAGGGTGTACTTATTGAGGTGATAGGGTACAACATCAAAGAATAGTGCACTATCTCAAAAGGTAGAAATCACTACCCTACGATGGACCTAACCACTTAATAAGGACTCCGAAGGCATGATGGGTCTTCAATGTATCAGAGATTTTTCTCATACTTTACATGGATGAATAAAGTAGGGTTCTAAAGTTTCTTATGGAGGCAAGCCCCCATAGTTAATTACATCTTTAGGAAGGTGAGTTCCTTAGGAACACTCTTGATTAAAGAAGACAATTGTTATCTCCAAAGAATTCAAAGATAGACTATCAATAAATTGGTTATGTTTGGAAAATCAAGTGGGATAGATCAAAAGGAGAGATTTATTAATCGAAGTTAAAGGAGATGAGTAGGGAATGTTCATGATACTAGAAAATCTAGTGATCATCCCAAACTATCATATGGTTGGGCTTTATATATTTAAAATTGAGGAGAATTAAATGTTTGTGTTGAAATTTATTAGAAAGTTATGACTTATAATCCCACAATACAAGATTATGAAAATGCCTAAGAGGTGAGGATTTATGTTTATAGCCAGAGAAGAAACAACAAGCTCAGATCCTAAATCTAGGGAGCTTTAGCGAGGGCCAAAGCACGTCCTAAATCTAAGGCAAAAATTGGGTATGTTATTTACCTCCACAAGAGAAAGTAAACCACCTGACTGTTGAACTTATAACCGCCTAGAGTGGCAGTCAGCTAACTCCTATGTTTTAAAACCATGTAGTCAAGTCATATGTTTTGCAAGATGGTTAGGATGTCATCATTTAGAGATAAACTAAAATCCTTAAACTCATTCCCCAAGAGACTAGAGCATGAGTGGTTTGAATAATGACTTAGTCTATTACAAATCTTATCAAATTTTATTTATTTTTTGAATCTTTATTTTGACACAAGCCATAAGATTTTATATGCCTAAATGCATGTTGAAATAAGTTATGGGCCAAACTAAGAGAGAAGAGGGTGAAGCATCGTCAGTAGAAGTTGCTCTCATAGGTCAAGCATTTCCCATATGTTCAAGAACGGGGGACCCTCATTTTCCAAGAGTGGCAGAAGATGTATGTATGATATTAGACATACAACATTCAGCTAAGGGGTTACTTTATTTATTTTGATTTAATTTCTAGGCTTTTATGTGAGGTTATGAGTTATTTTAGAAAATTTAGTTATGAGTTGTGATTGGGGTAAAAAGTTTATTTTTCACTAAGAGCCTAAACGGATCTAAGCCACACATTAAATCATCATATATGAAGAAACTATGAAAATACATGCCATTTCTAATACACAATTGTAAACAAAGCATCAAACACTTTATAAACTCAACGTGAAAGAATAATAGGCCAGTGCGGTTGGGTACTGCCATACAACCTAAAAAAGAAATCGATAGCCGAGCTCTACCCTTATACATCCCGGTATATGAAAGAATAATTATAATTACAAATGAATAAATGTTATGGGGGTCTTTATGTCTTCATGTCTTTGCTCCATTTGGATTTGGTTACTTCAAAGGTATCACGGGGCCTCCCAGGACAAAGCCTTCTAGCCACCGCTCATTTTAATCTCCCATAACACTAATCCAAATTCTAAAACAAGATTACATCAAAAATAAGAAGAGCAAATCTAACTACACTTGCAAGATAAATGTTAGCTAAACACACCATACAACCCAAGCAGTTATATGTATAATTTGGATTTAGTACCCTGCACATGGGTATCCAAGTCCACATGTCCTAATGTAGATCATGCTTAAGGGTTAAGCAACCTACAAAAGAGAGCATTTATATTTATTTTAAGCTCCTCTTAAGCACAATCCCCTGTAAAAAAGATGATTAGGCTAATCACAGCCTAACATTCAATCTATGAAGCATGCACCCTAACATCCAGTCTATAATAATACATCACAAAACAAATATACATAAAACCATGCACCGCCTAACATAAAGCTAGAAGTGGTGACTTAATTCTAATGTATGTGTTAAGTCTTGTGTGGTATGTCCTAACTAGGCTTTAGAGTTTAGATTTTCTAAATGTGAAGAGATTTAATTATGAAGGGTGGTTTCACTTTAAATGGTTTAATTGATTTGAGAATTTTACTTAATATTTTTTCATTTTATTTGGCTTACACTTAACAACTAAGTATTTTAAAGAGAAGAAAAAGAGAGGATTACTCTCTTTCATCCCTACTCTAAGTCACATCTAAAGCAAATTGATTAATCAATTCCCTTTAATGAATGGCTTATTACCTATTTTAATTAATCCTAGACTTAGGTTCACTTTAAATAATTTCATTCAATAAGAAAGGCATCTTAAGATTAATTAGAATTAATTACTATCACATGACACATGTTTGCTCATTTTTTTCCATCATATATAGCATGCATATGATTAAGTCCTAAACATGCCTATACATGCAATTTGTATCTTAGCACACTTAAATGATGAATGTAAGAAAATATACTTGGAATTGATATTTCATTTGGTTGGGTTATTTTGTCATATTAATTTAAAGCTCTATCCAATTTCTTATACAATATCATAAGAAAAGAACTCTAAATCATATGACTAATCAATCCAACCACTTGAATAAAATATGAATGCATGTCTTTTTAATATAAAATTGGGATTTTCATTCATTAGCTAAATACACATTCAAATGTATAAAAGTTTTAAGCAAGTATGATGCCATTGTTCTGCACTAGGGGAATGAGATAGGAACCTCCTTGGGGCTACTTAAAGTCATGCATCCCCGGAATGTCCAGACTAATATACCCGCTATTATTAAATACATATGGATGTATAAGCAACTATAAGAATAGAAAATCATGCAAAAGTAGAATTTAATTGAATTGATTTATTTGTGTAAATGAACTGAAGCTCTATTTAGATTCCAATGTTAAAATGTATAAGAATGAAATCAAACGAGTATGTTGCCATTGTTTTGCACCAAGAGAGTGAGGTAGGAACCTCTTTAGGGCTACTTAAAGCCGTGCATCCCAAATGTCTAGACTAATATACCCATTAACATTTAAATTTATGCAAGTCAACATGTGAATGTAAAAAAGAGGCTTCACTTCATACCCTAAGTTTATATTCACATACATCTCCTATGTATATATATAGCTAAAGTCACAATATATATATATATATATATTCATTAATAATAAGCTTTTGAAAATATATTTGAGATTTAATAGTGATAATAGCCACACATATTTCTAATTAAGTTAACACATGCAAATTGACATAGAGGAAATCATATTCATTTAATTAATTATAAAGAAATGAATGCATGACTACAAGTGGGATACAATATTTAACATGATTGGAAAGAAATAAAGAAACACAAGCATGTAATTTCATTTAATCCAACTAAGTCCTAAAGACAATCATATTAAACAAGGTCATTTAAAATAAACTAAAGTTTCTTAAAGCCATTTTTGATCTTTATGTTTGATTTGATTTAAGGAATGTGAAAGAGATTTGTTAATCTTAATCCCATTTTCGATGTATGAGTTAATTTGGTTTAACGAAAAGCAATTAGGTTGGTTTTATGTCTTAATTAGGTTAAGGTATGAATTAAATCAATTAATTAACCCTTACCTATATCACTTTAAGTTACTTAACTAATTAATGATGATCCAATATGAGATGCAACCACATAGAAAAGTAAATTAGCAATGCTCCTAAGAAATGAAAGGGGCCTAATACAATTGGTTCATAATTATAGTTAATTAAGCTTAAGGAGCTCACTTAATTATTTTTATGGTTTTCTCACACATATGAGCTAATCATAATTTCATTAGCTCTCCCTTTAGGTTATTGAACACCCAAAGAGCTACCCAAGAGTTAATTAAAGAAGGTTATAAATGAATAGATTTTAAAATAATTTGATTAAGCCTTAATTGGTCAATTTAATCCTTTGATTATATCTTTTCATTAGGATGATGAAATTAACATAGGGAAAGAGATCAAGGAAGAGGCCTCAATCCCAATCCCTAAGTCATTTCAAACAATCAATTGGGCTATGAAATGATTAAATATCCTTTCTTTTAATTGATTAATTAAGTGGCCAATTAATTAGTTAGGCTTTAATTAATTTGAAATAAATGAAGAGGCTTAATGAAATGGTCATAAGGAATAAACCCAAACCATTTCCCTAAGACATTTCACTATTAACATATAGCAATAAGCTTAATTAATTAATTAATCCACTATAAATTTGCTTAATTATCATTAATTAAAGTTGGAGAGTAATTAAGACTTAATTCATTAATTTTCCTAATTAACTAGTCGATAAATCACAAGAGAAATAGGGGAGGCAGAGGTCGTCCCCCTAAACATCTCTGAAAAATTTAAAATTAATTGGACAATTAATGAGAGTAATTAAGCTAATTAAAATTTTACTTAAACCTTAACTAAGCAAAATGACTATTTAAAATTAATTAATAATTATTTTAATGGATTCCTCTTTGAAATATCTTTGAAATGAGCCCTCATTTGTATTTTTTAGATTTCTCTAGGATTAGTTATAATTTTAGGAAGTTTCAGCCTCAAAAATTAATTAAAATAGCCTTAATTAACCCTTAATTTGTGGTGCCACATGGTTGCTAATGCGGTGCACACTTTTTACGTGGTGCGAAGGGATATGATATTTAAGTTATCAAATCAGAAGGCTAACTAGGATTAAGGAGGATGCGCTTTCCCATGGACTATCCGATCTAATATTGGATGACCATAATCAGATTTATGATTCCAAAGGATTAATCAAGGGATCTACGTGTTATTTGATCATGGCTATCCATTCCAATCATGCGGAATGGATGGCCCATGATCCATCTTACAATGAGCGATGAACGACAAAGCCCGTTTGCTATGGATCGCTTGATCCAAGTTCATCCGAGCTTAGATCCACTCCAAACTCAACTCACATGTTCACGCGAAGGATCCACAAAGATCCAATGGCTAGGATGGTCTAAAATGCAAGTTTTCTTCAAAAAGGACCAACACATTTTTCATAAACTTACAGTTTTAAGGAATTACCTCACCGGAGCTAATGTCTAACGGTGGGATCGACTAAGGTAGCTTCATTTGGTAGAAACGAAGCCACACGAGCCTTGATTCAAGGTAAATTGCTCTATGGACCAAGCTCCTCCTATTTAGCATTCAACTTAGATCAAACTTGGACCTCCAGTAGCTTGGAAGCTTGGGAAATGATTTGGTATTGCTCGATGAGGTGTTATGATGGTGGGTGTAAGTTTAATTGAGGTTTGGTTGAGTGGGGTAGGACTTTGAATCAAAGGAAGGATGCCCTATTTCAGTTGTGCACGGGAATGGAGAATTTTGACCGTGGGAGCTCAGAGATGCTTCGGGGAAGCTTTGAGGAGTTTTCAAAAATTCTTAGGGAACTCTTACAGTGTGAATTATTATAATTGCCACTCTAATTGAGGGAGTATACCCCTCAATCATGTGTGATGGACGGAAGGGATCCAATCCTAAAATTCCACTGATTCACCACCACCGAGGCATCGGAGGGGTCGCCATTAGCTCCACGTGGCTCGCCAGGAGTGGATGAAGAGTGGTAGGGAGCTCAATGTAATATATGGGGAGATTGGGTTGGCTTGGTCCTTCCCTTTGCCCATGGGGTTTGACCATGAGTGAAGTGTCTTGTTTTGTTTCCCTTGGTCCATGGCAAGTGATAGGCTGGCTTAGATTGGGCTAGGGGGTTTAGGAATACCTTATTTGGCAATTGGATGGCAGTCATGAGAGGAGAAAGTGGACTTTGCCTCTTATGGAAAGAATCCAATGTAAATGGGGTGTGTCCAATGGCTAATCCCCTTGGGTGGGGTCCACTATGGATTTGGACAGATTTGGGAGTGAACTAGGACTAGTTTGGGTCAGGCTTAGCTCTAAGATCTCATGGGTTGATTTTGGGTGATTTGACTTCATTTGGTCAAAATGAGTTCATTTGGGTTAAGTTGGGTTGGGTTGACCAATTGGTCGACTTGGGTCAAACCAAGACTTGGGTTAGGTTTAAATGATGATTTCAAGAGTTTTGGTTCAAGTGGTTTTGATTAATATAGCTTAGGTTAGATTTTGGCTCATTTTGATTCAAATAGGTCAAATGGGCTAAGTTGACTAATTTGACCAATTTGACCAAATTGGGTAGGGTTAGGTGTTGGTTCATGTTCAATTAGTTAATTAAAAAAGATTGTAGGCTTTGCTTTGGTTTAATTTGGGTGTAATTTGGATTTTGGCCAATTTGACCTTTTAGGTCAATTTGGGCTAGGTTGGGTCAAGTTGATCAATTGGTCAAATTGGGCTTAATCATGGCTTTGGTCAAGTTCAATAAGTGATTTAGAATGAACTTGAGCCATTGGTTGCAATCAATTTGGATCAAATCATAATTTGACCCATTTTGGCTTTTTAGGCCAATTTGGATCAACTTAGGTCAAATGGCCAATTAGACTTGGTTTGGCTCAATTAAGAGTTTAGTCATATTCAATCATTGATTATGAATTTGTTTGAATCAATAGTTTCAATAAATTTGGTATATGGTGGGCTTTGGCTAGTTTGGGTTTCATTTGGGCTAAAGGTTGACTTGGTCAAAGGACTAAGGTGACTTGGTTTGACCAAATTCAATATAATTGATCACCCTAGGATTATTGTTGATTATGATATGAGATTTGGATGGGCTTAGTTCGATCCAATTTGGGTTGGATTAGAACTTAGCTCAAAAAGGGTCTTTAGGTCACTTTGGGTCAAGTGGACCTAAATGGGTCAATTGATTTAGTTTTGACTTAATTCAAGTTTAGTTGAACTCGCATGTGAGCCTAGGACTGAAATATAAATCCAATTGCAATTGATTTATAGTCAAATGGATTTTCGTTCATATGATAATTTTAGGTCAAAATGGGTCAACATGGGCTTGACTTGAGTTGATCTGGATTTGGTTTGATAATTGTAGTTTGTGTTTATATTTGGAACAATGATTGAAGGAATGATTGAATCATGAAGAAAACCATGGGTTTTAAATTGATTTGGGTATCTGTGCTGTTTATTTTTGATGGGTGTGTATATGGGGGGGGGGGGACACCTTGCAAATTTGAGGGAATACTTATTGAAGTGATCGGGCACAACATTGAGGAATAGTATACTATCTTAAAAGATAGAAATCACTACCCTATAATAGACCTAATCACCTAATAAGGACTCCTAAGGCATGATGGGTCTTTGAATATACCAAAGATTTTTCTTCTATTTTACATAAATGAATAAAGTAGAGTTTATTTAAATCAGGTTCTAAAGTTCTCTATGGTGGCAAGCCCCATAGCTAATTATATCTTAAGAAAAGTGAATCCCTTAAGAATACTCTTGAATCAAAGTAGGTGATTGTTGTATCCAAAGATTTCAAAGATAGGACTATCAATAAATTGGTTCTATTTAGAAGATTAAGTGGGACGGATCAAAAGGAGAGACTTATTATCGAAGCCAAAGGAGATGAGTAGGGAATGTTTATGATACAAGGAAGCCTAGTGAACATTCCAATCTATCCTATGGTTGGGCTTTATGTTTTTTAAATTAAAGAGATTTTATATGTTTGAGTTAATATTTGATTAGAAAGCTAGGACTTATACTATAACAACATAAGATTATTAGGATGCCTATGAAATGAGGATTTATGCTTGTAGCCCGAAGTGAACAACTACCTCTGATCCTAAATCTAGGGAGCTTTGGCGAGGACCAAAGCATGACCTAAATCTAAGCGAAGATGGGTATGTAGTTTACCTCCATAAGAGAGGATAAACCACCCGACTGCTGGCCTTATAATCTCCTGGAGTAGCAACCAGCTAACTCCTCTTATGCTCTAAATCCATGTAGGGAAGTTTGATGATTTTACAAGATTAGGTTATTATTATTTAGAAAAGAAACTAAGTCCTTAAACCCACTCCCTAAGAGACTAGAGCATGAGTGGTATGAATATTGACCTAATCTAATGCAAATTTTATCAAATTTTATTTGATTTTTGACACTTCAATTTGATAAAGGCTTTAGGATTTTATGTGCCTAAATGCATGATGAAATGGGTTATGGGCTAAATCAAAAGAGAAAGAGGTGTTTTCCATCATAGGCTCTCAAAGGTCAAGCCTTTTAACTATCTGGCAAAGATGGAAACCCTCTCTTAGCAAGAGTGAAACAAAATGACATGCATGGTATTAAACATACAACATCCAGCTAAGGGATTGTTAAATCTTTTATTATCTTGATTTAATGCCTAAGCTTTATGTGAGGTTATGAGTTATTTAAAAAATTTAGTTATGAGTTATAGTTAGGGTAGAAAATTTAAGTTTTATCCTAAGAACCTAATTGCATCCGATCCATACAGCAATCACCAATCATAAATAAACTATAAAATGACATGCTTTTTCTAATGCATAAGCTAAACAAAACATCAAACAATTTATAAAGCCAACACAAAAGAATAAGAGGCCGGTGCGGTTCGATATCGCTATACAACCTGAAAAGAAATGTGGGTAGCCGTGCTCTACCCTTATACATCCTGTATATGAAAGAATAACTACAAATTACAAATAATAAGTGTTATGGGGGACCTTTAAATCTTCAAGTCTCCATACTTCCTTCACTTGATTTTCTTCTTTTGATTTGGTGGGCTTCTAGGCATCACATGACACCCCAGGGTTAAACCTTCTCACCAGTGTTCATCCTTAACCCCCAAAACACTTAACCAAAACCTAATGCACAATTATATTAAAAGAATGGAAAAGTAAATCTAACTATACCTGCAAAATAAGTGTTAGCTAAACACACCATATAACCCAAGAAGTTATATGAATAATTTAGACTTAGCACCCTGCACATGGGTAACCAAGTTGACTTGTCTTAATGTAGATTATGCTTAGGGGTTAAGAAACCTACAAAAGAGAGCATTTATATTTATTTTAAGCACCCCTTAAGCATAATATCCTATAAAAAATATGATTAGACTAATCACGGCCTAACATCCAGTCTACGAGGCATACATCCTAACATCCCATCTACAACAAGACATCACAAAACAAGCATACATCAAATCATACACCATCCTAACATAAAGTTAGAAGTGGTGACTTAATCTAATGTGTGTGTTAAGGCTTATGTGGTTTGTCCTATCTAGGCTTTAGAGTTAAGATTTTCTAAGCATGAAAGACATTTAATTATAAAGGGTCGTTTCACTTTAAATGGTTTAATTGATTTGTAAATTTTACTTAATGTTTTCTTTTGTTTCATATGGCCTACACTTAACAATCAAGTGTTATGAAGAGAAAGAAGGAGAGGATCACTCTCTTTTATCCCTACCTTAAGTCACATCTAAAGCAAATTAATTAATCAATTCCCTTCAATGAATGACTTATTACATGTTTTAATCAGTTCTAAGTTTAGGTTCACTTTAAATAAACTCATTGAATAAGAAATATATCATAAGATTTTTGGGATGAATTACTATCACATAGCACATGCTTATTAATTTCTTTCATCATGGATATCATGCATATGATTAATTCTTAAGCATAGCTATACATATAATTTATATCTTAGCATACTTAAATGATGAATGTGAGTAAATGTATTTACAATTAATATTTCATTTGGTTGAATGATCTTTTTCATATTAATTTAAAGCTCTATCTAAATTCTTATGCAAAAGCATAAGGAAAGAACCTTAAATCACATGACTAATCAACTCAACCAATTAAACAAAGTATGAATGCATGACTTTTTAATAGAAAAAGGGGGTTTCCATTCATTAGCTAAGTACACATTCACATGTATAAAATTTTAAGAAAGTATGTCACCATTGTTCTTCACCAAGGGAACAAGGTAAGAACCTCCTTAGGGCTATTTAAAGTAGTGCATCCCTAGGATGTCCAGACTAATATACCCGCTATCCTTAGATACATATGGATGTATAAACAACTATAATAATAGAAAAAACCATGCAAAAGTTATGTTTAATTTGTTCAATTTATTTGTGTGAATGAATTAAAATTCTATCTAAATTCTAATGTCCAAATGCATAAGAGTGAAATGAAGAAGGTACACGTCGTTATTGTTCTGCACCAAGGGAACGAGGTAGGAACCTCCTTAGGGCTACTTAAAGCCATGCATCCCTCGGATGTCCAGACTAATATACCTGCTAATATTCTAACTTATACAAATCAACACTTGAATATAAGAAAAAAATTTTTACTTCATACACTAAACTTATATTCACATGCATTTCCTGTGTATAAATATAACTAAAGTTACAATATATATATATATATATATATATATATATATATATATATATATATATATATATATATATATATATATATATATATATATATATATATATATATATATATTTATATATATATATGTAAATTCATTCATTAATAAACCTTTGAAAATATATTTGGAATTTATTAGTGATACTAGCCACATATATTTTTAATCAGACCAACACATGCGAATTGACATAAAGGAAATTATTTTTATTTGATTAATTTGAAAGAAATTAATGCATGAATACAATTGGCATACAACATCTAACATGAATGGAAGGAAATAAAATAACACAAGCATGTGATTTCATTCAATCCAACTAAGCCTTAAGGACAATCATATTAAACAAACTCATTTAAAATAAGCCAAAGTTTCTTAAAACTATTTTTTCTATCATTATGTTTGATTTGATTTAGGAAATGTGAAAGAGGTTTGCTAATCCTAACCCCATTCTCCATGTACGAGTCAATTTGATTTAATGAAAAGTAATTAAATTGATTTTTTTAGTTTAATTAGGTTAAGGTATGAATTTAGTGAATTAATTAAACCCTTACCTATATCACCTTAAGTTAACTAACTAATTAATGATGAGACAACATGATATGCAACCACATGAAAAGTAAATTAGCAATGCTCCTAAGAAATGAAAGAGGCCTAATACAATTGGCTCATGATTAATATTTAATTAGGCTTAAGGGATTTGACTAATTACTTTTATGGTTTTCTTATACATACAAGCTAACCATAATTTCATTAAATTTCTTTAGACTATTGAACACATAAAGGGCTACCCAAAGATTAATTAAGGTGGCTTAAAGATGATGCAAATTTTAAATCAAATTACATTTAATTTTAATCAAATTACATTTAATTTTAATCAAATTACATTTAATTTTAATCAAGTCATTAATTAATTAATTAAATCTTTTGATTATATCACTTAATTAGGATGATGAAATTAACTTAGGGAAAGAGATCAAGAGATAGGTCTCAATCCCAATCACGAAGTCATTCTAATTATTAAAGCTTTGAAATAGCTCACATCTTAATTAAGTTAATTAATTAAAAGGTTAATTAATCACTTAATCTTTAATTAATTGAAATGGATAAAGAGGCTTAATGAAATGGTCATAAGGAATGAACCTAAACCATTTCTCTAAGACTCTTCACTGTTAACAGAGGGCCATGAACTTAATTTATGGATTAAGTTATTCATTTGCTTAATTATCATTAACTAAGGTAGGAGAGTAATTAAAGCTTAATCAATCAATTTTTCTAATTAACTATCCAATAAATCCCAAGAAAAATAGGGAAGGCAGAGGTCATCCCCCTAAACATCTTTAGAAAGTTTGAAATTAATTGAATAATTAATCAGAGAGTAATTAGGCTAATTAAATTTTTAATCAAACCTTAATTAAGCAAAAATTACTATTTAAAATTAATTAATAATAATTTTAGTGGGTTCCTATCTGAAATATCTTTAAAATGAGCTCTCATTTATATTTTTTGGATTTTTTATGATTGGTTATGAATTTAGGAAGATTCAGGCTTAAAAATTAATTAAATTAGCCTAATTAAAGTCTTAATCTTGTCGGGCCATGTGGCAGCTGATGTGGTGCACTGATGCGGAGCGCTTTCCACGTGGCTTGATGAGATTGGTTATTTAAGTTGTCACATCCGTCGTGGACTCGGATTATGGCGGACGCGTCATTCTCGTGAACCATCCAATCTAAGATAGGACGACCACGATTAGACTAGTGATAAAGGAAGGAAATCAGGGGATCTAGCGCGCGATTTGATCATGGCCGACCATTCTAATTAGGTAGAACAGACGACCCGTGATCTTCCTCCTTCGCTAGTGGTGAAAGATGGATGCTATCCATCTTTACCCATTTGATTCGAGCTCACCAAGCTCGGATTGCCTCCAAAATCATCCCACACCTTTGGGGAAGGGAGACACACACACCCAATGGCTAAGATTCACTCAAATGCACATTCACTTCATAAAGGACCAAACAATTTTCACTTGGGAGCTCAGTTCTACAAAATTACCTCACCGGAGCTAATGTTTGGCAGTTCGAATGACTAAGGAAGCTTTGTTTAGTTGAGACGAAGCCCTACTGAGCTGCACGAGGCTTGATTTGTCATAGAACTCTCAGTCGACCAAGCTATGCATGTAGGAGCCTCGCTTTGATCAAACTCTGGCCTTCGGTGATCTGGGATGCTCAAGGATGATTCGGTTGGCTTCGATGAAGTATGAGAATGGTGTGTGTGTGTGAGGAATTGAGATTTGGTTGAGTGGAGATGGAGTATTCCATGGGAGAATCTTGTCCTGTTTTGACTTTTCTTGGGGAGGAGGAAAGGCCGATCGAGGAAGCTCTGGGAGGCTCTTGGGAAGTCTTTGGGATTTCAAAAAAGGCTTAAGGGAGTCTCATGAATCGAATTATCATGTTTGCTGCTCGAATTGGGGGAGTATACCCCGAGATTATATGTGATGGATGACGAGATCATTTCCAGAAATTCAGCTGATTCACCACCATCTGTCCACTGGAGTTGTCACCATCAGTGCCATGTGGCTCACCATGAGTGGTCGAAGCCATGTCACGCCGCCCAAGGGAGGATTTGGGCAGATGGTGTGAGCTTGGTCCTTCTTGTGTCCATGGTGTGTTCGACCATGAGAGGGGGAGGCTTGGCTTGCTTCCCTTGGTCTATGGAAAGTGCTAGGGTGGCTTATGTTGGGTTAGGAAGGCTAGGAATGCCTCATTTGGCAAGTGGAGGGCCACAATGGGAAAGGCAAAGTGGACTTTGCCACTTATGGCAAGAATTCTATGCAAAGAGCTTCGTACATTAGTCAATTCCCTTGTATTGGGTCCCACTTGAATTTTAGCTGGCATGGGGCTCACCTAGGGTCAATTTGAGTCAAGTTAGGTCAGCCACCAAGGTTTCATTGGTTGGTTTGGAGTGATTTGGCTTCATTTGGTCAAAATGGGTTCATTTGGGTTAGGTTGGGTTGGGTTGACCAATTGGTCAAATTTGGTAAAACTAAGGCTTGGGTTAGGTTCATATGATGATTTGAGATGTTTTGGCTCAATTGGTTTTGATTAATTTGACCTAGGCTTGAATTTGACTCATTTGGATTCAAAAGGGTCAAATGGGTCAAGTTGACCAATTTGACAAATTTGATCAATTTGACCAAATTGAGTTGTGTTAGGTGTTGAGTCAAGTTTAATTGTTTGATTGAAAGTAATTGTAGGCTTTGATTTAGTTTAATTTCAATTTAATTTGAATTTTGTCCAATTTGACCCTTTAGGTCAATTTGGGCTAGGTTGGGTCAAGTTGACCAATTGGTCAACTTGGGCTCAATTATGGCTTTGGTCAAATTCAATAAGTGATTTGGAATGAACTTGAGCTATTGTTTGCAATCAATTTGGATCAAATCATGATTTGACCCATTTTAACTTTTTGAGGCCAATTTGGGTCAACTTAGGTTAAATGGCCAATAAGACTTGGTTTGGTCATGTTCAATTATTGATTATGAGTTGGTTTGAATCCATGGTTTCAATTAATTTGGCATATGATAAATTTTTGCAAGTTTGGATTTCATTTGGGATAAATGTTGACTTGGTCAAAGGACCAAGTTGACTTGGTTTGACCCAATCCAAGGCAATTGATCACCCTAGGTTGGTTGTTGGTTATGTTATGAGATTTAGATGGACTTAGTTCAATCCAATTTTGGTTGGATTAGAACTTGGCTCAAAAAGGTTCTTTTAGGCCACTTTGGGTCAAGTGAGCATAAATGGGTTAATTGACTTGATCATTGCTTGATTCAAGTTTGGTTTGGCATACACATGGATCTAGAATGAAAATATAAATGTAGTTGCAATTGGCTTGAAGCTATATGGATTTTGGCTCATATGACAATTTCATGCCAAAAAGGGATCAACATGGGGTTGACTGGGTTGAATTTGGCTTGATAATTGTAGCTTATGTTTATATTTAGGTCAATGATTATAAGAATGATTGAATCATGAAGAAATCCATGGGTTTTGAATTAATTTGGATATCATTTGGCCAAGTTGAAGAAAATGACTCAAAAGGCTAAAATTGGAGATTTGATTTGATTTGGGTTTAGTTTTGGTCATTTGAATTTATATTTCATTTATATTTTATTTATATTTGTGAATATAAATGAAGATATAAATTGGTTATGAGAAAATCACTTGAGTTTGGAGTGATTTGGAAGCAATTTGACCAAACTCATGGGTGTAGGTCAAAAGGACTAACTTGGGTTTTGATTTAGTTTGATTTGGTCATGATCATTGGAAGGTAGATCTCATTTATATTTGTGAATATAAATAAAAGAATGATTGATTTATAAAGAAATCAATCAAGTTTGGGTTGATTCAGATCAAGATTTAATTAGGCTTATGGAGGTAGGCCCATAAGGCTTAAGAAGGGATTTTGGGATTTGAATTTGGTTATGAATTTCAATCATTGGGTTTGGAATTGATTTGGAATATGGATTTGGATTTTAAATTTGAGGATTAGTTTGAGAATGAAAGCAAGGATTGGGTTTATGCTATAGGGTAGGTAAGTCCTCTTAAATCCCTAAGGCACAACCTATTCCTATGGCTAACTCTTCTAAGTCTCTAGGGCAAGGTTAAGTGTTTACCTAATCACTAGAAGTGTCTTAAGACTAAAGAACTCTTAGTGTCTACAAGTGTCCTAGATCTATGATGAGAAAGTTGAGAGCTCACTCCAAAAGTGAGGTCAACAGTATATCATTTAGCCAAGTTCAAGAAATTGGCTAAAAAAGTTAAAATTAGAAATTTGATTTAATTTGGGTTCAATTTTACCTATTTTAATTTATATTTCATTTATATTTATGAATATAAATAAAGATATAAATGAGTTATGAGAAAATCACTTGAGTTTGGAGTGATTTGAAAGCAAATTTGACTAAGTTTAAGAATGTAGGTCAAAAGGGCTTATAGGAATTGATTTGATTTGATTTATTTGATTTGATTTTAATAATTTGAATTTGGATTTCATTTATATTTGTGAATATAAATGAATAAATGATTGATTTATAAATAAATCAATCAAGTTTGATTTGATTTAAAGGGGGATTTTGACTAAGCATATGAGGGTGGTTCATATGGCTTTGGAAGGGATTTTGGGATTTGAATTTGATCATGGGTTTCAATCATGTGATTTAGAATTTGGGTTGAAATTTGATTTGATATTGAATAGATATTTGAGAAAATTAATTGAATTGGGGTTGATTTGAATTTGTTAAGGCTAAGTTCATAAGATAAAATCAAAGGGCTTAGAAAGGGTTTTGGAATTTGAATTTGATTATGGGTTTCAATCATTTGATTTGGAATTTGATTTGGAAGTTCGATTTGAAGAAAGAAGCAAGGATTGGGTTTAAGGCTATAAGGTAGGCAAATTTTTCTAAATCCCAAAGGCATAACCTATTCCTATGGCTAACTCTTCTAAGTCTTTAGGCTTAGGTTAAGTGTTCACCTAATCACTAGAAGTATCTTAAGACTAAAGATCTCTTAGTGTCTATAAGAGTCTTAGATCTATGATGAGGGAGTTGAGAGCTCACTCCAAAAGTGAAGTCAACAGGTACCCATTCTTATTAAAACTTAATAATTAAATATGATAATGGGTATGACATGTGTAAAACATATTGCACCCCATTTTATTCCATATTAATTACTAAGTCAAATGCACGCATGAATTGGGAAGCCATACAAAAGCTGCTGAAAGTTTGTATTAAGGTAATTACAAGGGTAATTCTCAAATATGAAATAATTTGGTTTGGATTCTAAGGTGATCCTATTAAAAAATAAATCAATTGCCCACTCATGAGCAAGAATATCACTTAATACCTCGTTGGAAACACTAATAATAACATTTCTATTGCGCAATAAAAATCATGACAATGTAAAAGGTCATCATCTTTATAAGATTGGCGATTAATGATTTTAAGTGAAAACTCACAAGGGACTTACAATAAATTTGAAGTCTAGTTTTCAAATAAATATAGAACTTAATGCGGAGTTAAGGATGAATCTAGAGGGAGTTTAATAGATCTTACATGAGCAAGAATGTGAATACAATCCTAGCTAATAAGCATCAATATGGTTTA
Organism: Cymbidium sinense; assembly: GCA_021442155.1. Taxonomy (NCBI): domain Eukaryota; kingdom Viridiplantae; phylum Streptophyta; class Magnoliopsida; order Asparagales; family Orchidaceae; genus Cymbidium; species Cymbidium sinense. The sequence continues at coordinate 75,580,360 of CM038218.1, read as the reverse complement.
TGTAATAAACAAGGAGATTAACATGGCTTATTCCAAGTGAATTAAAAATGATATGAATTGAACATGATCAAATTTAAAGGATTTATATGAAGCTTGATGAGTGGGCTTTGACATCTTATCGAATAACATGAACAAGCTTCTTATTGATTAATCGAGGTGTCAACTTCATGAGCAAGTAACAAACATAAATAGAATTAATTGAACACTTGGATAATTACATTTGATGTTGCATGAAATGAAGACCTTTGATGAACACAAATAGTATGTCAATCAATATAAGAAAGGGGTTTCTCAATAAATAAATGTCTCATGCTTAACTCTAATTGGATGAATTGAGAAGAGTTGAAGAAATTTGGATAAAATTTACAGAGAATTTGATAGCTTGCCAATAGATTTGAATGTAGTTCATGCAATATTTTACTTCAAGTAATCTGAGAGGAAATTCAGTTGAGAAAATAATTAGATTACATAAGACTTGCAATAACTTTGAAATCTAGCCATGAAATGCAAATGCAATTCAAACAACAAGGCTCACATCTAATAAGCTAAGTTGAAAGAGGTATAATAGCTCATCTATGGGTGAGAACAAAAGCTGAATATGATGATTAGCAAAGATGTAAAATCCTATCAATATGCATAAGCTAAATAGCCATTTTATTTTGCTATCAAATTAAATACAAGTAAAGTTGCAATATTTTGAATTACAACCTAAATAAAATGCCACCAAATCTATAATTCTTCATAGAAGCAGACAGAAGGAGATACTAAATTAAATGAAATTATCTAAGCTAAAAATACCTGCCTGTGCTCAGATATAGAAATTTAGAGTGCAAATTTTAATATCTGAAAAGGGTGCAGAGGAAAAGTTGGAATTAAATGAAAATATAAAATTGATCTCATGATTTAGAAATAAAATTATATGAATTATTAAATACCTGTATGGGCCCCAACACTATGTTGAATGCTTAAACTTAGTGTCTAAGGCTGCTACATGGGTTGATTCTCGGTTGGGTCTTAGGACGGGTTTGGTTAACAAAACCTAAAAATTAAATAATAATATTATAAGAATATTAACTTATTAAAATATCTAAGAAGCTAATTCTATCACATGATAGTAGATCTGATCCTCTATTATTAAATTAATAGAGTTGACAGGATCAGAAATAATACATCCTCCTTAATGATGGCTGTGTTGAATAGAGATTTCAACCGGAGGGGATGCTACTATTAACATATGTTTAAAATTTCAAATTAAGTTAATATAAATTAAGTATCAATTCAAATGTAAATTCTAACATGTTATTAAGTGTTAAATGCTTAAATAAAATTCAATCTTTAAAGACTTAAAAAAAAAACTAAAATTCAATGCACCTTCCATGATTGTTTGTCGTACGTGACAAATTAAGAAAACTATAGCTCACAAAGAAGCTAATGTCAAATCAAATATTTTTCTATATTCACTCTAAATCAATCTCATGCTAGTAAGGATGTTGCCCGTGTCTTCTGTCTACGTGGTTTAGCCAGAAGGCTCCACCTATGATGCAGTTACGATCAGAGTTCTCTGATCAGGTGGTTGTCACTAAATGACACTATTATATTACGATCATGACGTAGCCCATATGCTCCACAATGCTCTGTACCTTGAGATATGAATCATAAGGTATATTTGATAGGGAAAAAGCCCTCTATTAGTTAAGATAAACTTAAGTCTGTCCCCTTAAATAAACACCACCCTAGGTCTATAAGGATTTCTTGGACGTAACTCATGGTTATTGACAGGGATCCTTCGTTCAAGTTGGGTCGACTACCTCCTTTGACTAAGTAGACTAGGGACCATGACAGCTCAGGATGACGAACCCATGGGATTTGGATCGGGAGCATCATCATTCCCCCAACCATCCAATTTAAGTTAAAATGATGAATTATATAAACTCTATCTTTCAAAACTCCACATGCTGCTACTATATGCTAAGCATTTAGCGACCTAACTATTAGCCTTAATCGAAAGTTCTCTCTCATCATTGAGAGGGGTAATTAACTATAGGTGCTTATGCCTATAGAAACTTAGAACTAGATCTAAAGTCCTCACAAAATGAGGTGAAATCTGGGTAATGTCTTATATACTATTTCATCTGACCTTCTGAAAATTTCACCAACACTTAAAGCATACTCTCTTCAATGTGAGAGGTCGGTGACAAATTTTTGGAACCCATAACTGCATGTATAGTTTCTAAGATATGCTAATTCTTCATTCAATTATTTTATTTTCTTAAGGAGTATGCCTACAAGAGTGATTTAGTAGAGCATTCCTTTGAATGCTTTCCAAGGTTTCTTGGTTTTTATACTATATCATATTATTTGATCAAAGAATTCAATTGTTTATAGAATATTGATTCTAGATCATGATATGACATTCATAAAATACACTAAAGAGTTCATCATTTCTTTTCAAAAGATGGAGCCACATCATTCAGGTTAAACCATCCATAAATGTCATAAATAAAGATGACTCAAAGACAATGAAATAAGTCAAGGTTGAAGAAACATCACTTTTATTAATATTAATAACAAAATATATATATTGATACTTAGCTAAAATGCAAGTTTACATTTTAACTCAACCAACTTAAATTTAAGCATGGTAAGATTCACCTCTTGAATTGTTAACCTCCATATATGTGTCATAAGTCAAGTCAAGCCCGCAAGTCAAATTTGACGGACTTTAGAAGTGATAGTCAAAACATGGCTCAAAATGCACTAGACGTCAACGAAAATAGTCAAAATGACCTTTGATCGATGAAGGACTTTACCATCACGTTCAGAACATCAAAACTGGTCATAATATAAATATTGCATGACTTGATGGTCAACTGATCAAGCGATCGATCGATCAACGCACCTACACGCATATCGATGTCAGGAAGCACCGGCATAACTAAATGACCTCCGTTCATAAAATTGATTACGCCATTAATTTTGAAATATTAAAATCTATCAAGCAAGATTGTTCACACTCAATTCAAATGAGTCAACATGGATGTCGAGCATTTTGAAGTGATGACACACATTTCGAGCTAAAATAGACTAAATTTGATGCCTACTTGAACCAAATGATCTCCGATTGTAAAATGGACTATGTCGTTGCGTTCAAACATCAGAATAACCTTGAATTAATATATATTGATTATCTAATCATGTTGGCATAAAGTTCACATTAAAGTCAATTAATCAATTTAAAATTCAACTTAAAAAATCTAAATCTAATCATAGCCCTAAATCCCACTCTAATAAACTCACCCGGCCCGGTTCTCCTCCACACGAATGACCCGAACCCTCGGCTTTCCCATCTTCATGTGAGCTCTACCAAGAATGATGGTTCAATTTTCCCTCTTCCCTCTCTCAATCTCCCTCATTCGCTCGTCCAAATCTTCAATTGTTCCCTCTTACGAAGCTCCTCAAAAGTGGTCACTTCTTCTTCCCCCCTCAATGGCAAACCAAAACTCTCTCCCTCTTCGAATTTCTTCCTCAACCACAAGTCGTAAGTACTCTTTATCTTTTATTTCCTCTTAATCTTCCTCTTTTGGTGCATCTCCCTCCAAGCCAAACCGAGTCAGACAAATTCTTCTTCCGACCTTCTTTCCATTCAAGAACTTGTTCGTTTCTCCCATCCACAAGTTTTCACCCACTTTCGTTAACTCCACTCATTTGAATCCACTCTCTCATTCAAATCAGAGCTTCACTTCCTTCGATTTGAGTGAACTGAGCCTCTCACTTCCTCATCCTTTCATCTCCTCTCTATTCTACAAGAAGCCAAATGAACATTCCCCCTCTTGAGTTTGTTCCCTCAAAAAAAAATGAAAGCCAACCAAGCTCTCTTTGCTTCCCTATTTCTTCATCATAGCAGAAATTCTAATTGCCCATTCTGCTGTCTCGACTAGCATCCCACCCAAAATTGAGTCGTCTGTCTACTTTCCACTATGCTAAGCTGAGAGCTTTCTATTTCCTTTCTTCTACCTGCTCTTCACTTGAGGAAATCCAATGCAGATATAACTTATTACTCTTTCCTACTCACTGTCGATGCTCAACATTTCCCCTCACCCATTGCTAGGCTAAAAGAAAAATTGGATGCAAATGTTATGGTTATTCAGTTGCAAATCAGTTCCATTCCATATGGACATGCGAATTTACTTTTGTTGCTAGGTTGTAAATGTGGAGAAGTGTATGGTGAATATATATATATATATATATATATATATATATATATATATATATATATATATATATATATATATATATATATATATATATATATATATGCATCTCTCTCGTGTTTAAGAATGTGTGCTGCTAATCGCTTGTCGAAGACAGATAAATAGAGTGAGCCAATTTGTCGATGTCACTTAGAAAATCGCCAAAATTTTGTCAGACTTTATTTTTTTTTTAATCCCTATGTTTAAACACTAATGCAAGTTTCAAGACCCCGCTAATGCCCTATAGGACGTAGTGGGTGCAAAGATGGCTGCGATGTTGCAAGACACCACTCACTACGTTCAATAGGGCATACCGAAAAAGCCAAAATACTCTCGATAAAGCACCTTACGCGGGGAAGACGCCAGGAGGCTGCCGAAATTTTGATTGAAATATGCAACTTAAGAAAATTCAAACTAAAATCGTCTAAGCTTAAATTAAATAAGAAAATACATGATAAATGTTAAAACGAACATTAAACCAAAAAAAAGAGGAAAAACACTTTTTTATGCAAGTTGAAAGCCTTCCCGAAGTGCGAACTAAAATCCTTCCCCCTCTTTTTCAAGTACTCTAAACTCAAGCAAGTGCTCTCTCTTAGTCTTATTTAGAGGGATTTGAGGAAGTAATGAGGAACCCATTCTTTTTTAAAATTAATTTCTTAATAAAGTGAGTTCTTTTTTCTTGTAAATTTCTCAAAATCAAACAAGCTTTAATTGAAACTTGGGGAGGCTAATATTAAACTCATAAGATTTAAATTGTAGTTCTTGGCTTAAATTGAAGCGGTAGGGTGAGTTTTCTTCTCTTGTAAACTTCGTAAAATTAAACAAACTTTAATTGAAATTAGGGGAGTCAAATGCCAAGCTCATAAAGACTTATAATAAGTTTGAAGTTTAACTTTTAAATAAACATAAAACTTGATGTGGAATTTAAAATAAAGTCAAATCAGGTTTAACCACTTTTATATGAAGACTGGATAATTCTCATAAGTGCAAGAATATTATTCAATAGCTTACTCAAAAGAATAACTTGTTGGCTTGCTGATAGTCATGAATGCTATATTTCAAGTCTACTTGAATTTGTATCTCAATACAAAACTAAATCATAAGAAATTTTTTGAATGTTATGCTTATATATATATAATAAAAAAGAGGAATTCAATTGAAATTTATGAGAGAGCTATGAAGAAGTGAAATAACATGTTGGCAAGCATAGTTAAAGCTTCTTAATGAATAATTGAAAGATTCATACAATAGCTGTTAATAATTTGTTTCAAACTAATTGGAAGATAAATTCTTAAATATGAAAGGATTTGAACCTGCTCACAAATGAATTTGAAAACTTTTGAAATTAAAAATTTTAATAAGTAAACTAAGTATGAACAATATTTTAAATTATAATCTAAATTTAAATGCCATTGGATTCACAACACATCGTACAAGCGAACAGAAGGCGTTAATTAAGGAATGCTTAGATACACTCGTATGGGCCCCGATACTATGCTAAATGTTTAAATTCAAGTATCTAAGAACGCTGCACAGGTTGCTTCTAGGTTTAATCTTAGGATTGGGTTCAGGTTAACAAAACCTATAAATCTATTATATAAATTTCAACTTAGTAAAATATCTGAGAAGCTGAGTCTATCATATGACAATAGATCTGATCCTCTGTTAAGAGTTAAATAGATTTGGCAGGATCTAAAGTTCTCAAGTATATTCAAGTCAATCAATTAACTATCCCAATGATGATTGTGTTGAATGGTGATTTCAACCGGAGGGGATACTCCTATCAAAATGTGATTCTAATTTTAAATCAAATTAACTCAAATTGAGTGTCAATCTAAAAATTGTTTAAATAACATTCAGTCATTAAAAGCTTAAAGCAAAACTCAATCTATCCACCTTCCGCAACTATTTATCAGAGGTGACATAAATTAAGAAAAGTCTAGCTCACAAAGGAGCCAATGTCAAATCAAGTGTTCTACTATGTTCACTCTCAACCAATTTAATGCTAGTAAGGATGTGGTTGTGTCCTTTGACACGTGGTTTGGCCAGTAGGCTCCATAGATGAAGCAGTTATGACCAGAGTCCTCTGATCGAGTGGCTTGGCCAATTAGGCTCCATTATATTATGATTATGACCGTAGCCCGTATGCTCCCCAATGCTCTGCCCTTTGAATCATAGGGTATACTTAATAAGGCAAACATCCCTCTATCAAATGAGGTGGACTTAAGATTATCTCCTTAGACAAACACCACCCCAGGTATACAAGGATTTTTTGGATAATGTAACTCATGTATTGTTGATAAGGATCATTCGGTCAGGTTTGGTCGACTACATCCTCTGACTAAGTAGACTAGGGACCATGACAGTCCGAGATAATGGAACTATGGGATCTAAATTTGGCACGTCATCATTCCCCCAACCATTTGATTTAAGCTTAAATGATGAATTTCATAAACTTAAATTTCAAAACTCCACATATTGCTACTATACACTATGCATTAAGCGACCTAACAGTTAGCCTTAATCGAAAGTTCTTGCTCACTTATTGAGAGGGGCAATTAACTATAGGGGCTTGCGCCTATAAGAAACCTGGAACCAGATCTAAAGTCCTCACCAAATGAGGATGAAATCTCTGGGTAGTGTCTTATCTACTATTACATCTACCTTTTGAAAATTACACCGACACTTCAAATCATACTCTCTTCAATTCAATTTGTCGAGAGGAAGGTGGTAAATTTTTGGAGCCCACATGAATTTATAAAGGCTACCTTTAAGATTATATCTACCTGTTAGATGACTATGATTAAAGATATTGATAAGGATGTTAATTATATAAGCATAAAAGATAATCTAATTACTTAAGTACAATAAAATTGATATCATAAATAGCCAATGCTTTTTCATATAATAGTTAAAATTTTATTAGAAACTGTAAAAGTTAAGTATACCCATACATGAGCACTCATATAATGAGTAACCTTCTTAAAAGTTACACCTGTATAATTAAATTATGAGGTGATGAAGCCAAAGCTAATAATATCTCAATGCTTGAGAGTCCATACTATTATAAAGCTCATTCCTAGAAGTAAATATTTCATGTAGCTAAATCTCTTAGGAGTTTTGAACAATCTACAGCTCTCTCTCTCTCTCTCTCTCTCTCTCTCTCTCCATCTTCAGCCATCGTTAGTTTCCTCAGATAAAACCCGCTTGATTATGAGCGACACTAATGGGTCCGATATTTTTTTATCGACGATGACGACTATCTCCTCTATTTTGCTCGATTCGGCCCCGAAATCCTTCCTCTACTAGGAACTCATCACCACCGAGCACGGTCCTCCCCCTCAAACTTCCGGCCACCGGCCAGATCTGACGCATTGCGATCTTGTCCGTATTCGATAAAACTTTTGTTTTTCCTCGCTTTAATGTTTAACTACTTCACTCTCATTTACCAGTTGGAAGTCAACTTTAGCTTTCCAGATTCTTGCAACTCCATTTCATTTGAGAAAATTCCTTTGCGGATTCTACATTTTAGCGACATCCCGTCGTTCTTCATAAACACACAAGAAATCAATTTATTTATCAATTTATTTAGGTGTTAAGTAGCCAAAGTAGTATTAATTAGGGTGTCGGTTAATATAAAATTCTCATTATTCATATAACTTGTTTTGCAAGAATGAATAGAGAATTTGTTTCGCTGATTCTTTTCTATGGAGGCGAACTGAGTATCGATGAGTAATTCAGTCCAAGTTATGTGGGAGGTCAAAATCGTCCAGTTAAGGTTCAACGTCATAGCACCTTACTGGAATTGAAGCAACAAATTATGAGAAGCTTGCACATTGATCCGGAGCACCACACACCACTCTAATGTGTCGTATCCGGGGTAGCGAATTTAGCTGTCATCATATCCGACGATGACGCTTTGTGAAGTTACACTTGACGAAGCTTCCCCGATGTTGGTGTTGTATGTCAAAGTGGAAGATGTTAATATTGCATCCACATCATAATCCAGTAAGGTCGTAGATATACCGCTAACACATACGATTTCATCAACAGCACCTCCGGGATACAACGCTTTGATGAGTTGATTCCGGTAGTATATCATCATAATTTATCCGATTATACTTGTAATAATTAATATGATAATTAGTCAACTTATAAGTTATGTGATGATGATGCTCTACCGCTCGGATGAACCGCATGCCTCGAGTCAGAATGGAGTATGATGAGTATGAGTAGTGGCTCAAGTGAGTCCGGAAAGGTGGTATTAGTGATGATGACTGCTCGCCAAGAAGCCACGCATTTGAGAATATAGACATTCATAATCTCAAAAAATCACTCATTTCATAATATTGAGGAGAGTCATATGTTCCACAAACCAGTATGTTTGGATGTAAAACTACGGGCAAGGACAACGATGTTTACTTTGATGGCCCATCCAGCGCCCTAAAAGATGAAATTGAAATTCCAAATGACATTGTCGAAGGTATGTGTTTTGCAAGTAAACGAGTATGCAATTTGCTATTGGGTGGTCCATATAAATAATGTTCAATTCAACAATTACCTCTAACCGTAAGAACTACACTGCTATGTGTATAACATGATAGTCCCTGTAAGTGGCATACATTGTAGCGAGCGACGATTAGGGTGCTTGGAGAATATCAAAAGTTGGTGAAAATCATAGATGTGTCAATGCAAGTAAGTGCATCCATCATCGGTAGTTCAAATTTCATAGCACTACATCAAACCCGTGGATCGTGCACCGATTGATGAAACCTAGAGATTATAGAATGGAGTCAAATTCAATGTTAAAGTTTCAGATATGAAAGCATGGGATGCAAGGCGTAAGGCAATAAAAGCAATATTCTAGACTGGAAGAGTCCTATAGGACTCTCGCCTTTATATGGAATCGCTTCTAGTACTTTACGCCTATTAATTCAATCTACCACGCAACATTTCCGAGACTTTTTTGGGCTTTTGGACCTTCAATAATGGGATGGAGTTAGACTAGTGTTGAGCTTACGGTACTTTTCTTGGGCAAGTTGTGGTACATTATTAACCGAGAATCGAAGAATAATGGGTTGTTTCTCTAGCTTTTGCTGGAATCGAGAATGTTGATTCGCGTGGTTGTGGTTTTTGCTGTGCTTGCATGATGTGTTACCCGTAGTGTCTAGTAGACATGATTTGTGCATAATATCTGATAAACATGCTGGTCTGTTACGTGGATGCAAAGAGATTTTTTCGGGCAGCGCATAGGCATTGTTTGCGCCATTTGCACAAAAATTTTAAAAAGGTCGTACGCAGACTTGGGATTGCTGATGTTGAGTTTCTATGCCAGAAGATGTATATGGCAGGTAACACTGATGATATTCGTCAATTCAACCATTTAATGTTAGATATAAAAATGTTAAAGAAGGCATAATTGCTTAGAGCATGACCCCGTAAAATGGTCCCTGTGCAACCATGGTGGTATGCTATGGGGACAATGATGACGAATCATCGAGTGCTTTAATGGTGTATGAAGCAGACGCGTGGTTTCGATTAGCTTTAATCACTGCTATCTATTACAACTTAGTAGCTTTGTTCATGAAACGATTATCCACTGCTACTCAACAAGAGGAAGTCAACTTGTTTATTTATACTCATAGGATAACCACACTGTTACAGCGTACTGAAAGGGAGGCTAGGCATTTTCCAAACCTGTAAATATCAACCCACATGAGATGCAAGTTTTTGACAGGTCCAGCCGATCATTCATAGTTGATTTACTAGATAATGGCCTATGTGTTTGTAATCATGGCAGAACGATCATATATCATTGTCCATGCCCACATGTGATTGCCACATTGGGATTTCGACGGTCAAACCATCTCACGTGTGTGTCACAGTACTACACTCTGCAGCTGTATAAGCTGACATACATAAATGAATTTCATACTCTACTAGATCGCTCTGATTGGCCATCTATCAGTGAAGAGCATGGATTAGTCATGTTGCAGCCACCTAACTTTCACAGAAGGTCAGGCCGACCACGTATGAATAGATTCAGAAACACAATGGATGAAAATGTAGGTTCAAGTAGCAGAACTTGTAGCATATGCAAAACAGCTGGTCACTACAGGTCATCGTGCCCCCATAATATTGACAGTCGATGGTACATTTTCCAATAGGATAATGCTTATTTTTCTCTTTCAAGTTGCACTGATCTACTTAGATTTATAATATTATTATATTTGAGATTCTTTTCACGGAATACGATGGTAGAGGCCACCGCCCGCATGCTAGGCTCGGCGACATAGCCTTCTTGGGGCCATCATCAAACTGATCGTCCAACCCGTCTGAACAGTCTGAGCCGGAGGAAGATAGTTGTCACATGGTTTAGAGTTTAGGACAGTATAATTGTCATTACTACATTTTATTTATCTGTATCATTACAAACTTAAAGGTCTTGTACACATTAAATTTGGTTATGTCATAATGAACTTTTTATTATTTATCAGATTCTGAAATGAATTGGTTAACTTCATATGAAAATAACAGACATACTTTTCGGTTATTATAGTCTCTCGGTTGCTCAAAATGGCTCTACAGATATATCCACCAAATTAGCCGTCTAATATAGTTGGTGATCCTATAATTAAAATGGCTCTCTGAGATATACCCACCAAATTGATAAAAGGCAGTTTAGGATTACTTTCTTATTATTTATATTTTATAGTCTATTTTTATATGAAATAGAAATATATATATAGTATCTTAAATTTATATATATATAGATGTAGTTCTCCACTTCAATCATCTAATTTAAAAAATATATATATAATTTCATTTAGAGTTCCATGTATTTACAAGCATCATATATCCAATTTTGTTTATTACACGAAGCGCAGCGGCTACACTAATTGGGCGGCAGTAATATTAGAGTTTATTTATGAAGCATTATTTATCTTTAAGATATTTTATTTTACATGTTTGAATATATTTATGGGTTACGGATTTTGATAGATGGATATTTGTGAGGAAATTGTGTATCAGTTTTCTAATTTGTTGCTAATAAGGGAGGAGTGGAAGAAGTAACTTCTTATTATAGAAAGTCCACCTAAGCCACCTCAGTGGCATGCATGTCTGCACATGTGCCTGACCCATCCTGAATGTCGACCTGATCTGCGGTCGGATCATGATACATCACACTTTGTGTGCGTCTAACAAATCATCGCGGCAATCGAGGCCAAGTGTCCCATCTCTTCTCCGCCAATCCTGTCGGACTTTATGAGGTGGCCCATCAATCGTAGTCCCGAGAATCGCGCCACATCACGGAGCATCACAGTCATCTCACCTACGGCGAGGTGGAAGGTATTGGTCTCAGAGGCCATCTCTCAACCAAGGCGGTAAGCATGATCCGGCCGGGATGGCGTACCTCACCTGTAGGCCCTTTGCTCAGCATCGGATGAATCTGGTGCATGTAATCTCCCCGATAAGCAAGTGTGATGCGCAAATGCGGTGCTCTAAAAAAAAAAATGTAAGTATCTATCCGAAATAAAAGGTAAGCAGGCATAACACATTCTGAAAAATAAAATTCACTTCAGTCGGGGTGACGGCTCGATGCCAGTGGGAGGCAATACTAGGATGAACCTCGGTAGGTGCGCTCCAATGGTGGCTAGCCCCTCTAGACTATGTCATCGTCCCGGTGGCGGTGCTCCTCGCCATCGCATTACGTAAAAGAATGAAATATAATAGTGTTAAGATACATCAAAGAAAAGATTTATCTCAAAGGGAATATGGAGATAACTTCATGATAAGATATTGATCGAATAACAAAGAGCTAAAGTCAAATTGACACAAATCTTCATCAAAATAGTAAGTTGAACAAATGGCCGGGGGCTTAAAAGGGACCGTATGTTATTCATCCTACTTAAATATTTAAAATGTACCTACTTTATTATTAGTTGGTATATACTTAATAGTGAAACAAATAAATCCCTCATATAGCATTAAATGAACAGAAAAAGTAATTCCTTGTTAACATAAGGCTGAATGATATGATAATTATAATGTGAATTGCTGAAAAATGGAAAAAAAATTTATGTCAAGCTATCTTAAAACATTTTATATCAAGATGCGGCAAATAAACTATTAGATATGCTAATACATTCTCTGCCATAATTATACTTATTAAAATCTAGGAAAATTTAGATATATATAGCACATAATTCTTATGCATTTACAAAAGTAGCACTTTCCCTATGCATCATAAGGTGCATTTCACTTTAAAAAAATAAAAATGGTGCTATTTTTGATGTAATATTAAAAAAATTATGTGTTATTTATGTAAATATAAAAGTTTAGATGTTAGATATGTAAATATATAAGAATTGTGTGCAATGTATATCAATGCCCCTAAAATCTTATGGTTTAGGTATATCTATGTAATAGTTTAGTTTTCTTAAGATTTTAGTTGTATTGTCTAATAGTAATAATTGTATAAAAGTTAATAAGATGCATCAAATTAAAAACACATGTCATAAAATAGCCTCATCCCGATACAAAATGTATTAATCAAATAAATTTTTAATCACACCACCATGCATCCTAAATTTTATGGCACCAAAACCAATCTTCTTGCACACTACATTGTTTCTCATATAAAAATAGCCACCAGACATTGCTCATAAATAAATGAAAAAATAACTTCTTATAAGGATACACACAATACAAGTAACTTAACAATCTATTAATTTGTCTACATAATGTACATTTAAACTAGACCAAACTAAAATACACTCACATTTAAAGACTTTTCCTCATCATGATTGTTATTAATATGCTTCTCTTTTAATGCTTCAATACAAGTTGTTAATACAACGGTCCCTTTTAAGCCCCGGCCCTTGTTTACTCGATTTCTTCCCGTCTCAAATGGTCACACTCTCTCAAGGAAACCATTGATAGAAAGCTTCCGCGTTATCGTAGCAACAATGGGAAAGAAAGAATCCAAATGCGAAAAACAAAAGTTTCTATCGAATACGGACAAGACGCAGCGCGCGTCGATTGACCGGCGGTGGCGAAGTTCGATAGGAGGATTGTGCTGGATGGCGGTCGGAGTTCCTATGAGTGGAGGAAGGGATTTCGGGGGCCGAATAGAGCAAAAAGAGGAGATAGGGCCGATCGGGGTCAATCGACCTAAAATATGGGACGGTTGCCCAATTGGTGGCGGCTCCATCTGGCCTGCCACTAATTGGGCTTCGATCTGAGCAATTGTCCAATCGGTAGCGGCCACTCTTCTCGCGTACGACGCCATGTCGATCGGCGTGGCGTGGCCACCAATACATATTCTTAAATTTTTTTTATTAATACTTAATTAGCTAATTTAGATTCTAACCATACTCAATTTAAAAAAATTGCCCAATGAGTAATGGTTGGTCAGCTCCTGGGTGTTCTTCTTTGGCAACTTTGGCAACATCTGCTAGTAGTATTGGTGGCGGAGGGGGAACTTCTAATGCTGCTGTGGCTGGTGTTGAACCAGTTGTGGGAGGAGAATTGGGATAATGGTTCTCATCATAGTCTGATATGTCGAAAACAAATTAAGATTAAATTAAATCATTGATCGATAGTATTAATTTTACTTTCTTGAATCAGTGATGATCATGTAGGTTTGCTTTACTTTGGTTTGAGTTAGTACTGTTGTAGAATTATAGTTGTTGGTTAATTTATAGTTCTATATTATTCTTCTTCTTCTTCTTACTATTTTTAAGCGGTGTGTTTGTTTGGAGAATGTTTGTTGGTCAAATAGAAAGGAGAAAATATTACATCGAGTCCGAACGTAGCTTTACGTCCGACGCCAATCGCTACGCAACACATGTCTGATATGAAAATATGACTTTTTTTTACTTAACAGTGTTGTAACTTGACGATACGCATTTTATGTTAACCCGGGCTTGACCAGGCCCGTCCCGACCGTCTCATTAAAACAGTGGGAGAAACGGTATTTTAATGCGCGAGACAAATTTAAAAGTAATATATAAATAGATTTAGGGCGTAATATATATTTTTTTCAAACAAACTGAGCTCAGAGAGAGAAATAGAAAATCTCATTTCATTTTTCAGGAAGAACCGTGAAGATGAAGAACGAATTTGGAAGTTATGGCCTTGATGATATTGCGACCAATTTAGTGGATGATATATTAAATAAAAATGCATCGGTAAATTTTCTGAACTATTTTATATGTATAATTTTTATAGGATTTATTAGTGATATTCTTTGAAATTCTATTATTTAATGTATATTTTTTACACTATTAGGAGTTCTTTGCAAGAGGACTTTACTTATTTTAGGAACTATTTTGCATGTGTACTCTCTGTACTGTTATGAGAGTACACCCCATTTTCTCATTATTTTTAGCTATTTCTCCCTGTTTGGATATAATATGTTTAGTATATGGCATTACAAGCTGTTTGGAGGCTGATTGGTTGATTTTTGGATGTTTTGCATGTGTACTTTCCATACTCTCATAAGAGTACACCTAATTTTCTCATTCTTTCAGCTTTTTAATCCTGTTTGGAGTTAATATGTTTACTGGATGCCTTTAGAAGCAGTTTGGAGATTGATTGGTTGGTTTTTGAGGCTATTTTTCATGTGTACTCTTTGTACTCTCATGAGAGTACACCCCATTTTCTCATTTTTTTTAAACTATTTCTTCATGTTTGGATATAATATGTTTAATATATGGCATCACAAGCTGTTTGGAGGCTGATTGGTTAATTTTTAGGGTTATTTTGCATGTGTACTCTCTATACTCTCATGAGAGTACACCTTTTTTTTCAGTTGTGGGGCTTGTCATACATTTATCATAAGCTAATGTAAGATATTTTGAGATGTTTCATGTAGAATTTGCTAGTTTTTAGAGCTGTTATGTATGTGTACACTCTATACTCTCGTGAGAGTACATCTCATTTTTTCAAAATATTTAAGTGTTGGGCTTGCAATTTATTTACCATAACCTATTGGAAGATGTGTGGAGAGGTTTCATGAAGATTTGCTGGTTTTAGGAGCTATTTTATGTACTCTATACTCTCATGAGAATTTTAATTTTTTAATTTTTCAACTATGGGGCTTGTCATATGTTTAGGATATCCCATTGTAAGATGTTTTTGATGTCTTTCATGAAGAATTTGCTAGTTTTTGGGACCATTTTGCATGTGTACTCTCATGAGAATACATCCTATTTTTCAATTTTTGCAATTGTGGGGCTTGTCATATATTTGGTATATCCCATTGTAATCTGTTTGGAGATGTTTCATGATTAATTTGCTAGTTTTTGGAGTTATTTTGCATGTATACTCTATGTACTCTCATGAGGGTACATCCTATTTTTCTTAAATTTTCAATTGTGGGGCGTGTCATATTTTTACTATATCCTATTGTAATCTATTTGAAGATGTTTCACAGAGAATTTGTTGGTTTTTAGAGCTATTTTATATGTGTACTTTATGTACTCTCATGAGGGTACACCCCATTTTTCTAAAATGTTCAATTGTGAGGTGTGTCATATGTTTACTATATTCCATTGTAAACTGTTTGGAGATGTTTCATGAAAAATTTGCTGATTTTTGGAGTTATTTTGCATGTGTACTCTGTGTACTCTCATGAGGGTACACCCCATTATTCTAAAATTTTCAATTGTGGGGCATGTCATATGTTTACTATATCCCATTGTAATATGTTTGGAGATGTTTCATGAAGAATTTGCTTATTTTTAGAGTTATTTTGCATGTGTACTCTTTGTACTCTCATGAAGGTACACCTCATTTTTCTAAATTTTTTAATTATGGGGCATGTCATATGTTTACTATATCCCATTGTAATCTATTTGGAGATATTTTATGAAGAATTTGCTAGTTTATGGAGCTATTTTGCATATGTACTCTGTGTACTCTCATGAGGGTACACCCCATTTTTCTAAAATTTTTAATTATGGGGCATGTCATATGTTTACTATATCCCATTGTAATATGTTTGGAGATGTTTCATGAAGAATTTGCTTATTTTTGGAGCTATTTCATGTGTATCTATATACTCTCATGAGGGTACACCCCATTTTTCTAAAATTTTTAATTATGGGGTGTGTCATATGTTTACTCTATCCCATTGTAATCTATTTGGAGATGTTTCATGAAGAATTTGTTAGTTTTGGATTTTGCATGTGTACTCTATGTACTCTCATGAGAGCACACCCGATTTTTCTAAAATTTCTATTGTGGGGCGTGTCATATGTTTATTATATCATATTGTAATCTGTTTAGAGATGTTTCATGAAAAATTTGCTAGTTTTTGGAGCGATTTTGCATGTGTACTCTCATGAGGGCACTCCTCATTTTTCTAAAATTTTCAGTTGTGGGGCACGTCATATGTTTACTATATCTAATTGTAATCTATTTGGAGATGTTTCATGAAGGATTTGCTAGTTTTTGAGCTGTTTTGCATGTGTACTCTCATAAAAGTACACCCATTTTTCTAATTTTTGTAATTGTGGGGCTTGTCATATGTTTAGCATATCCCATTGTAAGATGTTTGGAGGTATTTCATGAAGAATTTCTTGATTTTTGGGGTTCTTTTGCATGTGACATAATTATGTTTAAGCAGGTCAATGAGGTAAATGACCAGTGCAATGATGAAGCTGTTATGTCTAATGACCCAAATATGGGAAAACTCTCTAGCACCACTGTTCACAATGAAAAGGAAGTGTATGTATTGCATTGTGATTATGCACATCAAACTGGGTTTAGTGTTTGGAAGGATCATATTAGTTATTGGACAAACTCCAAAAAATTGAAATCAAAGGATTTTTTATGTGCAAAAGCAGAAGAAAGCTGTCAAAATGTCTTATTTGTAGTAGCCTTTCTATCAAAAGAGACAATTGAGTCATTCATTTAGCTATTCAAATTATTTCTCTGGTTAATGAGTGACAGGCATCCTATAATAATATTCACTAATCAAGATCAGGCAATGACGAGAGCTATAGAAATTGCATTACTGTATGCTCGCTATTGGTTGTGCCAATGGCATATTTCAAAGAAAGCTCCTTCGAAGGTACATTGCTTTAATAGTAATAAGGCAAGTCTATTCTATACATACATGCATGAAATGTGACTCACGGGAAGAGTTTGAGCAAGCTTGGTCTACCATGCTAGATGAAGGCAATTTGCATGATCATGCTTGGCTATCTGAGCTTTGTAAAATTAGATGGAAGTGGTCCACCGTATTCTGCAAAAACTCATTCTGTATGGGTATCTTAACGTAATATAGTGAGTCCATGAATTAAGTATGTCATTGAATCTCTAAACCAATAAGTTCAATCATAGATTGTTTCTTGGGATTGGAGAAGGTTATGGACACATGGTGCCGGAATTAACATAATGAAGATTTCAAGTGCAGCCAATTAGCAATTATTCTAATTGTTAAGACTAGTCCAATTCTAAAACAAGCCGCTATGTTTTGCACAATAAAGATTTATATAATATTTGAGGAAGAATTTTTGCATGGAGTTGGAGGATTAGCAGCAAATATGTCAGATGATAATCCCATGGGGTATTTGATGAGAAATTTAGAGAATAAACATGCTTCCAAAATATGGACTGTCCATTTTGATAAGACATGCCTAAATGTAACTTGTAGTTGTAAAAAATTTGAAATGATGGGATTGGTTTGTGCCCACTACATCCGAGTTCTTAGTCATAAAGATATTGTGTGCATTCCGGATAAGTATCTTCTCATGCGATGGTCAACCAGAGCAAAGAGAGATATCTACTTTGACAGTGCTTACATGAACTTAAAAGATATGCAAGGTAATGATGAAAATAAAACTGGCATTATTTTCCAAAATCACATCAATCGATATGCATATCAAATAAGCACCAGGGCACAAGGTAATAAGATAGCTGAGGATTATATACTGGGATCCTTAAAAAAAACTATTTGATAATGTCGACTCTATATTATGTAGGAATTCACCTCCAATTGATAGAATAGCTAAGAAGAAAAAGTCAACCACAACATATAAAGGAAATGACATTTTAAAGGATCCAGTTAAGCAGCGACCAAAGGGTGTTTCAAATACAAGGCTTAAGGGATATTGGAGAGAACCAAGAAATCCAAGAGTAATTTTCTATTTGCCTTTGAAGTTATAGTCTTTAAATATTGCTTTTAAACTTTAAATCATAATATTTTTGTTGTTATAGAGGCCAGAGAATAACCTGAGAGGGGTGGAGAACATGTAGGCTCACCAATTACAACAACTTTTTCTGTTATGCTAGAGTACTTTTCAGAGGTATGCATGGAAAACCAGTCAGTCATGTTCTTACATATCATTAACTAATACAATGTTCTATTCTAGGAATTTAACTCAAGCTCAACAATCAATCAGTCAACTGAAGGATACACTAAGCTGATGATGGATATCATTACAGGGAAACATTTTAATGCATGATATCATATAGTTGTTTGTTCTTCGACTGTACATACTTTAATGTCTATATGAATGGAAATATGTTAGTCAGTAGATAGTATCTTGTACTTGGTGACTAATCTTTGTACTTCGACATTTGCTGGTTTTGTTTTTAATATGGTGGTGATATTCTGTAGTATAAACCACTAAAAATTTCCATCAACAAATTTCACGTTCTATAACCAAAATTTATTGAACATTTTATCTCCAAACAAGTGAAACAACCTCCAAACAACTTGTATTTGTAGCTTCTACATTTTTTATCTGTAAATAAGGTAGATCATTTAACATAAAAGGGAAAAATAGAGTGTACTCTCAGGAGAGTACAGAGAGTACACGCGCTAAACAGCCCCTAAAACTAGCAAAATAACCTCCAAACAGTTTGCATTTGCATCTACTAACTATTTTATCTGCAAATGGGGCAAAATAATTGACAAAAACAATAGAAAAAATAGGGTGTACTCTCTCGATAGTACAGAGAGTACACGTGCTAAATAGCCCCTAAAACTAGCAAAACAACCTCTAAACAGCTTGCATTTGCATTTACTAACTATTTTATCTGCAAATATGGTCAAACAACTAACAGAAAAGGGGAAAATGGGGTATACTCTCTGAAGAGTACAGAGAGTACACGTGCTAAACAACCAATAAAACCAAAAAAAATAACCTCCAAACAGCTTATATTTGCATCTGATAAATATTTTATCTGCAAACAAGGCATAACATCTAATAGAAAATGGAAAATGGGTGTACTCTCTAGAGAGTACAGAGAGTAAACATATGCTTCAGAACTCCCCAATTTGAATGAAAGAATTGGTGGAAATGCTAAAAAAATGCCAAAAAGTAAGTGTACTCTCATGAGAGTACACAGAGTACAGGTGCAAAAAGGCCACAAAAATCTACCAGGAAGCCAATTAGGTTCGAAAGTGAATTTTCTGAATTTTTGTAAAACTTTCAATTAAATTTTAGCTCTCTGAGCAAAACAATAAATAATATTTAATAAATTATTAGAATATATTGGATTGAGACATTGAGTTTCGGTAAATGGTAGTGCTCTTAAACTATTTTCCTTTAAAAAAAATTGCAAATAAAATAAAATAAAGCATGATTTTCAGCTATGATCCGAATTAGTAGGAGTAAATGGAATTGCTCTTAGCACGATCTTTATAAGGCATGATTGGAATGATTATAAGTTTGGATCTGAACTATTTTGACTAAACGGTACTACTATTTTCACGCACGTATTTTATAAATCTAAAAAAATGTTTCCACAATTGTGTTTAAATATTTTCATCTTAAATTTGCTATTTTATATTTAAAAATTCAATTAATTAGTTTATCTATACTATATAATTTATTATTATTTGTACAAACAAAGTATAGTTTCAAAAATATTCAAAATATTTTAAATGTAAATATTTTAAAAAATAACTATTTTACCTTTGATCGGTGCTAGATAACATTATTTTATATAGATAATTTATGTAATATTTATTGAAACTTCAAATACATTTTTAGTATGTCAAATTTATTTTATTTCATATTACAATCAGTGTCAAATAAAATAGAAAATAAAATTGGTTCAGAATGATCCCCTAAATCCACTGCAGTGCACATCGATATTGTTGTAATGGCATGTCTGAACATAGTATATCCAGACTTGGAAAAAAATTGAAAAAATATATAAAATGTGTACACTAAGGAGGGCACAGAGAGTACACCTATAAAATAGCTCAAAAAAGCTACCAATCAGCCTCCGAATTGCTTCTAATAGAATCTATTAAACATATTCTCTCCAAACAGGCAAAAAAATTTAAAAAAAATAGAAAATAGTATGTACTTTCATGAGAGAACAGAGAGTACACCTATAAAATAGCTCAAAAAAATGCTAACAATCAGGCTCCAAATAGCTTGTAATGGAATCTATTAAACATATTCTCTCAAACAAGCCAAAATATCTGGAAAAAAAATGACAAAATAGTATGTACTCTCATGAGAGTACAAAGAGTACACATACAAATCTGTCTCCAAAACTAATCAATCAGTCTTCAAATTACTTCTAATAGAATCTATTAAACATATTCTCTCCAAACAGGCCAAAAATTCTGGAAGAAAAAGAGAAAATAGTCTATACTCTCATGAGATTACAGAGAGTATACATATAAATCTGCCTCCAAAACCAACCAATCAGCCTCAAAATTATTTCAAATAGAATCTATTAAACATATTCTCTCCAAACAGGCCAAAAAATTTAGAAAAAAATGAGAAAATAATTTGTACTCTCATGAGAGTACAAAGAGTACATATACAAATCTGTCTCCAAAACTAACCAATCATTCTCAAAATTGCTTCTAATAGAATCTATTAAATATATTCTCTCCAAATAAGCCAAAAAATCTGAAAAAAAATGAGAAAATAGTCTGTACTCTCATGAGAGTACAAAATTACAATCAATCAACCTCATCTAATGGAATATATTAAACATATTCTCTTCAAACAGCCAAAAATTTTTTAAAAAATGAAAAAGAAAATGTATGTACTTATTAGAGTACATAGAGTGAGTACAACAAATCAGCCTCCAAAAAAAATCACTCCAAATTAATAGAATTAAACATATTCTCTCCAGACCAAAAATTTGGAAAAAATGATAAAATAGTCGTACTCTCATGAGAGAAGAGTACCCATGCGCCTCCAAACTAACCAATCAATCTCCAAATTTCTTCTAATGAAATCTATTAAACATATTCTCTCCAAATAGGCAAAAAAATCTAAAAAAAAAGAGAATAGTCTGTACTCTCATGAGAGTATAGAGAGTACACCTACAAAATAGCTCAAAAGCTAATAATCAGGCTCCAAACAACTTGTAATGGAATATATTAAACATATTCTCTCCAAACAAGCCAAAAAATTTGAAAGAAAAATAAGAAAATGGTCTATACTCTCATTAAAGTACAGAGAGTACACATATAATCTGTCTCCAAAACCAATCCTCCAAATTACTTCTAATGAAATCTATTAAACATATTCACTCCAAATAGACCAAAAAATCTGAAAAAAATTGAGAAAATAGTCTGTACTCTCTTGAGAGTACAGAGAATACACATGAAAATCTACCTCCAAAACCAACCAATCAGCCTTTAAATTGCTTCTAATAGAATCTAGTAAACATATTTTCTCCAATCAGGCAAAAAAACCTGAAAAAATAAATGAAAAAAAAGGTTGTACTCTCATGAGAGTATAGAAAGTACTACTACAAAATAGCTCTAAAAAGTTACCAATCAGGCTTCAAATAGCTTCTAATAGAATCTAATAAATATATTCTCTCCAAAAAGCCCCAAAAATCTAGAAAAAAAATGAGAAAATAGTCTGTACTCTCATGAGAGTACAGAGAGTACACATACCAAACTACTCAAAAAAGCTACCCATAAGCCTCCAAATTACTTCAAATGATATATATTAAACATATTTTCTCAAAACAGGAAAATAATTGAAAAAAAAAAGAAATAAGTTGTACTTTCATGAGAGTATAGAAAGTACACTTGCAAAATACTTTTAAAAATCTACCAATCATACTCTAAATAGCTTCTAATGAAATCTATTAAACATATTCTCTCCAAATAACCCCAAAAATTTGGAAAAAAAATTAGAAAATAGTTTATACTTTTATGAGAGTACAGAGTACATATACCAAACTACTCAAAAAAAGCTACCCATTAGCCTCCAAATTGCTTCAAATGGTATATATAAACATATTTTCTCCAAACAGGCAAAAAATTTGGAAAAAAATGAAAAAAAATAATTTGTACTCTCATGAGAGTACAAAGAATACACCTACAAAATAACTGAAAAAAGCTACCCATCATCCTCCAAACAGCTTATAATAGAATATATTAAACATATTCTCTCCAAACAATCCCAAAAATCTGGAAAAAAAATGAGAAAATAGTTTGTACTCTCATGAGAATATAGAGAGTACACATGACAATCTGCTCAAAAAAGCTACTCATCAGCTTCTAAATTGCTTCAAATGGTATATATTAAACATATTCTCTCCAAACAGGCCAAAAATCTGAAAAAAAAAGGGAAAATATGTTGTACTCTCAGGAGAGTACAGAGAGTACATCTACGAAATAGCTCAAAAAAGCTAACAATCAGCTCAAACATCTTCTAATAAAATCTATTAAACATATTCTCTCTAAATAGGCCCAAAACTCTAGAAAAAAATGAGAAAATAGTTTGTACTCTCATGAGCATAGAGAGTACACATGCAAATCTGCCTTCAAAATCAACCAGTCAGCTTCCAAACTATTTCTAAAGATATTTTGTAAACATATTAAGTCCAAATAGGGTAAAAAAAGTTGAAATTTTTTGAGAAAATAGGTTGTACTCTCATGAGAGTAGAGAGAGTACACATGCAAAACCAAATCAAAAACCATCAAGCAACCTACAAACTTCTTATAGGGCCATCTACTGAATATATTATATCCAAACAGGGTAAAAATGCTAAAAAAAATAGCTGGTTTAAAAGCTCCAAACATGTTATATGCTAGACATGTTATCTCTAGAAAGGGTTAAAAGATGAAAAAATAGCTTCTAATGGCATCCATAAACACACCAGACAGATACATTTATAAAGCAATTGATTTTCAACACATCAAACTTCTTCAATTCAATATTTTTTAAATCAATTTTTTCATACCTAAATAGAAAATAGCATAACGAACTCAGCCCTGAAGCAATTCATCTTCTTTGGCCAATCCTAGTGGTCAGCCTAGCCTACTGGAGGTTTGATGATCGCTGCCTCCATGTATTTGCACACAAACATCCCACTGTCAACATTATTTTCTTAGACTGGTATCCCACTCATCACTTTGATTGGTCATTCTGTGGGATCGCTCTGGAAAGACTGGCCAGCATCTTCGACAAGTAATTTTATCTAAAGAGTAAAAAAATAAAGTTAATAATTAGGCAAAAAAAATATGCTCTTTAAGTAAATTAAAAATGAGAATAATTCTTACAATATCGAAGAATGGCCTTATGAGTTGGTTTTGGCAATGAATCATAAAATACCTCTTAATATGCCCCACCAAGAGTGTCCAATCGATTATTTATAACTGGAAGTAAACTTCGCCCAAACACTATCTGATGACATCTTTGGATGAATATTTTGCTTTCCTTTTGTAGACCATATTTAGCATAACTCTGTAAGAAGTCAAGAGAAAGTTTGTAATTAGTGGTTTCTGACTATCTAAACTAGGAATGGATCGTATTACCCAAAATTTTGTGTGATAACTTACCCAGTGCAGGAATGAAACATGCAGATATGGGACATATAGCCTAAGACATAGAGAGTACTTCTCGGCTAGTAAAAGGTTAAGGCATCGACATGTGCATCTGATAGATACTGATCTGTCAGCAACTCATCAATCTGGCATCGCATAATGATTATATTCCTAGCCGCGAATACACTATCAGCCCTGCATGTGAGAAGTATGAGAATGTGAGCATTACTAAATGAATGGGTGATTTTATGTATACAGAAGGAGTTGAATGAAAAATGACTTACTTGTCCTTGAATCGGGAGCATGAGGTGTCAATGAGCTATGGCATTGGCTTGGGCAGGACATCTCTTGATGAGAAGTCAATAATATAATGTGCCTCAGCTGGCTGCAAGAAAATTAGTGATAAAGAGCTAGATTCATTGTGAATTAAGGCTTAATTTGCTAAGATGATGCATACCTCCGCCTGATGCTCCTCAACCACAATGATAGTAGTCGGTGGTTCATTTACTGATATTGGAGCATCTTTACTAAACCTACATAAAAAATTAGTGAAATTAGCTACTATTAGGTTAAATTAAAAAGAAAGCAAAGTAATACCTCTTCTCACTCATCCGTGTGGAGGCTACCAGAGTTATTCTACAACGACTTCTGGTTTGTGTGAAGGGGAAGATACAACTTTCCTCTTCCTCAAGCCTTCCCTCGATGTTTGCCAGAGCAAGCATCTTCATGTCTGGGAAGCCTTCAGCTTCCCATGGTATCCTCCCAGGCTTGGTGGAAGCCTCCATAGGATCTTCCCCTATGGTAGCCTCCACAGGAGCCTACCCAGTGGTAGCCTCCACAGAAGCTTCCCCTATGATAGCCTCCATAGGTGTTACCCTTGTGATAATCTCCTCAAGAGATTCCCCTATGGTAGCCTCCATAGAAGCTTCCCCCATGCTAGGACCCTTCTACCCAGCAACCACCACCTAGAACCCTCAATTCCATCAATTCTCTTGCTGCTTCAAAACATGACTCTCTCTCAGGCAAACTTGCAAGTGTCCTCTCCATGCTTTCTAAATGGGTACTAGCAAAGGCGGTAGATACATTGGAAGGGAGAATATGTATGGAGATTTAGTGGGGGTTGCACTCCTTGGACTTGAAATGGGACTGCTATCGGGCTCGACGTGGGTTATCTGCTGGATAGGGGGCAATGTTTCAAGGAGCCAGATTTTCTCTTCTGACATGTCCTCAAATGAAAGACAGATCTGTGTTACGCCAATAAGAAAATATGACGATTTATAATATGAATAAATACATTCTAAGATAAATAAAGTGAAATTATTTTGCGTCACCTGGTGTCCTTCTAAACCAGTGAAGGAATCATCTGCAAACTTTATTTTTGGTCATCGTAACATACGTGACTTTGCAAAAGGAAAGGGAGGCCTTATGATGCCTATGTGTTCTACCACCCAAATCTGCAATGAATATTTATATAACTTAATTTCAATGCATCAAATAATACAAACTTGAAGATGTAGAACGTATCATTAGAAGAGTGACAAAGCCACTCATGTACCCGGGTGCCTTATGTGTCAGAATCTTTGATATAATGCCATCAAATTATGAAACCAGAAAGGCCCAAAATCCTTTTTCTTTCGAAATTTTTCTATGTCATCGCATATCAATTGCCACTCTATAGTTGTGATATGGAAAAAATATTTGAAAGCAAAAAATGTATATACTACACAAATTATGTGATGATCAAATCAAATTCTCAAGTTTATTCTTAAAATCCAGCTAAACTTGATAGTGGGATTTACATGACCTTCTCCTTTTGGCATCCTCTACAATTAATGAAACTTCATTGGGGTGAAAGGAAATGCACACCAAAAGAATGCTTGCTTCTCTATATCCAAGCAAGACATGATTGAAGTGATGGTAGCTGAGTCTTGTTGAATTCCATGCACCCTAATAAATTGATGCAAATGAAGCCTCCTTAAAATATCAATAATTTTATGAGTAAAATGTGTTGAAATATTATTGAACATTGCTCTAATGGTGGTAGGCCTACATCTGGAAGTTATCCTTTTCCCAGATATGTTAAACTTCAAAATGAAAAGTCAATTAATGAGAATATTATCAGCACAATAGAGGCCTGGAGAGTATACAAGCAAAACAGCCACTAAAATCAGCAAATTCTTCATGGAACATCTCCAAACATCTTCCAATGAGATATAATAAACATATGATAAGACCCACAATTTTAAAAATTAAAAAATATGGTGTACTGTCATGAGAGTACAAGAGTACAAATATAAAATTGCCTCATAAACTAACCAATCAGCCTCCGAACTTTTTGTAATTGCATCTCCTAAACATATTATCTCCAAATAGAGTAAAAAAGCTGAAAAAATATGAGAAAATGGGGGTGTACTCTCCTGAGAGCACAAAGAGTATATATGTAAAACTGCCCCAGAAACCAATTAATTAGCCTCCAAACTACTTTTAGAGGTATCTATTAAACATATTATATCCAAACAGAGAGAAATAGCTGAAAAAATGAGAAAATTGGGTGTACTCTCATGAGAATATAGAGAGTATAGATGCAAAATAGCCTCAAAAATCAACAAATCAGCCTCCAAACTACTTCTAAAGGCATCTAGTAGACATATTAACTCCAAACAAGGTTAAAAAGCTGAAAAAATAAGAAAATGAGGTGTACTCTCATGAGAGTATAGAGAGTACACATATAAAATAGTCATAAAAACTAACCAATCAGCCTCTAAACAGCTTGTAATGCTATCTACTAAACATATTATATCCAAACAGGGAGAAATATGAAAAATGAGAAAATAAGGTCATGAGTCTGAGAATAGATCTGAAATAGTCTCAAAATTAACCAATCAGCCTCCAAACTACTTCTAAAGACATATAGTAAACATATTAACTCCAAACAGGGTTAAAAAGCTGAAAAAATAAGAAAATGAGATGTACTCTCATGGGAGTACAGAGAGATACACATGCAAAATAGCCCTAAAAACTAACCAACTGGCCTCCAAATAGCTTTTAATGCCATATACTAAACATATTATATCCAAACATGGAGAAATAGTTAAAAAAAATAAGAAAATGGGGTGTACTCTCATGAGAGTACATAGAGTACAAATACAAAATAACCCTAAAAATCAACCAACCAGCCTCTAAACTACTTCTAAAGGCATCTAGTAAATATTTTAACTCCAAACAGGGTTAAATAGCTGAAAAAAGAGAAAATGAGGTGTACTCATGTCTCAGAGAATACATCATAACACCAAAAATCAACCAATCAGCCTCCAAACAGCTTGTAATGGCATCTACTAAACATATTATATCCAAATAGGGAGAAATAGTGAAAAAAATGATAAAATAGGGTATACTCTCATGAGAGTACACATGCAGCATCAAAACAGCCTCAATTACAAAACTATTTCTAAAGGCATCTAGTAAACATATTAACTCCAAATAGGGTTAAAAAGCTAAAAAAAATGAGAAAAATGAGGCGTACGCTCATGAGAGTACAGAGAGTACACATGCAAAATAGTCCTAAAAACTAACCAATCAGCCTCCAAACAGCTTATAATACCATATACTAAACATATTATCTCTAAACTGGGTAAAAAACCTAAAAAATAATGAGAAAATAAGGTGTACTCTCATGAGAGTATAGAGAGTACATATGTAAAACAATCCTAAAAATCAACTAATCAGCCTCCAAACTACTTCTAAAGGCATATAGTAAACATATTAACTCCAAACAAGGTTAAATAACTAAAAAAAATTGAGAAAATGGGATGTACTCTCATGAGAGTACAGAGAGTATAAATGCAAAATAGCCCTAAAAATCAATCAATCGGCCTCCAAACTGCTTCTAAAGGCATCTAGTAAACATATTACTCCAAGCAGGGTTAAATAGCTGAAAAAAATGAGAAAAATGAGGTGTACTCTCATGAGAGTACAGAGAGTACAGATTCAAAACAACCATAAAAACTAACCAATTAGCCTCTAAACTGATTGTAAAGGAATCTCTAATCATATTAACTCCAAACAGGGTTAAATAGATGAAAAAAATGAGAATGAGGGTGTACTCTCATGAGAGTACACATGCAGTCAAAACTAACCAATTCCTCAAACTACTTCTTAAAGGCATATTAACATATTAACTCAATAGGATTTAGTAGTTCAAAAATTGAAAAAATAAGTTGTGCTCTCAAGAGAGTACAGATAGTACACGTAAAATTATCTAAAATTATCCTTGGCTTGGCCATGTCTTGAACATATTATATCCAAAATGATCAAAATCTGGAAAAAATGACAAAATGGGTTGTACTCTCACGAGAGTACAAGAATCTGCAGCTGACAAGCATTGTAAATACATGTAATGCCATCTACTAAACATATTATATCTAAATAGGCCCCAAAATTCATCAAATCCTTCATGAAATAGCACCAAACATCCTACAATGGGATATACTAAACATATGATAAGCCTCATAGTTGAAAATTTTGAAAAATAATGGCATGTACTATCATAAGAGTACAGAGAATACACATACAAAATATCTCCAAAAACTAGTAAAACAGAGTCCTTTCTTTTAAAGAACTCAAATATTCCAAATATTCTCCTATTTGATGGTGAGAACAATAGAGAAAATCCTAAATTCATTAAAGTTCAAGAATGCAAGAAGAAATATCTCATGCAATCGCCTATAATATCTCAATTTTTAATGCCCAAGATTAACAAATCTCTGAGGGAAGGTCGGACGCAAGCCGGGAGAGATTGGGAGTTGAGCTGAGAAAAATTTCTACGTAAAAAAAAATTCTAAAACTGCTCGAAGAATCACGTAATATTTTCTTCTTATGTTTTACTGCGGGCGCTTAGCTCGTTAACGCATCGCCGTTAATTATAAGTTATAGTGTCTATTTTCATCATATTGGATATGTTTGCGTAGAGATTGGCTCGGGCGTAAAAGCTACGTCAGACTCGCGTAATATTTTCTCAAGAGGGAAATTGTAATGTACTTGAGAAATTAATATGTTTGCCAAATTCAAATGAGTCAATTTTGTTTCTGTTCATTTGATTTGTTTTTTTTTATTTCATTTACGCTATTGAGATATAGAAATAAGAATGTTTAATATTAATGTGCGGCAAAAATGCTAAAAATATGTAATAAAAAAACAAAAAATTTAAATTAGAATAGGATCTATTTAAAATAAGATGAACTTGCAATAAAAGATAGAATAAATGTATATAATGCATAGATAAAATTAGTTTTAAAAATTTAAGAAAAGCAAATAGATAAAATTATAGGTATAGTAATCACGTACAATGATTTAGACAGATTAGATTTAACATTTTTAACATTGAACGACAAGAGAATAGAGGCATTGAAGATTCACATGTAGTTAATGAAAATAGATAATGAGGAGACCAAAGAGTGATATATATGTTTTATTAATTTGGTACATGTTATATTCACTTTAAAATAAATCAAGGATTTTAAGAATTAATCTGTTAAATTTATTATTATAATACTCTAACCTAACTTTTTTACCAAATTAATCATCACCAGTGAAAAAACCAACAAAAAGAAACAAACAAAATCAGTGACGTCATAGAAGTAATGGCTGAACAGCCAGTATTGCTCGAAAAAAAAGCAAGAAGAAACAAAACCAAACCAGAAAGGAAATCAAAGGGTTTTTCTCTTGTATAGCTCCCAGCGTGGCTTAAGGAACTGTTCTTTCCATCATAATGAGAAGGGGTGATTAGGAATAATTTCTTCAGACCTTCGATCCATGGCTTGGTTTAGCTTCCTCCTCCTATAAGCAGTTGACTGCTTCCTGTACTTCCTTGCCATGATAACATGCCAGTGATTTTTCATTGCGTTATCAATTCTACCAGGAAATAGTCTTGCTATCATTTGCCCATTTGTTCCCATAGAGTCTATGAGCAGCCATGAGCTTCTCCTTCTCCTCTGTGAAAGAACTTCTATTTATCGTTGGATCCAGTTGGTTGAACCATCTGAACCTACAGCTCTTACCTATATCAAAAACCAAAATTAGAAGAACTGCTTTACATACAAGTACTTGCGTTTAATTTCATATAAAAGGTTTTCCTGATCTTCCTTCTAGATTTTCTGCTATTAGATTCCAGTTCTGAGGGCCATAAATTGAAACGAGAGCTTTGAGCTTACAGTCTTCTTCTGGTCTCCAATGGCCTCTGAAGCAGAGATTGGACTGCCCTGTGCAGTCATTTACGTTCGCCTCTTCTGCATCGGCTCTGTTGTTATCTTCTTCAAGCACTTCATTTGTGTCTGAACCTCCCATAAAGTGAAATAAATGGTGGGTTGAGAAAGAGCAAGAAGGATTGATGGGGAGGGAGACCATATGAGAAAGGAAGGCTTTTGAAGAGGAAGGAGATGGAGAATTAGCTTATTCCTGTGCTTGAGCTTCGATATATCTGTTTCCCAGGCCATGATCTGTGGAACCTAAGTGCTGTGGAACCATTCTTATAAAGAGAAATGAAAAAATATGTAGTATGAGATAAAGGGTAGTGAAAAGGAGAGTTTATTTCTCACTAACAGAAACCTGTAGAAGTCTTCTTCTGCTGCTCCACTTGTTTTAACTGCTCATCCTCTATGCACGTGTGTCATCAGTTACATGTGTGAGTTCTCTCTCTCTCTCTCTCTCTCTCTCTCTCTCTCACACACACACACACATCACGCATTTTATTTCGGAAAAAAAATATCGGCGAGTCCCCCCACCCTCTTATAAAGAGAAATGAAAAAATATGTAGTATGAGATAAAGGGCAGTGAAAAGGAGAGTTTATTTCTTCCTAACAGAAACCTGTAGCAGTCTTCTGCTGCTGCTCCACTTATTTTAACTTCTCATCCTCTATGCACGTGTGTCATCAGTTACATGTGTGAGTTCTCTCTCTCTCTCTCTCTCGGAGAAATAGATTACGTGAGTTCATCTGATGACAGCGTGCTGATTAACGGCGAAAAAATGATGTAAAACGGAGATGGCGTATTTTCGGTTTAGCGACCGACAACCCGACCCGACCCGATTTATCTCGTCTAAACCGCGGGGAACAAAATATCTGCGTCGTTCGGTATTCTTTCGTAATACTCTGAGGCTTTCGTGAAGAGAATTTCTTGAGCTCCATGTCGGTCACCCACCTCGATCATTTTGGCAAAACTGGCAGCGAGATATTACGGTTGGTTACAGGTATTTCCACGCATTCTTTCAACTTGAAAGATTTTAGGTTTTCTCTGTCTTTGTCCATTACAATCCATCGATTATGTTTTAGGTTTATTTATCGTCCTTTGATTTTATATGGCTACCCTCATGCTTGTCTCTGCTCTCATACCTCGATATTAGAGCGATTTTGGTTTTTTTGTTGATTATTCTGTACTCTCAGAACAGCATCTCTATACTTTCTTGAGATTTTGCATTTTTTTTAGTCCATTTTTCCGTTTGGAGGGCATCTATGGCTAGAATCCGTTATGAATAAGCGGGAAGTTGTGTTTTGCGGTTTGGATGTGTTCTGTGGAGAAAATGAATATGTACCTCTGTACCCTCTGCACAGACCTCTGTACCTCACACCTGCACCTCTCCTCTTGATATTAGACGATTTTGGGCTATTTTTTGTTGATTGTTTATGAGCTTTTGAGACAATGTTCTTGCTTTTGTGGAAGTAGATTAGAGGTTGTTTGGAAGCTAATTTTGATGCTTGTTTGCAAATGTACTCTCCGAACCCCAACTGCACCCTCTATACTTTCTTGAGATTTTGCATTTTTTGATCCATTTTTTCCCGTTTGGAGGGCATACTATGGTAGAATGATTATAAGCGAAGGTGTGTTTTGCCGGTTTGGATGTGTTCTGTGGAGAAAATGAATATGTACCTTCTGTACCTCTGTACCCCTGTACCTCTGTACCTCTGTACCTCTGTACCCTCTTGATATTAGAGACAATTTTGGGCTATTTTGTTGATTATTGCAGTTATTGAGATAATGTTTCTTGCTTTTAAGTAGATTAGAGGTTGTTTGGAAGCTAATTTTGATGCTTGGTTTGTACTCTCAGAACCCCCTGCCTCTATACTTTCTTGAGATTTTGCATTTTTTTTCAGTCCATTTTTACCCATTTGGAGGGCATACTATGGCTAGAATCCGTTATGAATAACTGGGAAGGTGTGTTTTGCCGATTTGGATGTGTTCTGTGGAGAAAATGAATCATACTCTGTACCTCACCTGTACCTCATACCTCATGCCCTCGATATTAGAGATTTTGGGCTATTTTTGTTGATTGATTGTTTGTTATTGAGACAATGTTTCTTACTTTTACGTGGAAGTAGATTAGAGGTTGTTTGGAAGCTAATTTTGATGCTTGTTTGCAAATGTACTCTCAGAACCCCTCATACCCTATACTTTCTTGAGATTTTGCATTTTTTTGGTCCATTTTACCCATTTGGAGGGCATACTATGGCTAGAATCCATTATGAATAATTGGGAAGGTGTGTTTTGCCGGTTTGGATGTGTTCTGTGGAGAAAATGAATCTGTACCTTCTATACCTCTGTACCCTCGTACTCACTGTACCTCACACCTCTGCCTCTGTCTGGCATTGAGATGTTGATTGTTGATTGTTGGGGAATATGTTCTGTTATGGAAGTAGATTAGAGGTTGTTTGGGAAGCTAATTTTGATGCTTGTTTGCAAATGTACTCTCTCAGAACCCCAACTATACCCTCTATCTATCTTGAGATTTTGTATTTTTTTCATTTTTCCGTTTGGAGGGCATACTGCTAGAATCGTTATGAATAGGGAAGGTGTTTTTGGTATGGATGTGTTACGTGGAGAAAATGAATCTCGTACCTCTGTACCCTCATCCTCACCCACTGTACCTGTACCTCTCCCTCGATATTAAGGTGCTTGCAATCCATTATGTTAATATTCGATTACCTTGACTTTATTTTGAAGTTCATGTCGCAAAAGGATAACGTCAGATCGAGCCGTGCCACCGAGAATTATTTGATAATATTACTCGCTTCACTTAAAGTGAAATGAAATAAATACTGAACCAATTAGTGTTGCGATTGCGGCAGAAGACTTCGGTTGCCATAACCTCATCTATCTTGGGACATGGGACAAACCTTTTTTTCTGGGTGGGGTACATTTCTTTCACCCGGATGAAGTAAATGTGATCTTTGGGATGCAAACAAAGGGAGAAAGTTTATAAATCCCATTGTCCGATAGTTCAATGATTATAAGAATAAGCTCGAAATCGGATAGCTTCGTTCTGCGGCACGGTTTATCGTTATTCGTTTTCTTATTTATTTTTTTGTATATCACAACTATAGAGTAGCTTCTAGTTTAATTGCTACAGATAATATTGATAAATTTCTTTGAGTACAATTGGGTGAAGTCATTTAAGCCAGTGTCACAATTCAATGGCATTACATCAAAGATACACACCTGTGGCTTTGTCCCTCTTCTTATGGTATGTTCACGAGTATGTTTTACTTGATGTGAGCAAGTTAACTTGTATAAATATTTCTTGTAGATCAGGTGAGCACATTATTAGCATTGGGTCATTTCCGTTTGCACCGATACGTATGTTGCGTTATAAAATAAAGTTCTTGACGTTGCCTTCGGATTTGAAAGACAGTCTGAACATTAGTTATGTTCATTCATTTCGGTGTAGTAATGCATTTACCTATGTTGTTTGCCATCATATCTATCTTTGGCTTAACATAAGTCCGCCTTACACTCGAGGACTTATCGAAGAGGGACTAGCTCATCATCATCCTCTCCCATGAAACTTCCCCAGCGAGCTTCGACATCGGCCCCATCAGTCATCGCTCCTAGATTCCCAGTATATCTCTCCCGGATATTCCCCAGGTGTCAGCTTTCCTCTCTGCTACCCCAATCAGAAGGATCTGCAATAGATAGGTTATTTGTAGGTTTGAGGGAGTTGAGGAAGTTGTGGCATCCACCATCTCGGATGTGAGAGGCTGGATGGCATTGATGCAGTTATTGCTATTGAGGGTACCACTACTGAAGAGTGCTTCCATCCCGGTGGAAGGCTACTGAGGAGACCACGAGGTATCTTCTCGGGAGGTATCATTGGGGCTTCCCTTCTCCTTTGGAGGCTACCAACATGGCTAGTGGAGACCTATATTGGAAGCCCCTCCGGTGGAGTCTTATGCAGAAGCTCAGGTCGAGTTGGTAGAAGGGAGGCTCCCGAGCATACACCTTCATTGCCTTTCGCGGCTTGTGCACGGTGAGAGGAAGAGGAAAGGCTGTTCTCTCCGTTCACCACTGGCTACAAGATCTATTTGCCCTCCACCTGGCGGCGGCGGTGTATTACATTAATTTCATGAATAATGTGTGATAGATGACAATGTTGTTGGTTTCACCCTTTACGAATTCCGGTGGCGTCGGCGATTTCCTCGATGAGCCATCAAATCGTGGTTGTGGAGGAGCACCGGTCAGAGTGCGTAGAATTTTTTGATTCGAGCTTTAGATGACAATGAATATAGCTTTTAACAATTATTTTAGGTTTAAATAATTATATTACGGCCGGTAGAGCACGCGGCTTGCACTTCCCATCCGGAGATGGCATGCCTTACCGATGCTCCAACTCATAGGCGATTGTGCTCGATTCGGACAAGTAAGTCATCTTCCTCCTTTTTCATAGATTCAAATGTCATATCATTCTTGTTAATTTCTCTCGATAAATTACAAATATTTGATAATGCGGGGAGATCATTCGTTAGAAATATTATTATTTGCGGTTGATGATTCTTGATGGATCGATATCGGATGCACGTCGATGCATATCTCATTGGCGAAGTACTCCTGAGATTGTATGTCCCATTCCTTTACATTTTTGGGTGAGTTACTCCTCCAAAATTAGTGGTTACAATTCATTCTTGATATCCATGTCTGCGTGACTTATAGATGTTATCTTGCATCCATTATCGCATGGCTAAAAGAAAGCAAGATGTATATCCAAAATGTCCAGACGTGCATCAATGCTGCTCTTACTCCCAGTTATCCATAATCGTCGGACACTTCTTGTCGGTAATATCAAGCTTGGGTGTGGTCATTTCGACTCATTGCCAAAATCGACACATAAAGCCATTCTGGAGATGGTATTCTCTTCTCAGGGGATCTAACTAATACCTTGTCCATCTTCTGCAGATCAAATTCACCTCGGGGATATCATTATTTGACAGAACCCGGTAAAATGGCGGTTGAAATGGTGGCGGGTTGCAGTCGAGTCGGCTGGCATGTTCATTTGCAAATACATGGAAGGCATCGAAGCCGCTTGGAGCTCACGAACCGGAAGGACAAAAAATGAATAGATTTAGTCTTTGTTTATCGATTTTTTTGCCTCAAAAAATACTTAAATAAATTTGGATGAGTTGTTCTCTACTGACATGTTTAGGTAGGGATAATTCATTTTATTTTGATTAGTTTAGGTAGGGATAATTCGGTTGTTCTGTGCATTACATTTAGGCATATTCATTTGCATTTTGAGGCGACTTTTGAGAATAGATAATTTTTTCCAGTTTGTTTCTACGGCTTTGTTGTTTGATCATGGTAACTAAATCCCAACAAGCAATGAGGTGATTCAACAATTTTAGGAGATTTAGTATTTGTACTCTCTGCGGGTTTTATTTGTTTCATAGCGCGGTTGTTGGATCATGGTAACTAAATCCCAGAGCAATTGGGTTGTTACGAATTTTAGGAGATACGGTATCATACCTCTGTCTCACACCTGTCTCTGTATCCCTCTGTGCCTCATACCTTCGTACACTTCAGGAAATAACATTATTTTTAAAACACTAAATTTTTTTAATATTTTAAAATAATTATCACTATCAAATATATTTTTCAAAATAATAATAATAAATAGAATAAATAAAATACAACTGATGCCAAATAGTCCATAAAATTATTTATTTATCTAACATAGAATGGATATGCACTTTTTTTTGTTTTCATAATAGATAATTTGAGAATAAGTCAATAATATATATTTTTTAAAGCTTTTGGAAGCTCTCTAATTTGCTTATAAAATAAAAAAATAATTAAGAGGCCATCTGAGATTACTTAATTTCTCTATTTTTGTTTACTTAATATACATTGTAACATAAAGTATATATATATATATATATATATATATATATATATATATATATATATATATATATATATATATATATATATATATATATATATATATATATATATATACTATTTTATTTATTGATTATTTTAAAAAAAAATGGTAAGATAAAAAAGAAAAGAAGATGCTCCACGTGCCAGAGCTAGAGCGGTCGTATTTTCACGTGATTTCATCAACAATTATTCCTACGTGAACAATGATAAACGAGAGGAAGGACAAAAGAGTTAGGACTTAGTGTGATAATTAATTAAAATAAGTATATGATTTATTTAATTCAATGTTAATATTAAATAATTTGAATTTTTATCTTAAAATAGAGTTAGGAATCAGTTTTAAGAAAATTTAATTAAATCAAAAACCAAAATATCAATATTTTATATAATAATAATTACCTATTTTAAATTTCTCATTTACTAATCATCATTTAATTTTTCTAAATTTGTATTATTAAAATCAAAAATTTAATTTTTTGAATTTTAATTACGAAATCCTCTCATTAAATAAAAAACAAATCCAATGCACATCTAATTAAATTTTAGAAACATGTTAGCTGTAACTTGGTATAAAAATATATTTTTAAGATATGATATTAAATAGTTTAGTATATAAATAAAAAATGAGTAAACAATTATCTATTATTATAAATTTAATTTTTTAAAAAATAAAAAAATAAAACCATATCTATTAAACTAAATTTGTTTGTTTACATGCATAATTTTCATAACATAAAACATAAAATAGAAACAGTTTTAGATGGTCCAATTAAGATGACAATGCAAATGAATATCTTTCAAAAATAAAATTTTAAGTAACTTTTATTGTAGTTCGGTTTCAAGACTTTACTAAAGTTATGAAATGAGTGAAAAAAATACAAGCATAATGACTAAAGCGAGAAAAATGAAATTAAAAAATGCCTTGGATAATATCATGCATCAAAATGCGTCTTGTAATAATATCCATCATTAGCTTAGTGTACCCTTGACATATTGGTTGATTGATGAGGTAAATTCTGTGGTAAATTCTGAATAAACATAATCTTAGTAATGGATGAATGTTTGGCGGCATCAATGAAATATTCTAAAAGCAACGGGGCATACAGATGAGCAAGTGGCGCATCCGTTCTCTGACACTCTGGACTTCACTTTGGTTTCTAAGACAAGAAAATAGAATGAATTAAATATTTAGAACTATAAGTAATAGCAACAGCAAGTAGGGTAAGTACTTGTGGATTTTTTGGACTTCTCGCCTTGAGCCTGCGTTGGAAACACCCTTTGGGCGTCTCTTGATTGGATCCTTCAAAGCTGTCCTTATCCAGGCGATGATGTGGTGCCTTCTTCCTCTTAAGCGATGTCAAGCGGTGGAGAATTCCCACATTACGAGTCCACTTCATCGATATAAGCTTAAGAGATGCAAGCATGTAATCCTCGACAATCTTATTACCCACATTGAACTAATTTGATATGCATATCGACTTATATGGTTCACGAAAATAATGCAGTTCCATCTCTTTCCACATGTACTAACCATACGTATGAACCATCGATGTAGATGTCCCTCTTTGCTCACGGTAGACCACGCATGAGGAGGTACTTATCAGGAATGCCACACATCATTACGGCTAAGAACTCTAATGGTGTGCAAAGTATGTCATCATTTCAAATTTCACTACTGAGAAATATCTACTGAGACACATCAAAGTGGACAATCCGGTTTTGGATGCATTCTTCTTCTAAGTTCCTCACCAAGAGTACTCCATGGGCTATCATCAAACTGAGATAATCCCCAACTTCATGCGAAATTCTTCTTGAACATAGAGTAAAGCTTCCTCGTATAAAACAAAGCGACTTGCTTAAGAATTGGACTACTCCGACAGCGGGAACAATTCTTGTTGGATACACTTGAAGTCTTCATCATGTTCATTTTTCATGTTTCCATCACCTTCTCCAATCCAAAAACAATCGTGAACTTGTTGGTTTGAAATACCATGACACCACTATTTGTGGCCTCACTACTGTGAGTTGACAAGATGCCATACAAAATTTATCTTTGTTGAATCACGACCATTTACTAATTTTGTAAAGTTCAGATAGCAGCATGATCATGCATTGCCTTCCTCTAGCATGGCGGACCAAGCATCCTCAAACTCATCCTCGTGTCACATTTGCTCGTCATAGAATAGAATAGCCTTGAACTCTCTTATTACTACTAAAGCAATGGACCTTGGAGGGCTTTCTTTGAGATATTCCATTGGCACAACCTATGGCGGTATAGTATTCTCGATAGCTCTTGCCATGCGATCTTGATCGGTAAATATCGTTATAGGATGCCGCCCATCAGAAGAAATGTCGGAATAACCATGTGAATGACTCGATGGTCTCTTAGACAAAAGGCTACTCGAATAAGGCGTTTTGCCAATGATGATTCACTCCAGCAGTGGGGCACGAACAAGATTATATTTATTGGATAGAGTATCAAAATTATCACATCCCAAAATAATCAAATTCAACCCTAGACATACCATTGCTCCAAAAAAACTCACCAAGCAATCAGGGGCCATTTTGAACATCCCAGATCAAACATCGTCCGCTTGTTGAATAGTTGTATTAATTCGTTGCTATCACCACTTGCGATCGTGACCTTGCTCTTTACGGATGAAATTGAAAGCATCTCTTTTTGTGAATCAATATTCTACCCACCAACTTCCACCAGTTAGGCGACGCGTCGGTTACCTAATGCCTCTGTCATCGTCTTCAAAAGCGATGCCTTCTCTCGATAATGCGCTGTCGAGATCATCACCAGTCTTTGCCAATGAATGATTATGGCTCTCTATATATTTTTTTATCCGACCAATTCCCCTCGAATCAGAATCGAATCATCACGGACAACCCCCTCGACGCTTTTGGAATTTTGTTATATGGTTTGGATTGACAGGTTTTTTCTGACCTGCTTTCGCACACAGAAAATCTTTGGATTTCAATTTCTTAGAGTTAGGCCAATAACTTGTATGGTCTTTTCTAACATCGAAGCTTTGATGTGCATAATCACAAGATGCTGCATAAGCTTGGTTATAACCATGAGCAGATTCCCCAAATTTGGGTCATTAGATAAAACAACTTCATCTCATTCACCACATTCATCTGCGAAAACATAGAGTCCACACAGTTCACAGATAATAGAGAGTACAGATGAAACAGAGAGTGTAGAGAGCATAGACGGTACAGTTAGTCCAGAGAGTATAGACACAAAAAAATACCCAAAAATCTCAATACCACCAAATTGCAACCATTAAATTTTAATTACCATGATCCGAACAACCTAGAAAATGAACCTAAACTAGACAAATTCATCGTGGCACAGAGGTACAGAGTGAGGTGTGAGAATAGAGAAGGGCGAAGGTATAGATTCATTACGTGCACAGGTACACAGGTATAGGGGTATGTGAGGTAGAAGGCATACAGGCAAGATACAGAGAGGTATAAGAGAAGATAGAAGAAATTCTGAGAGGGTACAAAGGCAGGTTTAGACACAGAGGGTATGAGGGTACAGAGCAGAGAGTGAGAGGTGAGTAAGGCAGAGGCAGAGTACAGAGAGAGGTACAAATACCGAAAATCTCTAAAATTGTAACAACCACCTCATTGCTTGGTTGGGATTTAGTTACCATGATCGAACAACCAGCTGAAAGTGAAAAAAGCGGAAAAAATCGTCTATACAAAAAGATAGACAGAGTACATATGTAAATAAGCACTAAAAAATTAATCAAACACCAATTTCTCTAAGGATTACGAATATGTTTTCTCCAAGAGACAAAAAATTATGAAAAATAAATATGAAGTTTCGATTACAGAGAGTACGTAAAGCAGCTTCACATGCAAAGTCCCGGGAAAGAACTCCAAACAAGGTAGGAAATCTAACTTAAATAAATAAATTACAAACTATTTGTCATTTTACATATACAACTCCTTAAAAGATTACCGATCCATTTTATTTATTTACATCGTATTTCCTCAACGCCTCCATTTCAGATTCATTCTCCTTCTTCATAGCTCTTTCACTCACGCAAATAAAAAAATGACACCGCCAAATAAAGATATTTAGGTCTTTTAAATTTCTCCAATATACTCATTCCTCAGCTTTGGTCGTCGCTAAATCGGAAATAAGCGCTCGTCTTCTGATTTTTTTTCAGTTAATGATCGTTGATTGGAGTCCTGACGTAAAATGCAGACTCGGACGTAATATCCCCTCTCACACATATCACGATTTTATTAAAAAATATGTCCCCAACTCTCTCTCTCTCTCTCTCTCTCTCTCTCTCTCGCATTTTGTCAATAGTACCGCACTAAAGTGTCGGCTAGCGTGAGCCTTGAAGACCGAAGCCCAACTGGACCTTTCATTCAAATGACTTGAGGAAAATCGAAAGCGGCCATCCACAGTACAAGGACCGTAAACACATCAAATTAATGTTCGTCACACTAGGGTACGAAAAATATTTGTACTGGGAGCTACCGTTGTAAGAATAAATGGGTCAAGCAGAATGATTTTTTTTTTAATTTATTGATTTTATTTCTTCTTTAAAGAGTTTCATTCTTCGGATTACAATTTATATGCTTATATGAGGATATTTTAGAGAGTTGATTAGTGCCACAAAAAATATAATTTTTGGGTGTAGATAGTTATTGTCTTTAGTGTTTAAGTGTTTATCAAATCTCTTTTTTTATTTATTTAAAAAATATTACTAAATGAGTTGCACTAACACTTTGAGCCCTTATAAGGGAAGGGACATAGAGGGTGAAGCTCAATTGGAGGTAAAATCTCCTCATTGATTGTAAGCTAAGTTGTTAGTATGCTAAATGCTCTCAATCTAGAAGCTTTATCCAATAATAGCTAAGATGTTTATATAATCCCTTATCAAATGCATTAATAAAAAAAATTAGATTAAGAACATCAAAATGAATATTTTTTATGCTTTAAAATTCAATATAAAATTTAAAGAGTGAGAGTGGAGAACAAGGAGAGGTATTTTTGTATTTTGAAAACTACTTGAAATCAAAATTCATTTCAAGCTTTTATCATCTAATTCAAACATAATTTATATAAATTTAGAAAGTGGCTACAAATATGTAACATGTATAATGTATAATATAAAATGTAAACTATATAATTTATATAAAAGATAAATAGTTTTATTCATATATGTAATAATTTTTTTCTTCATATATGTAATGCTTTTATCATCTAGCTCACATAATCAAATACATAATTTTTTCTCCATTCTTTCTAATTGCTTTGTTCATATTTGTAAATATTATCTTAGAGAAGAAACTTAACTTCTTTCACTTCAAAAATTTTAACTCAATTATCTATCCTCCAATCTTATAAGATTATTCATAAGAGAAATTACACAAGAATTTTTTTAGAAAGTTTTGAAAATGCTCTATATATTTTAAAAATGTTCATATAAATATAAGCTATCAAGGAGATCAACAATGAACAATGATATGCATGTACAACAATATATAGCATTATCAAGTTGAAAACTATTCGGCAAATACTTATAACAAAATTTTTCATTCTTTTCTCCTATTTTCCAACCTAAAATCTGTTATCATTGCTCAATGAACAATTCTTCTTCTCCTAAAAATTTCCAACAATGACAAGCAAAGATTTTGTTGAAACTTATCGATATATATGAGTAGCTGAAATCTATTCTTATCAAAGATTTTGTTAAACCTTTGAAAGTTTTAGAAATCTATTAAACCACCAACACATTTTTCAGCATGTTAACTGCAATTTTGCTTTTAGTAAATTTATTCCAAATGCAACTATTAGACAATAAGAGAGTAACCATGACCAAAATACATTCAAAGATATCCATATTTTATATTTCCACAAGAGGAAAGTATTTGTATCATTTCCTATTCCAGAAAATACCTGTTTAAGTGGCTATTCGTTTTATTATTATTTTTTTATATATATTTTTTCCGTGAAGAAGATTGTACAAAGTAGCGGGAAAATTAGTTGCTGAAAATTTTCTTATTGCACATATGAAGATGCCTTATTATATAATGATTTTGATAGCTATGCATGAATGAGAGATTGGTTGTACAGATATGCACCCTGTGCAATGCATTTAAGCTTACTAAGACTATTCATTATGTGCACATAAATGAATCTTAAATAGGAATATTCCATCATTATATTAGGTAGATTGAGTAGACCATAAAAAATTTTACTTAAAGACATCCGTGAAAATTTTTTGGATCATGTTAAAATAAATTGTAGCAAATATACATGAGTGGGAAGAGTCTCGCTGTTATGAATGATGATGAAGGTGACGAGATTTAAAACTCATTATTAATATGGGGATATATGCTATTTAAAATATTTTGATTAGTACTTTTATTTGCAATCTATAATGTTTATTCTAGGCACTAAAGTTTTTAAGATATGTACTTTTATATATTTTTTGACATATTATGGTTTGTTAAATCATGCATTTGTGATAGTAGTAGCTAGTATTATAATATGTTGTACTTTAATTGTGTTATTTGAATAGTGTTAGTGAATTCTACAGATATGTTTTAGTTATATGTACATAAAATATTAAAATGTAACAATTGTTTTAACTTTTTCGTCAACAAATGTGCATGATTGTGAGTCTAATTGACTCATAATAACATTGATTTAGCAATAAAATCTATGACCAACTTATTATAAATTAAATTGCAATGAAATTACATCTTTGTGATAGATTTGCAATAAAAGCTATTTCAACTAGGCTATTAATTAGATAGTATGCCATGAAGACTTTGTCATCATCACATTGCAAATCTATCACAAATTTGACAAAAAAAAATTTTGTTACAAATTATAATATATATTGCAATGAAATTTTCTTATTGCAAAAAATATTTGAGATGTCTTTAATGATTGACCTATTGTGATAGAATATTTGTTACAAAATAACAATTGTGCTAAATTTTTATATTTTTTTGAAGAATAATTCCACTCATAAACTTGATGTATTATTAATATAATGTTTATTTCAGCTAACAACCTCAAGAAGATTGAAGGAACAATAATCTGGGTAAATTATTAGTTGACAAAAGAAAACAGTTCACAAGAGAATATCGATTGTCTTCTCACAATCTTCCTTAGGGTTTATAGTTTGGAAATAAATGTATTTGTGAAAACCTTAGCGATTCCTATCTTATTGTTAGCAAAATTTTTGCTATGAAATCAAATATCTCAGATGATTAATTTTGCTATGAAACCAAATAACTATTTTTTCCTTTTTTAATTGAATTGAAACACAACTTCATGATGCACATTTATACAATGACATAAATTCAAGATCTTTTCAAAGGGGTTAAAGCTCTCAATCAAGCATTCTAAAAAAAGTTGTCAAAGAGAAATAACTTTAGTGCCTCTAAATTATTACATTTTAGTTTTTTCTTATAGTATATTATATGCATTGCAATGACTTGATATCTATTACAATGCATCTCATATGACTTGTATGAGCGATGCATTTCACTATATATAAAGTTTAAGACTGTTTAAATTTTTTGGGAGAAGGGGATTGTTGAGTGAGCAATGACAAAAGATTTTGGATGAGAGAATAAGAGGAGAAAATGATAAATTTTATTGCAAGTATTTGCTGAATAATTTTCAGCTTGGCTTACAACACAATGACCTTAACTATTTATAGAATATTCTACTAATTATAAAATTTTAATAAGAAAAGAATACTCTAGAACACTTATAATAAATAAGAAGAGTCTAGACTATGATGGATTACTAGTATAATAGAAGGTTCTATGCTATGCAATAAATAGGAAGACTCTAGAGTATAATTTTTTGGAAAAAAATATTGTAATATTATAGAAATGTCTAAATTTGACTCTTATGACTATAAATAGGCATGGCTATTATGTTGTAAGTCAAACTGAAATTTATTTAGCAAATACTTATAATATAATTTCTCATTCTCTCCTCCTAATCTCCCATCTAAAATCTTTTATCATTACTCACTCAACAATCATTCTTCTTTCAAAAATTTCCAAAAATGATGCAACGGAAGATTTTGTCGAAAACTTATTGATATATATATGAGTAGGTGAAAAGAAAATTTTATTTTAAATTTAGTTTTCAACCTGTTAAACCTTTGAACGTTTTAGAAATCTATTAAACCACCAACTCATTTTTTATTAAACTGCAATTTTGCATTTAGTATATTTATTCCAAATGCAACTATTAGACGATAAGAGGATAACCATGACCAAAATACATACAACCATATCCATATTTTATATTTCCACAAGTCGAAAGTATTTGTATCGTTACCTATTCCAGAAAATACGTGTTTTAGTGGTTATTCATTTTATTTTTTTAATATATTTTTTTCTTGGAGAAAATTGCTTAAAGCAGGGAAAAACAGTCGCAGCGAACAGTTTTAAGCGAAAATGAATAATAAATAAACAGTCGCCTTTTAATTGATTTCCCTTTTTAATAAAAAATTATACC
This sequence comes from Cymbidium sinense, assembly GCA_021442155.1. Classification (NCBI taxonomy): domain Eukaryota; kingdom Viridiplantae; phylum Streptophyta; class Magnoliopsida; order Asparagales; family Orchidaceae; genus Cymbidium; species Cymbidium sinense. The sequence continues at coordinate 75,535,602 of CM038218.1, read as the reverse complement.
AAAAAATAAATTCGATTAACTGATTTTTTTAAATAAAATAAGAGTAATACATTTCATTTATTTTAAAAATATCAGTTATGAAAACTGAAGAAACTATATAAATTCGAATATATTTCTGTTTTAAGCATATATTAAAAAGTAACAATCAAACGAATAAGAAAATAAATCAAACATAGAGTTAGTGTTTGAATCAAATACCAAAACAATTTTTTAAAAATAGCAAATACATAATCCCACGCAAGTACTAAGCCATACTAATACACACGATTTTACGAAAATTTAAGTTGGGTTAGGATATATATATATATGTATATATAATTTTTTTAACTTAAGAAATTTTCATATTTTTAATTTTTTTAACGAGCAACTATCAGCGAATTATTTTTCTTTCTTTGGACAAATATCAACTCATAAGCAAAGCAATGCATGGTTTAAAAAATATTATTATTTGAGTGAAAATTTACACGTTTAACTCCAAATTTTTGAAAAAAAAAAAAAAAAGCTAAAAAGATCGCCTGCAAGCAAGGGCGGAATCACCCATAGGTGAGGGTGGGCAATTGCTCACCCTCAAATTTTTTTTTAACATAATTTTCTTTTTATAAATAATTTTGCCCGAATAAGAGGTCTTGTCTAATAAAGATAAAAAAATTTCTTTTTATTAATTAAAACTTATCTTTATTTAAATTTATTTATATAATTATATATGTTAAGTTTAATTATTTTTATTACTAACAACTTATTTATTTTGATCATAATAATATATAAAAAAATATTTTATTAAACATTTTGATCAATATTTAAAACTTAACCACTTGCATAACTACACACAACAATAAAATATTATCTTTAATTTCTTATAAGAAAAGTAATTTAATATTCACAAGCAATATGTGACTAAATAAGAAGAGTGTGTTATACTATTAAATATAAAGTATAAATGTGTAATGGGTCTAGTGCTAAACTTTTAAAAAGCAATTTGCACCAATTATTAGTATTATATTGTAACATATTATTATTATTAATAATTATATTTATATTTTTATTATTTTTAGGTAATATAATTTTATTTATAGAACTTTTATATTAGAATTATAGTTTTATAATAACTTATATTTATATGTTTATATTTAAATTATAAAATTTTTTAAATATTTAATCAGCATATATTGATATTTATAAATCATATGTACTTATATACATATTAATGATTAATATTAATTAAATTTATAAGATACCTAATGCGTTAATATAAAGTATCACATACAACTATAATTGGAATTTATCTCAACCTTTAATTGATTTTTATTTTGTTTTGCTGAAAACTAGAATTTAATAATTATATTTATATGAAATAAACTGAAATTTTCATAAATCTTATATAAAAAGATAATTTATATATAACAATTTTAATATTTAAATTATAAAAATGATAATAAATTTAATATTATTCTCAAATATCAATAAATGATAATAAATTTAATATTATTCTCAAATATTAATAAATGATAGTAAAATTTTTTGTCATTAAATTTTAATAATTAATTTATTCACACTAAAAAATGATTGATTCTGCCTTGCCTATAAGTAACATATGACAAATCTAAATGATCAAAGCTCTCCTATTAAATCTACACGATTTTGCTAAATTATATAATAAAATGTTGCCTCATATGAGATACATCATGAGATCACACCTCTTGCTACATCAAATCACTGCTTACATGTTCATGCTTTACCAATTCCTAGAGTTTATATGTTTATTTTTATTTTATGAGCTCATTGTGATTTATGTGCCCCTACAATCTCATAAATAAAAAAGAATTCGAGGCATAATTAAGACCTTTTGACTGTTTGACTTTACGATGTTTCTTAGGCACTCTGCACTCATTAGAAATGATATAATATATTATCTAGTTTGATCCCATATTTTAATGATATTATATATATATATATATATATACACACACACATATATGTCTACGCCCAGTCTATGTATAATTTGCATTTTGTGTTGGCCATTCACTCGGTTATATCTTAGTTATTTTGCTTTTCAAAGTATATTGCAGGATACATGAAAGGTCAAATTTTCTTATAATGCCGGAAGTATTATTTGGAAGTATTCTGTAAATTTTGCCATAGATTTTACCTTCATATCCTTTTTTTTTTTAATTCGTAGAGTTATTTGGACTTTAAGTTGCATGCTTAAGAACCGTCGAGGAAAATATAGCGTATATCAAATAATGCACTTTATAGTAATAACTATAATATTATTATAATGTATTTCGTAATTATGTTTTCCGCAGCTCAGTTATATCAAACGATTCAAGATTACTTAAGAATGGAGTGTGACGATCACTTTTTTTTCTACGAGCGATTCACTTGATCTGTATGCAAACACACAGAAATTTTATTAAGATAAATAATCATGCCAACGAAGATAGCATCATCTCATTTCATGTCAACCGCTTTGCACAGCACCTCAAATCACTTTAAAATGTTCTATGTTTTAAAAACTATAATATTCAACGATGGAGATTATTCGTTATATGTTATGAATTATTCTAAAAAAACAAACACCTAAATGCTCCACGAAAGCATCTCTTCTCTCTCTCTCTCTCTCTCTCTCTCTTTCTCTCTCTCAAATTTTATGATTATTATTTTTCACCAGGCATCTCATACTTCTCTTTCATCTTATATTTTGTATGATTTTTTTAAGATAAAAACATTTTTTCCCCACAAGTGTCTAAGATGGGAATGTAAAGTGTACATATAATTCAAATCAAAGATTTTGATAATAATTTTTAAGGTCCTCATCAACAAGTCTAATTGGCACTTACAAATAAAAACAAATTGTTGACCTCCATGTGTCATAAAGTTCCATAAGTCAAATTGACAACGAGCGACAGTATGTAAATCGGGCTCAAAATGTAAAGCCAGAAAATGATTAAAAGCGACCTCGATCGATGAATGGACCGTCGCGTTGTTGAAATTGATCGAATATAAATATTACATAATCTAAAGAGTGAGATAAGCGATCAAGCTATCAATGTCGACGCCATATCAGTCGAGAGCGAATGTCCAACAACTTCCATTCATGAAATTGATTGCGTCGTGGGCTTCAAAACGTCAAAATTATCAAATGAGATTGTCCACGCTCAATTTAGATGAGTTTGTACAAATGTCGAATGATCGGAAGTGACAACGTGCAAATCGAGGTTGAAATGCACTAGAGGTCTCCAAAATCAACCCAAATGACCTCCGATCGACGAACGAACTTCACCATCGCGTTTAAAATATCGAAATTAGTCAAAATATAAATATTGCACAACTTGATGATCAACTGATCGCTCTAGTCATCAACACGCTTGCACGCATATCGAGGTTGGGAAGCACCGATGTGAACTAAACGATCTCCGTTCACAAAATTGAGTGCGTCGTTAGCTTTAAAATATCAAAATCTGTCCAATATGACTATTCACACTTAATTATGACAAGTCTGCACAAAAATTGAGAGATTGAAAGCGGCGACGCGTATTTTGAGCTGAAATTGACTAAATTTGACGTCGACTTGAACCAAACGACCTCCGATCGCGAAACGGACTGCGCCATTACGTTCAGAACATCAGAATAATCTTAATTTGATATATATTGATCATGTGATTTTATTAGCGTAAAATTCACATTAAAGTCGTTTAATCCATTTTAAAATTAGTTTAAAATCTCTAAATTACCCTAAATCCCACTTAACCCAAATCAAACCCTAATCCTATTGGACCGAACCACTCGGCCTAATCCCCTCCCTCGCGCGACTCTTCTTCCCTCACGCACGCAAGGTTACGGTTGCCTGTTCGCCTCCCTCACTGGCCGCCTCGCCTCGTCTAGGCTTCCCTCCATGCAACCGGCATGCCACACGAGCTTCCCTCTCTTCCGTTCGAACGACAACTGCTCCCTCATCTTCTCTCCCAACTAGGGGTGTAAACGAGCCAAGCTTGAGCAAACATAACTCTTATTCGTGTTCGGCTCGTTTGAAATTTATTTTGTTCGTGTTCGACTCGTTTATATATCGAGCATGAAATGTGTTTAGTTAACTAAACGAGTTAACGAGTCGTTCGAACAAGCTTTTACAGGGATTAACGCCAATCTTTTGCAACAAAAAAATTTTAACACTATACTTGCATTTGTAATATGTAAATGTGTTCGTATATATATATATTATAATAGTAATAAAATAATAAAATAATAATAATAATAATAATAGTAATAAAATAATAATAATAGTAATAAAATAATAATAATAGTAATAAAATAATAATAATAATAATAATAGTAAAATAATAATAATAATAATAATAATAATAATAATAATAATAGTAATAAAAATAATAATAATAATAATAGAATAAAATAATAATAATAATAATAATAGAAATAATAATAATAATAATAATAATAATAATAATAATAATAATAGTAATAAAAACAATAATAATAATAATAATAATAATAATAATAATAATAGTAATAAAATAATAATAATAATAATAGTAATAAAAAAATAATAATAATAATAATAATAATATAATAATAATAAATAATAATAGTAATAAAATAATAATAATAATAGTAATAAAATAATAATAATAATAAAATAATAATAATAATAATAGTAATAAAATAATAATAATAATAAATAATAGTAATAAAATAATAATAATAATAATAATAATAATAATAATAATAATAATAATAGTAATAAAATAATAATAATAATAATATAATATAATATAATATAATTTTTTTATTTCGAAGCAAATCGAGTAACAATCGAACAAACGATGTTGTTCGTTTATATTCGAGTTTGAAATTCGCTGTTCTCCATTTATAATTAACCAATAGGATAACTAAGCTAAACACGAGCAGTAACAACCAGAGCTTTTTTGACAGTACTCCCAACCGTTCCCGCTCTCTCCATTTCTCCTGCTCATCCCACCGAGAAGGCTTTATTTTTTTTTGCTACTTCTTTCCCATCCGAAAAAAAAGAGAAGGTTTTCTTTCCTTTTTTTTTCTGCTTCTTCCTCATCCAAAAAACAGAAGACTTTTTTTTTCTTTTTTTTTTTCCAATCCAAAAATCACTTCTTTCTTCTTTCTCCAAACCGAAATTTACAGATTATTCCCCTTTCTTCTTCTTTCATCTTCATCTTCTTTCTTTCCAACTCAAAAATCAAAACCAAAATATCTTCCCTCTTTCCCCTCACAAAGCTAATCCAAAATTCTATTTTGCATTTCTCAATCCGAAATTTCTCCTTTTTCCCAAATCTGAATTTCCTACTTCCATTAATCTCGACAAACCGAGAAGAATCATGAGATGTTCTTCTTTGGTAGATTACTTTCCACTTCCAATTTACAAAAGAAGATACATGATGGTTTCTTCCCGGTTTCGACATTTCTCCCTTTTTCGACCTTTCTCTGAGAACCAGAGGAACAGATTCCTCTTGGTTTCGCATACCTAATCCGTTTTCCCGCTTATCATTACAACGCGAGAAAATGAGTCAAAACATGGATTAATGCTGAATGTGGATATATACATACTTGTTTCTTTGCGTTTGAATATCATCGCTCAAGAGAGTACGAAAACTGGTGTCACATAAAATGTTCATTCAGCCATTATGGGTAAGCAACATCCGTTAGATGTAGCTCCCATAGTCGAAATGTTGTTGAAATTTTGAATAAATTTTAGACTTAGAAAAAAAATGAAATGAATACATATACATTGTATTTCTCGTTTAGCAGGTTTCAAGACCCTTCTAATGCCCATTAGGCAAGTGGTATGAAGAGGCCATGGTATGAGGCATACTGCCACACTTATTAGTAAAACAATCTGATAAAATCATATGCGATGGGGATGGCGTTATAAAATTTTATCAATTTCTTTTTTTTAGGACTTAAACTCAAATCAATTAATTATGAAAGTCCTAAAAAACAAAATGAATCTAAATCAAATTTTTTTAAGCTTAAAATTGAATTCGAAAATCATCAGCTTGCGAGATCATTTACTTAGTCTTAGGATGAACTAAGTAAACTGCAGAGTGAATTAACTCATACTTCAACATTGCATGAATCAGAAGTGTCTGACACACTTAAAGAAGTTGACAGTATAGCAGAATCTCTGTTGAAGGAAAAAGAGGAAAAGGAATCTATATTAATTGAGCTTGAAGATTTGAAGATCAATCATGAATGGCTTGCAGAAAATCTGGCTTTAATTTCCTCTAAAAGGCAAAATTTATAGAATTTTTTAAAAGAGGTAACTAAAACCAAGTTGGGTGATCAGCTTCCTTTTGACATGGATGCATGGTTGGAGAAATCCATTATTTACCTCAGGGATAAGACGAAAATATCCTTAAATGGTGGTAAGAAGCTCGAGAGCATGCAAAAGTTATTACATGTGACACATGTTGAACTGACATTAGTTGAAAAAATTGTTGAAGAGCTGCAAATGGATGGATTGAAGATGACGAGTCTTTCTGATAGGTTGGGGACAACATTGGAGGAAGTTTATGCTTTGAGAAATGAGAAGGATTCCATGCAAAAAGAACTAGAGCGCCTTGAAGAGAAAAATTCACTGATTAGGGACAAACTTTCTATGGCGGTGAAGAAAGGGAAGGGATTGGTGCAAGAACGTGAAGTATTTAAACTCACTTTGGCTGAGAAAAAAATTCTGAAATTGGGAAGCTAAAGGAAGAGTTACAGCTTCAGGAGTCGAAAGTCTGTGAATGCAGTGAACAAATTAAGAATCTTTTTACCCAGAACGAGTTCTAAAGTTGGAGGTCGATATTACTTCCTTGAAAGATGAAAAAGAGCAAATTGAGCATTTGTTGAACGAAAACAATGAAAACCTGAAGAAATTAGTTGATTTTATCAATGATATTGTTGTCCATACTGATAAAATCTTTGAAGATCCTATAGAAAAGGTTGACTAGATTTCTGGGCAGATCACTGAAATAGAAAATGCTAATGGTTATTTAGAATAGGAGCTAGAGAGAGTAAAAGTTGGCACTGCTTTGAATACTAACATGTTAGCTGAAGCTCTTGAGACTATGAAGGCACTAGAGATGGAGTTGCAGAACAAAGAAAAGCATATATATGTTATTAATGACGAGAAGAATAGCATCCAAGTCAGCAAAACTAAAGCTGAAGAAGAACTAGAAAAAGCAAAAGAGGAAAGCTTCATGCAGGAAAACAAGTTAACTGATGACTTTGCAACCATAAAATCTCTGGAAGATACATTGTCGTTGGCAGAAGGTAAAGTTTCTGCAATTAATTCAGAAAACAATAAAGTAGTATCCAAAAGCAATCTTGAGATTAGTGCAATAAATGCTAAATTAGCTGAATGCATGGAGGAGCTTGCCAAAACTTGAGGTAACTCAGAAAACCAGTCATCTGAGATTCTTTCAGAACTCAAAAAGCTCCAGATATTTATGAAGAATGAAGGATCATTTCCCTTAATGATTGAACAGTTCCGTAATAAGGTGGAGGGTTTAAAACATATGTGGATGCTAGTAATGACATTCATGATAATTTTGTGGCTAAAGGACTGTATATTCAACCCGAAATGAACTGCTTTTGCGAATCTTTCTTCTCTCCCAAGCTTTGAGGACTTCATTAATAACGAAAATTTCCATACTGAGAGTATATTAGAAGATGCTGATGCTGCGACTTCTTGCAAGAAGATTGTCGAAAAGTTATGTGAAGAGACCAGACTTCTGAATGGTAGGTTCACAGGCCTTTCTAAGTCATCGATGATCTAAGCTTTACAAGGATCAAGGATGAGTTTATTCATGCACTTCGTCTCAAGAATCCTTGAAGCTCAATATAGAAAAATTGTAAGCTCATAATCAAGCTCAAGAGTTTGAGATTTCTTCACTTAAGAAGCCACGACGGGCTTCTATCTGCATGCAGTGATACTCAAGGAACTCCAGGTCAAAGTTTTTGATTTATCATGTTTTGATTCAGAACTGGAAGATGTCCACTCTGACCTTGTCATAACTGGCTTTTGAAAGCAAGGTAGAAACAGAGGATGCTAGTGAGTTTGCTCAAGCAGCTAATAATTTGTTACTCACTTGCAAAAGAGTAATAACACAATCTCAGAATTTAGTGAAAATCAATAAAGACATGTCAATTTCCTTAACAAACTCTGAAGCAAAAACTGAATCATGCTGAAAGGAGTGCTAAAACTACTGTAGACGAGAGGAATAACACAATCTCAGATTTCATCCTCATTTGGTGAGGACTTTAGATATGGTTCTAGGTTTCCATAAAGACTCATAGTTAATTACCTCTCAAGTGAGAGAACTTTCGACAAGGTCATTAGATCGCTTAAAGCGTAGCATATAGTAGCAGCATGTGGAGTTTAAAATTTAGAATTTATGAAATTCGATAGTAGCAGCATGCTGTAGACTTCCTCTCGTCTATAGTAGTTTTAGCACTCCTTTCAGTATGATTCAGTTTTTGCTTCAGAGTTTGTAAGGAAAATGACATCTTTATTGATTTTCACTAAATTCTGAGATTGTGTTATTACTCTTCTGGTGAGTAACAAATTATTAGCTGCTTGAGCAAACTAGCATCCTCTTCTACCTTGCTTTCAAAAGCCGGTGATCTTATGACAAGGTCAGAGTGGACATCTTCTAGTCTGAATCAAAACATAATAAATCAGAAACTTTGACTTGGAGTTCCTTGTATCGATGTAGATAGAAGCCTCGTGGCTTCTGTCTTATGAAGAAATCTCAAACTCTTGAGGTTGATTACGAGCTCAATTTTTCTATATTGAGCTTCAGATTCACTGAGACCAAGGCATGAATAAACTCATCCTTGATCCTTGTAAAGCTTAGTAAATGTGGTGATCATCGATGTACTTAGAAAAAACCTACCATTCAGAAGTCTTCTTCACATAACTTTTCGACAATCTTCTTCAAGAAGTCGCATCAGCATCTTCTAATATACTTAAGTATGGAAAGTTTCATTAATGAAGTCCTCAAAGCGGAGAAAGAAAGATCATAGCAGGGATTTACTTTCATTTCGGGTTGAATATACAGACCTTTAGCCATAAAATTATCATGAATGTCATTAACTAATCCACATATGTTTAAACCCTCCACCTTATTACGGAACTATTCAATCATTAAGAAATGGTCCTTCATTCTTCATAAAATATCTGGAGCTTTGAGTTCTGAAAGAATCTTAGATGACTGGTTTTCTGAGTTACCTCAAGTTTTGCAAGCTCCTCCATGCATTCAGCTAATTTAGCATTTATTGCAGTAATCTCAAGATTGCTTTTGGAAATATTATTCTGTTCTGAATTAATTGTGAAACTACCTTCTGCCAACGACAATGTATCTCCAGAGATTTTATGCAAAGTCATCAGTTAACTTGTTTTGCCTGCATGAAGCTTCTCTTTGCTTTTCTAGTTCTTCTTCAGCTTTAGTTTTGCTGACTTATGTTATTCTTCGCTATTAAACAAATAAAATTTCAAACTCCATCTCTAGTGTTTCATAGTCTTATTAACATGTGAGTATCAACAGCAACTTTATTTCTTTATTCCTGTTCTAAATAAGCATCATTCTGTTTAGAATTTCAATTTTGGATAAAGATTTATCAGTATGGAAACAATATTATTGACAACCTTTTTCATTTTCATCATAAACATCTTTTAAGTAAGCAAGACAAACTTAGAACCCGATCTGGGTAAGCAAAGATTTAATTGTTCACTACATTCACAGATTCTTTCGACTCCTGATTGTAACTCCTTCAGCTTCCCACTTTGTGAATCAAAATGTTTAAATTTCACGTTCTTGCACCAATCCCTTCCTTTCACCGCCATAGAAAGTTTGTCCAATCGTGATTTTTCTCCTAATGCTCTAGTTTCAAGAATTCTTCTCATTTCAAAGCATCTCAGTTGTCCCCAACCAATCAGAAAGACTCGTCATCTTCAATCCATCCATTGTGGCTCTTCAACAATCAACTAATGTCAGTTAAAATGTGTTACATGAATAACTGATGCTCGAGCTACCACCATTTAAGGATATTTTCATCTTATCCTGAGGTAAATAATGGATTTCTCCAGCAATGCATCCATGTCAACAGGAAGCTGGTCACCCAACTTGGTTTCAGTTACCCTTTTAAAAAAAATTTTATATTTGCCTTTTCAGAGGAAAACAAAAGCCAGATTTTCTAAGCCATTCAAGGATCTCAGATCTTCAAGCTCAATTAATATGGATTCCGTTCTCTTTCCTTCAACAGATTCACTATACTGTCAACTGCGCCTCACACTGATTCTGCAATGTTGAAGTACGAGTTAATTCACTCTGCAGTTTACTTAGTTCATCCTTAGACTGAGTAATTGATCTCACAAGATGACATTTTTCAAATTCAATTTTAAGCTTAAAAAAATTTGATTTAGATTCATTTTGTTTTAGGACTTTATGTTTCATAATTAATTAGACATTCGATTAGTTTTGAGTTTAATTCCTATAAAAAAAGAAATTGATGAAATTTTGGCAGATTTCCAAAGATCATCATCAGACGAGGAGTATGACGCTCAATGGATAGATGGGTACTTAATTTAATAACCGCTTCACTCTCACTACGCTAATGGATAGTGGGCCTTGAAACCTACAAAAACGAGAAATACATGTGTTGTATTCATCTAAAATATAATTTATTCAAAATTTCAAAGAAAATTTTCAGAGAAACATCTAATAGATGCGGCTTACAAAGACACCCTAATGAGCATAGGATGTCTTATGGCATCATAATTTATCTCGTGTTCATGAGCATAGGCCAAACTCATAAAAATACAAGATGTAATATCCACATTGATCACATATTATGACTCATTTTCTCGCTAGAAATGATCCAAGCAAACATGGTGATGTAAGAGGGGAACCGTAATGATGATGTTCCTCTTGCGCTAAGAGAAAGATCAAAATGGGACAAAAAAAAAAGGAAGAACCCATGATGATGTTCTCCGAACTAAAAATTGGAAGTCATCATGACAAACTAAAAGAAGAACCCACATGACGGTGCTCCGGTTGCAAAGGAGATTGTGGCAAATGAAGTAGGAAATTGATTTGAAAAAAAAGGAAGAAATAAAGAATGTAGCGAAATGGAGGTCAAAGATAAGGAGATTAAATTGGTACCAAAATGAATGATATGATGGTACAAATGAATATCATGATGGAGATGTTATAGATGAATATCAACATCAACTATAGCACTTGTTTCATCTGCTTATCAATAGGTAGCTAATAATGCAACTTTTACACCACCAGTCGCTCTAGTACCCCAAGCTCCTATAGTACATGCTACACCTAAAGCGAGGAATGAAGTTAACCAAACACCTCTCCAGCCGATAATTCAAAATCTGGCTAGCACACCTAAAGTGGTAATAGCTGCTCACCTAGAAATAATAATTAAATGAAAAGATAAAGACAAAAGCTTCAAAGTGTTGAAAATTGAGTGGTCGCCCTTACCCATGAATATGATCAAGTGTCGAAAGGTTACGTGCCAAAATTTAATACTTTGGGCTTGGTAATCCAAAGCAACATCTAGCCCAATTTAAGCTACTTGGTAACACGAGGGAATGACATTTTTTCATGTCATCTATAGCACTTTCGCTGAAGTGGTATGAATTGTCAAATGATTCAGTTAAAACCATTACTAAATTAGAAGCTATATTCATGAAGAGGTTCGCTAGTGCAACTAAGAAAATCACAATCGCTGGCCTTGCCTTATTGAAAAGAAGAAAAAATAAGTCAGTGACAAAATTTATAAGTCATTGGCGTAACCTTAGTATGAAGTGCGAGCAACAGTTGGAAGAAGAACATGCAATCCAACTGCTAATGGGCAATATGGATGATAAGTTGGCACCATTTTTATGTATGACATCGATTGTAACATTCCAGGACTTGCTCGATAGGGTAGCTAAATTTAAAAAGCTGAATCGCCCTAAGTCTGAAGTCTATGCAAATAAAGCAAAGGGAAATAAACCTTCAGACTCAAGAAGAAATGAAATTCATTCCGCTTCCTATAGCTCAAATGGTGGAAAGCGGGTGCTATATAATGTGAATAAAGGAATGTAGCCAATGTATAATGATGATAAGGGCAAGAAGTCTATCTATTCTAATCCACAGCCAAAATTGGTATTTGGAGGCAATAATAAATCTCAGACTTTTCCAAGTGGTGAGGAGCATCCAAAACAAGCAACAAGAGATGATGACCGAATGCGGCCATTTCTTAAGAAAAAGATGAACAAAGATTATTCTTTTAGAAGGGACAGGGCAAATTATTTAACCAAGCACAATTACCGAAATTAAAAGGCTTGAAGAAGTCGATCAAGTCAATCCAAATTATCTCCTATCATCGAATGATTAGTCACCCTATCAAAGATTGTTATGTCTTTAAGGATTGGCTAGAAAGAAAGTATCAGCGAGGTGAATTTATATTTATCAGATTCTAGTCAACCTAAAAGAGAGAGTCTACAAGGATGATTACGCCCTCTTCATATCATCCATCAAAGACAAAAAAAGAAGAAATGATCAAGAATGGTAGTTGTCTCCAAAAGAGTGAAGATGTCAAGCAGCCTAAAAGCGTCCCTAGTGTTAAGTGGAAATCATCGCTTGAACCTATGTTAGACTTAAGAGAGATGCCTAAATCAAGTATTTGGGCTTCTCAGCAGTATTTTGATAAGGCTACTTCATCATAGCATGAGGAGCGGTCTACTAAACGTAGGCCTCATAAATCAAAGAAGCTGGCTAAGAAAAAAAAGATCAATAAGAGAACTATAACTTAAAAGATCATTAGCAATTTAGAAGAGTATCACCAGCCAGCAAGACAATCATTTAGGCTTACATACTTTATGCCTAAACTTTACATTGCTGAATCAGATGAAGAAGATAATGGTGAATCTTGTCCAATAGATACATGCGAGATCATCTATGTGATATTAGATGTTCTTCAGCATCAGTTACTCCAAAATGACAAGGGCAGTCAGACATACTCGACCAACCTGTCAAAATTCTTATCAGGAAAGCAAGAAGAGCCTGAGGAGTTAACATCTGAATTTTATTTAATGACTCAACAAGATGATAACAGTTCAGATGAAGATCTATATTTTTCCAATTGAGAAGAGTCAGACTCATCGATATCATCACGCAATAAACGTATGAATTTGAAAAATGAGTCTAAACCTTTTGTTCAAACTTCCAGAATAAGAAGGGAATTTGAAGAAACTACCTTTGCAAAAGAATCTGAGCAAGTTAAGGTGATTCAAGTTCGAGAAGTAAAGTCTACCACCTTCATCAAAGAAGGGAAATATAAAAGACAAACAAATTGAAGTCAATGAAGATATCATTCCCAAAAATCCTAGAATGAAGTCTAAATCAAGTGAAAAGATAGACTATAATATTCTATCACATCTGAGAAAGATCCCTGCTCAACTGAGTGTGTATGATGCTCTCTTGATGTTAAAAGAACTCTGAGAAATTTTGATATAGGCTCTCAAATATATGGAAAGTTATGAATCCTACTTCACTGAAAAATGCATGACTAAAGCAATGCAAACTCAAGATCTCCTAGTAATCACATTTTCTGAAGAAGATCTTATATTGGCAATAGCAGATTACAACCGTCTTTTATACGTTACTGCAGAGAGTGATGGCATTTCGATCAACCAAATATTGATTGATCTATGTTCTTCTATTAATCTTATGTGTCTAAAGGTATTAAGAGGATTATCACTTGATATCCAACATTTTGGGAGAGATAAGTTGATAGTTCATGATTTTAATGAAAAAGGGTAGAAAACTCTAGGTTCTTTTATTCTCCTGCTCAAGTTCAAGGATTTATATATAGATGTCAAGTTTCATGTAATCGATGCCGATATATCACTTAGAGCTCTCTTAGGCTGATCGTGGCTGCATGACTATGACATGGTCCCATCAACTATGCATCGATGTATGACATATCTGAAAGATGGAGAAGAATTCAGAATTTTTGATAACCTACAACCATTCTTCGTCAATGAAGTAAAGATTTATGAAGATGCAAAGTACTTCATCCTCAAAGAGCCTAAGCTAAAAGAGCCACTTGAAGCGGTAACATTCACTTCAGGAACTATAAAGTAATTTCATAAAGTGAAAGAGCAGAAGCAAGAGGAAGAAAGAAGGTAATGTCGACTCTCCCTAAAGCACTTAACTTTACACCTAAGTCAAGAAGATAAGTTCTTATTTAAGAAGTGACATAGAAGAAGGAGAAGATATTCTTGTCAAACTTAAGGGAACTTATAAGCTTTCAAGAAAGACAAAGTATGAAATAAGTGATTTTGATTCAGACTATGATTTTGAATCTACTTATGGAAATAGAGTTCATATGGTTGCATCAATGAGGATAGCTCTCAGAGTCGATGATTTACTCAAAATTATACCCATCCCTCAGTAGTGTTTCAAAGAAATTACTCCACTATAGGTTTATAACATTGAAGAATTGATAACATTCTATGTGCCACCATTAAATGAGAGTGGCGGAGCAGGAACTCTATTCTATAAATCTGAAGATTCTTCACCTCACAAATTTGATCAGCCTACTCAACATAAATATTATGATGAGATAGTGTCAACAAGAATACCAATATATTATCCACAAAAATTACGAAGAATGATGCATAAGAATGGAATTCATATTAAAACTACTAAATATAGAACTCAAATCTTTAGTAAGATGTGGAGCCAAAGAAGTTCCTAAGAATCACAAAAAGTAAGTTTATCATGAAAGGTCTTGGGTTCATCCGCAAATCTCATTAAAATAAAGTTTGTTATAATATAATAGATAGAAACTAATAGTGATGAAGAAGAGGTCTCCATGAAATTCTTCTAAAAATGATGAAGAAGTTGAAGCCTCAAGAACTCAAAGATGGTGGACAAATAACTACCATGGATGAACTCAAAGAAATCAACCTAGGAGCTGAGGATGATCCCCATCCAACTTTCTTAGTGCCCTTCTACCCGATGAAAAGTTGAAGAGCTAAAAATGCTACTTTGTGAATTCAGGGATTGCTTTGCCTCGACATATTCTGAAATGCCAGGCTTATCTCCTGATGTAGCAGTTGATAAACTAGCTATTAAACCAGATGCAACACCTGTAAGAAAGCTCCTAGGCGAATGAGATTGAGATTGAAGAACGTAATTGCGTAAACTAAGAAGTCGATCAAAGCTTCATCCGAGAGAAGTATGTAGATTGGATAGCTAATATTATCCTAATTAAGAAGAAGAACGGCCAAATCTATTTTTGCATCGACTTTCGAGACCTAAATAAGGCGTGCCCAAAAGATGACTTTCGGCTTCCAATATCAGAACTACTAGTGGACAACACTTTTGACTACAACATGTTCTTATTCATGGGCGGATCATCGGGATATAATCAAATCAAGATGACGCTTGAAGATGAGAATCACACATCATTTAGGATGCCAATTAGCATCTATTACTACACATTCATGCCTTTTAGCTTGAAAAATGCTGAAGCTACATATCAAAGAGCCATGACGAGTATTTTTGATGAGTTGATTCATGAGAAGGTGGAATGTTATGTTGAAGATTTGGTGGTGAAAAGCTTAAATCGAAAAATTTTCAAAGACTTGAGAATTATATTGAGAAAGATTCAAGAAATATGATCTCAAGATGACTTCTCTAAAATGTGCATTCGGGGTATCCTCCAAAAATTCCTTGGGTACATTGTACGTCATAGAGGAATTAAAATTGATCTCGCTAAAATCAAAGAAATTAAGGAGAAGCTTCTACCGAAGAGTTTGAGGTAGCTTTATTTTTTTACAAGGATAGCATGCGTTCATCCATCAATTTATATCAAACCTATCAGGATACTGTCAACCATTTGCAAGGTTGATGAAGAAGGATGCTCCATTCAAATGGGACAAGGAGTGCTGAGAAGCCTTCAATAACATTAAAAGCTACATGTTAAATCCACCAATCCTTGCAGCGTCTACTCCGGGAAAGCCCCTTATTCAATACACAGCTGCATTAGAAGAGTCCCTTGGAGCATTATTGGTGCAACATAATGAAGAAAGCAAAGAGAATGCTCTTTATTATATCAGTCGAAGATTAATAGGAGTAGAAATGAGATACTCTTCGATAGAGAAGCACTATTGGCATTGATCGTCCAAAAGCTCATTATATGTTATCTCACAAGATTACCCTCATCTCAAGGATCGATCCATGAAGTACTTGATGACAAGACCAAGATGTGTTGCTTGGCAAGATGGGCATTGCTTTTGCAATTTGATATCACGTTTTCAAAAGTAGAAAGGGACAAGAAGATTTTCTACGCACATCTCATCCTGACTCTTCCCTTAATAATGATTTGCGCAATGAGCAAATTATGCTCATCCACGAAAGAAAAAAATCACAAATTTGAGAATTATACTTTGATGGAGCCTCATCGATCAAACAAGTCAAACCTCTAAATTTTCCAAGGGCAAGAGCAGGAATCAGCACCATTTTCATAACACCTGAAGGAGGGATAATGAGATGATCATATGGATTTATCGAGCCAAGAACTAATAATGAAGCTGAATATGAAGTATTAGTGATAGATCTTGAAGAAGCTATTTTCATAGGCATTCAAAACTTGTATTTTTTTGATTCTCACTTATTGTAAATCAGGTACTTGACATCTATAAAATCAACAAGCTTGAGTTAGCTTTCTATCACAAGTGAGTTCTTAAGCTTATGAAATAAATACTAAATATCACACTAACTCAATTCTCTCGGTCCAAGAATAGTAATGTCGATTGTGTAGTAAAATTGGCTAAGGAGATGTCAAGTATGAATGGTGATTATGTCATGATCGACATATTTACTCGACAAGTTCTAGAGGCAATAAAGTATCAATCCCCGTAGGTAGAGGGGTTATCAAATTTGACTTAGCAGGATGTGACTTAAGTTGCTCCTCATACTCCCCAAAATCAACAAGGAGTTATACCAAGAAGAGCTAAGCCTGACATTGCTTTAGATAAGCAGTGTGAAGACTTTATTGTAGAAGAGCCACATGATTGGAGGCAACCCTTCATCGACTACATTAAAGAAAACAAATTACCAAATAATAAATCACTGACAGCTCAAATCAAGAAGAGAATGTTGCGCTATGCTTTTGTCAATAATACTCTATATCATAGATCCTTTGAATAAATGTGGCTATGATGCCTAAATGCAGATGAAGCTAGAAAAGTGATGATTGATGTTCATGAAGGACTTTATGATGCACATCAGTCAGGTCCTAAGATTACAGTAATGATCAAAAGGATGGACTATTATTGGCCATCTATGGTGAGAGATTATATCAATCATGCTAAGAGGTGCCATGAATACTAAGTACATGGGAATATAATCCATCAACCTCCAAATCCACTACACCCAACAACAACATCTTGGCCATTTAAATGTTGGGGTATAGATGTAATTAGACCAATTGATCCACCATCGTTAACTGGACATCGCTTCATCCTAGCAGAAACTGACTATTTCTCTAAGTGAGCTGAAGCTATCCCATTTAAAGAAGTTACTACTGACCGAATGATTAATTTCTTCACTCATAATGTGGTTTATAGATTTGGGTGCCACACCGAATAATTTTTGATAATGGCACAGCTTTCAAAAGTGCAAAGATTTATAGATTCATCGATCGACATAAAATTGATTGGCGATACTCTTTAATATATAATCCAAGAGCAAATGGTATGGCAGAAGCTTTCAATAAGACATGGGTCAAACTGCTCAAGAAGATTCTCACTAAAAATTAAAGAGAATGACATACCAAGCTAATAGAGGCATTGTGGGCGTATCAAATCACCTACAAGACACCGACTAAAGTTACTCCTTATTCATTGGTAT
Organism: Cymbidium sinense; assembly: GCA_021442155.1. NCBI lineage: Eukaryota > Viridiplantae > Streptophyta > Magnoliopsida > Asparagales > Orchidaceae > Cymbidium > Cymbidium sinense. Next base: position 75,517,648 of record CM038218.1, on the reverse strand, counting down.
TTAGAACTGAAGCAGTTCTTTCGCTTGAAGTTGAGTTGCCTTCACTTCGAGTAGCCATCCAATATAATCTAACTAAAGATCAAAATGGTCATTTGAGAATGGAGGAACTCGACGTGCTTGATGAAGTTAGATTGCAAGCTTATCAAAATCTGGAAGTCTATCGAGTAAAGATGTCTAGGGCTTTTGACCATACGGTGTGGCCTCAAACATTCCAAAAAGGAGAATTAGTTATGGTGCTGAGAAGGCCAATTATTCCCAATCGAAAATTTGATGGCAAATTTGAGCCTAATTGGGAAGGCCCTTTTGTCATTGAAAAAGTGTATCAAGGAGGAGCATACCAACTCATCAACCTAAAGGGTGAAAGACTAATGCCGCCAATCAATGGTCGATACTTGAAAAATTGTTATACATGATGAATACATTCTGAGGTACAATAGAAATCCCCTTAAAAGACAGGGGGCATTTTTTTTAGTATATCTATTTAGGTTGACATCGTGCTTCATGCTGAGATCCCTAAATAAATATACGATGAAAACTTTTTGTGAAAATTCTCCTTTACATGGCATTTTAGATTTCTATACATGATAAAATCAATGTTGCATGTTAAAACCCTCTTAAGAGCATATCAATTCAAATATTGGTGTATTTGCATATTTTCATCTTAAAAGTTCTAAATGCTTTAGAATTCTCCGCAAGATGGGGCATTTTTTTTTAGTTTATGTTAAGTTTATTTGAGTTGACATCATGCTATTAAGATGAGATCCTCAAATATATACTGATTTAGGTTGACATCGAGCTTTATGCCGAAATCCTTGAATATATCCATAATTATCATTGTCAAGTTGCAAGTTCTTGCAAGAATAGAAAGAGTCTATTTCTATGCATGAAAAGGCAGTCTTAAATATCAAAAGTTTATCTCCCAGACTTGCTAAATTTCAAAGATCAAGTCAGAAGAACTCCCAATTTTAGAAGCTTCAATCAATTGAGTTGGAAAGACATCAACCCCTACATCCTAAAGTCTAGGACACAAATGGGTTCTAAAGGTCGAACTCAACAAGCCCACAAATGGCGAGTTGTCGACGCTTCTCACTCAATAAGCGAAGAAAAGGCCGCGTGAAAGAGCCCTGCTCATTCGATGACCAAATCACCAACCACTACTTAAGTTGAAGACTGGTAGTTCTAAAGGTAAACTCAACAAGCCCAAATATGGCCGAGTTGTTGACACTCTCCTCACTCAACAAGCCATAAGAAAAGGCCACAGTGAAAGAGCTCTTGCTCATCAATCAAATGATGATAGATGTTCAATTGAAAACCATATCCATCTTAATGATTACAAGCAACTAGGATCCAAGAGATCTTTCTACTTGATCGATAGATCAAGACAATCTGAGAAAACTTTCAATTCAGGGCTGCCTTAAATCAATCTATATATTTCTCGCAGGGTGATATCTCAATTTATTCTCAAATGATCTAATCATGCTCAAAGCACATATCAAAGCCAATATCCTCATCAAGTCCGTCAAAGTAGAAAGCATCAGACTGAGGAAGAAATTGCATAGTTCATACAAAGTCGATGGCCGAACTAAAAGAATTTCATGGTTATTCAGTTTGTTAAAGCACACATTGCTAGACTGATAACTCAACATTGACCCTATATAAGTCGGGAGGCTGGTTCATCTGTATGTACCCTTCAATGAGTCCATCATGGCATCAAGCATAGGATTCATGGCATACATACACTTCCTGACAAGTCAATATGGATAAATCAGGTCAATCCTTCATCAAATCCATCAAGGTCAAAGCTAGGACAGAAGGAATTTTAAATTCAACCAAGCACGGATAAACCAATTCCCTAGTGAAATTCTTTATAAAAAAAAAACCAATTCCTCCAACAAACCCAATCAAGCACGAAGCTAGGATTGGAGGAAACTCAAATATGTAAGGACATAAACGAAAGAGATCTTCAACAAAGCCATTGAAGCAGAGAGTAGATGGTATAAGAACTCTTATCTATTTGATAAGTCGATTCTGACAAATTGGTCAATCCCATCATTTAGTATGTCCTAAATAAGACATCATGCTAATGATAAATCCTATCAAAGCTCCGTAAGCTATTACAACCGAAGCTGAAATGATCTAAGTTCTATGGCCAACCTAAAGGGTCAATCAATTTTCAATAAATGTGACTCACTCTATGTGCAAATCATATTTGTTGGGGGGCATTTGTTGACCTCCATGTATGTGTCATAAGTCGGGTCAAGCCCACAAGTCAAATTCGACAGGCTTCGAGGGTGATAGTGAGGAAATCAGGGATTAAAATGCACTAAATGTCATCGAAAATGATCGAAATAATCTCCGACTCATTTATTAAGTGAAAATCGAGCGGTTAAAAGTGGTGACATGCATTTTGAGCTAAAATTTACTCAATTTGATGCTAACTCAAACCAAACAGTCGTCGATCATGAAACGGACTGCGCCGTTGTGTTCGGGATATCAGAATAACCTTAAATTGATATATATAAACATAAATATAAATATATATATATATATATATATATATATATTGACCATATGATTTTATCGATATAAAATTCACATTAAAGTCATTTAATCTATTTAAAAATTAGTTTAGAATCCCTAAATTACCCTAAATCCCACTTAATGCAAATCAAGCCCTAATCTTATTGGATTGAACCGCTCAGCCTAATCCCCTCCTCGCATGACTCTTCTTCCCTCACGCACGCAAGGTTATGGTTCGCCTTTGTCCATCTCCCTCGTTACGAGGGGCATCCTTGTTGTTTCGACTTCCCCATAACCTGCCGAGAGCTTCCCTCTCTTCCATTCAATCTGCTCCTCTCTCTCTCCCAGTTCCTCTCCATTTCTCCTGCTCATCCCCAGAAGGCTTTTTTTTTTTTTTCTTTCCCATCGAAAGAGAAGGTTTTCTTTCCTTTTTTTTTCTGCTTCTTCCTCATCCGAAAAAATAGAATTCTTTTGTTTCTATTTCTTTTTTTTCCAATCTGAAACTCACTTCTTTCTTCTTTCTCCAAACTAAAATTTACAGATTATTCCCCTTTCTTCTTATTTCTTCTTCATCTTCTTTCTTTCCACCTCAAAAATCGAAAATATCTTCCTTCTTTCCCTCACAAAGCTAATCCAAAATTCCATTTTCCCCGCATTTCTCAATCCGAAATATCTCCTTTTTTTTTTCAAATCCAAATTTCCTACTTTCTTTTCACCACAATCTCCTTCGCCACAACCGGTGAAGAACACCGTCATGAGGTGGGTTCTTCTTTTGGTTTTTGGTGTCACCCTCCTTGCATTACCCTTCCAATTTTTGCTTCACCACAATCAGAGAAGAACATCGTCATGAGGCGGGTTCTTCTCATGGTTTTCGGCATCTCCCATGTTTGACCTTTCTCTTTGCTGCAATCGGAGTGGAACACCATCATCAGGTACGTTCCCCTCTTGGTTTTTGTCATACCCAACCCCATTTCCTTTCCGATCATTGAAATGTGCAAAAAAATGAGCCATAACATGTGGGATCAATGTGTGATTGTGGATATATACATGTTTGTGTTTCTTTGTAGGTTTAAAGGCCTCATCGTGCTCATGAAGGTATGACGACATGAAAAACTGGTTGTGGTGATGTAAGACACTGCTCGCTATGCTCATTAGGGTGTATCGAGTGAGCCAACATCTGTTAGATGTCGCTCCCCTTAGCCGAAATATTGCCGAAATTTTGAATAAATTCTAGACGTAGAAAAAATTGAAATGAATACATATGCATTATATTTCTCGTTTTGTAAGTTTCAAGACCCCACTAATGTCCATTGGGGCATAGTGGGTGTGATGAAGACTGTGGTGTCGTAAGACACCACTTCATTTATCGAGTATGCCAAAACACTCGATCTGACCCCACGGGGATGATGATGGGAGGCTGCCAAAATTTCATCAATTTTTTTAGGACTTAAACTCAAAACTAATTGAATGTCTAATTAATTATGAAACCTAAAGTCCTAAAACAAAATGAGTCTAAATCAAATTTTTTTATGCTTAAAATTGAATTCGAAAACCATTAGCTTGTGAGATCATTGTTGACCTTCCTTTTGGTGTGAGCTCTTAACCTCCTCACCTTAGACTTATGACTCTTCTAGACACTAAGAACTCCTTAGTTATAAGACACTTCTAGTGATTGGGTGAACACTTAACCTAAGCTTAGAAACATAGAAGTGTTAATCATAAGATTAGGCAATGCCTTAGGGCTTAAGAAAATTACCTATCCTGAAGCCTAAACCCAATCTAGATACACTTTCTCAAATCAAAAATTCAATTTTCAAACCAAATCTCAAATTCAAATTCAAATTCTAAATCTAATTTCAAATGATTGAAACCTAAAATCAAATTTAAATCCTAAGACCCTTAAGCCATATGAACCATTCATAAGCCAAAACTCCCTTTAGATCAAATCAAACTTTCTTTATAAATCAATTATTTTTTTTATATTCACAAATATAAATGAAATTCAAATTCAAATGACCAAAAATATCAAATTTAAATCCAAACTCAATCCCAAGCCTTTAAGCCAATTCTTTGGACTTAACCAAATTCTATCCAAATCAAGTCAAAATTAATGGATTTTCTCTCAAATAAATCATTCTTTTGATCATTTATCCAAATATAAATAAAACCTACAATCATCAAACCAAATTCAAGTCAACCAAAGTTAAGCCCAACTTAGCCCTTTTTAACTTAAAACTTTCAATTGAGCCAAAACCTATTGGACTCCAAATTGATTACCATTGAATTTATATTTTGATCTAGGGCTCATATGTATATTCAACTAAACTCAAATCAAACCAAAACCAATTTAATTGATCCACTTAGGTCCACTTGACCCAAAGTGACCTAAAGGACCCATTTGAGCCAACTTCCAATCCAACCCAAATTGGATCAAACTAAGCTCACCAAAACCTTCCATCATGTTTGTTGATCACCCTAGGATGATTAATTACAATCAATTGGGTCAAACCAAGTCAACTTAGTCATTTGACCAAGTCAATCCTTAGCCCAAATGAACCAAAATTAGCCAAAAATCATCCTACACTAAATTGATTGAAACCAATGATTTAAATCAACCCAAAGTCAATATTTAAATATTGATGAATTAGTAGCCTAATTGGCCATTTGATCCAAGTTGACTCAAATTGGCTTAAAGGACCAAATTAGGTCAAATCATGATCTAACCCAAATTGTTTGCGAACAATGGCTCAAGTTTATTCCAAATTGATTATTGAACTTGACCAAAGCCATAATTGAGCCTAATTTGACCAATTGGTTAATTTGACCCAAATTATTGGCCTAAAGGGTCAATTTGGCCTAAATCAAATTAATTCAAACCAAAGACCACATTAATCTTCAATTAGTCAATTGAACATGAATCAACTCATAACAATTTGGCTAATTTTGGTCAAATTTGTTAATGACCCATATATGAAATTGGTCTTGACCCAAATATTGAAACCCATTGAGCCAATTCCCCAAACCGGCCCATTTCAAACGACCAAAATCATTTAGGATAAGCCCAAAATTAAGCCAACCCAATTAAATCCCTCATGAATCCTCCCCCACATAGGATTCCACCCAACCTCATTTAATTCTTCCCCATCACATGCACTTAACTCCTCCCCAACATTTGCATTGAATAGAGCTGATCATATGGTAGCAAGAGAGAACTTTTGGAGAAAAAATCCAAAGTCCTCAATCAATCCATCATCCATCCCAACCGCCCCAATCAAGATGATAATACTTTGGATCCAAAAAATTTAAAAAAGGGTGGATTTTTTACCATTATAAAAGGAGGGGGAAATGAAGCTTCATCCCTCTTCCTCCTACCTCTATTCAGCTCCCAAGAGCTCCCCAAAGAAACTAACCACCACTTCCCTACCTCTCTTGAGCCAAAAACATCAAAACGGGTGGATCCGACAATAAAATGTCAAGCATCAAAAAATACTTTGTTTTGACATGAAGGCGAGGATTTAAGCTCAGTCCAAGGCTTCTTCCCCAACTCGACAACGCGTTTAAGTCACCACCACCGCCGTAAATCATCCCCGGTGAGGTAACCTTCAAAAACTGAGCCGACCTTAGGATCCCTCATTTTGTGATGGTTTTTGTGCGATTTTTAGGAATAAACCATAGATAATCCCGCATTTTTTACTTTAAATTATCCCAATTAAAAATTTAGATTTTTTCAGTGCAAGTCGACGCAAAATGAGTCCATTTGCCCAAATTTTTACTTAGAAACTCTCATTTTTTCAAAAAATAGCTTTTTTTACTATTCACCATCGGTATAGCTCCGATTCTCTTCGAGATGGCGGCTCGGATCGCATGGATTCGCACCTTGGATCACTGTGATATGGGAATGTTGATCGTGTGGTTCATGATGACATATGCCGCGTCGGCGATCAGCCTCTAGATTATGTGATCGATTTGACCATCATGATGACGGTGAAACAGCCGATGGTGCTCTGACCATTTGGTCTTCACCCAAATGGTCGACATGGATAGTCAAATCCGCATGGCATATACCGCATCGCGCCACATGTGTCATGCTACACATAGGCCTCGATTTTGATTCAAAAAATTAATTTAAATCTTCTGAAACTTCAAAAATTCATAGAAAATATAATACTCAACCAAAAATTACAAACAATTGCTCGTTGGATTTGTCTTTTCAAGAGAAATCCAACAAATCTAAAAATCCCAAAATTTTATCGAGTATTTTGAGCTTAATTTGAGTTTTAGTAAAAATCAAATTTTATTATTAAACCAAAAATATATGTTAGATTAAGTTGAAATTTTCAGGGGTTGAAAGTAATGTTAAAACAAACCTACCATTAAAATCTCAAGTGAAAAAGACTTTTGGATTGGGAGAAATTAAATTTTGAATTTCAGATTGTCCATTTTAAAATAAATTAAATAAAAATTCAAAAATTTACAAAAATCTTCAAAATGGCTTAAATCACTTCAATTGACATCTAGGACTCTTAAGAAAATAATGTGATTTTTTGAATCCTAATGAACCCCAAACAAATACTTAAGATTAAAGTTTAATCAATTAAGGACTTAATTAAAATATAATCTAAAAATAATTTAAATATCAAAATCAAATCAGAAATGAAATAACACTTAAGCAATCATTAATCAAACCTCAAATCAGAAAAAAAATATCATCCTCCTAAGAAATTAAATTAAATATGATTAAACCTATTTAAATAAATAAAACTAAATTAAATAATTAAATCTTAAATCAAACTTAAAATTCAACAAATCTAGGAAACTTTAACATGGGTTAAACTAGTATAACTAAACTACAAGCATGGAGTCTTAGTCATATGAAACTCCTTAATGAATATAAATAAATTGAAACTAATTAATCATTAAATAAACTAAAAAACAAATTGATTAACAGACCAATTCAGCATAATCATTTGATTGTAATCTAATTAAACCAAATAAAGTTAAAGTAAACATATTTAACATATGATCAAATCACATATGTTTGGAATAAGATAATTAATTAGCCATTAATACATAAACTTAACAACTAAATCAAATATGAATGAAATCTAATGAACATAATAAATGAAGAAAATCAAATTTAACTATGACTATGAATAATCAAGTTTAATTGAAATAAAAATAAATAATTAAATCACTTAATCTAATCAAATGATAATAACAATAATCCTTTTATCAAATCAAACTTAAGTAAGACACTTAACTAAACGAAATGACTCATATGTGGGAAATTAAGTCATTAATTAAATAAATCATTGATTAATCTAATGATTTAAAAAAGTTTAATTACCCTTAATCAAACTTAATTAATTAAACATTTAATTAATACAAACTTAATGAAATAATCTATCATTTTAATAAACCAAATTAATTTTATAAACCACATTAAAATTAATTCAAATCAAATGCTTAATTAATCTACTAATTAATTTAATCACTCCTCTTAAATAAACTAATTAAGTCAATTAGATTTAATCATATTAAACCTAAGCTTAATCAAACATAAATGCAATTAAATACCAATCAAATCCTAATTAAACATAAATCATTAAGTCATTAATTATATCATTAATCTAAATAAATATAAAACCAAATTAAAATTAAATAAATCTTTATTTAATTTTAATTAACTTAACACAATTCTTAATTAAACTAATTAACCTTTGCTAATTGAATAAACACCTAATTAATGCAAACTTATTGAATTAATCCATCATCTTAATGAACCAAATTAACTTTTTAAATCAAATTCAAATCAAATACTTAATTAATCTACTAATTAATTTGACCACACCTCTTAAATAAGCTAATTAAGTCAATCAAATTAATCATATTAAGCTTAAACTTAATCAAACATAAATACATTTAAATACTAATCAAAACCTAAATTAAACCTAATTTATGAAGTCATTAATTACATCATTAACCTAAGTAAATATGAAATCAAATTAAAATCAAACAAATCTTTATAATTAACATAAATACAATTTTTTAATTAAACTAATTACATAATCACATTGAAAGCAAACCCATAGACTAATAAAGCTAATCAAATCAAATTAAATCAAATTAAATTAAATTAAGACTCTCATCAATTTAATATGTGATCAAATCAAATCTCATTCAACTACTTAAATTAGATAAACTAATTAACTATCCAATGTTTTGATCTTAAAATACAACTTTGATAAACCATGATTAATGGATGAGATTAAAAATAAAATCCTAATTACAAAGAATCAAACTCAATTAAAATCAAAATAAAATCTCAATTAATCTAATATGATCAACCTACAAATAGATGAACCATAATCAAATCAAATAAGAATAAAATTAAGTCACATAACCATAATCAAAGAAAAAAAATTAAATATTAATTTAAAAGGATATTGAATTATCAAGATTTAATTAAACTAAAACATCTAATATGAAATTAATCAATCAAAAACACATGAATTTAAACAAGCTTAAACTTCATTAGAGAACAAGGATATTGAATTATCAAGATTTAATTAAGCCAAAATATCTAATCTAAAATTAATCAATCAAAACACATGAATTTAAAACAAACATAAACTTCATTAAAATTAATATTGAATTATCAAGATTAATTAAACCAAAACACTCTAATTAATCAAAAAAATAATGAATTCAAACAAACTTAAACTTCATTTCTATTGAATTATGAAGATTTAATTAAACCAAAATATCTAATCTAAAATTAATCAATCAAAAACACATGAATTTAAACAAATTTAAACTTAATTAGATATTAAGGATATTGAATTATCAAGATGTAATTAAACCTAAACTTCTAAATCAAAATCAATTAAGTAAATACTTAAATAAACTCAAATTATAAATTCTAAATCAAATCAAATAAATTAAATCAAATGAATAACACAAATTCAAATGGGCTAATTAAGATACTTGAGGACCTTAGTTAGAGTCTTTAGGAGTTAGGATGTAGAATAGGGTGAGTTCTACCTACAAATGGAATTCATTCAACTCTTCATTCTTGAAAACTTAAACATCACTTTAACCAAATAAATATGAAATAAAAATTAAAAATAAATCATTAAATCATTTAAATTGAAATCACCCAGAGGTAAAATTTAAACAAATTGAAACTTAAACTAAAGAAGCCTAGTAAAGTCTTATCACACAAGCCTTAAGCACACACATTAGAATACTAAGTCACCACTTCTAGTGCTAAGTTAGGGCATTGTATGTATGATGTTGTGTTTTATTTTATGATGTAATGTTTTAGACTGGATGTTAGGGTGTATGTTTCAGATGGATGTTAGGTGTTATTAGCTAATCATATTTTCTACTGAGGTTATGCTTAAGATTATAATAAAAATATAAATACTTTTTCTATGCAGGTTGCTTAGCCCCTAAGCATAACCCATGTTAGGACATGTGGGCTTGGTTACTCATGTGTGGGGTGCTAAGGCCAAATTATTTATATAATTGCTTGGGTTGTATGGTGTGTTTAGCTAACATTTGTTTTGCAGGTGTAGTTAGATTTACTTTTTCTATTTTTAATGTAAATTTTGCATCAGGAATTAGGATTAATGTTATGATGAATAGGATGAGTTGTGGCCAAAAGGCTTAGTCCTTGGGGTGCCCTGTGATTCTTTTGGAGCAAATTAAAATCAAAAGGAAGAGAAGGAAGAAATGAAGAAAAGAAGACCCCATATCATATATTATTTTTGTAATCCGGGTTGTATAAGGGTAGAGCTCAACTACCCATCTTTTTTTCTCATTCCAGGGTGTACGGCAGAACCCGACCACACTAGCCTTTTCTTCTTTTATGATAGTCTATAAAATTATTTGATGTTGTGTTTAGATTGCGCATTAGAATTGCATACTTTTCCAAGTTTCTTTATCTTTGATGTTTGAATGTGGGATGCAGTAAGCTCTTAGGATAAAATTAAATTTTATATCCCACTAATAACTCATAACTAAAATTTTAAAATAACTCATAATCTCACATAAAATCCTAGGAATTAAATCAAGATAATAATTTTTTTAGTAATCCCTTAGCTGGATGAATGAATGTATAATGTCACGCATGTTATATTTTTTACTCTTGCTAAGAGGAGGCTTCCATCTATGCTAGAGAATGAAGGCTTAACCTATGAGAGCCTATGATGGAAGAATACCCTTTTCTTTCTTGATTTGGCCTATAATCAAGTTCTCATACATTTAGGCATACAAAATCTCATGGTCTGTGTCAAAACAAAGAGTTCAAAAAAATCAAATAGATTTAATAAATTTTGCATTAGATTAAGTCATGGTTTCATACCACTCATGCTCTAGTCTCAGGGAGTGAGTTTAAGGACTTAGTTTCCTATCTAAATAAACAACTTAGCCATCTTGCAAAGCATAAGCTTGCTACATGGATTTAAAGCGTGAGTTAGGCGTCACTCTAGGTAATAAGTCCAATGGTTTATTCTCTCTTGTGGAGGTACACCATATACCCATTTTCGCCTTAGATTTATGACGTGCTTTGGCCCTCACCAAAGTTCCCTAGCTTGGGATCCGAGGTAGCTATTTTCTTCGGGCTACAAGCATAAATCCTCACCTCTTAGGCATTTTCATAATCTTATGTTGTGGAATTATAAGCCCTAGCAATCTAATAAAATGTCAACTCAAATAATTAACTCTCTTCAATTTCAACAATATAAAGCCCAATTATAGGGTAGATTGGAATGCTCACCTTCCAAGTATCATGAGCATTTCTACTTTCTCTCTTTTATTCCAAAAAAAAGTCTTCTCTTTGATCTATCCCATTTGATTTTCTAAAATAGCCAATCCTTTAATAGTCTTAAACCTGAAATCTTTGGAGACCCTAATTGTCACTTTAATGAGAGTGTTCTTAAGGAATTCCCATTCCTTAGGATGTAATTAACTATGGGGCTTGCCTCCATAAGGAACTTAAGACTTAAAATAAACCTACTTTACTTTTCATGTAAAGTAGGGAAAGATCTCTATATTGAAGACCCATCATGAGTCCTTATTAGGTGATTAGGTCCATTATAGGGTGGTGATTTCTATATTTGAAAGATACATCATTCTTAATGTCATACTGATCAATAAACCCCTAAGATCGTGGTGTCCCACATCTTTAAAAATAAATACCATAAATTTTTCTGGCGACTCCGATGGGGATGGTTCCTCTCTCCATCTTTAATGGACAATTATTATCTCCAAACATCGATAGTGGACTTATGTTTTATATAGGCCTGAGACTATCATTCTTTTCGTTGGCACTTAGCTTATTTCATCCTTAAGCAAAGCTCTCCAACCTTTAGGTTTTAAGACCTTACTCTGTGTAGGTCCTAAAATCCCTATTAGATTCCCCCAATCGGTGAAAATTAAAATTATTCAAACAAAGGAGATGACCAAAATTAAGAACCTCTTCACCATTCTGATGGTGAGGCAAGGTTCATCCATGAACAATAAGAAAATAAAACCCTTCTACAAAATAACATGTCTTTCCAAAAGCACTTTTCAAAATCCACATAATAGAGATCTTTACACAAAATTTGTAAGAAATTTTCAAAAGGCACAAAACACATATAACCAAACCTCGTTTAACAATCCATGATTGTTACATGGAGGTTCTTTTTTTAAAATCAAAATCAACATTTTAATGTCTTTTCAAAAGCATATTTTCTTTGGAAATAGCTATCCCCATCCCACACTCAAATTTGTTGGATGAGATTCTATTTTGAATAAAATCATGATATAAAATTGAAACTCCACTTAGCATACTTCACATGTGCTAGAGTTGAAGTTTTCCTCCTTTTCGAAAAGCAATAAATCATACATACATAAAAGAGAAGTCAAGACATATTTGAGCCCCCCACTTGACATACCCAAATTTGTCAAATGGGAGTTCCCCTTCTCTTGGAGAAGCAAAAGTAAATTGAATCTATTTAACACCATTTACATTTTTTTAATAGAACTCCTTCTTGCCAAAGTCTTGGACTTCGAGACATATTTGGATGTCATTTGACATGTCAAAGTATGTCAAATGAGAACTCCCTTTTTAAAAATCATAAGAACAAATTGAACTCCATTTAACATACCTAAGTTTGTTAAATAAGTTCATTTTCATTCAAAAATCATAAACATATTTGACTTTCACTTAACATACCAATTTTTTAAGTGAGAGTTTCATTCTCAAAATCATAAACATTTGACTTTCTCTTAACATAAATTTGGTGAGAGTTTCATTTCAAAATCATAAACACATTTTAACTTTCATAACATATCAAATTTGTTTAAGTGAGAGTTTTCTTCAAAATCATAAACACATTTGACTTTCATAACATAAAATTTGTTAAGTGAGTTTCATTTTAAAATCATAAACACATTTACTTTCACTTAACATATCAAATTTGTTAAGAGAGTTTTATCTTCAAAATCATAAACACATTTGACTTTCATACCAAATCTGTTAAGGAGTTTCATTTTCAAAATCATAATACATTTGACTTTCACTTAACATACCAAATTTGTTAAGTGATAGTTTCATTTTCAAAATCATAAACACATTTGACTTTCACTTAACATACCAAATTTGTTAAGTGAGGGTCTCTCTTCAACAAACATTTGATCCCTATTTTAACATATCAAATTTGTTAAATAAGGATCCAACTTTTCATGTTAAAACCACAGCTATCACTTAACATACCCAATTTATTAAGTGAGAGTCTCATTCTCAAAAAACATATATATCTCAACAAATTTGGGGATTTCATAACATACCAAATTTGTTAAGTGGGACTCATCTTCAAAGAAAAGCAAATCTATCTCACAATCACATTTGACTTTCACTTAGCATACCAAATTTGTTAAGTGAAAGTCTCATCATCAAGCACAAATCAAACACATGTGGCATCTACTTAACATACCAAATTTATTAAGTAAAGCCCCATTATCAAATCAAAATATCAATCAAATCTTAGCAAGCAAAATATTTCAAATACACAATCACAACCTCTTCTTAGCATACCCAAATTTGCTAAGTAAAGGTCTTTCAAACTATCAATATTTTCAAACAAGATGCAAAACACAAAATCTCAAAATATCTCCTCAAATTTTAGAACCCCACCCAACCTACCTAAATCGGTTGAGTATGGATTCTAAATCAAAATCAAATGGAAAATACTCTCCTCAATATCCAAATCTCTCTAATGAACCCCACTTAACACATTTGAATCATTGAGTGTGGGTTCAAAACTCAAACTTCATTACTTTGTGGAACAATATCAAGGCTAAATCGTCAGTTATATTTCACAAATGTAGACATACAACTCAGTCGGTCAGATAATTTTGAAGTTTTCACATGGTAAAAACTGTTTACTTTTTCTTTGGGATGGATTTGGCCTTGACCTCCTCTGGACCGACTTTGCCTCATTCATTTTGGCGAGGTTTTGAGGGGCTAGGATCACTTGTGGTACCACCCTCACCGTCAGTGTGGTGGGTAGAATCATCAGGTTGAGATGTCATTCAGTATCCCTCACCAAAGAGGAAGGCTATGGCAGTTCTTAAATTCGGTTCAATGCCGGTCTCGGTGGTTCCTTCTAGTACAGCTAGCACCCACTGTTGGCTCCTTCCAGGGAAGGATACCTATCTTCATGGATAATCTCTCCCACCGAGGTTGGGTCTAGTTCTCATATTTCCCTCTAGTAGGACCCAAATGTGCAGATCAAGCATCATGGCCATAACGAGGGAGACTTCCCGGTCTGAGAGTTACCTAGGATGGTGTCTCCTCTTATATGAGAATAAGTTTACCCCTCTGGTTTTGATGGGAAACATTTGGAGGATCTCAATTTCACCTTGCAGTTCATTTTGAGGCTCCTGTCGGTGGCAGGAGAAGGTCGTATGCCGAGATCGATTACGAGCGAGTTGGAGCTTATAGAAGATCGAGTCAGGCTTGATTTATATTTTGTCATCCCTCGTAGTGTAGGAAGACACATCAGACAGGAGAGGGCCAAGGAGGCTCGAATATTAGTACAAATTACTAGTAGAGAGGGACGTAGGTATGCCAGACAGTCATACCTCATGGACTTTCCATGCGTGCTACCCACGATATTGATAGCATCTCTTGATGGGTACTTGCACCATCACGGGAAGCTCTTGCTAGAAAATGCCGGTGATTCCTCCACCACCGATCCACTCCTCCCCACCATCACTTGTTCATGTCCATCCCATGCCTACAAAGGCAACATCAGGAGAAAACCCCATTGGTGATCCTACGGCCATGAGTTCCACTTCATCTACTCCCATGGTGGTGAGGGTTCCCTACTAGATCTCCTACTTCAGTCTTGGTGAAGAAGGAGTGGTGACCCCGCAATGTTGTGGTCGCACCACCACAACCACCACCATCAGAGGTAATGATAGCAGCAGTTGTAGAAGGGGAAGGGGATAGTTATAGTCCCCATGGTAGTGGATCTCCCAGGACACTAGCACCATGAGCATGTGTCTTCCGGTCTGACCCCCCCCAGAGCCCTAGTGATAGGCGTGTTAAGTGCATCTGTCCTGACCTCCACCCGTCAATGCATATTTGTACATAGATGATTGTTCCCTAGAAGAGATTCTGGGACAGTACTTTATAGAGAAGAGAGAGCATCTAGAGTGATCGATCAGATTATGAGAGGGGAAAGGTCAGGTTTGATCCATATGAGGATGATCTCCTTGAGGATTTGACCGAGGTCCACATGGTCCATACTAGGAGCTTCCTTCATAGAGATCAGTATAGTCAGGAAGGTATTGTGGTTGAGGAAGACAACATCATCCATTCAACCCAACACCTCCATCAGCAACTTAAATAAAGGATGATCAGATCAACCGGATGAAGAAGAGGATGGAAGACTTGTTAGTAGCCATCCATACACTTCAAAACCAGGCCTTAATACTGCAACATATATCACTAGAGATAGATCATCTTGAGTTAGCGCATGTCTTAGATCAGCCCAAAAGTACTTCTCCAGTAGATCAGGACTGTGGTAGCTTGCATAGAAAGGTGGTGGACAGCACCTCCATGCAAAAAAAATATATCAATCAATTGGTGGAGTAGTAAGTGAAGGATGCATTGGCGCAAGCCCGAGGTGGCTCATCTATTCGGAAGGATAGACCCTACCCAAAAGAATTTGATGGTGTCCAATATCCTAAGGTTTTTGTGCCTCCTTCCTTCAAAATTTTGATGGCGTGGGAACCCATTGACACATAGCACACTTTAGGCGATGTTGCAATGCGTGGCGCGATGCACTCTTATTCTCTCTTCTTCATTAGTTTGTGACATCACATTTATTGGTATCTGAACTAGTTCGATGAAGACATTTTTTAGTTAGAGCAGCTCTTTATTAAGAGATTTGTTGGAGCTCAGCAAAGGGTAACAGTGGGGGATCTTGTTGTAGCTTAATAATACCCAGTGAGTCCCTTATTGATTACATTCTTAGATGACACAATTTAAGTATGAAATATGAATCACAGCTGTCTGAACATCATGCCATTGAAATTTAACTCAAGAATATTCATGGCCCGATCACCTCCATGCTTAAAGGGTTTACTATTAAAATATTTGAGAAATTAATCAACAAGGTAGCTAGTCTACAAGGAGAGGTCAAACAATTACCTTTCCAAGATCAATTAGCCAAGCCAAAACTACAGAAAGCATTTGTGAAAAAGCCAGGGGTAGTTATAGTAGTTGATAAGGGGAAGCAGCTAGCCTAGGTTCAACCAGACAGACCTTGAGCACATCAGCCTCCTCTACCACCTCCTTTGCCACCACCTCGGTCATCATATTAGCCATCTCAATTTCCACGGTCCTCCTCCCCGCCAGTATTCCCATCCACATCAACAATACTCTCCACCACCAGAGCTATTTACCTACTCTTGTATATAAATTGAATAAGCCTTATTCATTCAAGCAGTAGGTAATCAGGAAGATCTTTAAGAACCTCTTAAAGCAGTCTAATTTTCAGTTACCAGAGCTTAGGAGGCCAGAGGATGTGGGCAAGAGTCATGATCCAAACTTTTTCCCTTACCACCGCATGCTAAGTCATGTCTTAGAAGATTGCTTTCCCTAGATTTATTCATCTTGAAAACTCTCCAAGTCTACAAAATAATAATGATAACTCTAGTTTTGATCATTCCTTTTATAATTTAGAAATATATTTTTCATTCTTAAATCATTCGGGTTCACCCATTGAGATTAATTTAGAGTCATTAGACTCTGATGATCCCATAGGAGAAGTTATAGGTGAACCTAATGAGCAGGTAGAACTTTCTACTAAATCATCTCATGAAGTCATTTAAGTCAACCTCTATAGTGGCAAAGTTCTACCTCCTAGGGTAGCACTTGAGGATAAGGGTAAATAAGTCATTGGTTCTAATGATCAAGAAGCCCCTCCACAGGATACTCCACCCATGAATATCCTTGTGGAGGATTGAGTTGACTACATGTCTCCTCACCAGAAATCCTAAATTAAGCATATATGATGCCCTTGGATCCAAAGAGATGAAGAGTCATTAATCAAAGCTCTTCTTGATCCGGAGTATGCTTAGCTCATGATCATCGAGAGGAGGCATGTTATTCAAGAGAATCCCGTGGAGTTACATTCTGAGATGAAGACCTTCTTTTGGGATAATTGCGTCCCCTCACATTATAGTGGACATGCATTAGACTCTCCAGGGTATTAGTTGATCAAGGTGTATGAAAACATTATGAGTCTAAAAACCCTTGCCTACTTGAGGATCGATATCTCCTAACTCCAAGGAGATCAGATGATGTTGAGAGGATTTAATGAATAAGGTGAGAGGGCTTTATGCTCCATAGTGTTACCATTAGAGATTGATGATTGAAAGACAGAAGCCAAGTTCTACATAATAAATACATCTTTCTGCTTTATGAGGCCTTGGATAAACAACTGGTTCCATCTTCTTTACACCAGTGGATCAAATTCAGAAGTGGTGGAATCGAGTATTTTATCAAGGGAGACTTGAAGCCATTCTCTCGGTTAGAGGTCAAGATTTATGAAGATCGACTATCTTCATCCAAATCAAAAGTCTATTCTCATGAGAGTGAATGTTCAAAAACAAAAGAAAAAGAAATAAAAGAAAAAAAAGAAAAAGAAAAAGAAAAAGAAAAAGAAAAAGAAAAAGAAAAGAAAAAAGGAATAGAAAATGAAAATCCAAGTGAGAGAATCAAAGGAAGAGGTAGAGCGGATGTTACATTACCATTTGTTCCTCCATATGAACACATGGGTAGGATGATTCGACCCCCACTAGGTAGAGGATGAGGTAAATTCAGAGAAAGTTCTAGAGGTGGAAGACCTCCTTGTTGGTACTAGTAGGAGCTATGTTCCGACTTAGTACCATATCCACACTTAGAGTAGTTGGAGGATGAGAGACTCACGTGGTTAGCATGCCAACACACCCCTCTCAGCGGGTCCCTTTGAAGGTGACATTCGAGCCAGACTGTGATGAAGACTAGGCCTCTAAGCAAAGCTTGAGTGTATCTGAATCATTATTATGTAGAATAATCAGGCAGTAGTTGGGAACTTTAGCTCTAACCTCACTTTCTTCCAAGAAAGTTGAAGGTTTATTAGTCGAGGCCCCAAGTCATCCAGATGTCAAGCCAAAGAGATTTTGTTGAGCATCATCCTCAAGTCGAAGGCGATGTAAAACTTGAGGATGATTCATATAAAAATTTAATAGAATTACCTTTTGATTGGTACTCCCCTTGTGTTCTCAACTTAGCAAAGAAAGGATTAATTCCACATACTTGGTCTAAACATAGATCAGACTACTTTGAAAGGCTATGAGCAACCAAACTAGACATCTTCAATCAAGACCAGGACTAAGATTTGGCACAATGGGCCTAGTTGATGATGACAACCATTGCCTAGTCATCATAAATCATTTGGTGTCTAATAGGTTCTTCTTAAACCATGCTAACTCTTACGAACAGGTATGTTTATAAACTTTAGATGACCCAAGTGAGCACGAAGTGACCGCGAGTTGAAGAGATCAGATCAACCATCGATCAACTTAAACAAATTAACTTGGGAATCAAAGATAATCCATGTATGACATACATCAGTTTCTTATTAAATGAAGAAGAAACCAATGACTTAAATATTAGGAGTTTAAGGACTACTTTGTAGTTATGAAGAGATGCCGTCTATCGACATAGCAGTCCACAAACTAGCAATAGAACCTAATGCTAACCATATAAAGTAAGCTCCTAGACGCATGCAATTAGACATTGAACAACAAGTCACTTCTGAAATAAAAAAATGGATCGATGCTTGCTTTATCAGGGAAGAAAAATATCCAACCTGGTTGGCTAGTGTGGTTCTAATTAAGAAAAAGAATGGCTAAACTCGTATATGTGTTAATTTTAGGGATCTAAATAAGGCATGTCCTAAAGATGAATTCCCACTTCCTACACAAATTAATGGTGGAACATTGCCTCATCATCACATGCGAATTCTCCTTTATGGATGGGTCATCTACAACCAAATCAAGATGGCCCAGAGGATGAAAACACTACTTTTCAAACCCTAATCATAATTTATTGTTATAAGGCCTTCCGACCTTAAAATGGTGCCACATACCTGCCATGACTCGAATCTTGATGAACTCATTCATCATCAAGTTGAATGCTACATTGATGATCTCGTTATCAAAAGCAAAGAAAAGGAAGACCATCTCTTTGACTTGAGAGTAGTTTTTGAATAGTTAAGACAATACAATCTCAAAATGAACCCCTTGAAGTCTACATTCGGAGTAGCTTTAGAAAACTTTCTTGGGTTTGTTGTTCGACACTAGGGAATTGAAATTGACCTGGAGAAGATCAAGATTATCTTAGAAATGCCACCCCCTAAAAGTCTAACTCAACTCAGATCATTCCAAGGGTAGTTGGC
Organism: Cymbidium sinense; assembly: GCA_021442155.1. NCBI lineage: Eukaryota > Viridiplantae > Streptophyta > Magnoliopsida > Asparagales > Orchidaceae > Cymbidium > Cymbidium sinense. The sequence continues at coordinate 75,498,122 of CM038218.1, read as the reverse complement.
ATATCTAAGATGCTTCATATCCAACTTATCAGGAAGATGCCAACCATTCTTGGCACTTGTCAAAAAGGATGCCAAGTTCAAGTGGGACGACAAGTGCTAGCATGCTTTCGAAGACATCAAGCATATCGATGATGGCTGTTCTAGCGACTCTATCCGAAGCCATATTATATACATACATTAGATGACTCCCTTGGTGCTTTGTTGGCCCAACCAATGATAGAAGGAAAGAAAATGCTCTATTACCTCATTTGTAATCTCGAGGCAAACTACCCACTTATTATTGAAGAGCACTTCCTAGCTTTAATCTTTGCATCCCAAAAACTATGACACTACATGCTTTCTCATAAGGTGAAATTGATCTCCAGAATCAATCCACTGCAATATCTCATGACACAGCCGATGCTATCCAGACAGTTGGCATGGTGGTCCATGATTTTATCACAGTTTGACATTACATTCATACCCCTCCATGCCGTGAAAGGATAAGCACTTTGAATTTTCTAGCAGCGCATCCACTCCCTGTTGATTCTCAGCTTAATGATGATCTCCCTGATGAACAAATCATGAACTTAGGGGATACTAGTGCTCATCATTGGGAGATGTACTTTTATGGTGCAGCTTCCTCTCAAAGAGGAGAAGAACCATAATTTACTATCCCAGGGAAGGCAGGGGAAGGAATAGTTCTACTAACTTCAGACCGTGATGTGATGAGATTCACATATCATCTGTCCAATTCATGCACCAACAATGAAGCTGAATATGAGGCTCTGATTGCCAGTCTAGAGTTAGTCATTGCACTATGCGTCTAGAGTATCAACATCTCTGGGGATTCTCAGTTTATCATCAACCAAATCATTGGGTCCTATAAAGTTCTAAAACCTAAACTCCATCATTACCACAAGTACACTATAAAGTTATTGGCCCAAATCCCAGAGGTTACCATTTACAGGATTCCTCAAAGAGAAAATGCAGTAGTAGATGCATTAGCCAAGCCTGTCAAAGAGTTGGCATATCTGAAAGATGAGTCCATTCCAAAATAGAAAAGTCTTATCCCTTATTGATGCTGAACTCATCGAGAGATTCTCTCTTGAAGGGGAGGTTGCCATTGCCAAAAAGGACAGGGAGTCAGATTGGAGGCAACCATTCATGGATTATGTACATACTAGCAAACTACCTCAAGAGAACTCACTAGCACACAAGGTGAAGCAGAGAGCCCTTTCTTACGCTCTCATGGATGGCACCTTGTACCGGCGATCCTTCAATCATATGTGGTTATGTTGTCTGGACAAACACGAAGCCCATAGGATTGTGATTGAGGTGCACTCAAGTTTATGCGGAGCAAACCAATCTGGTTCGAAGATGAAAGCCAAGATCAAGAGACTAGGATACTACTAGCCTTCAATGATCACAGACTGCATGTATGTAGCTAGGAGATGCCACTAATGTCAAGTACCCGGTGTTGTCCTACATCAACTACCCAACATTCTACATCCTACATTGGCCTCATGGCCATTTGATTATTGGGGTATTGACATTGTGGGTCTGGTCGATCCTCCTTCTTACAAAGGTCATTGATTCATTCTAGCTGCTACTGACTACTTTTCCAAGTGGGCGGAGGCAATCCCACTTAGAGAGGTCATAACTCAACATGTGCTCCAATTTTTCAGGAACCATATCGTATATAGGTTTGGGGTGCCTCAATGAATTATATTCGATAATGGTACTGTATTCAAGAGCACTAAAATCAACAGCTTTGTTCAGAGACACAACATAGATTGGAGATATTCCATCATCTACTACCCAAGGGCAAATGGGTTAGCAGAAGCCTTCAACAAAACTCTCATTCAAATACTGAAGAAGACACTAGATGAAAATAAATGATGATGGCATGAATAGTTGGTTGAGGCCTTATGGGCTTACCACCATCTAGAACTCCAACTCAATCTATTTCTCCTTGTATGGGTTGGCCTCACCATTAAGTCTCCCATCACTAAGGATAGTCGTGGGTAGTAAAATCATAATGGAACAGAATGCCAAGTTACGGTTGGAAGAGCTCAAAGGTTTGGAGGAGAGATGTCTACGGGCGTGCCAGAACCTCGAGTTATATAAAGCTAAGATGATTCAAGCTCATAATAAGTTAAGTCATCCTAGAGCTTTTCAAGTAGGAGAGCTTATTTTAGTTCTAAGGAGGCCAATTGTTGCCCATCAAAAGATAGGAGGCAAGTTTGAACCAACTTGGGAAGACCCTTATTCCATAGAGAAGGCCTACCAAGGAGGATCTTATCAATGCATAAATTGTAAAGGAGAGCGTCCAATGCTTCCAATTAATGGGCTCTACTTAAAGAAATACTATCCATAATTTTTATTTGAAAATGATTATCAATAAAATTTCTTTTCATCTTAAATTTTATCCCTTCTCTGTTAGAAATATCTTTTGCTTGTGAATCCGCCACGATATATTTGGGGTAGGTATAAGAGAACCCAAGAGGCATCATATCCCTCCACGACACAATCATATTTTGACTAATACAATTAAGTTAGGCATAAGAGAACCCAAGCGACATCCTTCCTTGGTGGAGTCATAATTTCCCCTACAGCACCATTTCATCCATTCTTCGATGTGTTTAGGATAGGAGCAATAGAACCCAAGTGGCATCTTATTCCTTCTTTCACAATATAAATAAATACATATCTTTTATCTCAGGCTATTTTGATGTGGGAGCAAGGCCCCCGTGGCACTCACTCATTACCCACTCTAGGTGGTACTACCTTGCTAGTGTGTCATTGATGTCACTTATCTAGCGGATGTGAGTCCCCGCTTTCTTCGACTTGATCATTGCAACCCAATGGCCTTCGGTTGGTAGGCCTCTGCTTGATGCAGCCTATGTTGACTTTATTTAAGAGGATGTAACCCTACATACTTTCTTCTTGGACTAGCCAATATGCATTGACTAGGTCGAGTATATTTTGAGGTTTAGGGTAAGTCCCCCAGTGGATCCTTTCCTCTTGACTACTTTAAGCCTGGGTTTGGTCCCTACGTAGGACCCCTCACTTAGTAGTCACCCTAGGTCGGATGGCCCCTATCGAGCCAAAGATAGACTATCTCAGTGATCAGTTTTGCTTTAGAGAGATGTAAGCCTCCACTCCTTCTTTCTAGACTGATTATCATAAATCGACGAGCACCATAGGTTGGTTGGTTATCGCCATTGTGGTGAAAATATTCCCACCTTCATCTATCCTTTTGAAGAGGATAAATGAAAATAGAAATATACTCTTGTTGGTTGGGACACCACGTAGATCTGTAGATGTTCTTATTCAGGTGATCGGGTACAATATTGAGGAATAGTTTGCTATCTTGGGAGATAGAAGTCATTACTTTTTAATGGACCTAATCACCTCAATAAGGACTCCTAAGGACCATGGGTCTACATATGTACCAGAGAGTCTTCCTCTACTTTATATGAAAAAGTAAAGCAGAGTTTATTTTAAATTGGGTTCATTAAGTTCCCTATAGAGGCAAGCCCCCATAGTTAATTACATCCTAAGGGACAGGATCCCTTAAGAATACTATCAATTAAGGTAAATGGTCGTTGTCTCCAAAGATTTTAATAGGAAAGGACTATCATTCGATTGATTCATTTTTGAAGATCAAATGGGATTGATCAAAGAGGGGGAGTTATTATCGAAGTCCAAAGAAAGATAAGTAGGAGATGCTCACGATGCTAGGAAACCTAGCGAGCATCTCAAACTATCTTATGGTTGGGCTTTACATTTTTGAAATTGATTTAATTTATTTGAGTTGCATTTTTCATTAGAAATTTAGGACTTATGATTACATAATATAAGATTACAGAAATGCCTAAGAGCTAAGGATTTAAGCTTATGGCCCACAAAGGGGGGAAGCAATTTTAGAACTTAAATCTATGGAACTTTGGCGAGGGCTGAAAGCACAACCTAAATCTAAGGAAAAAATGGGTATTTGGTTTGCCTCCATAAGAGAGGATGAACTACCCGACTTCTTGGACTTACAACCACCTAGGGGTGGCCGCCATCTAACTCCTCCTACAATTTTAAATTCATGTAGGCAAGTAATATACTTTAAGCAAGATAGCTAGGCTGTTATTTATTTAGAAAGAGACTGAGTCCTTAAACTGACTCTCTAAAGAGACTAGATAATGTAAGGACATGCTTCAAATGACCTAAATCTAATGCAATTCAGATTCCATTTTATTTTATTTTGGAATAATTATTTTGACTTAGGCTAATAGGATTCATATGCCTAATGCATGAGAAATAAAGTTATTGGCCAAAACCAATGAGAAGGGAGAAGGTGTGTTTTCACCATGGATCTCAAAGGTCAAGCAAAGTTTCTCTTGCAAAGGTGAAAGCCCTCCAATCAAGTGTGAAATAAGATGATGTTGTGCATTATATTATAAAAGAAATACTCATCCAGCTAAGGGGTTGCTAATTTCTTTTATCTTGATTTTAAACTTAAGCTTTAGGTGAGGTTATGAGTTCTTTATTTTTAGTTTTGAGTTGTTATATTTGGTAAAAGATTTATTTTTTCCTAAGAGCCTAATCCACATCTAGGCCATACATAAAGCAAAGAGGAAACTAGAAAAAAGATGCCACTTAATGCATAAGCTAAATAAATCATCAATCAATTTATAAAGCTAATCGCAAAAAGAATAAGAGGCCATTTTGGTTGGGTACCACCACACAAACCCAAAAACAAATTGGGTAGCCGAGCTCTACCCTTATACAACATGAATTAAAAATGAATTAAATATAATTAAGCAATGAATTCATTATTATGGAGGTCTTCAAGCTTCATTTCTTCATTCTTCTTTTCTTCTTTTCTTCTTTCTTCTTCTTTTCTTCTATCTTCTTTGGTTCCTTCTTTTGGATGGTTGGAAGGTAGATGCTCCAAAGGCCTCACATGGTGCATAAGATAGGATCTTATAACCAATGCTCATCCTAATCCCCATACAATCATTCAAAAATCCTAATTACAAAATTTACATGAAAAGGAAAAGTAAATCTAGCTAACACCAAAAAAAAAAGTTAGTTAAACAAACCACCAAATCCCAAGCATGTATATTACTTATCACCCCACACATGGGTGACTAAGTCCACTCTATTGATTATGCTTAGGGCACAAGCAAAAAAAGCATTTATATTTTTATTTATTATAATGCCCCTTAAGAACAATCCCCTGCAGAAAACAAAGGTTAGACTAAGGTCGTCCTACCATTCATTCTATGTACATACATCCTAACATCCAGTCTAAAATATATATCACAAAAAAAGTAAACATCAAACCATGCACCGCCCTAACTTAAAGCTAAAAGTAGTCTCTTAGCCTAATGTGTGTGCTGTGGAGGTTTGTGTGATATGCTTAGCTATGGCTTTAAGTTAGAATTTTCTAAGTGTGAATATGTTCAACTTAGAGGAGGGTTTCATTTAAGTGGTTTAATTGATTTTTGATTTTATTTCATGTTTTGATTAGGTTCAAATGAATCCAATTAATTACTAAGTTATAAAGAGGGAAAGAGAGAACTTCTCTTTCCTTCCCTAACCTAAGTAATTTCTAAAGTAGGTTCATATTTTTTTATTTAGTGAATGTTTTGATTAATCTTAATTAATCCTAAGTTTAGATGAACTCTAAACAAACCCATTCAAAAGAAAGGCATTTTAAGATTAAATAAAATGAACTAAATTCACAAACATACATCACTTCATTTCTTTCCCAACATGTATAACATGCATGAATGAGTCCTAAGCATATATATACCTACAAATGAGAATATTTAACATACTTTATGATTCTTGCTAAGTAATTCATTTAAAAAAATTTGGAAGTTTTATGATGCATGATTTTCATTAAGTAGAAAAGGGATTTCCTATCCAATTTTCACTTACACACATGAAAGTAAGAAAGGCATAAGTGAGTACAGTGCCATTGTTAACCAGAGGTGCAAGGTACATGACCTACTTAGGGCTACTTAAAGCCTTTCAACCTCGGGGTTGGGAAGACTAATATACCACTTTCCCTAAATATAAACATATATACAATAGAAATGAATGTAAAAGAAAGAATGCAAAAATTTGTATTAGTTGATTTATTTTGTTTATGCAAATTTATATGTGCAAGCATAGGTATCCTTCTTAAGTGATAGTATAGAATGAATAGATAGAATTAGGCAAGTGTTAGGTTCTTTTCAAATGAACCACATTGCCAAATCCTATTCAAAACTATAATAAAGAGAAGAGAGGAAAACCTATACTAAGCATCCTTATATCTTACACATGCAAGCTTATAATTAAGATATAAGTAACACTTTAGTTTTTATAATTGATTCATATATTTTGAAAATAATTTGAATTTAATAGTGATAATAGCCACTCATATTTTTTACTTTAGCCAACACATGTAAATTTGACATAAAGTAAACATTTTCATTTTAAATTTGAATTTTGAAAAGTATGAATGCATGAAACCATATGACACATATTTATGTTGGGGAAAGAACTAAAGTCAATGAAAGCATGTAAACATTCACTTTAATTAAATCCTAAAGACAATCTTATGAAATAAGAAAGCTTAAAGTAAATCAAAGTTCATTTATGATTTTGTTTGATTTTGAATTTGATTTAATTTTGAAAATATAAGTTGAGTTTGTTGTTCATAACCCATTCCCACATGTGTTTGACATTTTTGTTTAATTTTATATGATTAAATTGATTTTAGATTTTGGTTAGGTTACGGTATGAATTAAGCATGTTAATTAACCTTACCTACACCACTTTAGCATAGTTAACCAAATAATTATGAGTCAATGAGATGACATAAAACCTCATAAGGAATTTAAATTTGCAAGCACCTAGGAAGAAAAGGGCCTAATGCAATTTGGCTCATGATTCATAGTTAATTAAGCTACGGGATTTAACTTAAGCAATTTCAAAACACCCTTCACACATATGAGTTGGGTTTAATTTTCTTAATTAAACTCAGGCTCTTGAACACCCAAGCATCTACCCAAAGTATATTAATTAAGTTACGGAAGGTTTTAGAATTTTTAGAAATTAATTAAGAGGGTAATTAATGAATTAACCCTTAATTAAGAGAGATTAAGGAAAGAAAAGTGTTTGGGAATAGCTTTACCCCAAATAATTATTCTACCTATTCACTGGATTAAACCTTAATCAACATCAATGGATTAAAACACTAATCAAATTTTAATTATCCTTAATTATATTAAGGGGTAATTAAAAAATGAATTTCCCCAATTAAACCTCAATAAATCCCAAGAAAATTAGGGAGGTAAATCATCCCCAAAAATATACCCGAGTTTGAGATTAATCAAGATTAATTAAGGAGTAATTAGCAAATTAAGATTTCTAAAAGATAAAATCAGAAAAGATATAATTCAAAATCTATTAAAACTATTTTAAAATATTCTAGATTAATTATCTTTCCAGTAAAATTTACCATTTTATTTTAGAGATATGAATTTTAAAGAGAGATTAATTAAAGTAATTAACTAAATCCTTAACCCAGCGACATGCGGCGGGCGGTCGCTTTACACGCATCATGTTGTGAGTTGCCACTTAAACATCCCATCATGGCAGGCGTGTGGCGGCAGGATGTGATTTGTAACCCACCATTCGATCAAGGATCAAATGGTTAGGAATCACCTCATGGTTTTAAAAGGATAAATGGATTTTTAAAACATGCGTTTAATCTCGGCAATCCATCCAAAATGTGTGGATGGACGGTCGAGATCATCCTTGTTCTTTCCTGAGGATCATAGGAATCATCCATGATCTAAGTCTTGAAGCTTGAGGATGAAAATCACCACACCATCATAAACTAATGGCAATCCCATCCAATCCATTGATTTCATGCCATGTCTTTCACAAAGACCAAGTCCAGTTGGTCAAAAATGGCATACCTCACCAGAGGTGATCACCGCCTCTTGAGGAGCTTCGTAGTCAGATGGCGGTGGTGAAAGAATTAGCTCTGAGGTTGAGTTTGCTCATGGACCAACCCACCTTCTCCCCTTGTGACTTTGATTGAATTGGACTCTCCTTGCCTTTGGAACTTGAGGAGCAGGTGTTTAATTTGATCCCAGGGAGTGTGAAAAGGCAATTGAGAATTATGATGGAGAGTTAGAATTTGATCTCCCTATTTTCAAAGGATGAAACCAAGAATGGTTGTTTCACCCCTCTAGAAGCTTAGAACCTCTAATGGGTCCTAACACTCTCTAACACTCAATCGATAATGAGGATATGAAATTCAAGTGGAATTAGGGGGAGTATATCTCCCCCTATGGCAATCAGACGGTCAAAGCATGGTTTGTCATTTTGATCCAATTGTCCATATGGAAAGGGTTGTTTGGACTATTTGAAGTTTGCATATGGTCGATTTGAGGTAACTCCCATGTGCTCAAATTGAGTGGGAGGTTTTCAAAATTGGCCAATTTTGAGCTATGGGGTTGGTTTTGGCCTAGGGTCCATTTGGCTGACCCAAACCCATTGGGTGGCACCACTCTCCATAGGGTTCACTTGACCTATTAGGAAGGTATCAAGTTGATATGAAGAGGGCTTGACCCCCATGGATTTGACCAAAATTTGTTCTATGGCCTAGGGTAGAATGGTCATTTGCTAATTTTTTGAATTTGAATATGTTGGGTATGTTGAGAAAATAGGTTTGGCCAAGTTTCATCAGATTTGGAGTTCATTTGATATGGTTTGACTCATGTTGACCCATTCAGGTCAAAATGGGTCAACTTGACCAATTGGTTAAATTGGGTCAAACTAAAGGTTGGGTCAAGTTCATATGACTATTTGAAATGTTTTGGTGGCTTTGATTTAGTTCAATTTGGTATAGTTTTGAGTTTGGCTCATATGACTTCATTTAGGTCAAATGGGTCAAGTTGACCAATTTGACCCATTTGACCTATTTGAGCTAGGTCAAGGTAGGTTTAGGTTTGGTTAGTCATATGGAGTGGATTGGTATCTTTGTTTTCAATCAATTTTGGTTAAATTTGAATTTAGCTCAACATGACCCCTTTAGGTCAAGTTGGGTTCAAGGTCAATTGGGCTAGGTTAGGTCTAGTTGGCCAATTGAGGTTTTGGTCAAGTTTAAAAAGTGATTTGGAATGAACTTCACCCATTGGTTTGAATCAATTTGGCTTAGATCAAGTTTTGACATATTTTGACCCTTTAGGTCAAGTTGGGTCAACTTGAGTCAAGTGGCTAATTGAATTATGTTTGGCTCAAATGTTGACTTGGTCAAGTTCAAACATAGTTCATGAATGGACTTAGATCAATGGTTTCAATTTTGGCCTATGGTGGATTTTGGCTAGTTTCATTTTTTGGCTAAGTGTTGACTTGGTCAACCCTTAGGTTTGACTTGGTTTGACCCAATTTGATTGATTGATCATCCCATGATGATTGTTGATCATGAGAGGCATAGGTGAGTTTGATTCAATCCAATTGGTTAGGATTAGAATTTGGCTCATAAGGGTACTTTAGGTCACTTTGGGTCAAGTGAGCCTAAGTGGGTCAAATGGCTTGGTCAAAGCTTGATTTGAGTTTGATTGAACTTGTATATGGACTTATGATTGAAATATAAATCCATTTGCAAGTGGTTTGAAGTCAAATGGGTTTTGATTCATTTGACAATTTCATGTTCAAAGGAAGAACGTGAATGGATTTTAGCTTTGATTTTTGAATTTGATTTTGATTTAGTGATTGAAGTTTGGATTTATATTTGGATTCATGATTGTAGGGTTGATTCAATCACGAAGAAAAATCAAGAGTTTCGCTTGATTTGAAGTTGATTTGGTTCAAGATTTTGACTTGAAAGGCTTAGGTTGAATTTTGAGTGGATTTGAGTTTGATTTTGGAATTGGTTTTGATTGTTTGAATTTATATTTCATTTATATATGTGAATATAAATGGATCATAAGAAAATTTCAAGGATTTGTGATTATGATTTAGGCTAAGTCCAAAGGATTAAAAAAATTTTGAGTAGATTTGAATTTTGAATTTTGATTGATTTATTTATTTTCATTTATATATGTGAATATAAATGAGAATATAAATGAGTTATGAGATCTCATGAATTTGAATTGATTTGATCATGATTTAGGCTAAGTCCTTAAGGAGGAAATTAAGGACTTAAGAAATTTTAAATTTGGAATTTAATTTGGATTTGATTTGATTGATTTATATTTATATTTCATTTATATATGTGAATATAAATGAGAATATAAATAAGTAATAAGAAAATCCCATGAATTTGAATTGATTTGATCATGATTTAGGCTACGTTCTTAAAAGGGAAATTAAGGACTTAAGAAAGATTTTAAATTTGGAATTTAATTTTTGGATTTGATTTGATTGATTTGTATTTATATTTCATTTATATATGTGAATATAAATGAGAATATAAATGAGTTATGTAAAAATTCCATGAGTTTGAATTGATTTGATCATGATTTTGGCTAAGTCCTTAAGAGGAAATTAAAGACTTAAAAGATTTGAACTTAGAATTTCATTCATGGGTTTCAATCATGATTTCAATCATTTCAATCATGGATTTTAATATGATTTCAATCACATGGAATTGATTTGAGTTTGAAAATCAAATAAGATTGATTTGGAGTTTGACTTGAAGGAAGGAAGGTGAGGAATGGTTCAAGCAGAAAAATTTTCCTAACACCCCAAGGCATGACCTATTCCTATGGCTAACTCTTCTAAGTCTCTAGGGGCTAGGTTGAGTGTCCACCCAATCACTAGATGTCTTAAGACTAAAGGAACTCTTAAAGTCTAAGAGTCCTATGTCTAAGATGGAGGTTGAGATCATTCTAAAATAAGGTCAACAAAGGGTGCCCAATAGGTGTGGTGTGACAGGAACACGCATGTATTAATGTTGACCATGATCAACAACACGAAAGATCACAAGCACTAGAAACAATCTATCCCTAACCCAAGGTGTAGAAAGAATCAGAGCTTAGTGCAATGTGGCTCTACTTATGTCAAGACATGAGAGAGGGAAGAATCCACTAAGGGATAGAATGTGAACCTTCCACTAGGGAAGCAGTTCAAGTCATCCACAAGGGGATGAGAGGTTTGATTTGATTTGGTCTCACGAGGAGAAATTTCCTAGGGAGGGTTGAATTTGTTTTAATATTTAGGTTTGAATTTTGAGATGAACCTGTTGGTTTGTGATGGATGCTTGAATGGAGCTGAAATTAACTTCAGTTACCAAATCAAAGGGTAGTCTACTAAACACGTAGTAGGACTAGCCAACCAAAGGGATGCCTTTTGGTATGCATTGTACTAGGAAGAAAGCATAGTAGACTTACATCCTCCAGAGTAGACTAGTTGTTGGGATTGGCAAGAAAGATTAACCAACCTCTATTGAGTGAATGCCGCTGGGGGACTTAGATCAACTCAAAGATAGTCAAGATTAATTTTATTTTTAGATTTGTTTTGTTTTGATGGATTCCATTGGTTTGTGATGGATCACACTAAGAAGGAGCTCATATCAGCCTAGACCTATCTCAAATTTACTGAACCAAAGGGAGTAGCTTCTCGGCCGATGGGAGAACTATCCGACCAAAGGTGCCTTTTTGATTTGCAATGATCAATTAAGGAAGAAAGCTGGGGACTCACATCTTCTACTACAAGACCACTAATGGTTGCTTTGGGAAAACAAATCAAACCCGACCTAAATGGTCAATTGATAATCATGCTAGAAAGAATGTGTCATAGTCTTACATCTTCCAAAGAAGAATGACCAGGTAACTTATGGATGATTGAACGACCTAAGGGCTCTGATGAGTACCGACCGGGAGATTTATCTCAACTCAGTAGTCAGGCAATTCTATGGAGTTCGACATTACTAAAGATAGGATGCTGCTTGGAAAAAAACTTTGGGGGCTTGAATTCTAATCCACAAGTGAATTAATTTTGTTTATTTAGTTTGTTTATCATGGACCCTATTAGTTTGAGGGATCAAGGAGCTTATATCGGCTAGACATCTCAAATTTCTTGAACCAAGGGAGAATCTATGCATCAAAATTCTCCAACCAAGGGTGGCTACTAGGAAAGGGGGGCATCCAATCCAAAGTAACCCGGGTAGTGTCTAAATGGGGTCAAGGATGTGATGATAGAATGCCCATAGGGATGGGGGAAGGGCTTAATCCAAAACCGAGAAGATGACATGGCTAGTCATATATCCAATAGGTATTGGTGTCCAACTCAAGGAGAAAGCATGGGGACTCATATCAAGAGTGGTGTATCCCGGTGAGTCATTGGCATAGCGAACATCAACCAACTAAGGTGCCCATCGGTTTATAACAATCACTGGGAAAGCTGGGGACTCACATCCTCATATAGGAACTGCTGGGATAGTCTATCTTTGGCTCAACAAGTGCCATCCAACCTAGGGCGACTACTGAGCGAATGCCGCTGGAAGACTTATATCGACTCAAATGTAGTCAAGAGAAAAGGAGCCTCTAGGGGACTTATCCTAAACCTCAAATATACTCAACATAGTCAGAGCATGATGGCTAGTTCAAGAAGAAAGTATGGGGACTCACATCTTCTTAAATAAAGTCAACATGAGGTAGCTTACTGGCTGGGAAGTGAAGTCTACCATACTAACAAGGCGCTCGTTGGTTTGCAATGGGCAAGTACGAAAGAAAGCATGGGGACTCACATCTTCCAAACAAGTGTCCACTGGGGTGACATACTAGCGAGGTAGCATGTGGGCGACCTAGAGAGCTAATGAGTGAGGCCATGGGGCTTGCTCCACATCAAAATAGCTTGAGACAAAAGATTTGTGTTTGTTGTTGTGCATGTGTTAAAAGGAATAGGATGCCTCTGGGGGACTCTTACACCTACCTTAAACACACTAGAGGTTTTTGATGAAATGGTGCCATGGATGGCAAAAGGATTCCCATTAAGAAAGGATGTGCTTGGGTTCTCACACCTAACTTAGTTGTGCTAATGAAATAGGATGCCTCTTGGTTCTCTTACACCTATTCTAATAGCATTGAGAGATTGTGTTTTATGTTGTGAAAGAGGGATAGGATGCCATTGGGGACTCTTACACCTACCCAAACGTCATGTGGATTCACAAGCAAAATACACTTGAAAGAGAAGATTTGATGAATGGAATCAAATTTTTTTTATTCTTTTTATTAACAATTATTTTCAAACATGATTTATTTCAAGGGCAATATTTCTTTAGATAGAGACCATTAATTGAAAGCATCGGGTGTTCCCTTTTACAATCAATAATCTGATAAGATCCTCCTTGGTAAGCCTTCTCTATGACATAGGAGCCTTCCCAAGTAGGTTCAAACTTGCCTCCCCATCTTTTGAGCAACAATTGGTCTCCTTAGGACTAACACAAGTTCTCCTACTCAAAAGACCTAGGGACAGCTTGTTGTGAGCTTGAATCATTTTGGCCTTGTACAACTTCGAGGTTTTGGCATGCTCATAGTGACTCTCCTCAAACCTTCTCTCTTCACAACTTTGCATTGCTCTATAGTGATCTTGTTACCCAATGCTATCCTTAGTGATGAGTTGAACTTCTAAAGGTAGAACACTTGAACCCATACACTAAGGAAAAGGGTAGGCGAGTTGGAGTTGTATGTGGTGCGGTAGGCCCATAGGCTTCAACCAACTGCTCATTCACTATCATTTATTGTTATCATCAAGAGTTTTCTTAGTATCTGATGAGAGTTTTTTTAATGCTTCGCTAAGCCATTTGCTAGGTAGTAGATGGTGGAGTATCTCCAATCTAGTGTCTTATATTGATCTTCATGCTTTTGAATGCAATACCATTATCGATATAATTTGAGAGGCACCTCAAACCTATATATGATATGGTTCTGAAAAATTGAAGCACATCTGTTGTGACCTCTCACGAGTGGGATGGCTTCACCCACTTGGAAAAGTCGGTGGCACTAAGATGAATCGATGCCCCTTGGAAGAAGGAGGATCGATCGGACCCACAATGTCGTACCAACACTCAAATGGCCATGAGGCCAATGTAGGGTGTAGAATGTTGGGTGGTTGGTGGAGGACCACACCGTGTACGACGATGGCATCTCTAGCTACATCCATGCGATAGTAATCATCGAAGGTAGTATCCAAGTTCCTTGATCTTCATCTTCATCTTTGGACCGGATTGATGTGCTCTGTATAAACTTGAATGTACCTTAATTATAATGCCATGGGCTTCATGTTTGTCTAAACAACATAACCACATTTGGGCAAAGGACCGATAGTATAGGGTGCCACCAACGAGAGCGTAGGAGCGAGCTCTCTGTTTCATCTGATGGGCTTGTGACTTTTCTTGAGTTAGTTTGCGGGTGTTCAAATAATCTATGAACGGTTGGCTCCAATCCAGCTCCTTGTACATTTTGGCAATAACAACCTCCCCTTTAAGAGAAAGTCTCTCGATGAGTTCAACATCAATAAGGGATATGACATGTCTATTTTGGACCCTTATTGAAATGGACTCATCTTCGGAATTCTTTGGCAAGTTTAGCCAAAGCATCTCTTTGCGTTCTGCTGGGAACCTTGTAGATGGTGACTTGAGAATTTGGGCCAACTTCATGGTATACTCGTAGTAATGATGAAGCTTGGGTTTGAGAACCTTGTAGGACCCGACATAATCTTGATGAGCGAGAATCCCCAAAGATGTTGATGCTCTTGACGATAGTGATGGCTAACTCACCTCAAAGCCTCATACTTTGGCTTCATTGTTGTTGCGGGGTTGGAAAGATAGTATGAGAATCTCATCACATCACGTATGGTTAGAGAACTATTCCTACCCCTGCCTTTCTTGGAAGAGTAGATCATGGTGCTTCCCCTTTGTGAAAAGAAGTTGCACCATCAAAATACATCTCCCATCGATGGTTGAAGGCCTCCCTAAGTTCATGATTTGTTCATCAGGGAGATCATCACTAAGCGGAGAATCAATAAGAAGTGGGTGTGCTGCTAAGAAATCCAGTGCTGTATGTCCTTTTACCTAGGTATGAATGTGATATCAAAGCGAAAGAATCAGATGCCAAACATCCGGATAGCATTGGGTGTCATGATACTTAGTGGATTTATTAGAGATCAAGTTCACCTTATGAGAAAGCATATAGTGTGTAGCTTTTGGGAAGCAAAGATCAAAGCTAGGCAATGTTTCTCAGTAGGTGGATAGTTCATTTCAGCAGGAATGAGATGATGATTGAGGTAGTAGAGGGCATTATCCTTCCCTTCGTCGTTGGCTTGGGCCAAGAGAGCACCAAGAGAGTCATCCAATACAGTAGTGTAGAGGATGAGTGGCCTTCTCGGGTTAGGGGCTACTAAAACTGGCAGCTTCACCAAATACTACTTGATGTATTCGAAGGCATGATGACACTTATCATCCCACTTGAACTTAGCATCTTTTTTGATAAGTGCTGAAAATGGCTTGCATCTCGATGGGTTGGAGATAAAGCATCTTAGATCCTTGAAAGGATCCGAGTTGAGTTAAACTCTTAGGAGGTGGCATTTCTAAGATAGCTTTGATCTTTTAGGATCTATTTCTATTCCCCAGGTCTTGAACAACAAACCCAAGAATTTTCAAGCTACTCGAATGCACACTTAGATTCATTTTGAGGTTATATTATCTTAACCATTCAAAACTACTCTCAAGTCAAAGAGGTGGTCTTCCTTTTCTCTCTTGACTACTAGATCATCAACATAGCACTCAACGATGATGGATGAGTTCATTGAAGATCGAGTCATGGCCCATTGGTATGTAGCACATTTTAAGGCGAAAGGCATGACCCTATAATAGAAGATTTTGATCGGGTTAAAAGTAGTGTTTCTTTCATCTTGAGACATCTTGGTTTGGTTATAGCAAGATGACCCATCCATGAAAGAGAAACTGAGATGAGGCAATGTCCACCATTAATTCGGTATAGGAAGAGGAAACTCATCCTTAGGACATGCCTTATTTAAGTCCTAAAATTCATATATGAATTTGGCCATTCTTCTTCTTAAGCGGGATGACACTAGCTAACCTATAGGATATTTTTCTTCCCATGAAACCGGCATCGATCAGTTTCTTGACTTGAAATGACCTATTGTTCAATTTCTAATTCCCATGCATCTAGGAGCTTGCTTAATAGGGTAGGATCTATTGCTAGCTTGTGGACTGTTAGGAGATAATCGGGCATTTCTTCATAACTCCATGTGAAATCTTTAAACTTCGTCAATAGCTAACTAAGTCATTGGTTTCTTCTTCATTCAACGATGTATATGCATGGATTTTCTTCTATCCAGGTTGATTTCTTTAAGCTTGTCAATTGTTGAATGAATCTCCTCTTCAAATTTGGTGCCTCTTTGATTTGGAGATCATCTGATCATTTGAGGTTTCTAAACACACATTCTCATAAGAGTTGGGGTTGTGTGAAGAACCTATCACTCAAATGATTGGTAACAACTAAGTAGTAATCTTCATCATCATTGGACCCTATGAATCTAGTCACGCTCTTGATTGTGCTTCCGCCTATATTGTTCCATAGCTTTTCAAATACTCGATGCTTGGACCATGTATGAGGAACTAAACCTTTCTGTATAAGATTATGAACACAAGTAAAAGTCAAATGGTAATTCCATTAATTCTTTAAAGTATCCTCCTCAAGTTATACATCAACTTGAGGACTTGAGGATGATGATCCTAAAAAGAACCTCTTCCACTTCATGTCACTAGAAGACTTAGGGACTTCCTTAACTACCAAACCTTTAACTTTCTAAGATGTAAGTGAGGTTAGAGCTAACGTACCCAATTTCTACCTAATAGTTTCATATAGACCTGATTCAAATAATTTGCTTTGTCTAGAGGCCTTGTCTTTATCTCTGCAGATCAAAGTCACCTCCAATGGAACCCTCGAGAGGGTTATTATACTAATCACATTAGACTCATCCTCGCTAGATTCCAAGTCTATGTGAATAGTAGGGTACTCTATGAACTGGAACATGACCTCTGTTGGTGATGGCCAACTAGGGTCTTCCCTCTGAACCTCTATTTCTACCTCTACCTCACTGGTGGAGGTTGAGCCATCCTACCCACATGTCCATATGATGGAATGAACTATGGGTGGAATGTGTGATCTATTTCTTCTTCAATTCCCCTTTCTTGTTTACTTGGATTTCATTTTCTTTTCTTTTCTTTTATCTTTTCTTTTCTTCATTTTTTTTTTTTTTTGATTTTGAATTTGAATTTTTCCAAGTTCACATGAAAGGTGTTTTGAGGAAGATAGTAGGCATCCTCATAAATCTCAACCTCTCTAACTAAAATGGCTTTTCATCTCTCATTGACACGATTCAATCCCATCTTTTGAACTTGATGCGATGGAGGAGGATGGAATGATCTTATTTGATGTATCCAAGGCCTACCAAGAAGCTGAATGAAGTATTCAAATCAATGATGTAAAACTTGGCCTCTTCAGTCACCTATCTCCAAAGGTAACACTATAGAACCTAAAGCACTCACCTTGTTCATTGAATCCTCTCAACATCATTATCTCCTCGGAGTGTGGAGATGTCGATCTCAAATAGGCAAGGGTCTTTAGACTCATAATGTTCATCGATGCACTGATCCATGAGAACTAGCAAAGAACATCCATGTCAACTATGATGTAGAGGGGACGGTTGTGCTCCAAGTCCCCTAGAAGAAGGTCTTCATCTGTGAAGGTGATCCCCTGAGCTTCTTTTGTATAATGTGCCTCCTCACCTATAGCGGTCAGTTGAGCTAAGCATATTTCAGGATCAAGGAGAGCCTTGATTAATGATTCCCTCATCTCTTTGGATAAGACAAGGGCATCATATGCTTAGCTTAGATGGCAACTTTCTTAGATGAGAAAGGACATTGTAGTCCACCTTGGGCTGGTCCTCCACAAGCATATCCAAGGGTGGAGCATCCTATGGAGGGGCTTCTCGATCCTCTGTACCAATGACTTGTTTCCCTCTATCTTGAGGTGCTACCCTAGGAGGTAGAACCTTGCCACTATGGAGGTTGACTTAGTGATCTCTTGTGGCGGGGGTAATGGAGTTCTCACACATGGGCTCACTGACTTCTCTATGGGACCCTAAATTGAATGATTCCAAGTCTATCTCAGAGGTGAATAGTATTGAGTAAAGTCCAACTCTTCAGAAAGAGGAAGATCAATTATTATAGTTATTTTGACTTGAAGAGTTATCATTAGGAATAGAAGAAGACAACCCATCGAGTGACAGATGTAATTCAAAC
Source organism: Cymbidium sinense (assembly GCA_021442155.1). Taxonomy (NCBI): domain Eukaryota; kingdom Viridiplantae; phylum Streptophyta; class Magnoliopsida; order Asparagales; family Orchidaceae; genus Cymbidium; species Cymbidium sinense. Next base: position 75,479,803 of record CM038218.1, on the reverse strand, counting down.
TAGCTTTATTCTTCAATTTTTTAGAATTGTTTGGAGGTATAAAGTAGAAATCAAGTAAAGTGAGTGGGGTAAGGGATTTGATGCCCTTATCCATTAATACAAGAGTTCTACTAGTAGAGGAAGTAGAGCTAGCTAAAGTGGAAGAAGTTATCAATGTGTAGTAGTTTGGAGGATGGACTCGGTGGTGGGTACTAATGGGCTATCGGTCACACATGTTGTTCTTCTGAGCTCCCCTTTCCTCAGTTGGCACTTCAAACCTTCCTTGATGTTGGAGGTTTGAGCTCACTCGGACCTACAAGAAAGCTTCTTGATCTTGGATGATCTTAGAGGTTTGGATAAATATATCAACCTTCTTTAGTTTTGGAAGGATCACATGTATCCCCAAGGATTACCTAATGGGCGGATGGTTGTTCCACAAGGTATTCTTTGGGATAACTATACCGTCTTGAAGCTATGTTCAAGCCAATCCTTGAATGTGAAGCAATCCTCCAAAATATGGCCTAGCATATGTGGTAGGGGCAAAGTTTGGATCATGACTTTTCCTACTTCCTTTGGTCTCTAGGCTGGGTAGCTAAAATCGCTTCTTTAAGAGATTCTTAAAGATCTTTGATTACCTCCCTCTTAAATAATAAGGTTTGTTAAACTTATCTAAAAGAGTAGGTGGACCATAGCTACCCGCGGTATGAGTGCGCTTTGTGGTGGTATGGCTAGGTGGCGTCTTTGGCCGTGGAGGCTCTTATGAGGGGTAGGGCTACCTCGGTGGTGGCAAAGGAGGTGGAGGCTGTTGAGGTTGTGGTCTCTCGGACTGATCTCTAGCTGGTTGCTTCACCTTATCTACCCCATACTATTGGCTTCTTCTCATAGACCTTTGTGGCTTTCTTTAGGCAACGATCTTGAAAAAGGAAACTATTTGGCCTCTCCTTGTAGACTAGCTTGTTGATTAATTTCAAATGTCTTGATAGTGAAGCCCTTAAGCATGAAGGTAACTGGGCCATGGATATTCTTTAAAAGAATCTCAATGGCATGCTCGATAGTTTATTATTTCATACTCGTTATCGAAGAATATAATCAATAAGGGACTCACTAGGTGTTGTGCTACAATGAGATCACTGATAACCTTTATTGAGCTCAAACCTCTTGATAAAGAGTTGCTCTAACTCAACAAATATCTTTCTTGAATTGGCAGTTCAACATACCAATCAAGCAATCCACTAGGCTACTACTGAAGAGGAAAAAAAAGCAAAGCATCACGCCCACATTGCAACAACCGAAGTGTGTTATATGCCTTGGGTTTCCGCCATCAAAGCTTTTGAAGGAAGGTGGCAAAACCCTTGGGATATTGGATTGGTCAATTCCTCAGGGGGGTCTACCCTTTGGGATGATCCTCCCGAGCTTGAGCCAATGCTTCCTTCAGTTGCTGCTCAACCATGGATTTTTATGTCTTTTTCTTGTATGGAGGTACTTTCCACTACCTCCTATACATGCTAGTGCTACCTTGCTCAGGGAGGTAAGGTCTTGGGCGGGTCCAAGGCACTCAGTGACTAATGTCATTGTAGTAGGATGAGCTGTTGGGGCTTGTTTGAGTACTATACTCTAACAAGTCTCTAGCATGCCATCTATCTATCATCATCTTTACGCCTCAACGATGTCGAGGTGTTGGGCTGATTGGGCGTGTCTTCGATCAATCTCATCACCTTCCATGGCTTGTTGCTCCCTAAGAAGAGATCATATGGTATCAACCATGCAGAGTCCAGCTGAGTCTCCCAACAAGTCATCTTCGTTGGGATCAAAGCTGACTTTCTTCTCATCTGACCAATCGTACCCCAAGATCTCCTTCTTTTCCATGAAAGAGTGTGCCACTATCTCATCTAAAGAAAGTTCAATCTGAGCAGGTACAAATAATCTAGGCTAATCGTGTGATCACTATCATGCATGAGAGGCAGGACCTCACTTTGGGAGTCAATCCTATGTGGACTATACTCAAATGAGAGAGACACTCACTATCACTATTATGAGGGTGACATTCCTAGGAGGTTCCACTATCCTTGTGCGACTATATCATGCCATCTCATAACTATCACCATCTCCACGTCTCTTGGCGGAGTTGGTGAAGGGATGACCATGCTTGAGTGTACTCCTTCCACACCACCACGGGTAGAAGGTCAAGAGTGAGCTCAACCTCACCATGGGTGGTGTAGATGGAGTAGGATCCCTCGCCATAGTGGATCACGGTACTTCTCCCAGATATGGCCTTGTGGCCTTTAATGGCGGAATCTTTGTGACAGGAGTGATGGATGGGGGTAGAGTGGTGTGGGAGACACCATCAACTCTCTATGAAGAGCTATCCTCTTGATGACTGTCCTTAAGTAGATGTTATCGGCATGTGGTGGGTAGCGTCTGGAAAATCAACAAGTGTGTAAGGCTCGAGACTGAACCTCTCTCTCTCTACTAGTAATGTGTGAGATGTATGGGCCTCGGCCCTCTCCTATGAATATGTTTCCCACACTATGGGGATGATGGATCTCGGATCAAATTGAGCTCGGTTCGAGCGTCCATAAGCTCCCTACTGGCATAAGGCTGAGGAGGCTCGACCTCTGCTCAGTGCTGGCGATGTTGCACCACTAGTGGAGGTGATGTGAATCCTCTAACATCCTCTCTTCGACTAGAGAGGATGGAAAGTTTCTTTGTAACCGTGGTGAAGTAAAAATAGAAACTCCTCAATCAGCTTGCCTCCATCTCGCAATCTAGTGTGATACCACTTGATCATGCAATTTTTATTCCTACATGTGTCCTGGTATGATGGGAGGAGTGAGAGCTAGACTACTCAAAGTAGGGAGGCAATCCAGATCGAGCCTTACCCTTAGAGGGGATGAGGTGCTAGCCCTCACTTTGGGGCACAGGCCATGAGCACAAAATGGGGTGCACTCGACACTATATGGTGGTGGGGGCCACTACTTTCCTCTTCAATGAGGAGATGTCGATCGAGTAGATCAATCGGATGGACTTCTGCACCCGGTCTACTCTTGAGGAGTGCCCTCACATGATCCTCACCTCAAATCCCAAATGGATAAGATGTGTATGATCCAATCGGGGAAGTTGGCTTGGTCAGCAAATCCATGCCATGAGGAAAGTGAAAATGAATTTCATGAGCGCCATTTGATCAACTATAAACTAAAAACTATGCATGGTGAGAATCTAATAGGAAATGAGCTTGGATCAGATTTTGTCTTTGTTGATTTTTTTGAATTTGAAAATTTGAACCCACATCCAATCTTGGAAGTGTTAAGTGGGGTTCAAATGGATTTGAAGATTTAGAAATTTGATTGAAAGATGAATTTTGAATATGAATCCAACTTCAACAAATTTGGGTATGTTGAAAAGTGGATTAAAATATTTTGAGAAGGATGGTTCCATAGGTTCATGTTTGTTTGAATTTAGATTTTTTTGAATTGAGGACCCTTTCCTTTAACAAATTTGGGTATGTTAAAGTAAGGGTCAATTGATTTTTTTGATTGATGATTTTGGAATTTTACTAACATAGAAAATTTGGGTATGCTAAGTGAAGTGTTTGAAAATAATTGTTTCTTTTGTGAATTGTTGTTTGATTTTGAAAATTGGAATTCCCACTTAGCAAATTTAGGTATGCTAAGTGAAGAACCCAAGTGTGTTTTGTTTGATTTTTGAAAATAGGATTCTTAGCAAATTTGGGTATGCTAAGAAAATCCTAAGTGTTTCATTTGTTTTTTGGATGTTTTGATTTTTTTTTTTGAAAAAGTAGGATCCTTAGCAAATTTGGGTATGCTAAGGAAATCCTAATGTGTTTATTTTTTTGATTTATTTGAAAGTGGAGACTTTACTTTAGCAAATATGGTATGCTAAGATGAAGTCCCACTTGTTTTATGAAATGGAAATTTCACTTAGCAAATTTGAGTATGCTAAATGAAATTCCAAATGATGTGTTCAAAATTTTTATTTAGTTTGGTTTTGAAAATGGAAACTTCTCTTTAGCAAATTTGGTATGCTAAAGAATGAAGTTCCAAAAGTGATTGAAAATTTTTTGGTTTTGAATTTGGAGACTCACTTAGCAAATTTGATTATGCTAAATGAAGTTCAAATATGTTTGAAAATTTTTTTTGTTTTGAATTTGGAGACTTCACTTAGCAAATTTGAGTATGCTAAATGAAGTTCCAAATGTGTTTGAAAATTTTTTTTGATTTTGATTTGGAGACTTCACTTAGCAAATTTGAGTATGCTAAATGAAGTTCCAAATGTGTTTGAAAATTTTTGATTTTGGATTTGGAGACTTCACTTAGCAAATTTGAGTATGCTAAATGAAGTTCCAAATGTGTTTGAAAATTTTTTTTTGAATTTGGAGACTTCACTTAGCAAATTTGATGCTAAATGAAGTTCAAATGTGTTTGAAAATTTTTTGATTTTGAATTTGGAGACTTCACTTAGAAAATTTGAATAAATGAAGTTCCAAAATGTGTTTGAAAATTTTGATTTTGTTTGGAGACTTCACTTATCAAATTTGGGTATGCTAAATGAAGTTCCAAATGTGTTTGAAAATTTTGATTTTTGTTGAGACTTCACTTAACAAATTTGGGTATGTAAATGAAGTTCCAAAATGTTTGAAAATTTTGATTTTTGATTTGGAGACTTCACTTAGCAAATTTGGGTATGTTAAATGAAGTTCAAAATGTGTTTGAAAATTTTATTTTATTTGGAGACTTCATTCAAATTTGAGTATGTAAATTCAAATATGTTATTTTGAAAATATGATTTTAAGTTTATTTTTTGAAAAAGAACTTCCATTCAATAAATTTGTGGGTATGTAAATGGAAGATCAATTTTATTTTTGAAATATAAAATTTTATTTTGATTGTGATTATTGCTTTTTTTTTGAAAGATGATTCAACTTAATATGTGATATATTTAAGTGATTTCAAATGTTTTATTTGAATGAAATCTTCATCAAAATTTGAATATTAAGAAGATGTTCATTTGCTTTTGAAAAGATTGTTAATTTTATTTTTGAAGATTCTTACATATAATAATTATGAGAATTGTTAAATGAGGGTGATTAAATTTTGTGGAAAATATTTTATTATGTGCATTTTGAAAGAGTGCTTTTGAAAAGCAAATTTTATGAAAAATTTATTTTATCTTTATTATTTTAGAATGAACCTTTCTTATCATAAAAATGATAAGGAGGAGTCTTTAAATGTTTTCTTTTTATTTAGATCTTTTTTATTTTTTACCCATTGGAGAACCTTGAGGTTTTAAGACCAATACGGAGAGAGGTCCTAAAACCTAAAGATGTTGGCTAACTCAACTTAAGGATGAAAGAAGCTAAGTGCCAATGGAGAGAAAGATAGTCTTGGATTCATACCAAAGTACAAACCCACTATACTTGAAGACAATGATCATTTACCAAAGATGGAGAGAGGAACCATCCCTGGAGTTGAAAAAAATCATGGTGAAAATATTCACCTTCATCTATCCTTTTGGAGATAAATGAAAGAAAATAAATATCTTTGTTGTTGGGACACCATGTAGATCGATATGTTCTTATTAGGTGATCATGCATTGAGGAATAGTGTACTATCTCAAGAGATAGAAGTCACACCCTTTAATGGACCTAATCATCTCAATAAGGACTCCCCAGGATAATGGGTCTACATATGTACAGATTCTTCCCTACTTTACATGGAAAAGTAAAGCGGTTTATTTTAAATTAGGTTTTAAGTTCCCCAAGCAAGCCCCATAGTTAATTACATCTAAGAGATGGGATCTCTTAGGAATACTCTCTATTAAGGTAAATGATCATTGTCTCCAAAGATTTCAATAGAGACTATCAATCGATTGGTTATTTTGAAGATCAAATGGGATTGATCAAAGAGGGAGTTATTATCAGCCAAAGAAGATAAGTAGGAGATGCTCATGATGCTAGGAAACTAGAGAGCATCTCAAACTATCTATGGTTGGGCTTTACATTTTGAAATTGATTTAATTTATTTGAGTTGAATTTTTCATTAGAAATTTAGGACTTATGATTCCATAACACAAGATTAAGAAAATGCCAAAGAAGTGAGGATTTATCCTTATGGTCCACGAAAGGGAGAAGCAACCTCAGAACCTAAATCTAGGGAGCTTTGGTGAGGGCCAAAAGCACAACCTAAATCTAAGGTGAAAATGGGTATTTGGTTTGCCTCCACAAGAGAGGACAAACCACCCAACTTGGACTTACAACGCACGGGGTGGCCAACTAACTCCTCCTATGATTTTAAATTCATGTAGGCAAGTCATATGCTTTATGGATATAGCTATATTATTTATTTAGAAAGAGACTAAGTCCTTAAACTCACTCCCTAAAGAGACTAGATCATGTAAGGATGCTTCAAATGACCTAAATCTAATGCAATTCAGATTTCATTTTATTTTATTTTGGACAATTATTTTGACTTGCTAATAGGATTCATATGCTAATGCATGAAATAAAGATTATTGGCCAAAATCTAGAAGGGAGGAGGTGTGTTTCCACCATGGCTCTCAAGGTCAAGCCAAGTTTCTCTCAAAGGTGGAAAGCCCTCAATCAAGAGTGAAATAAGATGCATTTGTGCATGATGTTATAAAAGAAATACTCATCTAGGGGTTGCTAATTCTTTTATCTTGATTTTAAACTAAGCTTTAGGTGAGGTTATGAGTTCTTTATTTTAGTTTTGAGTTGTTAGATTTGGTAAAGATTTATTTTTCTAAGAGCCTAATCCACATCCAGCCATACATAAAGCAAGAAGAAACTAGGAAAAAGATGCCACTTAATGCACAAGCTAAACAAATCATCAATCAATTTATAAAGCTAATCAAAAGAATAAGAGATTTTGTGGTGGGTACCACCGCAACAAACTCAAAATAAATTGGGTAGAGCTCTACCCTTATACAACCGATTACAAATGAATTAAATACAATTAAGCAAGAAATTCATTGTTATGGGGTCTTCAAGCTTCATTTCTTCATTCTTATTTTCTTCTTTCTTCTTTTGGTTCCTTCTTTTGGATGGTTGGAAGGTGGATGCTCCAAAGGCTTCACATGGTGCATAAGATGAGATCTTATGACCAATGCTCATCTAATCCCCATAACAATCATTCCAAAATCTAATTGCAAAATTTACATGAAAAGGAAAAATTAAATCTAACACACAAAAATAAAGGTTAGCTAAACAAACCAAATCCCAAGCATGTATATTGGACTTATCACCCCACACATGGGTGACTAAGTCCACCTAGCCTTTTGGATTATGCTTAGGGGTATAAGTACCTGCACAGTAAAAGCACTTATATTTTTTTATTTATTATAGTGCCCCTTAAGCACAATCCCCTGTAGAAAATAATGGTTAGACTAAGATCATCTACCATTCATTCTATTACATACATCTAACATCCATAAAATATATATCACAAAAAAAAGCAAGCATCAAACCATGCCTAACCTAAAGCTAGAAGTGGTGACTTAGCCTAATGTGTGTGCTTTGGAGGTTTGTGTGGTATGCTTAGCTATGGCTTTAAGTTAGAATTTTCTAAGTGTGAAGCATGTTCAACTTAGAGGAGGGTTTCATTTAAGTGATTAATTATTTTGGGTTGATTTTATTTCATGTTTTGATTAGGTTCAAGTGAATCCTACAATTAATTACTAAGTTATAAAGAGAGGAAAAGAAGAGAACTTCTCTTTCCTTCCCTAACCTAAGTAATTTCTAAAGTAGATTCATATTTTAGTTTTATTTAGTGAATGTTTTGATTAAGTGTTTTAATTAATCCTAAGTTTAGATGAACTCTAAACAAACCTATTCAAAAAAAAAGGCATTTTAAAATTTAAGTAAAATGAACTAAATTCACAAAAATATACATCACTTCATTTCTTTCCCAACATATATAATATGCATATGAATGAGTACTAAGCATATCTATACACACAAATGAGAATATTTAACACACTTTATGATACATGCTAAGTAATTTATTTAAGAAAATTTGAATGTTTATGATGCATAATTTTTATTAAGTAGAAAAGGGTTTCTTATCCAATTTTACATGCACACATATGAAAGTAAGAAAGGCATAAGTGAGTGAATTGTTAAGGAGTGTAAGGTACAAGACCTACTTAGGGCTACTTAAAACCTTGGGGTTGTCAGACTAATATACCACTTTCCTTAAATACAAACATGTGTACAAAGAAATGAATGGAAAAGAAAGAATGCAAAATTTGTAGTTGATTTATTTTGTTTATGCAATTTATATGTGCAAGCATAGGTATCCTTCTTAAGTGATAATAGTGAATGAATAGGATATGGAATTAGGCAAGTGTTAGGTTCTTTTCAAATGAACCACACACTTGCCAAATCTATTCAAAACTATACTAAAAGAGAAGAGAAGGAAAACCTACACTAAGCACATCCTTATATCTTACTCACATGCAACTTATAATTGATATAAGTAACACACTTTCAGTTTTGATAATTGATTCATATATTTTGAAAATAATTTGAATTTAATAGTGATAATAGCACTCATATTTCTTACTTTAGCCAACATATGCAAATTTGACATAAAGTAAACATTTTCATTTTAAATTTGAATTTTGAAAGTATGGATGCATGAAACCACATGACACACATATTTAACATGTTGGGGAAAGAACTAAGTAATGAAAGCATGTAAACACATTCACTTTAATTAAATCCTAAAGATAATCTTTATGAAATAAGAAAGCTTAAAATAAATCAAAGTTATTTAATATGATTTTTGTTTGATTTTGAATTTGATTTAATTTTGAAAATGTGAGTTGAGTTTGCTATTCCTAACCCATTCCCATGTGTTTGATATTTTTTGTTTAATTTTTAGATGATTAGATTCATTTTAGATTTTGATTAGGTTAAGGTATGAATTAACATGTTAATTAACCCTTACCTACACCACCTTAGCATAGTTAACCAAATAATTATGAGCCAATGAGATGACATAAAACCTCACAAGGAATTTAAATTTATAATGCACCTAGGAAGAAAAGGGCCTAATGCAATTTGGCTCATGATTAATGGTTAATTAAGCTAAGGGGTTTAACTTAAGTAATTTTAAAACACCCTCACACATATGAGTTGAGTTTTGATTTCCTTAATTGAACTTAGGCTCTTGAACACCTAAGCATCAACCCAAAGTAGATTAATGAAGTTTTGAAAAGTTTTAAAATTTTTTAGAAATTAATTAACAGGGTGATTAATGAATTAACCCTTAATTAAGAGAGGATTAAGGAAGGAAAAATGGGTTTAGGGAATAGCTTAGGGAAATACCCCCAAATTATTCAACCTCCCATTCATGGATCAAACCTTAATCAACTTCAATAAGATTAAAACACTAATCAACCTTAATTATCCTTAATTACATTAAGGGTAATTAGGAAATGCATTTACAATTCCCAATTAAGCCTTCAATAAATCCCAAGAAAATTAGGGGAGGAAGTCATCCCCAAAATATACCCAAAGTTTGAGATTAATCGAGGATTAATTAAGGAGTAATTATTAGAAAATTAAGATTTCTATTAAAATAAGAAAGATACAATTCAAAATCCATTAAAACCAATTTTAGAATATTCTAGATTGAATTATCTTTTAGTGGAAATTTACCTCATATTTTTTTGATTTTTTTAGGGAAATATGAATTTTTAAAGCTCAGAAGATTAATTAGAATTAATTAAAACCTAATTAAATCCTTAACCCCACAACTTGACATGCGTGGTGGCGGTGCATGCTTTGCACGCCATGAGCCATCATAACATCCCATCATGGCGGTGTGGGCTGGGATGGTTTGATCCATCGTTGATCAAGGACCAGATCACCCATGGTTTTAAAAGGATAAATGGATTTTTAAAATGCATTTAATCTTAACCATCCATCAAAATGCGGATGGATGGTGGGATCATCCTGTTCTTCCCACGAGGATCATAGGACCAGTCCATGATCTAAGCCTTGATCTTCGATTGAGCTTGGATTAGGATAAAATCTTCACACCATCTCATAAAATCTATCCAATAGTTGAATTTTCATGCCACACTTTCTTTCACAAGGACCCACATAAGTTTAGTGACAAAATGTCATACCTCAGAGGTGATCACCGACGCTCGATTCTCTTGGAGGAGCTTCATCTGGTTGAGACGAAGCCGTGGTGAAAGAATTAGCTCTTGAGGTTGTGGATTTGCTCATGGACCAACTCCCTTTAGCTTCTGCTTTGATGAATTTCTCCCTTGCCTTTGGAACTTGAGGGAGCTTGGAAAGCTCAATTTGATCTCAGTGAAGCAATTGATTGAATTGTGTGGAGGAAGTTGGGAATTCTTGGAGCTCCTATTTTCAAAGGATGAAAATGAGAATTTCAATTCCTTCTAGAAGCTTAGGATCACTCTATGGCTCTTAACACTCTCACTCAATCAATGAGGATATAATTGAAGTGAATTAGGGAGTATATCTCCCCTAATATCGGACTACTTTCCATTTTGATCCAATTGATATGGAAAGGTTGTTTGGGCTATTTAGGTTCACATGGTGTTTGAGCCAGTGGATTAGTAACCTCGTGCTTCAAATTGAGTGAGGAGGTTTTCAAATTGGCCAATTTGAGCTGATGGGTTTGGCCTTGGGTCCATTTGGGTTGACCCAAACCCATTGGGTTGGGTGCACCACCCTCCATAGGGTTCACTTGACCTATTAGAAGGTATCAAGTTGATATGAAGAGAACTTGACCAAATTCCCAATGGATTTGACCAAAATTTGTTCTATGGCCTAGGGGTAGAATGGTCATTTGGTAGATTTTTGAATTTTAATATGTTGTATGTTGAAAATAGGTTTGGCCAAGTTTCATTGGATTTGGAGTTCATTTGATATGGTTTGGCTCATGTTGACCCATTTAGGTCAAAATGGGTCAACTTAAGTTGACCAATTGGTCAAATTGGGTCAAACCAAGGGTTGGGTCAAGTTCATATGACCATTTGAAATGTTTTGGTTTCTTTGGTTTGGTTTGGTTTAGTTTGAATTTGAGTTTGTCATATGACCTTCATTTAGGTCAATGGGTTTAGGTTTGGTTAGTCATATGAAGTGGATTGGTATCTTTGTTTCCAATCAATTTTGGTTAAGTTTGAATTTGGCTCAACATGACCCTTTAGGTCAAGTTGGGTTCAAGGTCAATTGGGCTAGGTTAGGTCTAGTTGGCCAATTGAGGCTTTGGTCAAGTTTGTGATTTGGAATGAACTTGACCCATTGGTTTTCAATTTGGCTTAGATCAAGTTTTGACACATTTTGACTTTTTAGGTCAAGTTGGGTCAACTTGGGTCAAGTGGCCAATTGGGCTAGGTTAGGCTCAAATGTTGACTTGGTCAAGTTCAAACATAGTTCATGAATGAACTTAGATCAATGGTTTCAATCAATTTGGCCTATGATGGATTTTGGCTGTTAGGTTTCATTTTGGCTAAGTGTTGACTTGGTCAACCCCTTAGGTTTGACTTGGTTTGACCCAATTTGGTTGATTGATCATCCCATGATGATTGTTGATCATGATGAGAGGCATAGGTGAGTTTGATTCAATCCAATTTGGTTAGGATTAGAATTTGGCTCATAAGGGTACTTTAGGTCACTTTGGGTCAAGTGAGCCTAAGTGGGTCAAATGGCTTGGTCAAAGCTTGATTTGAGTTTGGTTGAACTTGTATATGGACTTATGATTGAAATATAAATCCATTTGCAAGTGGTTTGAAGTCAAATGGGTTTTGATTCATTTGACAATTTCATATTCAAAGGAAGAACATGAATGGATTTTTTTGATTTGAATTGGGTTTTGATTTTGATTGAAGTTTGATTTATATTTGGTGTAGGGTTGATTGAATCATGAAGAAAATCAAGTTTGGCTTGATTTGAAGTTGATTCTAAGTTCAAGATTTTGACTTGAAAGGCTTTGGATTTTGAGTGGATTTGAGTTTATTTTTTGGAATAGGTTTTGATTGTTTGAGTTTATATTTCATTTATATATGTGAATGTAAATAAGAATATAAATGGATCATAAGAAAATTTCAAGGATTTGAAGTGATTTTGATCATGATTTAGGCTAAGTCCATTAAAGAATTTAAAGGACTTAGAAAATTTTGGAGTAGGATTTGAATTTTGATTTGGTTTGATTGATTTATTTATATTTCATTTATATATGTGTATAAATGAGAATATAAATAGTTATGAAAATCCATGAATTTGAATTGATTTGATCATGATTCTAAGTCCTTAGAGGAAATTAAGGACTTAAGAAAATTTTAAATTTGGAATTTAATTTTTTGGATTTGATTTGATTGATTTATATTTATATTTCATTTATATATGTGAATATAAATGAGAATATAAATAAGTTATTGAAAATCCATGAATTTGAATTGATTTGATCATGATTTGGCTAAGTTCTTAAGGAAATTAAGGACTTAGAAAATTTAAATTTGAATTTAATTTTGGAATTGATTTGATTGATTTGTATTTATATTTTAATTTATATATGTGAATATAAATGAGAATATAAATGAGTTATGAGAAAATCTCATGAGTTTGAATTCATTTGATCATGATTTTTATAAGTCTTTGAAATTAAGACTTAGAAAGATTTGAACTTAGAATTTCATTCATGGTTCAATCATGATTTCAATCATGGATTTCAATCACATGGAGTTGATTTGAGTTTGGAGAAAATAAAATAAGATTGATTTGGAGTTTGACTTGAAGGAAGGAAGGTGAGGAATGGTTCAAGCTAAGGGTAGGCAAATTTTCCTAACACCCAAGGCATGACCTATTCCTAACTCTTCTAAGTCTCTAGGGTTGAGTGTCCACCTAATCACTAGATGTGTCTTAAGACTAAGAACTCTTAAAGTCTAAGAGAAGTCTGTCTAAGATGGAGGGTTGAGAGCTCATTCTAAAAATGAGGTCAACAAGGATGCCCAATAGGTGTGGTGTGGGACAAGGAACATGCGTATTGGTGGAAATGATCAACAAAAAGATCACAAGCACTAACAAAACAATCTATCTCACAAGGTGTAGAACAAGAGCTTAGTACAATATGCTCTACATGTCGAATAAGAGGAAGGATCCATTAAAGATAGGTGTGAACCTTCCACTAAGAGTTCAAGTCATCCACAAGGGATGAGAAGTTTGATTTGATTTGGACTCAGGGAGAAATTTCCACTAGGGAAGAGGGTTGAATTTGTTTCATTTTTTTAGGTTTGAAGATGAACCATGTTGGTTTGCGATGGGCACTAAGTAGGAGTTGTGCCAAGTCTAACTCAAATTTACCAATCAGGTAATCTACTAAACACATAGTGGGACTAGCCAACCAAAGGGATGCCTTTATTTAGCATGTAGAAAGCGTAGTTACATCCTCAAAGTAGGAAGATTCTTTGGGGTAATCTATTGGCAGAAAAATAGATTGAACCCAACCAGGTGACTATTGAGTGAATGCTAGGGGACTTAGATCAACTCAAAGATAGTCAAGATTAATTTCATTTTTTTTATGTTTTGGATTCCATTGATGGATCTTGAGAAGGAGCTCATATCAGACTATCTCGATATCTTGAACCAAAGGGAGTAGCTTCCGATGGAGAACTATCACCAAGTGCCTTTGATTTGCAATGATCAATTCAAGGGAAGAAACCTCAGACTCACATATTCCACAAAGACCATTGGGGTGATGGTTGCTTTGGTAACAAATCAATCCCAATGGGTTGCGGTTTGATCATGCTAGAAAGAATGTGTCATAGTCTTACATCTTCAAAGAATGACTATCGGTAACTGCTTATGGAAAAATAGATTGAACTGACTAAAACAACTATGGGTGAGTGTAACCGATTTATCTGACTCGTGGTCGAATTTTATAAGGAGTTTTGCGCCTAAAGATAGGATGCACTTGGGAAGGGGGGGGGATGGGGCTTGACTAATCCACAAGAATTAATTTTATTTATTTTGTTTGTTTAGTTTGTTTATCATGGACCTTGTTGGTTTACAGGGATCAAGCGAAGGAGCTTATATCCTAGACCTATCTATTCTTGAACCAAGGAGAATGCATATCGACAAATTCTCAACCATGGGATGGCTACGGAAGGGGGGTTGTCCATCCAAAGTAACACAGGGTAGTGTCTAAATGGGGTTGCAAAAGGATGATCCAAATAGAATGCCCCAGGGAGAGGGGCATAAGGGCTTAATCCAAAACTGGAGAAGATGACATGGCATCTATATCCAATAGGTATTATCAACTCAAGAAAGCATGGGATATTGCCAAGAGTGGTGTATCCAGGTGAGTCCTTGTCGACATAGTGAGCATCAACCAACATAATGCATCGGTTTATAATCACTAGAAGAAAGCTTGGGACCCATCCTCTATATAGCACGGATAGTCTTCTTTGGCCGATGTGCCATCGACCTAGGTGATGGAGAATGCCACTAGGAATTATATCAACTCAAATGTAGTCAAGAGGAAAGGAGAATCCTTTGGGGACTTATCCTAAACCTCAAATATACTGACCAAGTTAGAGAGCATGATGGCTAGTTCAAGAAGAAAGCATGGGGACTCACATCTTCTTAAAACAAGGTCAACATGAGGTAGCTCTTGAGGTAGTGAAGACAACAAACTAACAAGGCGCTCATTGGTTTGCAATAGTCAAGTTAGGAAGAAAGCACGAGGACTCACATCTTCCAAACAAGTGACCACTGAGGTGACATACTAGCGAGGTAGCATGTAGACGACTAGGCATAATGATGTGAGTGAGGGGCTTGCTCCCACATCAAAATCGAGACAAAAGATTTGTGTTTATTGTTAAGCATGTGTTAAAGAATAGGATGCCTCGGGACTCTTACACCACCTTAAACACACTTGGGTTTTTTTATGAAATGGTGGGATGGAAAAAATTCCCACTAAGAAAGGATCTTGCTTGGGTTCTCACACGATTTAATTGTGCTAAATGAAATAGGATATATGCCTTGGGTTCTCTTACACCTATTCTAATGAGGTTGTGTTTGTGTTTAAGAGGGATGGGATACCACTAGGGGACTCTTACACTATCTATGTCACGGTGGATTAGTAAGACAAGTAAACGCTTCAAAGAAGAAGATTTATGAATGTAATCAAATTTTTGTTCTTTTATTTAATAATTATTTTCAAACATGATTTATTTCATGGGTAATTTTTCTTTAGATAGAGCCCATTAATTGAAGCATCGGGTGTTCCCCTTTACAATCAATAAGTGATAAGATCTTCCTTGAGCCTTCTCTATGACATATGGGCCTTCCTAAGTGGGTTCAAACTTGCCTCCCATCTTTTGATGGGCAACAATTGGTCTCCTTAGGACTAACACAAGTTCTCTTTCTTGGAAAGACCTAGGGCGAACCAGCTTGTTGTGAGCTTGAATCATTTTGGCCTTATACAACTCGAGGTTCTGGCACGTCCATATGCGACTCTCCTCTAAACCTTTAAGCTCTTCTAATTGTAACTTTGCATTCTACTCAGTGATCTAGTTACCCAATGCTATCTTTAGTGATGGGGTGAACTTAAAGGTAGAATGGCTTTGGACCCATACACCAAGGAAAATGGGGTAGGCGAGTTAGAGTTGGTATGTGGTGTGGTAAGCCCACAAGGCTTCAACCAAGTGCTGTTCATCATTTATTATCAAGAGTTTTCTTTAGTATCGTGAGAGTTTTATTGAATGCTTCCATAAGCCATTTGCTCTAGGTAGTAGATGAAGTATCTACAATCTATATCTTGTCTTCTAGTTAATGTCATGCTTTTTACCAATATCGGATATAATTCATGAGGCACCACGAACCTATATATGGTTCTAAAAACATCTTGGTGTGGCCTCTTGGGATGGCTTCCACTTGGGAAAGTAATGGAGTAGCTAAGATGAATCGATGACCTCTAGGAGGATCATTAGACCCACAATGTAATCAACACTTGAATGGCCATGAAGCCAATGTAGAATGTTGGGTGGTTGGAGGACCACCTTGTGACATTGATGGCATCTCTAGCTACATCCATGTAGTCTATATTCATCAAAAGCCAGTAGTATCCAAGTTGCTTGATCTTCATCTTCATCTTCAGACCAGATAGATGCGCTCTGCATAGACCTGAATGTAACTTGGTTACAATGACACAGGCTTCGTGTCTGTCTAAATAGCGTAACCACATTTGGTCAAAGGATTAGCAGTACAGGGTGCCACCAACGAGAGTGTAAGAGAGAGCTCTTTGTTTCACCTGATGGGCTTGTGACTTTTCTTGAGGTAGTTTATCGGTGTTCCAATAATCAAAAGATAGAAATCACCACCCTGTAATAGACCTAATCACCTAATAAGGATTCCTAAGGTATGATGGGTCTTCGAATGTATCAGAGATCTTTCCCCTACTTTACATTGAAAAGTAAAGTAGGGTTTATTTAAACTAGTGCATTAGTTTCTGTGGAGGCAAGCCTCCATAGTTATTTACATTCTAAAAAATCAAATCCCTTAGGAATACTCTCAATTAAAGTAGGAATTAAAGTCTCCAAAGATTTCAAAGCTAAGACTATCAAAGGATTGACTACTTTAGAAAATCAAATGGGATAGATCAAATGGAGAGACTTATTTTAAAAGCTAAAGGAGATGAGTAGGGAATACTTATGATACTAGGAAGCCTAGTGAGCAATCCAATCTATCATATGGTTAGATTTTATATTTTTGAAATTGAAGAGAGTTAATTATTTGAGTTGACATTTTATTAGAATACTAAAACTTATAATCCACAACATAAGATTGTTGAAATGTCTAAGAGGTGAGGATTTATGCTTGTTGCCTAAAGGAAATAACTACCTCAGATCCTAAGCTAGGGAGCTTTGGTAAAAACCACAAGCACGTCCTAAATCTAAGTGAAAGGTGGACATAATGGTCTACCTCCACAAGAGAGGATAAACCGTCCAACTGTTGGACTTATGTTGACCTCACTTTTGGAGTGAGCTCTCAATCCCATCCTATTAGACTTAAGAATCTTCTAGACACTAAGATTTTCTTAGTCATAAGATACATCTAGTGATTAGGTGAACACTTAACCTGAGCCTAGAGACTTAAAAGTGTTAATATAAGATTAGGCAATGCCTTAGGGCTTAAGAAAATTACCTATCATAAACCCAATATAGATACACTTTCTCAAATCAAACCCAGATTCAAATCTCAAACTAAATCTCAAATTCAAATTCAAATTTCAAATCTAATTTTAAATTTGACTCAAATGATTGAAACCCAAATCAAATTCAAATTCTAAGACCCTTCCTAAATATGAACCATCTTCATAAGCTTAGCCAAAACTCCTTTTAGATCAAATCAAACTCAATTGATCTTTATAAATCAATTATTCCTTCATTTATATTCAAATATAAATGAAATCAAATTCAAATGACCAAAATTATATCAAAATTAAATCCTTAATCAAAGCCTTTAAGCCAATTCTTTGGACTTAGCCAAATTCTATCCAAATCAAGTCAAAATGAATTTTCTAATCAATCATTCATTCAATCATTTATCCAAATATAAATAAAACCTCATCAAAACCAAATTCAAGTCAACCCAAGTCAAGCTTAACTTGCCCTTTTGACTTAAAACTTTCAATTGAGCCAAAACTTATTGGACTCCAATTGATTGGTTGAATTATATTTTAATCTGCTCATATATATATATATATATATATATATATTCAACTAAACTTAAATCAAACTAAAACCAAACCAATTGATCCATAGGTCCACTTGACCCAAAGTGACCAATTTGAGCCAACTTCCAATCCAACCCAAATTGGATTGAACTAAGCTCACCGAAACCTTCCATCATGATTGTTGATCACCCTAGGATGATTGCAATCAATTGGGTCAAACCAAGTCAACTTAGTCATTTAACCAAGCCAACTCTTAACCCAAATGAACCAAAACTAGCCAAAACTCATCCTACACCAAATTGATTGAAACTAATGATTTGAATCAACCCAAAGTCAATATTTAAATATGACTTGACCACCAATTGAGCCAAATCAAGCCCAATTAGCCATTTGATCCAAGTTGACCCAAATTGGCCTAAAGGATCAAATTGGGTCAAATCATGATCTAACCCAAATTGATTATAAATATGGCTCAAGTTTATTCCAAATTGATTATTGAACTTCAAAGTCATAATTGAGCTTTTTGACCAATTGGTCAAACTTACTAGCCCAAATTAGCCTAAATGGTCAATTTGGCCTAAATCTAAATTAAATCTAAATTCAAACCAAAGACCACATTCATATAATTGTGAATCATGAACCCATAACCCAGCTAATTTGGCCAATTTGGTCAAATTGGTCAACTTGATATGAAATTGAGCCAAATCTTGAAACCAAGCCATGACCCATTAGGGGTTGATCAAACCCAAACCCATTTGGGATTCAAAATCAACCCAACCCAATTAAATCCTCATGGATCCTCCCACATAGGATTCCACCCTCATTTAATTCTCTCCCATCACATGCACTTAACTCCTCCCAACATTTGCATTGATTGATTAAATGATCATAGCAGAGAGGACTTTGGAGCAAAATCAAAGTCCTCAATCAATCCATCATCCATCCCAACCACCCCAAGCAAGATGATAACTTTGGAGCCAAAAAAATTCAAATGGATTTTTGGCCATTATAAAGGAAATGAGGCTTCATTCTCTTCCTCTATTCACCCCAAGCTCCCCAAAGCAACTAACCACCACTTCCCACCTTTCTTGAGCCAAAAAAATCAAAATGGGTGGATTCGGTGAAAGCAAAAAATACTCATTTTAACATGAAGTGAGGATTTAAGATCACAGGATTCTTCCTCACTCGGGTCTTTCAGTCTTTGTCAAAATCATCCCGGTGGTAACCTCAAAACCTTTACCTTAGGATCCCTTATTTTGTGATGATTTTGTGATTTTAGAATTTCCTAGATAATCCACATTTTTACTTTAAATTATCCCTTAGAAAATAGAATTTTTTTTTTTATAATCTGAAAATGAGTCCATTTGGACAAGTTTTCACTTAGAAACCTCATTTTTCCAAAAAAATAGTTTTTTTTATCACATTAGCTACGCCGTCCGATCTGGTTCACTAGATTGGATGGCTCATCATGTGGATCCGCGTGATTACCGATTGCTCAATCTGCGTGATCTCCTGGTTGCTGATGGACACACGATCGCACAATCTCCTCGGATGGATCTAATGGGACGATCCGTGACATTCAATGCAAATCGATCGACCGTTCGATCTTTCCCAAATGGTACCGCGGCTGCATCGCGTGGCACCGTGGCGTGCCATCTACGCCTTGTCCTGTCACCATGTGGCGCGCCGCATTCATGCCACGGCGCAGATTTTTGATTTAAAAAATTAATTTAAATCATCAAAATTTCAAAATTTTATAAAAATAAAAAAATTACAAACAAGAGCGTTGGATTCATCTTTTGAGAGAAATCCAATAAACCAAAATTCCCAAATTTCTAAGTATTTTGAGCTTAATTTAAGTTTTAGTAAAAATTAAATTTCATTAATTAAACCAAAAATATATGTTAGATTAAGTTGAAATTTTCAGGGATTGAAATTAAAGTTAAAACACACCTACCATAAAAATCTCAAGTGAAAAGGACTTCTGGATTGGGAGAAATTAAATTTTGAAGTTCAGATTGTCCATTTTAATAAAATAAATCAAATAAAAATTCAGAAAATTACAAAAATCTTCAAAATGGCTTAAATCACTTCAATTGACATCTAGGACTCTTAAAAATAATGTGATTTTTGAATCTAATGAACCCCTAAACAAACACTTAAGATTAAAGTTTAATCAATTAAGTAATTAAAATATAATCTAAAAATAATTTAAATATCAAAATCAAAATCATGAAAACACTTAAGCAATCATTAATCAAACCTCAAATCAAAAATATCATCCTCCTAAGAAATTAAATTAAATATGATTAAACCTCAATAAAACTCAATTAAACGATTAAATCTTAAATCAAACTTAAAATTCAACAAATCTAGAAACTTTAACATGGGTCAAACTAGTAACTAAACCTACTAAGCATGGAGTCTTAATCATATGAAACTCCTTAATGAATATAAATAAATTGAAACTAATTAATCATTAAATAAACTAAAATCAAATTGATTAACAAACCAATTCAACATAATCATTTGATATTTAAATTAAACCAAATAAAGTTAAAGTAAACTTAATTAACATATGATTAAATCACATCCATTTGGAATAAGATAATTAATTAGCCATTAATACATAAACCTAACAACTAAATCAAACATGAATGAAATCTAATGAACATAATAAATGAAGAAAATCAAACTTAACTATGATTATGAATAATCAAGTTTAATTGAAATAAAAATAAATAATTAAATCACTTAATCTAATCAAATGATAATAACAATAATCCTTTAATCAAATCAAACTTAAGTAAAACACTTAACTAAATCAAATCACTCATATGTGGGAAATTAAGTCATTAATTAAATAAATCTTTGATTAATCTAATGATTTAAAAAGTTTAATTACCCTTAATCAAACTTAATTAATTAAACATTTAATTAATGCAAACTTAATGAATTAATCTATCATGAAATTAATTTTATAAATCATTAATTAATTCAAATCAAACACTTAATTAATCTACTAATTAATTTAATCACACCTCTTAAATAAACTAATTAAGTCAATTAAATTAATCATATTAAACTAAGCTTAATCAAACATAATGCAAATACTAATCAAATCCTAAATTAAACATAAATCATTAAGTCATTAATTACATCATTAATCTAAATAAATATAAAACCAAATTAAAAATTAAATAAATCTTTATTTAATTTAATAATTAACTTAAACACACTTCTTAATTAAATTATTCCCTTAAGCTAATCCAATTGAATAAACACCTAATAATGCAAACTTGAATTAATCCATCATCTTAATGAACCAAATTAACTTTTTAAATCAAATTCAAATCAAAATACTTAATTAATCTACTAATTAATTTGATCATCTTAAATAAGCTAATTAAGTCAATCAAATTAATCATATTAAACTTAAACTTAATCAAACATAAAATGCAATTAAATATTAATCAAAACTTAAATTAAACTTAAATTATTAAGTCATTAATTACATCATTAACCTAAACAAATATGAAATCAAATTAAAATCAAATTAATCTTTATATATATAAATACACTTCTTAATTAAACTAATTACATAATCACATTGAACCTAAGCAAATCCATCGACTAATAAAGCTAATAAAATCAAATTAACTCAAATTAAATTAAATTAAGAAAGACTCTCATCAATTTAATATGTATCAAATCAAATCTCATTCAACCTATTTAAATAAGATAAACTAATTAACTATCCAATGTTTGAAATCAAAATACAAACCAAACTTTGATAAACATGACAAATGGATGAGATTAAAAATAAAATCCTAATTACAAAGAATCAAACTCAATTAAAATCAAAATAAAATCTCAATTAATCTAATTCGATCAAACTACAAATAAATGAACCACAATCAAATCAAATAAGCATAAAATTAAGTCACATAACCATAATCAAAGAAAAGAATTAAATATTAATTTAAAAGGATATTAAATTATCAAGATTTAATTAAACCAAAACATATAATATGATATTAATCAATCATAAACACATGAATTTAAACAAATTTAAACTTCATTAGAGATCAAGGATATTGAATTATCAAGATTTAATTAAACCAAAACATCTAATCTAAATTAATCAATCAAAACACATGAATTTAAATAAACAAACTTAAACTTCATTAGATATTAAGGATATTGAATTATCAAGATTTAATTAAACCAAAACATCTAATCTAAATTAATCAATCAAAACACATGAATTTAAACAAACTTAAACTTCATTAAGATCAGTATTGAATTATCAAGATTTAATTAAACCAAAATATCTAATCTAAATTAATCAATCAAAAACACATGAATTTAAATAAACTTAAACTTCATTAGATATTAAGGATATTGAATTATTAAGGTATAATTAAACCAAAACATCTAAATAAAAATCAATCAATCAAATACTTAAACTAGATCAAATTCTAAATTCTAAATCAAATCAAATTATTAAAACAAATTCAAATGGGCTAATTAAGATACTTAAGGACCTTAGACTCTTTATGAGTTAGGATGATGAAGAATAGGGTGAGTTCTATCACAAATAAAATTCATTCTACTCTTCATTCTTGAAAAAAACATCACTTTAATCAAATAAAGTGAAATGAAAA